>OU753570.1:14677500-15927500 GCA_916701695.1 Agrochola macilenta
ATGTGAAAATGAGTTTGGGTATTTAACTCATTTTCGCATTTAAAGAAAAAAAAGTGTTTCCAATTGCCACTTCGTATTTCATTCATCTCGCAACATAAAAATCAAAACAATCACAAACTCAATTAGTGAATCCATTCATTCCATTCATATTTCCAAACTATTTAGCGCCCCGGACTCGAAGGCGGGACGCTGCGGGTGGTATACTACCGTCATAAAGCTAACCACAGTACTGCTGACCCACTGAGTGAACAAAGCGTGAGGGACAGGTATCCATTGTGGCACGATACGATTGTTGGGCCTTTTTGATACCTTGTTTTTAAAGGGCCTACCTTTTTACATAATAGTTCGACGTTTATTTTTTGCTTTAGATTGGATATTGTTATGACTCTGCTTTCTACTTATATTACTTTAATCATAATTTTGCCTGGTTTTTTCAGGAAAAGATCTAAACATAAAGTCCTGAAATTATTATGATGACGCGGATTAAAAGACTCGGAATTAATTAAATTATAAATACCTACTCTGAGTTTGACTTTGACATGCAATAGTTGCTCATTAAAGTCAATCAATTTTTTTAAAGAACCTGTGAAATAATAAAGAGCTAGTGTGTGAATGGATTGACTATGTAACAGAATCACGCTGTAACCGACGCCGCGACGGGCGGAGTAAAGACCGTGGCTCATTCGTAATTGGCCTAAGAACTTGAGAGTTATATCTAACTACTAAAAATATTGACATTACTCACAATATACAAATGATATGGCTTCTCATACACATTTTTACCACCGTATTAAAATTAACAGTCAATTATCTTTTTATAGAATATCAAACATGGATAAAAATACCCAAAAAGGAACATCCAGAATGGACACGCGTCCCTCAATGTGTGGGCGATACATTTTTATTTATCCATCTTCTGATTTTGTCTGTCATTCCATTCATCTTGTTACGGGTAAGCTACTGCGCTACCCACCTCCCAGCGCTTTACAAGTCAACATCTTTACAAGTCATCACTTTCAACCAACTTCATTTTAACCTCCACCAAGTTTTTCTAATTATAAAACACAACTTTATATCAAACACGATAAGTTCTATATCTCATTGGGAGTTGCTTTATTTCGGGTGTATTAGTATCTTGGACGATTTGTAAAGCTTTATAGTGAATCACTTGAGTTTTTAAAGGTTTTTTTGCGTGTGTCCACGTTTTAGTTTTGTTGTAACATTTATTTGGATACGTGTGATATTATGTCAGTGGTCTTAGTGATAATAAACAGCTTCATTGTTCGGTAACGGTGTTTGTTTAGAATTGTGAGGTGAATCGAGGAGTTGGATGGTTTTGGGCTCCATGATTCACGATTGAGTAGTATTATTGGTATTTTATAGTCGAGTTTTTGTGATCTTTACTGTATTTTTCTCTTACTAAACTACTGTTCTTTTATGATTTATTTCGAGTCGATTTGAGCTTCATTTACTCGGCACTTTCTGGTTGGTTCTATTTCATGTATTGAATTGAAAGTTTTGTGATTTTAAATTAAATAAGTACTATATATTATTGAATTTGCCGTCATCATCACAAAGAGTTGAATTTGTTCTCAAATAGATTCGAAGAAGAAGAAATCCTAAATATATTACCTTAGCCTCTGAAATAGCTTAAAGAGCTTGAACTAGGAGACTACCTTCTTCTTCTCTCTTAAAGGCATGAACAATTAGCTCAAGCGTAGCAAAAATGTTAGCCAAGATGGTAGAGAGGCTGACTGCCCAGAGGGCCTAGAAATTGACAATCGCTTTCAAAGCGTTTTGTATTCCTACAACAACTGTCAACAGGATTGACATAAGCTTTTCGGTAGCTAATGTCAGTCCCGCACTTTGTCTAGGCCCTCAGGGTTTGTATAACTAATATCATTGCATTATCTGATGATTAATATCAATCAACATTGGACATAGGCCTCTCCCAGGCTCCGCCACAATAGTCTATCCTCCACTTTCAGCATCTAATCTGTCTGTCCCAGCCAGCTTTTCCTTTTTTATTCGTCGTCGTTCCATCTGGCAGTGGGGCATCCTACACTACGCTCCGATATACGATCTCTACTCTAGGAGTCTGCTCCGACAGCCATGATTCTTTCGACAAAAATGCCGGCCGGCCACTGCCACTTCACCTTGCATAGTTATGTCGGTGATGACTATAATTAACATAGTCAACTCAAAATGTATAATATTATTTTATTTGTAAAGGTTGAATGAAAGTGTTAATTTTAAACATGTTTCCGCTAGCCTCTTCTACGAATTTTATGAACAACTGTTTAGCAAGTCATCGTCTTTTCGCTTGTACTTAGTTAAAGAATTCGAAGAACCTAAGTTAGTGCTAAGAGTTAGCTCACCGCATAGCATTGTGTTCCTAGATCTCGTGGTTAGGAATTTCTGCTGGAAATAGTGTTAAGTGCTGTAATATTCTATTTTACTGGGTTGTAGACTGTATGCCTTTACACCGCATTTACGGCTCCGCAGACAGGCGCGACGCGATAGCGCGACGCGACCTTAGTAGAACAATTTCTATGAAAACTTCATGGAATTTATTTTGCCAGAATCGCGTCGTCGTTTCGACAAGTCTTGTAAAAGACTTGTCAAAAACATGTCGTGTTTATAACATATTGTATCATACTTACTGTGCGTTTGCACTGGCCAAACATTCACAACAAAACATGTTGCAATCTCTATTTTCTGTCAATTTTCCATACAATGTTTGACAGGAACTAGAGATTTCAACATGTTTTGTTGTGATGTTTCGCCAGTGCAAACGCACAGTTATATTGACGTTGTTTCAGAAATGTACATACGAGTATTGTTAACTATTTTGTTCACTTTTCTGATACTTACTTTTTTTTTTCAACTGCGTTTATGTCCAAGCGGTAAACGAAAACAATAGGCAACATGAAGAATACATGTTTTATACCTAGATAACTTTGTATAAACGTGCGGTGCCTGCATGTATCATATCATATTTATGACATAAAATATTTGTAATAATTTTTACTTGTTATTCATAGCTTGTATTTTCCCTTATTAATTTTAATTTGTTTGCTTTTTTTTTTCTGGGTCTTTCTTTTCTGAAACAGCTTTTAGAAATAAATGATTCATTTCAATGTTTTTCTATATGTGCATTAGTATGGCTTCTGCAACAATTACATTAATGTATGTAATACCTACTTACTAGTAATAAGTACATACCTACAACATGATGAGCAAGAAACCTTTTTGAAAAAAAATATTTTACCTTTTTCAATTACTACATAGAATAGTGCAAGCGTTCAATTCCAAACTATGTAGGTCTACGTTTATGGGCACTTTTCCACGGAATATTTCCACATTTTTACATAACCTCTATTCCAAGGAGGTTTTATCTTGGTATCACGAGGGGGTGACGTCATGGCATTAATTTGTCTCTGATAATGATAAAAAGCTCGTTTGTCGGTTAACGTCTTCACGGAGATAACTCGCTTTAGATACCTGATAGGTACCTGTTTTTTATGTACATAAGGCTACATATCAAGTATAACATTTCCAGTGTAAGCAGACCTCTCATTGTATGGAAATCCTATACAATGCGAGATCAACTTATACTGGAATTGTATAGCTTGATATGAACCTAGCCGTGTGTTAGGTACACCTACTTTGGGTATAATTTATTTGGTTTTTATTTGGATTTGGATATAACTATTTTTTAGCATAGAGTTTAATCCAAATTAATTTTATTAATATATAAAATTTTAATAATATAATACTGTCATATTTAGTCAAATGAATGTTCGAAAAAAGAACAATATAAATTGATTAACTGTTGGATCGGATCATTTTTGGAAAATCGAATTCGTGTTTCTGAGAGTTCTAACTAAGTCGTGTAATGTAGATTCAGAAAAAACTGACTATAACCGGGCAGTTCAAACGGTCTATCCGGGCAAACGTACCTCCTAAAGACATACTTACGCGATCATTCTCATCTCAATAACAGCGATAGTGATTTTAAAGTTGTTTGCTAAGATACGATCGAATCGCTCACAAGTACCAAGAATTACGTCATTATCTTAGACACTTTGACGTATGCGTGAAATTTCGTAATAGTGCCACCTGTGGTTTTAAGTGAATCCACACACGAGCCACTTGTGGACACTACTAGTGGTCAGCGACACCGACAACTATCTTTCATATAAATTTACCTAGTGTTCGCCACCGTCGCTAAATGTATAAAAGTGTCTGGGATTTTTTTTGTTTATCCTCTAAAAACGTATTGATTTTCTAATGATTTTAGATCCTCTAATAATGTTTGGATCTTCTAATACTAATCCTCTTTTAAAATAAATAACCCTCTTTCAGTTTCAGGCCTTTTTTCAAAGTTGGTCGTAGTAACTAAGTTAGGGCCCATCACAAAATAGACGATCTAGTACCTATAATAGCGTATCGTTTAGTAGTTTTAGGTAAACAAAATGGGATTTATTCGATTCGATTCAATACATGCCAAAGTGGCTGTCACTGATCAATAGTGGCGGTCGCGAGTAGTCCGTGTGCAGGCAGCCTAAATACATGATCTTGGATTGAGAGGTTGTCGTCGGCTTGATGGTTCTATTAAATTGGTATTGAATTTCTTAATCGATTTTCAAATAGTATGATCAATCAAATATGGTCACATAACAGTTTTAATACATTGAAAACCAATCTGTGTCTGACTGTTGCACTACTAACATAAAGGATTTTCAGATTTTTGTATTTTTTTGAATTCATATTTATTTTCTTCGGCTAGGTAATCAAATGATCAGGATCCAAAATATAAAATAAGTTGAAAAACAAATGACTAAATTCCTTTTGGTAAACAGCCCGCAGATCAAACATTATCCATTTATCTCTTCGACAGTGGAATAGGTAAGACGACTGGGTAAAAAAAAAAAAAAACTAATTAGTCCGTCAGTCAGATAATAAAAAAATATTAGACACGTATTTTTTGCTTTGTCATATTAATACAAAATTACTTAGATAAAATACATTTTAAGTTGGGGAGTGGGGGTTGCCACGTCACTAGTATGTATAAAATCTACATACTCGTGACGTCATGGCACATTTTTCCTCAATGTATCGCCTTAATCTTTAGATTACGTAATAAAAGAAAAAATACGTGTCCAATATTTTTTTATAATATCAAAGAGGGACAATAAAAAATTTTTTGTCATCATCCCTATTTGCAAAGCTTTTTTATAACCTAGGATAGAATGTAGATACTTTTAAGAATTAGTACTATGGATTATTCAACACACCTAAATAAATGGTAAGTACTTATTTATGTCAAATCAATCTGCCTAGCTTTTTCCCAACTATGTTGGGGTCGGCTTCCAGTCTAACCGGATGCAGCTGAGTACCAGTATTTTACATGGAGCGACTGCCTATCTGACCTCCACAACCCAGTAACTGGGTAATACGATACCCCTTGGTAAGACTGGTGTCAGACTTTCGGGATTCTGACGACTCGTAACGACTGTCAAAGATCCACGAATGACAGCCGGGACCAACGGCTTAACGTGCTTTCCGAGGCACGGAGGATTCTCGGTATGTAAAGATGGTCACCCATCCACTGACCAACCCCGGCAAGCGTAGCTTAACCTGATGGATCGACCAGTGCGGCTGTTGTTACTTAGCCACGAGCTCCTCATTTATGCTACTTATTCATGTCACTGGGTGAATTAATGAAGGATTAGGGAAATCATTCAAAATGAAAATCATAATTCATTTATTCAAGCTAGGTTGAGAATCAGCACTTTTCGAAATTCAAAATTACATAAGACAGTCCCCCAAAACGCCCACCCTTCACCACTTCCTAGAGCTTTAGCTGGGAAGAAGAAGTGGCGCAGTGAAATAAACAACACTGATTGCACAATATTACATTGTACTCGTAGCACACTCGTAGATCGTGATGTTTTTGGGACTCACTCATTTATATATGGATATGTTCTATATACCTACATAAATGCTAGGTACAGGTCAACCAGTCTTGCCAAGGGGTATCGTGTTACCCAGTAACTGGGCTGTGGAGGTCAGATAGGCAGTCGGTCCATGTAAAATACTGGTATTCAACTGCATCCGGTTACTAAGACTGGACCTCGACCCTTGCTCGACGATGCGCCAACCCGCGTCGATGCTGAGCATGAAGTATTAAATTCTCCTATTAATAATAACATATCCTTGATCCAGCCTGTTCCATCTTGTTGTCCTCCCCCCAGCGACGCCCTAAGCCGAGGTTTTTACCCCACAGGGGGTGCCCTTGGCGAGCGATCGCCTAGTATTATTAATTTAGAATAGTTTTTTCCCTGGCTGGAGGCTTTGAGTGTAGAAGCTTAAGGCAGCCACAGGAAAGTCCGGTTAAGCAGCCACGACCTTAGTGGTCACCTGCGAGATACCATAGCTAAAAAATAAAAATAAGTAAACTTGTTTTTATTGCCGGCTGGGCAGGTGATAAAATATAGGTAGGTAATTACTTACCTATTTAACTGGGATAACGCATTCTTTTCTTACTTTTTCTCTTTAGGTGTTTTAAAATACTATATTAATATTGTAGCGACTTAGCGAGCTCGACTGAAACTAAAACACAATAAATTGATTACAGCCATATTTCCTGGCACAGGTATGTTTGTACTGTACCTACATACCGACCTGTACCTACAGCTGGACACATTAGAAGTAATAATGCAGTTGAACAAACAATTCCACCAGTTCCTTAGTAGACGTTAGAATATCTTTTGTAAGTTGCTATATGCGTACGACCAGCTGGTCGTTTCCTTACTGGTATTCATAAGTACGAGAACGTGGATAAAAGAAATAATCATAAAGTATAATTTTAGTGGGGACTTTTGATGACAGACTGAACGTCGTATCTTTTCATTTGCCTCATGAAGCCAGAAAACTGCACCACGTAGGTACCGTCAAAGAAGTTCATAACTAAGGACTATTCTTGCTTGCAGCGCTCGGCGGCTATAGAACCGGGCCGGTAACAGATGTGGTCATCGTGTTCACGGGATGTTGTTTTCAAACTGGTTAGATATGAACTTTTTTGATGGTACATGCCATGGTTTCAAATACTGGGAGGTATAAAGAGAAATGAGGAAGAAATGAAACGACTCACAAGATTATGAAAAGGCATATGAAGACAGTATCAACACAGTATAAATATGAACAGTACAGAAACTACGTAGTAAATGTTCAGAACGGCACACACACAGACGCGCTCATTGACGAGACCCTAAGCGATAGTCGCGGTGCTGTCAATTGCGGGTGCCATGTCGAGACGAATGGTCGCCGCCATCTTTAAAAAAATAGAGCGTAGGTAATTATTTCTTCAAATAGGCCTAGTTTCCATACTATCCATATTTATATTGTAGTATCAATCTCCGGATCTCAGACTAATGGTAAGTATTCTATGCTGACTGAGTAAGCAATGCTTTACCGGGTGAACAGAGGTTCCCGTGAGCGTAACGTGCAGGATACAGAGGCGAACACACGACGTAAACGTAACGTAAATTCGAACGATTTTTTTACCGCATGATCTGTGAAGTATGGTGAAGTGCGCGCATTGCGATGAAAAAAACGTATGCGGTTTATTCATAGTGGGCCTCCCACTGCAAATTTGCGGTGCGTCACCGCACGATTTTTTGTATCGCATAGAGATATATGAAGTACTGCAGTGAAAAAAGGCACAGAGCCTCAGACCAAACAGTAATATCAGTTATCAGATTTATTTTTGGGTACGCCCGTAAATCTTTATATCTTAAGAAAAAAAAGAAGACCTTATTAGGCATTAAGGACATCAAAAGATGGACCCAAAATCCTTCGAGGACTCTGTTTTTTATGCAACAATAAATATATGCAGATAGTCATCGTGAATTTTTTTCACCGCCAGTGTGCGAACTCGCGACTGCGTTAGTTATACCGTACGGCAGAAATAACGCACCGCATTCCTCCGCACTGCAGTGCACTCTAGCCTTATGTATCACTAACACTAATATACTCGTACTATATGAATAAAGTCCGCAACCTACGTACGGAACGAGTATTTTCAATTCTAGGATCGATCCAATTTACATTACGTTTAAGCACGCCGCGTTCGGTTCACAAGAGAGCCTGAATCCTGCATATAACATAGTATTCCAGTGTCAACACAACTACGAGTGTCTATTTGTGTTTAAAAAAAAATTGCCGTCAAAATGAAGATATTTTTAGATTACTCTTTCAGGCGCTTTGTTTAGATTGGTTAAAATAAAACGGTGCTAAGGGTCAATTACCAGAATAGTATAAATATTTCAGTATCTCTATACAAAAAGTCAATACCTAGCCTATACATGAACTGAGTCCGAGTCTTGAAAAGATGTTTTTTTTTTTTTTTTTTTTTCACCTTCCGTTCAACATTTTGACCGTGTATGGCACTTTGTATAAAACAGCAGTTTTTTATAACCCTCCAGAAATGTCTACACTGTGGAGTTCAAAAATACGTGCTGAATACATGGTAACAGTTTGCGCGGCGATGTCCCTTACACCGTGTACTCTAGGCCTACGAATCCAACATAAACTGGAATATTTTAAGAGAACCCCACCATAAGCGAAATCCAGCCGGTCGGTCCGGTCCGAAGTCGAAACGGGCGCGGCACGCCTTCGTAAAATTGAAAACTATTTGCGGAACAAACACCATCCATCACAGGACGCCACTTGGTCGCATTGCCGCAACCTACCCGGACTAGAGCTAAGAAAGTGGTTAGTGGACGTTTCACTGCACTGTACTGTACCTACCAGTAATTTTGGTAATGGATTTTGTGTAATTTCGGGTAGTGTGTTGTCGTGTATGGAGAACCGAAAGTGTTTGCTTGATTGAAAGAGAGATTATCGCATTAGGTTACGTAATATTTTAAGTTTGAGAAAATTCAGCCAGCTGTTGTTTGCCCTATGTATGGTATTGTAACTTAAGGCAAACGACAGCCGGGTTTTTTTAAATAGTATGTGCCAAGAATTAAACGCCTAGATAAAACATACCGGGATATAAATGATTTTTAGTGCCAAAATATGCACAAATAAATAAATACCTGCGGAAATAGTTTAGATTCAGATAACCATCTGAAAAATCCTTTTACCTTAACTCTTTGCCACCTTTCTCTCCACAAATCCAAATAATGTAACACAAATGAACTTTTCCCTATATCAACCCGTGGCAAGTTCCAATCACGGTGAGACCCATGATTTATGACTTCGACCAGATATCCAGTCGAACGTCCCACGTCCACAAGATGAATTGCTTTGCAAAAACTTTGGCTATATTAGGGTCGTTCAATCCTTTTCTTTCTGAAAGTTACACGGGGTAAAAGATTGGTTCCTTTTGGTAACTTTTTTTGATATTTTTCTTCACTTAGGTATATGGGATCCTGGTAAGAGATTTTTAGAAGGAGATGAGACACAAACTAGTTATTTATATAATGTAATTGGAAAACGATTGGGTGAGCAGAGGTGTAGAATATTTCGGCAGTTTTATTCTGTACAGATAATAGGGGGCCAAATTGTTATTGTTTTTTTTTTAAAGTAAATGTGTGTCTATTTTTTATGTATTGCTTAGTTAAAAAAGTTTGGTATAAAAGTCACTAGGACTTCAGGAGGTTCAAAGGTACCTATGTAATTAAGATTAATAAAAAGTAACAAGTTGCTACATAAAAGCAAAATAAGCGAGATTCAGTTACTTACTTTCATGGTAATAATGTAGTATTTCGTAGTCAAAACTGAATATTGATAACAAGGTATGTAGCGTTACTTTTGAGTCATAGTTACACCCACATTGGTTTATTCAGGGTCATGTCTATGGGATAGGCCTATGGAATCTTTGATTACCACGTATTTTAATTACAGTTTTATCTCTATGTAAGATATATATATATTGGTGATAGATAAACTTTAATGGATTCATAGAACTTTATTTAAAATCTTTTGAAATTGGTAGTTTCAGTTGTTCATCAGCTGTAAACTGTAACGTTCTGTTACGTTCGGGCCCTATCAGAATACCAGCGCTGTGACATTTAATTTTTCAATGACGCAGCATTATGCTGAGATAGGAGCCTTTTGGCCTCGTACAGGACTGCATACATTTTTTATTTTAGTTTGTTTTTTTGTTGTTTTTTCTTTTTTATTTATGTTTAATGTGTTTTTAGTTTAATTTGTGATTTCCTGTGCGAGTCTCAATAAATACTTTTTCATTCTTCCTTTCTTTCTTTCTGGCTTCGTTACTCTTAAGATTTTCATCCGTAACAGACTACAATTATTTTATTCACGTAGGCTGTGCTGAAATCACTCTAAATAGGGCATCATATTGTATAATTTCCTATCGCGGACTCTGGCGTCTGCCCACTTTTCGACCTTATTGCCAGTGTCTGCGGTAGAACATACAGGTTTCTTTTTGTATGGACCAGCTCTTGTCCTCGATCTCGCCGTATGGAAAGCGATGGATGAGGTAATTGATGTAACGAGCGTGCCCAGCTATTCACTCTTGATTTGAGTTATACGTGGAACACAGACGCTGGCGGAGAGTGCCATACTTTGGCTGTGCGCATAATAAATGTGGAGGAGAAGCGCTGAGTACGACTATTCGGTATACCGATCAAGTGCGGAGGGTACCCTGCAGTACAAAGGAAAGTTCGTCAGTGAAAGGGAAGATGGTGGGATCAGATCGTCGAGCGCTCACTCTAGAAACTCTATGCTAGATTCATCTTTTCGGGTATAGCTCCTTCTTTGACAAGATGCTTTCAAATAAAGTAACTTTTTGTTGTGCAGATATCGTAAATGACATTGTTATATATATATCTTTCAGGAATTAGGTACCATGAGTCATGTATCTGATCTCTTTAAGCCTTGCAAGCCTTAAATCCCATATTTATCTAAATTCTACTTTACACTTTATGAATCCGATTAATTTAATTGTTCTCGGTACAGTAATACTTTAAGCTTGATCGCAAACGGCGCGGGAGCAACGACCTGGCAGCCATTTTGTGATATCTCTAATTATTGCATCATGGCGGCGAAGACTAACCGTTTTAATGGATGCCTGCTAATAGAAGACGCCTCATTAATACCTACGTGTATGAGACGGTAAATATATGTAAGCGTACGATACACTCTGATTTATTTACGGATTTCGTTTTGTTAGTGTATTATCTGACGTGGTGCCCCGTAGATTTACGGGATCGCTTCTTTCTTGAGTAGGTACCTACGAGGTTGCGGGCTTAAATCTTAGAATTTACAAAAGTGATTATCTCAAATTGGGTTAGGTTGGGTACTTTCTGAATTTATCTTAAACATTATTAAGTTTTGATGAAGGGAATTTCGAGGCGTGGATCCGTAGAGGGACACTTGGAAATGCCAACTTGTGAACCGGGTTAAGAATACAACATCCGTTCCATCATTAAAATAACTGATGTCACTCGGAAAGCTGCCACGCTTAAATGGAATTGTGCTGGACACATCTGCCGCATGTCAGACGATCAATGGGCCAAACTTACGACCCAATGGGGCTCATAGAATATTTCTATGGTCCCGCTGAATGGCAAACGACATCGCGGCCACCAACTAATCTTTATTAAAGGAGTCCCGCTCATCCTCATAGCTCGGAGATGGCGGGATGAGCCATAAAGATAAAGATTGGTTCTTGGTAGCTCTGGTAGGGTGTAAAGAGAGTAGGGAGGCTTTTGCCCAGCAGTGGGACAATACCGGCTAATTTAAAAAAAATTGCCAACATGCAGTGTGCAAGCTTGGTTATTATTGATCTAAGACCAACAAACACAGTAATGACTGAGTCTGCTTAGACTTTTCATCGCTGCTGACATTTAGAGGTCCATATTCAGCTGTGAACATCTCTGGGCTGATAATATTATGATGATATACTCAAAAGCAGTAAGGTAAGTATATGGTAAGTATGGTAATTTCACAATGAGTAGCTCTGACCAAAAAAAAAAACCAAGACAGAGCGTTGTCAACAGTGAAGTGAAGCCGGTTTCGTAATCATGCTGTGCACTTTGTGTGGTGTAATTTGATTGATTGTAAAAGGTTGTGAATGTGTGCGTGTGAGCGTGTATGCACAGAGCGGCGGTGTAGTTTCGGCATGCTTCACTGTTTTGTTCGCAGCGCTCTGTCTTGATGTTTCATTTGGAGTAGCTATATCATTTTGTTCCCAACTGAAACTTTTTTAACTGACTGTCCAGGCCGTAACATTCTTTAACCCACGGTCCTGATAGTGTTGAAGGCTAGATATACTTATTGCGAGTTAAAGTTGTCTGCAGTTTGTTAGCTTAAGGAGATTAGATTAGCAAACGTTTCAAGGGTGATCGTTTCACACATTGAAAACTTTTATGTATTTCACTGGTAGGTATGTATGCTATAGTATTTTATGTCTTAGCATTGACAACAAATCGCAGGAATCCGCTGGATGCGCGAAGCACAGAACTGGTCGAAGTGGCGGTGCTTGGGGGAGCCCTATGTCCTGCAGTGGACGTATTTCACTGAAGAGATGATGATGTGGATGATAGACAACGAACATGAGTGGGTTTAACCAAGGTATACCCACCAAAAATGGGTAAAATTAAAATAAAATATTACAGTTGAAAATGTAGGAAAAAGCTGATCATAGAAAAAAAAAAAAGAAATAAAATTTGTTTATTCTACACTAACACGCATATTTAAAGGAAAAAAAAAGAATAAAATACACACATACAAAAGTAGCCAAAAGCCTCGTGTTCAACCAATAAATAAAAGTTTGACAATGTTATTCATTGGTTGATGTCAAGGCCATGGACCAAAGACAATATTGCGTAATTACTGAAAACCACAAAAGGACCATAGGACCTGAAAATCTTCCAAAAAATAGTATAAGTGGAGAATTCCACTCATTTTAACATCTCAAGATTGTCCAAGAATAATCGTTATCAAAAGTCATCAATTTGGCTTCAAACAACTCAATGCTGTTACACCACTATTTGTTTTAACGATTAGTATCGATCATACACTTACAAAATTTCGCGAATCATCACAACAAAGTCTCAATTGACGGTTAGACAACATTTAAACCGATAACGATCGCAAACAGACTGGCTGATAAAGATTGTTACTAGTGTGTACGAATTCGTATTTCGAACATTCATTGAGAAAGCAGTTCGCGCCTTTTTCTGCAAAATGGCGGCAAAGTTCGTTATTATAATGATGAGTCGCTCTTACACTGTTTGTCCACCGCACCGTGAACGGGACGTCAACGAGAAACGAGATTACGTGGCCATAATAAATGTACTGTCGCTACTTTGGTGTCATCATCTCGTTCTCGTTGACGTCCTGTTCACGGTGCGGTGGACAAACGACCTTAGGCTGTTCCATGGCTATTTTAATATCTTAGAAATTTTGGATTATTTTAATGATGTAAGTACCTACAATTTAATTTCAACTCTATAAGTGGCTTTTGTGTACATGATAATTATCCAGATTTAATTTTGTTACAGTTGTTATAGCAATCATGTCATTTCGTTTAAAATTGGTTTTTATTTTTATTAAAATATTTATATTTTATATAGATTCTTTTCTGTTTTGTGATTGCATTGTAGGCTTAGTAGACTCTAGATTTATTGACCATTTTCTAGTTTGTTAAGTACCTGGTACTTGTTGAAAGATCTACACTGACCTCCCATACTAAGGTCTATTATTAAAAATATTGTAAAAGTCTATTATTTTTAAAAGAGTAACCGTGGAGTTTCTTGCCGGCTCTTCTCCATAGGAAACGATAAAAAAATATGTATTTTTAATGAAATACTCGTAAGTAAGTAAAAACTAACTTTGTAATACTAACCTAATGCAAATGGGCTGGTTTTGTCGGCCAACTGGCCTATGCAACTGCATAGAGTACCTTACAATGTGAACTAGATGACATATTAGGACTCCGTCAGTAAAAGTTGAATGGATAACAATCAATGTACAGATCTATGCAAGCTTTAGCAACGTTAATTGAAATAATGAAGTACCAACTAGATACTCAATTACTTCAATGAACGCTGCTAAATCTAATACTATTATTGAAATTGTATTCGACCTCTCAAACCTAGTTTTTTAACTCCATAAGCAATGATGCATAGTCAAGTCACGATATAAAAATCCAATAGGAAATAAGGACACTCGAGTCACACAATAAAGTTAAGGCGTCCTGAATGCCCCAAACGTCATTGAAAATTCAAAATAAGAATGTGCAGTCTCCGCGAGAGGTGCGTTCAGTTTTTATCACGTACGTTATTTGCCGATCGTCGCGGTATCGGGTCAGTATCGATTCGCGTCTCAGCCCCTTATCGAATAGTCGATATATTTGTTTACTCAGGCCCATCAATGAGAGAGGTTCGAGTGTATCTTGCGTATTTGAGCAATAACTTGTTTGATAACGCTTTACAGTGCTTGCACTGTGATTAGTCTCGGCCCTCTAGATTGTGTTCATGATTTTTTTGTTCTATCTATTAGAGCTTGATTGCGGGTGATTTGTAATGTTTGTTCTATGTTATCAGCGATGATTTAACTATAAAAATGTTTAACAAGTTCGCCTATCATGTTTGTAGTCTCATCTCTGATGTCTGAATTCATATCCCAGGTGGTCAACTCATACAAGTTAGTAGGTATTAGTGGCATATTTAGAAAACATTCGGTGCGCATTATGAACAACATTTTATCACCAATTAATATCGCAGCTACTACTGCCACAAAGTTAATACATTTATTCGATAACCAAATTATCCTAAATCGAAAACATAGGGAACAATAAAAGGCCTAAATCTCCACACATTATCCATCCTAATCGGACCGCAACAAGAAGTGGCGGCCGGCCCCCTTTCCCACAGACGGCCCGGCCACTCAAGACCGCATTTTGGTAATAAAATACCTCCATGTAATATAAAAGCCGATCGCATTATCCAAAGGAGCCATTATTAAAAAGTATCGAGTTTCGGAACGCACCGCGGCTGCGCGGCGACCAATCACAATCTCCCGCCAACCCGTCAGCCAATCAGAACGCGAGCTGTGTTTTTTTTATTGTAGATCCAGTTAATGGATTGTTCTTCATTTTGATTTATGTATTGTTTCTTTTTTTGGCGTTGTGTTGTTTTTAAATGCTGCCGTTACGGTTTTGTGTTTGTTAAATAATGACTAAGCTTATAACGATGTGAAAAATAAATGTTGTATGGTCTTTCGTTGTTTAAGTAAACTATAGCTAAGTGAGTCTTATTTGTAAACTTTTGTCATCGTGGTTTGTGAAACAACAATAGAAATAAATTGAATTATGAACTTTGAAACAGTTTTTCAGTAATAAATATTCCTGGAGAAATCGAATGTCCTATTCTAAGCCAAGCGGCTAAAAATAGTTTTGAAGATTTAGAGAAAAAGTGAACTGTGGACAGAGCAGCAGCACACACGAAGTAGGCGTGTGTAACTCTTTACGGAACCGACTCACTGATCCGGATCATTGAAGCGTTCCAAAAGGTTAGTTCAGTAACAACGTTTCAAACGCATCATTTGAATCTGAATCATTACTTTGTCTCAGTGTCTTTCCGCGCGACCGTCGCTTGCGAGGCGACTGAGCAGCAGTGAGCGAGTTAGCGAGATAAAGACTGAGACGCTGAGTTACGTTACTTTAGTGTCAGTATTACCGAACTGACTCGCGAGTCGCGAGTGAGCGGGTGACACATTACAATCTATTTAAGTCAGAAAGAGATACAAATGAGATTTGTATCACTTATACTCTCACAGTTTTTCGTTGTCTTTATGCATTTTTATATCCTTTGAGTCGATGATTCAAATGATCCAAATGAAACATATCAATGATTCGGATCATTTCAGTGATCCAGATGCAAATGTTCCAAACGCAAAAATGATATACTTTGCCAACCTCTAACACGAAGTAAGTAAGGACCTACATATTTATTTATTTACAAAGAGTGGCATGTAAATAACTTGGCTGACCTTTGCTTAATAGCATCTTGGATATTGCAAAAGAGCAACCAATGAAATGATGCCTAGAAGATGCACAGGTGTGCTAGCCATCACTCAAGTAGGTACTTGGTCCACTTGCACCAAAAATCACTCAATGCGTTTAGCACTAAACTACAGAATAGTACAAAGGGCACACTCCTCATTTTAGGTATGAAGCTACAAACGCGGCGGCGGGCTCGTCTTGTCGGGCCAATTCAGTGAGCGTAACGTAGTCAGAATCAGCGATAAAAAGAGAGGCAACTTCTAGGTGATTTTATCTGTGCTGTGCGACCTGAATTGCACTTTATTGTGCAGTAGCAATAGTCGCTTTTTATATTTTTATTATTTCGGAGTGTTCCATCTGTATATAATTAATCTGTGGCTAAACATATTTAAAACATCGTTCTGTTTCTGTCAATCGTTTGAAGTTGACAGAGACAGCATGCTGTTTTAAATATGTTTTGCGCTAAACACATTTAGTGATTCGTGGTGCGCGGCCTTACTCCTTCTGTCTGCTAATAACAACAAAACGCTATCACCTTTATGTGGCCATTATTAAGCTTGGAACTAGACATCTACGAGCTAGTGATATTTTTCTGTCTAAGCTTTAGTAAGTAGGTATGTAATAGATCTATTCCCGCAAGCCACGAGAGAGATTATGAGCCATGGACAAAGTTAGTAAGACATACATTGAAATACATAGTAACATCTAGGTATGTTGTTATTTTCAGTTTACGTTTATATTTTAACCCAGTTTGGTCTCGTCATACTGTGCCGAATGCTGAGTTCAGACATTGATGTAAAGATTCTGGAAGAGTCTGTTTCAATGAGTTTAGATACAGAGAGTGAGATCACAAAATTGTTTGAGATATTTCAACGAACAACCAAGAACCGCTGTAGTTGGAATTTGTTCAGGGTTACTGTATGACGGATTTTCTATACGGACCAATATAAAGGGAAGTTCGTAGAGTCTGGTTTTTTAAAGCCTCCTATTGGGTTGAAACTTGGGATCCTTATATAACTTCGGCGACATCGCAAAAATATGTTACCATGAAGCTGGTCAGATGATGGAGCCCGAAGGTAGCCATAGGATTTTCTCTACTAAACAAGATAGCGTCGTTGTGTTTGAACTCGTTGGTTTAGTACTTTTTAGTTTATTAAAAGCTTGTTTAAAAAAAGAGTAGATATTACTTTTATTTTATTACTAGCTCCTGCCCGCGATAAAACGCCTATGTCCTAGCCCAGGTCATGGTCTACGCCTCTATTCATAGTTTAGTCCAAGGAAGTACTAACTGCAACCGATTTTTTTTGCCAACAATTGTAATATCTGTCTTCTGTTAAAAAAATATAGGCACAAAAAGCTTCAACTTTGTTACTAAGGTCCGTCGGCTTATCAACCAACTAATATACTGCATACTTACTTTGAGCATTAACAAAGTACCTTCCCACTATACCAATTTCTCGTTCACCTAGTCACATCCAGTCCCCAAACATCCGTTCTAAACCCGTTGCTGGGCAGGCATGCGCAATCGGCACAGTCAATACTACGCGTGTTGCTGGCTGGTCTCCCTCGGTGACGACGGGTTGCCGCGCGTCCCTAGCCAGTAGTCTATGGCTCGTTTGTACTTTGATTTTGGAACTGGAATAAAGCGTAATGGGAATTTGGTTGGCAGGTTGAATGTAGATTAGAATCAGCGTTGGATGAATCTGTATATTCGTTGAAGCATAAACAGCAGCGAAAACTTAACAACATAGTAATTTTTAATTAATCATATTTTTTTTGTTTTTTATACAAAGAAAGAAAGAAAGAAAATACGTTTATTTGCGGTACACATGACGCAAGGTAAGAACAAAACACGAAAATAAACAATTTGGGGGAAAATATGCCTAATACCTATGTTTAGATAGAGTGTCGCGTTGCAAAAGAACTAAAACAAACAGGCCATCTTTGTTATGCTGGTGTGCGTGACGGCTACGTCTTACACTCGCGACACGTCCTTGTGCTGTCATTGTCCTTATTTAGTGGGCGTGCATTTAGCGGCCAACAGTTGGACGCATCTAGACATATCTTTCTATTCAAAAGAAATATCTAATAATCACTGAACTCCTAGTAGCCACGCACAATGGGCCACCTGAACTTAGTGCGGAAACCAAACCCTTTTTTTTAACCCTCTTAACATAACATAATCCTAGTTACCTACCTATTCATAAAACATAACATCACGCCTGTTTTTCCCCAAAGGGTTAGGCAGAGGTGTGTACTTACAGTAAACATTGATGGAAAAACCCAATAACACTTTGCTCGACCTGGGGATCGACCCCGGGACCTCATACTCAGTAGTAGTCTTGCGACCATTTGACCACGAGGCAGACCTACCTTATCTAATCGAATCATATTTCCATTTAAAAGAAAGATCTAATAGGTAATACCTGAAATCATACATAGGATTCCTGGAAGATTATTACAAGTCTACAATGTAATTAATACTATATTAATACGTGAAGCAAAAACTTTGTACCCCTTTTTACGAAAATTACGCGGACGGAGAAGTATGAAATTGGCACAGTTAAAGTTTATATGGAGAAGGAGTGCAGAAAGCTAATATTTTTATATAATATACATTAGAAAAAAATTCAATAAATAAAAAAAATAAAAAAACACACACTACCATGCGTTTGACACAAGATGGCTACCTTAGAATCATGACATGGCAGCATAGAATTAATATTTACTATACGACTTAAAATTTAAATGAATTATGGTCGAATTTCGACCTCTGGGCGACCACTAGTACCTATAAAACTATGTCGTTCAGGATCATCGCTATGTTGATGGTATAAAACTGAACTCAAAGATAATTCCGGTCTTTGTTCCTTTTATTACAAGCTTTATATTAACTTGCTTCGTTTGTATGTGTTTTCGGTTACTCCCTTAGTCGTCCATTTGTCAAACACTTCCTGGCATCCTATTGGGTTGAAACTTGGGATGCTTATATAACTTCGGCGACATCGCAAAAATATGTTACCATGAAGCTGTTCTGATGATGGAGCCCGAAGGTACCCAGAGGAACTTCTAAACTAAATAGGATAGCGTCGTTGTGTTTGAACTCGTTGGTGAAGTAAGTTTTTGTTAATTAAAACCTTGTTAAAAAAAGGGGTTTCACTTTTATTTTTTTTTTTTACTAGCCCATTTTTTTGCTGCCCGCGTCTTCATTTGCGTTTACCGAGATAAAAAGGAACCTATATCCTAACCCAGGCCATAGTCTACCCAAGTGCCAACTTTCATCCAAATTCGTTCAGCCATTTTAGCGTGAAAGCGTAACAAGCAAACTCACTTTCGCATTTATAGTATTAGTTAGGATTTTGGTTACCATATCTAAGTGTATATGATCAGATAGATATACTTACAGCTATTTACGCGTTACTCATAGATTTACAATGAGTATGTAGGTCATCAACAGACATCTTGCATACACATAATTAATAGTTAGATAGTTGTATGTGTTTTTAAATAAATAAATAAATAATAAATAAATAGCAGATCTACAACTAACTACTATCTATCGTCTTCATTTATTTTCATTGCTTATATCTTTAGTATGTATGTATTTATGTATCTATTATTTAGGATATGTATTTATCTGTGTATCTATTCTAGTATATTGTATACTTATTATTTGCACCAACGATAGCCCCATTTAATGTCCAGGCAAATCACTGTCCATTCCAAAATTGGCTGGAAAAGATCGTGGAAAGCGATAAGGCCCATTGTATATTTAGCAATTCTTTTTGTTATGTATTTTTGTGGTGTACAATAAAGTATATATAAATAAATAAATAAATTTACTGAGACATAAATTCCTAACGAAGCCGTAGTTTCGATGCAGACAACAAAACCGTTTGTGTTTTGTCTATAATTGACAGTTCCACCTTTGACATTGATGCTGCAAGACGATTCAGAAAACAAATGACCATCAATCGTCTGTTGTGACTAAAAGCACCATTCTGTACCTGACCGCAGGAGGCACCTGCAGGTGACATGTCACCGCGACACGACTGGTTTCTAAGAATTTCTATGAAATACTTTTTGTAACTAGCGACACGTCGTTGGCAGCTACGGGCGAGCGACAGAAATTCATAGAAACTAGTCGTGTTGCAGCGCCCGTTGCCGCCTGCGTTCGGGCACCTTTACAAGGTCAGGTATTAGCGCCCTCCTGCTTGGTGGAGCGACGATCTTCGCAGGGAGGCTGGTAACAGCTGGATGAGAGTTGCCGAGAATTGAGTTGAATGGCTGGCGATTGGAGAGGCCTATGTCTAGCAGTGAACTGCTGTAGGCTAATGATGATTCGAAGACTATAAGTAGATAAGTCGTGAGTTGGTACATTGCAACACTGGCGTAGTAAATGTTCCACAAAACTTACTAATCAAAACTTAAAGAATCTGTCTCTAAATGTAGAAAAACATAGTAGTTTCTTTTTACCTTTGTGACGTTCTTATTTACTAGCTGGCCCGAGGTTGTCCTGTCCAAATTTCATTAATTCATACAAAATCCACTTTCAGTAATCCCGAGTCTTCAGTAAGCGAAGTCAGACGCCTACACGTCACGTCAGAGGGCGGCTTTAAAAACTCTGACACCAGGTTAGTCACTAACCCCGAATTTTCCAAATTTTCTTATCGTAAGAACTTCATTCAGACTATTACAAATATTTTAAAACAAAAAATAGCCAAATCGATCATGTCGTTCTCAACTACACTTACCAATGAACAGCATTTCATATTTATTTATATAGATATATATTTAATACAGTTAATGAGCCGTTAATACCAAATAAAGTTGATCCTATAACTGCGTCTTTTCACAGAACCACAAACATTCTAACATTATCATCTTCTAGGTATTATACTAATAAACTCAGTCCAGGCACCGTTTAGTTCAATATTTTCCTGACAACAAAACTTTCCACAGATCCTAACACTACACAACACTGAATCCCTACGCGTATTACCGTCACGTAGAAGGCCGTATATTTATTTTTATCACGCCAAAACGTGACGCTGTCGCCATCTGCCGACGGAACGCAATACTGTGCTGTTTATTTGCTCAGCGGATATATCCGATGGCCGGTATATACGCTTTCACCGCTCTATTGTTTCATCATTAGGGTATATTGTGCGGATAAGTTGGTTTTCTGCGGATATTGTAGAGGTGTCTTTGTATTAAAAGAAGAAGTAAAAATAAATCTATACGTGTACAAAACTAATATAAGTAAAACTGAAGGAAAAAGATTTACCTCCCTCTACCTAAAGATTTGAGATGGTAGTACATCAAAAGAGCTTAGAATACCCTAAGACCAAATAAAAACTGCCGGGGTTGCGGGTTTGTCCGAAAGGGATATCGCGGCCCCGGCACACAGGCAACGGAAGGAACACGGGTGGGTTTTAGTCAGTAAAAGTCTGACACACCCTCCTCGGAGAAGTTATTTGATAATTTCCCACCCTCAAAAAAAATAAAAAATTACCAAGACAGAGCGCTCTCGACAGTGAAGTGAAGCCGGTTTCGTAAACATGTGTGCACTTTGTGTGGGGTAGTTTGATTGTAGTGTCATTGTAAAAGGCTGTAAATGTGTGCGCGTGAGCGTGTATGCACAGAGCGGCGGTGTAGTTTTGGCATGCTTCACTGTATTGTTCTCAGCGCTCTGTCTTGGTTTTTTGTTTGGGTTAGAGAACACCCTTTATTGTAAAACTTAAAAAAAAAACAATGCTCGTGAATTCGGTCATTATCTATTAATCGGGATAACATTTCAAAGTTGGAAATGTATGGTATCTTAGACGAGTAACTGAGCACTATTACCTACAGATAGTTACACGTGTTAAGTTGAGGTTACATGGAGAAACTTTCACAGAATTGTATAAGCTAACAGAGTCAACGAACAACAGACAGCTGTGCTGCTGTGGAGTTTGTTGCACCACTTCTACTTCCCATCTAAAGCACTAGGAAAATGTGAAGAGCGAGCGCTTGGGGGACTGTCTTGTGTAATTTTGACGTTCGAAAAGTGCTGTTTCTCAGCCTAGTTTGAGTAAATGACTTTTGATTTGATTTTATTTTTACTTATCAGGTAAAATACCAACATATGATTCAGTATGGGTATCGATGTGTTTATCTATACCTACAAATATTATAAAGATATATTTTTTTATAGTTTGTATGTCGGGGGTAATCTTCGAAACTAATGATCCGATTGCGAAAACAGTAGTGCCAAGTGTCATAGGATATATTTTATTCTGAAACAAGAAGTTACGGGCAGAAGCTAGTTGCATATAGAAAATGCATTTTGTTCTGCAACTAGATCATTTAAAGCTGCCAGCCTAATTTCAGTTTTTGTTTAGTAGTAGCCTCAAATTCGGCATCAAATTGTGTTAGCTAATGCAGAAATTGTGTTGAAAAGACTGATCGCATGCAATGTTTGAGCTACGAAATACGTTAGCAAACATATTTATTTATTATTTATTATATTTAACTTACACGCAGGTCTTAACCAAACAAGTAACAAAATAAAATAGTAACTAACAGAAGACTTTTGACAGATTTAACAGCGGGTTTCAAACTAGGCACAGCCTGGATCTTGGTGACCCAAATTATACACTAAGTTAATAATTTAACGTGTTCTGCTAGCGCAATAGCAAAACTAAAATTAATATTAAAATTCATTCGTTACATAAATTAAATTAACAACATTTTACAAAATTTACAAACATGTGAGTACAGAGAAACCAATAGATTACAAATAACAGTTAATGTGAGTGAGTGTGCAGGAGTGTAAGTGTGTGAGTGAGGATATGTGTTTTTAAACAGAGAGTGTGCAGGTATTAGCTTGTGCTACAAAGTAAACTTTCAGTTTCCTCATAAGTTCGGTCCAGCAACCATTCTTTTAATTTAGTTTTGGCGTCAGAGTAGTTGTTCGGTACAGTGAAGGTTTTGCTTATAGCATTGAACACTCGTATAGGTAAATAAGACGAAAACCTGGGAGAAAAGAGGGTTTTTGTTTTTGGAAGGGGGATTCTTTCAGCTGTTTTCCTACCCCTCTTACTGCAGCAGTAAATTAAGCCTACTTTTATTGTAATCAATTGATTAGTTGATAACCTTCTTACTTAATCGATAGTCAATGCAATGTGCATGCATATGAATAAATGCTTTTCACTCTTCAGTTTCATCTAAAAGCTGTAGATAGTTTATTTTAGTTTAATTGGGGTTTTATTCGTGCGTCAATATTGGTGCCGTCACCTGTCAATGTCATGTGTCAAAAATTTATGTCAAATGCATACGTCATTGTGTTCCCTGTCTCTTTCTGCCGTCGACCATCTTGCGTGTATATGTGTTACGAAAAAGGTCCCATTAAATCTTTTTCTATCTGCGATATCTGCCTATTATTTACCCACAATCCATCAGGAACAGTTTAGTAGATGGTGTGTACATCAATTACTAGACTACACCAAAATTATAGCATACAATATTTAAAATAGTCTAGTGGTGACTGTCGGACTGCCAAGTCATAGGTCTCGAGCTTCTCTGAGTTTTCGGATTCCTATCGTATTGTATAATTATGATTTGCTTAAAACACAGTGAAGGAAAACATCGTGAGGAAACCGGCATGCCTGAGACATATTCCTCGACGGCATGTGAAGCCAAGCCAGCCAAGTCAGGTTAGTCACCAACCACACGAAAAGCAGAAGATCAATACAACAAGATACTTTTTCAAAAAAAATCGTGATGTCTTTTAATTCCGGCGTCATGTGAGCCCCGGCTCCTCGCTCGTAGCTGTCGCAAAGCCAACAGGGTTTGTTGGCTCATTATTGTTTAAGACCGTCCGAGCTTAACTCGCTTTTAATATTAGCTATTTTTCGCCAAGTATCGTGTTTTTCCACTTTAAATTCGTTTCAGTTTTTATTTTTGCACTTTAAATTCGTTTTCATTTTTATATTTTCAAATTTTCTGCTGCTTTTTTTTGGTAAAATAGGTACTGGAGGGAGAACTTTATATATTTAAGTACAGAAAGTAAATGGTTATTATTGGGTACATGGTTTTTTCTAAGCAGATACATCGTATGCTACAGTAAATTCTCAAATAGTTAGATAGTCGTTTATTTGGTGCACAAAAAAGACATAGCACAACTTACAAAAGCACGATTAAATAAAAACAAATTACAGTACAACTATTTTCTTAATGTCCCTCGGTAAACTTCAGGTTTCGTCAGAAGTCTGATGTCTATCAGATGCCCTTGGACGCTGTCAATTGACTTGGAAGTATAGTTCCAGACTAATATTCATGTACAGTACAACAATTTTCTTAATATCGTTCGGCAAACTTCGTGTTTCGTCATTCGTCGAATTTCTATATACATATTTTCAAGGCGATTGAGAGCGTCCAACGGCAACTGATAGAAATCCGACGACTGACGAAACACGAGGTTTGCCAAGGGACATTAAGAAAATAGTTACCCTGTACAAGAATATTAGTTTCCTTTTTTGTACGTTGGCTACTTGCAGCCAAGGTGCCAACGTACAAAAATAAATACAAGAAATTGTGATGACACTATCGAGTGCTATGACTTTAAAATAATGAAATGAAATATACAAAGTGCGGTAGTGTGCAAATAAACACACGCCTCCTTTCCATGGAGGTAGGCAGAATCTAAGTCTACAGTAAATCTACAGTAAATAATCTTTATTTATTCTTACTTAGAGTCCTACCTAACTTAGATCTTCATGAAACCTTTTCAAGATCTTTTTAAGGTTTCAGTTATTTTTTTGCTTTATCTCGTTTTTTCAAATACATGCATTAGATACTTATTTTTTCAGTTTTCGGTACTTATAAAAGTTTCCAATATAACAACTTTCATTAAGTCATTCTTTGTCATAAGTCAATTAATGAAAAATCTCGCAAAAAACACTTTTTTACAAAAACATCGTCCACTTGATTAGCCCAGTGTACAGACGAGCGACAAATTTGTCGCAATAATGAGATCAAACAATGATTAAGCACCTACCAGACGGACGGACGAGGCGCTGCGACACGACGCGACGCCCGGCACTTTTCATAAGTTCAATTGGGTGGAAGGAATCGCTGGAGACTAATCACAACGTTACTTGGACTCGACAATGGGAGAGTGAAATAAGTTCAATAAATTCCTAGAAGATATTGAAGAAAATTTTATTGAATTTCTGCAGAGATAGTTTTGAAAGTTCAAAAACCTTGTAACGATGAACATAACGTACTATATTATGTTATACTAGAATCCATCCGCGACTGCACTGGCGTGGTCGATAAAAAGTAGCTTTTGTCCTTCCCCTGGAATCAAACCGTACCAAATTTTATCAAAATCGGTTCAGCCGTTTTACCTATGTAAGCGTAACAAAAAACATACAAAAAATCAAATCTTTTTTTTTATAACATTAGTTTAGGCTAACTTTTACCCGCAGCTTCACCCGCTTGCTAGTTGGATATGATCCCACGGGTACGTACTAGCCGAGATAAATAAGTATTCTACATCCTAACCCAGATCACGATCTAAGTTATAAGTGTGCCAAATCTCATTGAAATTCGTTCAGCCGTTAAGGCATGAAAAGGTAACAGATAGAGTTACTTTCGCATATATAATATGGAAATGGATTCGCGAGCCATTTGGGAATAATCCTTGGTACTGTTGACCATTTCTATTGGTTTGTCAGCATGTTTGCTGAGGCTGACTGCGCATAGTGTGGTAGGTACTTTACTGTAGTAGGTAACTCGTAAAAGTCTAAATAATAAGTATAAGAGATGTAAGTAATTAAGGTAACTAGTAAAAATCTAAATAATAATAAAAAGAGATGTATGTAATAAGGTAACTAGTAAATGTCTAAATAAGAATTAGAAATATAAGTAATTTACGTAACTAATAAAAGTCTAAATAATGAATCATGAAAAAGGCTAAGACCCGCTTACACTACATGCGTTTGGCGCTAAACATATTTAAAACTACAGCTGAGGTCCCCAAATACGAGTATGCCCAGGTTAGACAAAGTGTTGTGGGTTTATCTATAATGGAATTTCTCAGTAGCAGCCCGGAGTCTAAATTTGTGCCCGGTTGATGGGAATAAACTCACCCCTATTACATGGGACTTAAACATTAGATTAGACTGGCGATACGTACTATCGAAGAACTTCATATCTAAGCAGTTTTAAAACAAAATCCCGTGAACACGATGACCACATCTGTTACCACCCCGGTTCTATAGCGGCCGAGCGCTGCAAGCAGAAATAGTCCTTACAGTGTATAGATATGAACTTCTTTGATGGTACACCTCTGCCCAACCTTCGAGCAAACAAGGTGTTATGTAGTGTTATATTTAAGACTTCATTGTGTCTCAGACGTCTTCAAACCATTGACAGAAGTAGAAAAAAGCAAATATTCTACCTAAAAATGAGATTATCTTCGAGAAACTGTCGTTTTTTTTGACGCATAAGAAAAAGTACTAGGTGCTAGCCTAAGGGCTAAGTAAATATTTAAACCAAATAATTAATCACAAATGTTTCATAGCAAATATTACGTACGTGCTATAACTATTTTTAAGTAAATGACAATAAGGTTAAATTATATTACCAAGAAGTAAAATATTGTTATCCTTGTTTGAAGACATAATATTATCTATACTCTATACAATACATACAAATAAATAAAATTTAAGTGTCGGTTTGTAATGTCAAAATAACTGCTTTATGCATATGAAAGTATATACTGTACTGATAACAATAACAAAAAACTGTCTGTCTGTTTCTTCCGGCTAATCTCCGAAACGGTGGGACCGATTTTGACGGAACTTTCACTGGCAGATAGCTGGTGTTATAAGGAGTAACTAAGGTCACTTTTATTCTAGAAAAATAATTAGGGTTTCAGCAGCTAGTTCTACATGGTGTCTAGCATTTTTTGATTTACAGCAAAATGTTGATCTTAGGTATTTCATCAGAGGGGCAATTCCCGTATAAATAAGAACGTGGCAACACCTCTAATTTACCTACATTTTGACATTAGTTGTCGCTGAGATGACACTACGACTAGATTTTGAATGTTGCTTTATTTACTCGTAAGTTCGAGCCTACCTAAAATAGGTATACTCGAAGATACGAGTATCAACAGTCATCACCACTACCTTTTCCGAAATTCTCCTTCAATAGGGATGTTGACTAGGGTAAAAATAAAAAAAATTGTCCGTCAGTCTGATAATAAAAAAATATTAGACACGTATTTTTTGCTATATCATATTAATAAAAAACGGTTTAGATAAAACGCATAAAAGTTGGGGAGTGGGGGCTCGTTACGTCACAAGTCGGTATAAAATCTACCGGGTGTGACGTCATGCCACATTTTAACGTATTATCTTTTGATAACGTAAAAAAAGAACGTGTCCAATATTGTTTAATAATCAACATGAGGGACAAAAAAAAAAACTAGGGTTATCTTTGAGCAATTTCGAACTCCTGAAACAAGTAAGTAATCTTTTTCTTATAACACCTTTGTCACAATCTTGAAAATATTCTCCATTTTAAATTCCTGCTTCACTCTCATCGAAAACACCTCGGCTAACAATTAAGGTTGAATTTAAAAAATCTCCTTTGTTTAAGAGAGCTCGAAGATCGGTAATTTGTTCAAATTTTTTCTTTAAATTTCTCCGCGATGTCCGTTTAATGGAGTACCTTCAGCTTTTGTTTATTCTAACTTCGGAATCAATTGGATTGTTAAAAGTTACATGATTAGATTAAGCCTTAATTTTGTGTTCTTAATTACTTTCCGAAGAATCTTCGACGTTATTTTTTGACGATTTTTTCCGGGAATTGGAATAATTCAATAGGTAACTGTGAGAGTATTGGTGAACTGCCCTGACTTACGAGTTGTAGGTCATTCGAACCCAGACAGGCGCTTTAATTTGTGTAAATGATTTCATCACCACTGCTCTCAAAACGGTGAAGGAAAACATCGTGTGGAAACCGGCATGTTCTAGAACCAAAAATTCGAAGACATGTGACATCTACCAACCTGCACCGGGCCCGCGTGGTACAGCCCAAACCCTCTACAAGAGAGGAAGCCCAGTAGTGGGTACATTATAAACTGAACATTTAAAAACTGTAATCTTATAGATTTGTTTCTATCTTGTTCTAAATATAAAGGTACCTTCAACAGTGTTTGTCTTCAATTTTAGAAAAGATAAGAACGAGGTAGCGTTTGTTTTGAATAAGAAAAACATGATGCAAACCAATTTCCCACATATAGAAAGGGATACAAATTAAAAATTCTTGATGCTTTTCGTAAATTTCGTCAGAAGATTTCCTGGCAATCGTGGTTTATCGTCAACTGCATTGTCAAGTGATATAGAGATAAAAAGGCTTTTTTTTTTCAGATTACTACTGTAGAAGAAAGACAAAAGGACCATTTGCTAATGAACTACAAGATTAAAAAAGAAATACTTATGGAACGCATACAATTCATTCAAGTTTTATTATTATTTAACACAAGCCCCTTATAACGACATTTATAAGGAAACCGAGGCAATATCTCGCTGCATTAGAGGTTGCGAGTCCTGTTATCAGTCCTCATTAGATAAGGCCGGCGACATCCCGGAACCGACGAACAAACATGGTTATCTGGGTGACAGGGACGGCGCAGGCGCAGCTTGGTAATAGGGGGATAACTTAGTGTTCTGTGTCGTAGGTGTTGAGAAAATTATGCAGGTGGGTAAGGTGTAACTACATATTTCATACAAACCACTTTCTAGTAGATAATTTATTTGTATACTACTGATAACACTCTGGCATGGAAGTTAAATATAACTGGCGAAATGTGGGTCTACTAGAAGTCATCTTTCCCTAACCCTTCAGGCGAAAACAGGCGTACTGGTATTTAATTTAATTTTCTTGGCATTGAAACTCCATCTTCATGACCTAAAATATATCAGTAAAACTATCGCTTTATTTTGTAGTCGTGCTTACTAAAAGCCCAAATAGATATTTAAGGGGACTATAACAGGTGCTAAGCGCAAGTTTTATAATGCCTATAAGTATATGATCCACTGCAATAAACAAAACCAGAAAAAAAAATATTCTTCAGGATATATGCTAGTTAGATAGTGTGATAAAAACATAATACAACTAATTTAATACGATAGAAAAAAACACATCATCAATTATATATTTTTATTTTTACAATTAAAAACCACACATGCAATCATTCTGATTTTTTGTCAGATAATTCTGAAACCAACATATTAAGGTAAAAGTGTTTTAATTTTTTAGTCCAATCAATATATTTTTTATTAATAGATAATTGCTTCATATTTTGAAATAAATTACCAGGGTTGTATCATCGCGTTTCTCGTTCTTTTCTATGCAGTCCGATAGTGACAGCGCTTTAGCTGTTGTCAGCCTCTTAAAAATGATGAACGAATCTGGTGTGAACTGAAAACATCATACCATAGGAATGCGTCGTCAAGTCGTGTGTTTAGAATCGTTAATGTAATTTATAAGAGAGAAGTCTTCTTGACGATTTTGAAAACAAAGTATTAAACTTGTAGGTACCTGAACTGTAAGTATAGGTTACAGGTATCTTAATATTCTGCTTTGAAATCGAAATAGGTAAGTACATAGGGCGAGGCAAAATAATAATGTTAGCAACAGCAAGTAAATACATTTTATGCTTTATGTTACTTTGAAAATCCATTAATATTTTATTGTTTAGCACATTAGTGAACGTGCAAATGTCTTCACATACGTACAATATCCTCGTAAATAACTAAGTTATTGTACAGGTACATATAAACATTTTCGTAGGTATATAACAAACGGGAATGTCTGTAGTCGTCGATGGCGGTTCCGCGCCGATGCATCGCCGCCATCTTGGAGAGATAGGTACCGATAGCAGCGTAGTCGGAGGAGGAAAATTTTATTAAGTTTATGAGGTTGTTTTCCTGTTGTAGGCTATAAGATGAAACATAAAAAGTTCGCGTTTGCTAATATTACAAGAAAATTGTGAAAGTATTTCTATGTAGGCATATTTTTAAGTTATTTTATGTGAAGATTTCCAAACAATGGTAGGTAAGAGTTAGTCAGTGGTACCTACTGCCCTCAGCCTACATTTATCGACGATACTAAACAAATTAACTGTTGTGAAAAACACAAAGGACGATATAACACTTCAGCTAGGTCTCTTGTGATTTTAATCACCTGCAAAAGAGAGAATATTATAACACAGACTTAGATATTTTTGTGCAGAACTATGTGCATGATTGAAGTAGTCCGCTATGTCTAATTTCGAAAGTATTTCAGCATTTTCAGCAATACGTTTGTAGCAAAAGCATCGAAGTTACCTGAAGCTTTTAATTTATTAATAATGATGATGATTTTATTTAATGAAGATGATCGAGAAATGTTTCTGCGCTCAGTACTCAGTATATCATAAGAAATATTTTCGAAATCGTCTGTCGAGCCGGTTTCGGCGTTTTTTCGTCTCCGGTCGCCATCTCAGTTGAGCAAACAAACCAAGTGTACGCTTCGAGCAACGCACAGATACAGAAAATGGCCTTTTTCTGTACAAAGCAATACCAACTTACCTATATAAAACATTAATTCAAAATCACCATTAATTTCTTAGCTTTAAGGTTGACAATCGTCTGAGTATTTTCAGTTTTCATGCGGCCAACCTTATTACAAGGTTTGGCATGAGTTAATTTCGAAATGCGAAACGTATGTTTAATTTAAATGGTATTTTTGAATCGTTATGAAATGGGTGGGTAGAAATTGTTGAGTCATATTTTGAAGTTGGCATTCATTGAATATTTACGCAGTTTTAATATTAAATAATGTTTTGGTAGGATTGCTTTTCATTTAGCCCTTGGTGTATATGGATAGATTGGCAAAGGCAGTGTGGTAATACACTGGTCTTTCGGTACGGTACATACCGACCCCACTCAATCAACTCGATAAGCTGAGTTGATTGACTGAGTGAGATAATACAGTGATCTTTCGGTATGTACCATCTTTGCGTGCCGAAAGACCAGTGTATTACAACACTGTGTTTGCCAATCTTAGGATGGGAAAGGTGGAGGACAGGGCGTTGTGGCGAAGCCTGGACTGCGATAAGCTGCAGTCCACTGCTGAGTATAGGCATCTTCCAGGCTGCGCCACAACGACCTGTCCACCGCCTTCCGCATCCAGTCTATCCCAATCGCCTTTGTGAGGTCGTCGGTCCATCTGGCTGGGGGGCGTTCCACGCGATCTCCAGTTCAGAACTCGTCTGCTCCAGCGGCCATCGGTCCTTCGACAAACGTGGCCAGCCAACTGCCCACTACTACAGGGTAAAGGCCATAGCCTTCACACCTACCTAATAGTGGCGTTTACTGGCCAGTTTATAGACCGGACTATGAAACAGTAAGGCACCACCCAACCTGATAATTTAATAACTTCGGAAACTTCTTGAACTCATGAAAGATTTAAGCATCGAACTCCACTCTTAGCAAATGGTTTAATGATGGCATTTTATTATGACAAGGATGGTTAAATGGATGGATGATGGATGATGGATGGATATGAGAAGAAGCAATTCAAGACATTCCTGAAAAATCCCGAAGGCTCTTTTACTCCTGTAACACGCACAATTCGCCATATTTGGCCCATGAGTGCAACGTAAATACGTTACAAACCAGATAAGTCAAGTATAAGATATAATCCCTCAAGTGCAGTAGATGCCTTGGTAGTAAACTTCGTCGATATCGCGGGTTCGATGTCCGATAGAGTCGCGTTGCACAATGATACCGGTGACACTGAATTACGGTTCTAATTTAAACCCATATCACACTTATATCAGGTATTTTTGATATTATCGGATTGTGTGTATTTTTACGAATTATCTGTTCACGTGTTGGGTCTTTTAAATTAATGGTGAGAGTACGAGTTTCTGATTGATGTGGCCGCTATTACAGAGATGTTTAATTATGAAATTATCTCTCGATTTGTGACGACATTCATAGCATTAGTTCTGTTTGTGGGGTTTGTTGAGAGGGAAGGTTTTTAAATATTGATAAACCATTTTGGACTTACTTATAATTAATCAAAACGATAAGAGTTTTTTTTTTTTGTAGCCTGGAAGTTGGGTTTGTGCCCGATTAATGGCGAAAGGCTCGCCCCCTATTATATCGGACTTGAACGACCAACGTCACTAGTTACCGCTTCCCAGTACAAGTAACCCACAATATGAGCTTTTATCGCCTCCCACTTAAAATATGACGCTTCGCCGTAAGAGGGTCCTGTCCAAACTTAAATTAGAACTCAAAAGGTGTCAAAAAGTTGCCTTTATGTGCTCGTATTTACTCTCTTACTCATATTTCACACTTAATAATAAAAAGAAATGCATATTTTAAAAGATAAGGTATCTTTTAGAAGATGATTTGTTTACAAGGACCTCCGTTTCATAAAAAGCAAGCCTAGCTTTAGGCCTAAAGAAAATAATTTTAAGCCCATATTAGTATAATTTTGTTTTTTTTTTTGCTTCTCTATGTAACTAGGAGTACTTAATCTAATAAAATAGGGAAAAAAATGGTATGCTTTTTTACTGACCCACGGAGGCCTTTATATTTTGGTATCAGATAAAAAATGAAGAGACCACTTTTAAATTTAAATCACTTTCCTCTTGTGAAATATTATTATACTCGTATTTCTGCTTTCCACCTCCTTATGGATCTACCATAAATAAGTGCTACTAAATACCACAATATTTACATTACATATACGAAAAACTGCTAATAGTCGGTCTGTAGAGTTGTAATTTTAATTTCCGTTAAGTGGGCGCGGGTGGTGCCGGGCGGCGCGGCAAGCGGGGGCGGATCAAAGGAACCGACTGACCGCCATAATAGGACCCTATTATCTAAGTTCCACGTATAAAAAGTTTAATGGTTTTATGATCAGGTTTTCCTATATGATTATGTAATGTTGAGAAATCTTCGATGTATTTTTTTTGTCGTGTGTGGTGCTAGATTGTGACACTTGATTTAGTTATGTATTTCGACAGCATAATACAAAATCAACGATATTTTTGCCGTTTTTGTGGTTCTATTTATAGGTATTACAGAAGATTTTGATTTTACGAACTTTTTTTTTGATCTATCTAATCTAATCTAATTAGCCTGTATTGTCCCACCTGTAAGGGCTAAGGCCTCCCTCTTCCTTTTCCACACAATTCTGTCTATTGCTATTATCGGTCCCACCATCTTCGTCTCGTCCTGACGCGTTGTCGTCGTGCGTTTAGTGGGACCTAATCGGTGGTTCTCTTAGCCCATTTATCATCTGACATGCGGCAGACATATCCGGCTCAGTCCCACTTAAGCTTAGCGGCTTTCTGGATAACGTCCGTGATCTTGGTTTTGGCGCGCAGTGTTGTGTTCCTTATACGGTCCGAAATGAAAACCCCCAATACACTGCGCTCCATGGCTCGCTGGCAAACCTCGAGCTTGGACCTCTGCTCAAGTGACAAAGACCAGGTTTGATCATCATATGTGAGAATGGGGAGACTACACATGTCCATAATTCTCCGTTTCAGACATAGTTGTAGATCTCCTTTTAAAAGATCTTTCTTTGACCAATACCTCCTCCAGGCGCTTTTGAAGAGTACTTGGCCCAAATAGATATAGTCTTGGATATATGCAACCTCCTCACCCTCATGTAAGCATGGTGATTTTTATTTTCGAGCTTCGTTTTCGTGGGTCTCAGTGCTTTGCTTTCAGCTTTTGACGTAGGTTTTGACTGTCATACAGTTCGCTACAAAACACCTAGACTTGCTCTAGGTGTCAGTATATGATATTGTTTAAAAGCCCAACAAAAAGCTTAAAGCTTATAACTGCACTCAACGGATTTGTTCTCGAAGGAACAAGTTTTTAATAATCAAAAACATACCTTTAATTACACTATACGATACATTCAGTCACCCACTTGCAAAAATCGCCCCCTGTAACCATTCCCCCATAATAGTCCCCCAAGACGGTGGGGTACAAACACAGGGAATATTAGATGGCTCAATTCTGAGCCAAGAGCAGGCCACGCCGAGATTACAACCACGAACAGCTTTGATGCCGACTAGTTTTGGAATAGTTAATGATGGACTGGACCTGGGGACCCGTGTTTAAATACCTGGACGATTGTTGAGTGGTTTTGAGGTTTGACTTCACTATTAATTTTAAATAAAGAAAATGAGAGATTCTTTTAGGTATTTTATTTTCTTTGTCGAGTGATGTTCCGTCTGATAAGAATCTAACTAGACATGTGATTCCTGCAAAAAGACATTAATCTCTAAGGTATAGAAATATTCCTTGAGGTTCAATATTTTTTTTATACTGATATTTTTTGATTCCTCACATATGAAATTGAAATTGTAGTAAAATTATAAAATTCATAGTACATGAAATTCCGCCCAAATGGGATAAATATGAATTACGAGTCATAAAAAAAGTGCAAACCGCACTTTGTACCTACAATTTGCGTCATAATTTTTGAGGCGTGTTTTCCATGCGCCCTCCTCGTTTAGAGCTAATCTACATACAGCTTACAATGTTGCAACTACACGGATCGTGAAGATCTAAAAGTGTCGCTATGAAAAACCGCGAAATATTAATATATTTTTTTAATGTTGATCAATGACTCTCGTTGACATAGCTTGACATATTCTGTAGCTATAACATAGAAAAAGGAAGAGGCAGCAGTGTGATAAAGAAATTTTCAGAGTATTTTTCGATTATGTTATCCCTTGGCCTGAATCTCACCTGATGGTAAGTGATGATCACGCCGAAGGTGGAGGCGGGCTCATTACGGGTTCCTCAACCACAGAGAAACTGGCTACAAATTATCTTTTACTGCCGAAACACAAGAATGCTGTTAACATTTTTGCTATGGCGATAGACTAGATAACGAGTTTAGTTTATAACCGATGTTTTGGCTTTTAAAGTTATTTGCCGTATGGTACATTAATAGTACATCTATTTTCTACCACATCCAGCACCACTTAACCTCATCCTAAGCACAGTTGTATAATTTTTAAGTAAAATTGTCCTCAGACTCACACATAGTCGCTAACGACGTGCCGGCACTTCGGGGAACCTACGTGATGCGTCTGTTTGAACACCATGTACATAATATACATACACCATATGTTTACATACCCTATATACTGAGAATGGAGATGGTATTTTACCTTAGTGAGGAAACTAAGGAATTTCTCACTTGGTCACGATTTTGATAGGTAGGTGTTTAAATCTGATAAGGTGGTCTAAAATGTTAATAGGAAATTATGTAATACATAAAGTAAATGTAGTAAGAATATATAAGAGAATGCTATGAACACTATTGTATTCTCATAAAAGGTGTTTAAAGGCAAGAAGGGCTGTGTTCGCTATTGAATTAAAAAAGGAACTAAGGACCAAAAAGCTTTGAGTCTATTAAATTAAATTTAGATAGCATCAAATTCATATAACAAGAAAATACCTACAAACACACACCTACATTATGCAGTAGATCTTTGACAGTCGCTACGGTTAGTCCATCTTTACATACCGAGACTCTCCCTGCCTCGGAAAGCACGTTATGCCTTTGGTCCCGACAAGTGATTCGTGGATCTTTGACAGTCGTTACGGGTCGTCAGAAGCCCGAAAGTCTGACGACCAGTCTTACCAAGGCGTATCGTATTACCCAGTTACTGGGTTGTGGAGGTCAAATAGGCAGTCGCTCCATGTAAAATACTGGTATTCAGCTCCATCCAATTATACTGGAAGCTAACCCCAAGGTAGTTGAACAAAGGCTAACCAGATGATGATGATGATATTATGCAGCTTGAAGAAATCTTTGATGGTATCATTGTGATTGCTTCCTTACTATTACAATAGATGAATATATGGCTGCATATATGGCTGCTGTTTTGAGCAAGCTAAGTGTGGCGTATCCAATGCAGTGGAATTTAACTAAAGCGTAGTTATGTCTAAGATATAAATACAGGGTGGTAGGGACATCGACGCGAAAACTTATTTCAGTACATGATCGCCGATTATTAAAAAAAATCTGCTGTTCTTTACATTTTGACCGTGTGTATATTGCACTTTTCTATGAAAAAGCAGTTTTTTTTTAAATAACCGACGAAAAATTTCAACGCTGGGGTGTTCAGAATCATGTACTGAATCCATGGTATTAGTTTTCGCGTCGATGTCCCTGACACCCTGTATGTCTAGGTGGACAGAAAGCTGAAAACTCGTCGTAAAAAATTGCGTCCAATTGTTGGCCGCTAAATGCTGGCACACTAGAAAAGCACAATGACGTGGCGCGAGAGTAAGACGTAGCTGTCACGCACACCAGCATAACAAAGATAGCCTGTTCGTAATTCTTTTACAGCACAAACCTCTATCAATCTGCCTAGCCGTTTCCCAAATATGTTGGGGTCGGCTTCCAGTCTAACCGGATGCAGCTGAATACCAGTATTTTACATGGAGCGACTGCCTATCTGACCTCCACAACCCAGTAACTGGGTAATACGATACCCCTTGGTAAGACTGGTTGTTAGACTTTCGGGCTTCTGACGACCTGTAACGACTGTCAAAGATCCATGAACGAGAACCGGGAGCAACGGCTTAACGTGCTTTCCGAGGCACGGAGGAGTCTCGGTATGTAAAGATGGTCACCCATCCACGGACCAACGTAGCTTAACCTGATGGATCGTCCCATGAGGCTGTTATTACTTAGCGACAAACTAAAGAAGAAATAAATAGTCAAAAAGGTATGGTAATAGATACTGAACTTTCGATGCAGGTTGAGAGTACGGTCGATATCACATGTCCGTTCGCGAAGACTCACGTAGTATAAAAGATCCGTCGGTACAGTCGACTTCACAAGTACCTATAACTGATTTTTCCGCGAAAATTCTCTGTCAATTTCTCTGAAGAATGGTAATCAACAAATATTTACTATATCTTACAATATAATAATCTCTCTAGAACTCTCATTCCTACCCATGATTCTAATGAAAATGTTAAATGCCCTGTAAATGTGCTAGTTACAATTGTTTTATATGAATTTTAACTTATAGTAGTATGTAACTTGTTACCAAGTACTTATCATTATTTTCTCAACCTGTACTATCAATTCAAATTCAATTCGAAATATTTTATTTGACATAAACCTACATGGACACTTATGAAACGTCAGAAGCTAGGTGCACGGTGCCAATTAGTTGGAAGAGAATATGGAGAAGAGCCAGAAATAAACTTCACGGTTACTCTTTTATAAATCATTGGCTTTTACAATATTTTCAATTAACAGTGTTAATAGTTATGGGAGGAATATGTTTGACGTTTTGACAGCTTTTGTATAGAAAATATTATGTCAAACCGCCATATTTATGCCTCACATAAAGTTATCCGTCGATAAAAAATTCGGCCCTTAGCATCCATTAACAGCTGATGTTACTTTTCGAAATGCCAGAAAAGGTTTCGATTCTGATTTTCTTAGTCTATGTTTGAAATAAAGCGCCATAGAAGTTGAGCATGTACTAGTATAAAATTGTAGTAAGCACAATAACCAAAAAAAGCACTATAGAAGTTGAGCATTTGTTAGTATAAAATTGTAGTAAGAACTATACCATAACTAATCCATATATAACCAAATAGTCCAAAAATTATCCCCGAAAAACTGACAAGATTACATGAGTGCACACTAACCGCACTCGGACGTACCCGCCAATAACTGACTAAAGTAAATATTGACAGCAACGAGACAACGGCGAGGTTTTTGAGAATTTCCAATGAAGGTCCGTTCGTGTTGTGTTTGTGTGTTTGTCCGGGCGGCCGGTATCATGTAATCTCGCTATTTGTCCGGACAGGTCGCGCTCGTCGGGTAATACCACACTATTGGTATTGCCTCCCTCGTCGTTCGTTATGTTAAATGCTTTTTGGTGCGTGAGTTTTCGTGGTGATGGGATTTGGTGGTGTAGAATCGTGTTGATTCCGTAATTAAGTTGAATACATCACTACACTGGCTTATCACCACACCCAGCCTCCTGTGCTGGCACGCTCCAGATATAACTGTTTCCCGCCATTCGCGGTGAACTGACAGTTGACATTAGTGACAGGTCACGTGCATGAGATAGTGTTTACATATCTATTAAATAGATATACTATAGTTGGTATGGTAATTTTATTGCTAGGTATGAAACAGTACCATTGGGTAGGTAATCTTCCTTGGGTCAGCATTTTGGTGGGCAGGTCTTTGCTGGAAGTAATCTCTAGAAAGATACTTCATTTTGAAGACGGTTTTCGAACTTAATTATATTCATAACAGTTATTTCATAATTTGAGGTAGGGTAATGCCCAACAAAAAAAAAAAAGAAGTTTATTTTGTAGAAAAACTTAATGCTTAAGATGTATATAGCGTAGCGACCATTCGAGCGATATATGAAAACAAGCACTCTTGCAATAGGTATTTCCTTTACTTGTATATTACGAAAGCGTAGTCTTCATTGCTTCGCATCAAAGGAAACCCTCACAAATTCACATAATTTATGTCTTTTACCGATTGCCCTTCATAATTTTCCTAAAATGACCGACAATTACCAAAGTTATCCGTTGGAATTAGATATTATAGTAATATTTCTTTTTAACAAACGATTAGGTACATCCAACAATTTACGGAACCATGTAAAAATTGCGTAAAATTAATATCCTTGCGACTTTATCAGTCGCTCACGACGTCGAGTGACTAAGTACGTACAACGAGGTGCTAAAGCGGGCCACTAATGAGACGACGCTAATCGTCGACAAAGTGAGTGCGCGTGAGTGGCCCACTTGCGATGAGACACTTTGCATGCGATATTGCTTATTAGAGGCTGTCAGATGATGAGCCTTCAGGGAAGTTAATGAAGGGTGATCTGCATAATTGCGATCAAAATCATAAATGGAATGACAGGGCTAACCGTTTTTTTCTTTTGGATGGTCAGCGAATGGTTTTAGTCGGAGAAGTCCGATAAAATTCTTCGCCTTGTAAGTTCGTGATGAAGGGCATTCGTGAGGATGATAAAAACATATTACATGACCCAGTTACTTATAGTGTTGTGCAACTAAGAAGCCTCTATTGCCATCAGTGGACTGCTCTAGGCTTATTATGATGTAGGTACCATTAAAGCCCGTTACAGATGTAGCTCTAATTTATATGATTATACTGTGATGCTATATTATAGCAAGCCTCCACACACGGTAGCTATACACATATATTTGCCCTCATTTGGTCTGTGGTTTAATATACCATAATATGTCTTGCTATATCTATCCAAATGTTATGGTGACGTAATCGAAATATACAATGTTGCCCATGGGCATGTATGGGCCCGCCCGTATTTTTCTGAATATTCATGACAAATTATCGAAAATTAACTTCTTCTATCGGGGGTCTATATTTTTTTTTATCAATTTTTTTTTCAATGTCCCCCTATGATTTTATGGACTTACACTTGTGCTTTTTAAAGAAATACTAGTTTTTTTAGCAAAAAATGTCTTCACCTCCATTTTTTATTCAAAGTCGACAAATTTTATAAAAAAGTGTTAGTTTATCCGATAAAATAAACCATAAGCTTTTAGAAATAATAAACAGAATCCAAATCGACCCAGTAACATAGGAGATATGTCAAACGCTACTAATAAAATTAAAAATTTAATAACATGAAAAATATTAAAGACCCCCCTTGGCACATGGGCGACGCCCATGGGCGACATTGTATATTATAGCTCCATCTGAGGTTGCCCGAAGATTACTATGGAACATACTCGTATATCGTAAAATGCCAGCTATGATTTCTACTAAATCAATCTGCCTAGCCTTTTCCCAACTATGTTGGGGTCAGCTTCCAGTCTAACCGGATGCAGCTGAATACTAGTATTTTACATGGAGCGACTGCCTATCTGACCTCCACAACCCAGTAACTGGGTAATACGATACCCCTTGGTAAGACTGGTGTCAGACTTTCGGGCTTCTGACGACCCGTAACGACTGTCAAAGATCCACGAATGACAGCCGGGACCAACGGCTTAACGTGCTCTCCGAGGCACGGAGGATTCTCGGTATGTAAAGATGGTCACCCATCCACTGACTAACCCCGGCAAGCGTAGCTTAACCTGATGGATCGACCAGTGCGGCTGTTGTTACTTAGCCACGAACTCCTCCTATGATTTCTACTAATATATGTATATTATAGCTACGTCTGTGATGGGTTTAAATTGATTCAACTGTAATCTCTAACCCTTAGCCGATTACTGGATTAGGTGGAACTGAATATCAGTATTATTTTATTTCAGAGTAAATAGCAGTGCGTCGAGGATCACGTATATCACGTACTCAAATATTTTTTTTAATATGAAAATATATGAAAAATAATAAATAAATAAAATATGAAATTCATTCTCCAGAAGAACGAACTTTTGCTCAAGACCGGATCTTTCAACTTGTGAGATGTGATAATAGCTCGACCTCGATAAGTAATATTTGAGATTATCAAATAAACACAAGACTTTGGGATTTCTGAGCCCTTCCATTGATTGCCACACCTACTCAAATACTTTCCCGACGACCCCAATTAGAAATGAAGCAAACCTAATTACTCAAAGACGGTAAACTATATGACCGCAGTTTTAGGAGATCGGTCTGCTAAAACCTTGGTTGTTCGATATATTTACGTATTGGTTTCTTTGGAAAATAGTAGGCTTTACTTACCCATACTAATAATGTTATAAATGCAAAAGTAAGATAGTTAATTGACTTTGCGGAAATCCATTATAAAATACAATAGACGACGTATATTTAGTAACTTAATCCGCTTAACTGTTCTTAAAGAGAAGAAATCGACACGTGTACAACGAGGCATCCTCAGGATGACGATTGACTTGTTGCGAACTCGGACACGACGTGTTGCCACGTCAAGCGTCAAGAGCAGTGACGCTTGGTAGGTTACTAAATATACGTCGTCTATTGTATTTTATGCAAAAGTAAGTCTGTCTGTCTGTCCTTTTCACCCCTAAACCACTGAACCGATCGTTATGAAAGACAAAAAAGTAGCTTACTGGGATCTGGAGAATCAGAATCAGAATGACTTATTTGGAAAACGTAGGTTAAAGGTCAAGGTCTTAATAATAATTATATGTTGCGTTATGTTTTGTCATTGATGACATTCAAATATCAGTGAGGATCAAATAAAATAAAGACGAAGACGACGAGAAGGGAATAGGCTACTTTTCATCCTGGATCACCGACGAAGTCGCGGGCAACAACATGTCCGATATACATACAATGTCGCCCATGGTCGCATGTGCCTGCCTGTATTTTTCTGACAATCATAAAAATTATCGAAATTTACCTTTAAAACCCCGGTCTATCTTTAATATATTTTATGTTATTCAATTTTTGGGGGGGTCTTTCTTAATTTTTCTTTTTGTATCTATTTGTATAGTTAGTTATTGTATTTAGTACCTAGTGTAAATAGTTATTAATAAAATATAAGATGAAGTAAAAAAAAAACCTTTTTTTTTTCAATAACCCGCTATGATTGACTTACGTTTTATTTCAAATAAATACTGTTTTTTTTGTTTGAAAATAATGTCTTCACCTCCGTTTTTTTCATGATCGACAAATTAAAAAATATTAGTTAATCCTATAAAAGTTTTTAAGTTTATTTTCGATCTTCGTCTTCTTTTCGTGTGGTTAGTAACTAACCTGGTGTCAGAGTTTTAGAGCCGCCCATGGGCCTCTGACTTGGCTTCACATGCCGTCAAGAAAGATCTCTCAGGCATGCCGGTTTCCTCACGATGTTTTCCTTCACCGTTTTTGAAGCAAGTGATAATTATACAATACGCACATAAATCCGAAAAGTCAGAGGTGCGTGCCTTGGGTTCGAACTCGAGACCTATGACTTGCAGTCCGACGTTCACACCGCTAGGCTATCACTGCTCTATTATATTATTATTTTCGATAATTTGTCTTGAATATTCAGAAAAACACGTGCGGGATATGCCCATGGGCGACATTATATAACTACTTCCACCAAATATACCAAAAGCAACAAAATTCGCTCTATCAATTAACCTAATTCCTGTACAACACAACATATGTACATAGCGAAATGCACAAGGAGCCATATTGATCAATATGCCGTCAGAGGCTGGGACAAACAACGCGGTTGCTGGAGCCGGCGCCCTTTGATCACGACGACCCGTCCGTACGCCACTTGTTACGATGGCACTGGAAAGGAGGATGACAGAAGGCTTACAACGTACAACAAACTAACATATTTATTTATTTATTACTAGCTGCCCGCCCCGGCTTCGCACGGGTAGCATTAAGTACTTATCTACGGTGCACCTATCTACCTACCTACCTACCTCTGTCTGGCTTATCGAAATCCTATTAGTAGCATAACGTAATGATTGAACACTATCGTGAATGCATGCAAGCCTAGTACTTTTTGTTAGGCTAGCTCAGAACGATCTTGATAAATATCTACGTTTCCGTTGGATTTTCCAAAAAATTAAATGCTATCGTGAATTCATGCAAGCCTAGTACTAAATTTTCATCCAATTCCAGTCATCAGTTTTTAATTTCCCATACAAACTTTCACCCCCCTTTTCACCCCTTTAGAGGGTCGTTTCCGGGATAAAAAAAAAGTATCCTATGTTAGACTCCTGGTTCTAAGCTACCTCCACCAATTTTCAGCTAAATCGGTTCAGCCGTTCTTGAGTTATAAATAGTGTAACTAACACCACTTTCTTTTATATAAAAGTATATAGATAGATTTAATACAAGGCAACTACAACAGGTAACAATCACAGTATATCACTAGATTCACGTTATAGGTTTCGACCTGATTATCACCCAAAGCGTAATCGCACAACATGACTAGCAACAACAATAGTAAAGAAGACAACTGCAGTAAAACACTTAGTTGACGAAATTACTGCTGCAAGGTCCGTGCGTCTGCCTACCAACACACTTCTACTTAGGCAGGGAATGTGTAGGAGACCAAACACGCCAGGTAAAGAACATACAAAATTGACACAAAGTTACATTATATAGAGAAAACAGTATTTAAAATGTTACAAGATTACTCAAACTCAAAGCATTTATTTCAAATAAACCAATTACAGGTACTTTTGAATTGTCAAGAGGTCGGTCAGTCAGAAATATGAAACTAGTTGCCCATTCCAACGCGTAGTAGGTTCCTATGGAGAAGAACGGGCAAGAAACTCCACGGACACTCTTTTAAATCAGAATATTTTTATACAAAATTGGTTTCATGTTGTATTTATACATGTGAGAACAATGTAGAAAGACGTGCACATTAAAAGCGTCCGTAATAAAAAACAAAAACAATTCAAAAATTGAAATAAGCCGTGGCAGCTAAGAGATGACCAGTCCCCACTGACGGCGCCCGTTCACGAACATGACGCATGAATCAGCACCATTATACTCTCTCTTACTTACTCGTAGTAAATCTGCTGTGAAATCTCATGACAGATATACGTATATGTAAGTTGTTAGCACCAGCTAGCTATGCCAGTACCAAAGAAGTACCAAACATAATCAGTCTAGAATGTTCCTTTTGCAGAACACTGCTGTGACATAGGCCTCAATTCTTGGGCCCGCTACAGGTAGATGGCCAGAAATAAATCGATCAAATCAATCTGCCTAACCTTTTCCCAACTATATTGGGGTCGGCTTCCAGTCTAACTGGATGCAGCTGAATACTAGTATTTTACATGGAGCGACTGCCTATCTGACCTCCACAACCCAGTAGTTGGGAAATACGATACCCCTTGGTAAGCTGGTTGTCAGACTTTTGGGCTTCTGACGACCTGTAACGACTGTCAAAGATCCATGGATGAGAACCGGGACCAACGGCTTAACGTGCTTTCTGAGGCACGGAGGAGTCTCGGTATGTAAAGATGGTCACCCATCCACAGACCAACCCCGGCAAGCGTAGCTTAAGCTAAAACCTTCTCAAATCTATATTCATACAAATAAATAAAATTGAAATGGCTGTTTGTGAAGTCAAAATAACAGCGTTTTACGTAATGCATATGAAAGTTTATAATATATACTCGTAATATAATAATACCAGCCTGTTACTGTCCCACTGCAGGGCAAAGGCCTCTTCTCATACAGAGAAGGCACGAGTATTGATCACCAGGCTTGCTCAAGACGGGTTGGTGATTTCAGACTTATATTAACTACAAATCCAGGTTTCCTCACGATGTTTTCCGTCTGTCTGTCTGTTTGTTCCGGCTAATCTCCGAAATGGCTGACCTGGCCGATTTTGACGGGACTGGCAGATAGCTGATGTTATAAGGAGTAACTAAGGCAACTTATATTTTAAAAAAGAATTAGGGTCCACGCACGCAAAGCCGCGGGTGCCAGCAAGTAAATAATAAAAATTTAAATAAATAAATTATTGATATTAACAGGCTTTCAGGAAACTACCATATTGTTTAGAGTGGAATAAGTTTACAAAAATACCCTGACTCTTTACTCGCCAAGGGTAACTAAAGATTAAAGATCAAGAGTTTTTAGGAGTTTTCAGAGGTTTTTAAACCAATGACTACCGATAGGGAGGAGTTCGTGGCTAAGTAAAAACAGCCGCACTGGTCGATCTATCAGGTTAAGCTACGCTTGCCGGGGTTGGTCAGTGGATGGGTGACTATCTTTACATACCGAGAATCCTCCGTGCCTCGGAGAGCACGTTAAGCCGTTGTTCCCGGCTGTCATTCGTGGATCTTTGACAGTCGTTACAGGTCGTAAGAAGCCCGAAAGTCTGACACCAGTCTTACCAAGGGGTATCGTATTACCCAGTTACTGGGTTGTGGAGGTCAGATAGGCAGTCGTTCCATGTAAAATACTGGTATTCAGCTGCATCTGGTTAGACTGGAAGCCGACCCCAACATAGTTGGGAAAAGGCTAGGCAGATTGATTGACTACCGATAGGGATACCGATATCCATTAACAGGGGGTTACGAATTGAAAATTCAGGGAACCTATTACCAAAATAAACCTTTTTTTTTTTTTTGGGTGGGAAATCATCAAATGACTTCTCCCGCTCTGGGCGGAGCGAGAGGGAGTGTCAGACTTTTACTGACTAAAACCCACCCGTGTTCCTTCCATTGCCTGTGTGCCGGGGCCGCGATATCCCTTTCGGACAATCTCGCAACCCTGGCAGGTATTGGCCCTTACGGACCCCGTCAGTTGGTGCTGACATCTCTTTGAGGCGTGCGTGGAACACAACGCGCCGTCGACCCGGGACCAAAATAAACCTAAGGCGTGGTTTTTTTACAATATTTTCTTACAGCAAACCGAACCAAGTGATTGAGAGACACACAATGAAACTTCTGTCCATGCCCCCAACGCCTCCGTTGTCTCTTGCGGCCCCAACAAAGTGCTACGTATGAGCTGCTTTGATGGGAACTGTCCACAGTAATGCAGTTTTTGATACGCGGCGCCATCTTTGTTCCTCGCCTGAGCTTTGTGATTATAATGTGAAGGCTGGTACTCCGAATATGTTATCTGAGGGTATCTGCTGTTTTCTTTGTTTGTTTTGAAAAAAATAAGCGTTTTACAAAGCAAGCAAGGAGAAATAAAATATATATCACTGCAATCTGCAAGTAGATATTTGCTTTCACGGTCTACTGTATTTTCAATTGTTTTGAAAGGGGTAAGTAACTACTGTAGGTAAGTAGCTATAGGCAAATGTACTTTCAGATTTGACATGATTTGTACTCTTATCTGCCATGGCTTATTTTTAATCTTATATTTTGAATTGTTTTGATAATTTTTTGTACATTGTTCTCACATATAGAAGCAACAAGAATAATGTACCCAGGATTTTGTAATTTTCTATATTTAAAAGAGTGTCCTTCGAGTTTCTTGCCCGTTCTTCTCCATAAAGATCTACGTTTTGGAATGGGCAACTAGCTTTAACTTCAGCTTCTGACTAACTGACGCGACTATTTGACAATTCAAAAGTGCCTGTAAATCTTAGAGTAAGCTGCAAATGGTTTAATTGAAATAAATGGTTTGAGTTTGAGTTTGACAGGCAAAGTTCTTGTCCAGGGTATAAGATAGCAACCAGTACACAATACAGGCTGAAATTTAATTAATTGGCTATATTTTAAACACATGTTCTAACCAAATTCCAATAATTTTTTTTTTTATTAAACTTAAATAAATTTAAATAATTATCTTTATTTTTTATTTATTTTATCATGTTTATAAAAATTAAGAAGAATCATGGTTAGGAACCCGTGATTGAAATATTGCCAATGAATTAAATTTCAGCCTGTACAGTGTTCTTAATACATAATTTAAAAAATATTATTTATTAATAAATTATTTAAAAAATAAGTCCCGAAACATTGTTGTACACTCATACCCTGTACCTACAAAGCATAACTTAGGTCTATTCAAATCCTTATTTCCAATTGATGTTATTTCCATTTAAACAAACATCAACTATATACAAGTGTAAATAAAGTTGAAAAAGTCATAAAATTATAGTATGAAGTTGTAGCGCAAACTGAACCTTAAGTGTAGGCATTACAGTTACTTTTCTTAAAACTCGTGTTTGTTTACATACGAGTATATGGCAAATATATGGCGAACTCAGATTAGTTTAGTTAGTTCTTGCTTAAGAGCGTTTATCCTGAAAGTGGACAACGTCGTAAATAGATGTCTATATTTCACTGTTTTGATTAATTTTGCAATATTACTGTGTGGAAATAAAAAATGTGGCTAACTATCGAACTAGAATATTGATTATGAAATGCAATAATTAATATCGTAACACCGAATATTTTGTTTTAGATGTAAAAAAAGTATTAGTATTAGTGCCATTTTTACACCTAAAACGGGTACAACATCAAATTCAATGTTATAATTGCAATTCATTAAATTAATATTCTGGTTCGCTAGTTAGCCAGATTTCTTATTTTCATACAGTAATATTGCCAAATTAATCAAAACAGGTAAATTTTTGACAGCTATTTGCGACGTTGCCAACCTTTAGGATTAACGCTCGTCATTAACAATCAGTTTCCATGAGCCATATAGTATACTAAGAAATTGTCAAAACCTTAGATGCCTATAGTGTACTATGAAAGGCTAAAACAGTGTTATGTCATTCACAATACACAACAAAACAGCCCTTTAGCCCCATCTATACAAATAAATAAAATTGAAGTGGCTATTTGCAATGTCAAATTTTTTTTTTTTACTTAATGCATATGAAAGTTTAAATGGAACTTACTTATAAAAAAAACTTTTTTTTTTTTTTGTTGGATTGTCTGTTTGTTCCGGCTATTCTCCGAAACGGCTGAACCGATTTTGATGGGAGTGGCAGAAAGCTAATGTTATAAGGAGTAACTTAAGGAGCAAGAATTAGGGTAACGCGGGCGTAGCTTCGCGCAGCAGCTAGTAAAAAAATAAAATAGCTTATACCCAAATAGACTACAAAAACCTACACACAGGATAATCTGCTAAGGCTCTTTAAAAAAGTGAGGGTACATTGAAACAGCAGCATGGTTGCAGCATGGTTGCAATAACGGCAAACAACGCCCTCTCCCGGTGATTTGGGCATTTATTAAAAAGCACACAATACCCGGCCCACTACACTGAGATCGCTCTTTTCTATTTTATTTTTAATATTAAACCCCCCGGCTACTGCTCGTCGGCATAGAGCTATGTGAAATACAGAGTAAACAATTATGGAAGAAATAGTGAGCCAGCCCTGCTTTAAACAAAAACATCGAGATGTATTTAAAATAAGTGTTATTTTTCCGGAACACATTCTCTAAGTGATGGTGAAAATCGCTTCAAAATCCGTTGCGTAGTAGAAGAGTCGAACCCAAGGCACGCACCTCTGACTTTTCGGATTCATGTGCGTATTGTATAATTATCACTTGCTTCAAAAACGGTGAAGGAAAAAATCGTGAGGAAACCGGCATGCCGGAGTGATATTTCTCGACGGCCTGTGAAGCCAAGTCAGAGGCCCATGGGCGGCTTTAAAACTCTGACACCAGGTTAGTCACACAGTCAGACAAGAACAGCGACTTTAATTTGTAATATTTAAAGATGTATATAAACATTATGTTAATGATTACGTCTCTGTTTTATATCCTATGTATAAATGGACGTTAATTTTACTAATAGATAAACATAAAATTATAGGCATAAACATAAAATTATAAGCTTTTCTGCTCCGGCTAAGTTCCATTCTGATCAGGCAATAAAAAGGAATGAATATTAAACCAGTCTGCTGAGAAAAAGCTTCTGCGGGCAATTTCTCTTTCAATGGGCTTAGTAGATTCTCTATATATACTTCGTCAAATCACTGACTGAATTTATATATATTTTTATTTTATTTTTTTATCAACTGCACAACAATTAAATCAACACATTGTAGGTGCAACATAATCACGATTTTGACATAAAATACCATCAAATGAAAGCAAAACAAAACCGCCCTCTCTGTCCCGCACTACTCTGTACCATCGCTTCCAGGGCAGCCGGCGGAGGGCCCTCCACAGCTATTATTGAGATTCAGACGGCAGACTCTTCATCATATCTACTCCTGCCTGAAATATGTACTCTTGCAATAACTGTTTATGTAATTCACAACTTTGTTCTTATATCTACTGAATTCGATGAAGTTGCTTGGTATATAGCGTTGTATTTGAAGTGAAGTTCGCTTAGAATCCGGTCGTGTACTTAATGGCTGTTTATTATCAAAATGTAGCCTTCTTTAGTATGTTTTATTAAAAGATTTATATCCGTTAAGGCAACTTATTGAGGAAGATAGGTAGCATTGGACATGAGGTATCAAATGACGGAACTGACACACACAACTATTATGGTAATCAAGGGATAAAGGTGAATTCAAAGATTACATGAACTATAGTCTTATTTTATGTTTTCAGTACCTGGTCGACCGAGCTCTGCTCGGGTGAAAATAGAGAATACTCATTAAATAGTAAGTATAGGATAGTTCACACTAATTCCATGTATGGTACATACTAATTCCATATATAGTACATACAAATTCCATGTATAGTTCATACTAATTCCATGTATAGTCAATACTAATTCCATGCCGCCATGAAAGTAGTTACTTACTAATTCAATGCTGCCATGTAATGACATGGTAATGACATTCTAAGGTCTTGTTCTAAACTTTGTGCGGTAAAAATACGGAGAAAACGAATTTTCCCAGGTATGAGAGCTAGCTAGGTCGATTTTTCGCCCCGTAAACCCTTATATTGCAACTTTCATCGAAATCGTTAGAGCCGTTTTCGAGAACGTGATTACAAATATGTATTGACACATATGTGTTGTACGTGTCATATAAAAATATGTATCATAATTGTCTACTTAAGTGTTTTTTTCAAGCTTTTGCTTTTAATCGTCAATTAAATTTAAAATATAAGGTTTTTTTTTCACATTCAAAGTCAAAGTCAAAGTCAAACAATTTATTTCAATAAGGCACATAAAAGGCACTTATGAACGTCAAATTTACAAAAAAATTGAATTGATTCTAGTCGCCCCTTCCAAAAGGTAGTTTTCGTATGGAGAAGAATGGGCAAGAAACTCCACCGTTACTCTTTTAAAATGATTTTACAATATTTTGTATACATTAATTATATAATTATATGTGAAGACGATGCATCTAGAATAAGATTACTATACCACGACAGGTAAAAAAAAAATTAAAAAAAATAAAGCAATTGCAGATAAATTAATTATGATAGATAGATACATGGTGCTCACATATTTACAAACATTGCAAAATTATACGATATTCCTAACATTTTAACAAGTAATACTAATAAGTCAGTGTGTGAGTTCAAGAAATCACAGAATGTAAAATCAGAGTTATAAAAAATAACAAACTATATAATTAAATAAGCAACCAGTTTGATTTTGTCTAGACTCTAAATTGTCCTATGGAGCAGGACCAGCATGTTTCCAAGCATTCTGCCAGATTTTAGAACTTACCTTGGATGTAAGGCTAATCAGAATGCCTACAAAAGGTTTTACAGATCATCGCTGTATGCTGCTGTCATCGCTGTTGGTAAAGAGTTGGATGAAGACACACTGCAGTGGTACGGACAAACAGCCGGCCGAACAATTACCGAGTCCAGCCGATTCTTATCAGCTCGGCTAAACATCGCGTGCAAGTCCTATGCGGCAGAGAGAGGCCCAAGTTAGAAATGGTAGTGGGCTTAAAACAATATTGAAACTAACGTCACGTTGAAGAAACATTGAGATTTCTTATATGTAATTTTAATATTAATGTAATGCACATATACCTACCGGAATAAATTACCTAAATGATGGTGAAGAACACATTAAAGGAGCTGATGGCTAAGTAACAACAGCCGCACTGGTCGATCCATCAGGTTAAGCTACGCTTGCCGGGGTTGGTCAGTGGATGGGTGACCATCTTTACATACCGAGAATTCTCCGTGCCTCGGAAAGCACGTTAAGTCGTTGGTCCCGGCTGTCATTCGTGGATCTTTGACAGTCGTTACGAGTCATCAGAAGCCCGAAAGTCTGACACCAGTCTTACCAAGGGGTATCGTATTACCCAGTTACTGGGTTGTGGAGGTCAGATCGGCAGTCGTTCCATGTAAAATACTGGTATTCAGCTGCATCCGGTTAGACTTTTAGCCGACCCCAACATAGTTGGGAAATGGCTAGGCAGATTGATTGGTGAAGAACACATAAAAATCAGTTAAGTTGTATAGAAGAACAACGATATAACGATATAGGTACAGTACTTTCTTAAAATCAAAGTATGCTATAAGATAGTTCATCATTGTCTGACATACTCAAACAAAATTAAACTCTTTTGCTACCTTTTCAGATATCGAATCTTACCACAGAGATTTAGACACAACGACGCTCAGCAGCATTAGTCATGCTAATAAGCATGCTGTTGTAAAATGAATTCTTTCAAGGTGCAGCTAAAACTCATTTTTATACGTAATTAAGACCTTTTCCACAACGCACATAGTATCTAAGTAACTACATACTTATGTTCTTTTCATTTATTCACCAGATAAAGAAGATCCTGAAAAAATTGTACATATGGCATTGTAAAACGCTTTCGTAACTTGGACAGTGTGATAAGTAGTAACACAGGCAGCATATAACAAAGTCAATTATAAGGGTTGTGCAAAGTTTAACAGAGGTTGTTTGGCGTTACCCTGTGCTATCAAAAGCATGGCTATAAACGAATCATCTATTTATTACCACGGTAAAACAGAATGTAAAGTGGGAACAATATAAAATGGATTATTAGGCTAGCTCGTAATTGATTTCAATTTCCTTTATATCTTGGCTGTTCTCTGTGATACTACATATTTCATATAACAATATTTTTGTATATTGCTCTTTTTATTGTGCTTCTAGAACTACTCAACTAGTACCTAAAGGACGGCTAGTTGTTGGTGGTCAGCGAAATTACCTTAAATTATTGATGCTCACAATTCCTATTCAGCCCATTCAAGAGTTGTGTTGCTATGACAGGCTCGTTTGATACCAAAGCACGTCAGAAATTAAAGATCCTATCAAAGCATAATTAGCTCTGTAACGATACATTCCCACTAACACACCTGAACCACCCCGGAAGTATACACCAAACAAATTCACACAGAGTCAACTTGTTCCACACAGAAGTTTATCTGCAAGTTATTGAGGGTTACAAACATCGACAGGTGTGGGTACGGCTAATAGTTGGAAATTCAAAGTTGTGCTCAAACAGGGTAGGGTAAACACTAGGCCATCTGGCGGGCTTTGCCCAATACTCGCGGACTTGGAGTGTCGGAGTGTTGGGTCTTGTCCCCCGTGTTGTGTGACTACATCGGTTTCGGCGCGTGGGGTTTTTGAATGTTAGTCAAATTCAGATAGTCGAGTCCTTTTAACTTATATTATTATATGAAATGGTTCTTGAAATATCAGAGGTTTTTCGCATCTGCAACAGAAATCTTGAAATTCAGGGAGAAGATCAGGGTCAAAAATGTACCTGTTTTGATTAATTTGGCAATATTTCATAATCAATATTCTAGTTCGCTAGTTAACCACATTTCTTATTTCTACACATACAAAACAGCGAAATATTTGACATCTATTTGTGACGTTGCCCATTTTCAGAATAAACGCTCTTAATATCGCAACAAAAAAGTCACGCAGGTAAATAAGACATTCATTGTAAATAAGTTTTCCGTTACGTTTAACGATCACTAAATTAGACAGCCAATAATAGTTTTCTCTTGCTAATCATTTATACAAAACATCACATTAATGACTAATCTCTAACCATATTCCAATCCATTAAAAATGTACCACCAGCCGACACAAAACCCCAAACACTCTAACTACAGCCGTCGTGTTACACTACCAAGTGCGTGCAATACTTTTCTTCAGAGGGCGAAGTAATTGACAGCTACAAGGAGCGGCTGGTGCAAAAACATGGCGAATTTTTATTGCTGTCAAACCACTTGTGCAGTGCAAGCAATACGCCGTGTACCTTGCACTTGTGGCAAGAATAGATAGGGTTCGCTTCGTAGTCGTGTTGTTAATTGCAAGTTTAAATTATTCTTTTTATAGTTTACGAAGTGTAGGCGTAGTTATTTGTTTTGGGTTTTCGTTTGATACTCGTAGTTCGAAATCAGAGGAATGGAAGATGGAATGTCGCTCAAAGATCTTAGAGCAGTGTTTTAAAAGTATGTTTTTCATTGTTTGTTTTTTTTGTTCTTTTTCATACAGAACATTATGCAAGGAAGAAAATACAATAAAAGCGAGTTTCCTGTACGTTTTTTTTACACATTTCTTCTGTCTACTGCATTATTAGATTTCCCGATCTTAGCATGAGCTTATATACACAAATGTACACATTCATATATACACATAATTATTTTATTATGTAAGTCAAGGTGAAAACTAAACTATTCGACAGAACATACTGTTTTGATGTCATTATTATCCTCGCGTGTATTTCAACCAGAAATAATTCTGATAACATACCCATAAAATACTTTTATCGTCATAATAATCACAACTTACGAAGCTAACCCTGCTGGTTAACCGGGGCTCAAGTGTTCCCCACGGGGTAGCGTGTACCCCATAGCGTGGGGGTCGTGGGGTACAGAGTACCCCAGAGGATTCCCCGGTTATTGCCGAGGGTGCCGGCGGTCACAGCCCTCAAATTGAATATTTTATTAATTTAAACTTTCCCAAAAATTGTCTGTTAATTTTAAATTGGTACGTTTTAGTTCATTTTGATGGAAGTTGTGTTGTATGTTTTAATAGCTTTCGTGAAGTCATTTGCTTCGGTTTTATATGCTAATGTAACTTTTTTACATTCTTGAAAGTTTTCGGCAAAATAAGCTTCATGTTTGTGATGAGAGATAAGCCGTTTATCTACCTAGGATGATTCATAATATTGAGAAAACTCCATGTTCTTTTCATAGTTGATGTTTATTTCTTGATCTAAATCTCTGTTATTCCTCCAATACACGCCCAGCAATTAATTTATACGGAAAACAATAGATTTCAAAAATGAAAAAATAAGGCTTTTAGCTTGAGTTGAGTTTTGTAATAGTATAATTTCGCATGCATCAGAAGTCGTCACTTAACTGAAAAAAGTATTTATTATAATGTTTAATTTCTAGAAAAGAATTACTTATCCCTGATTTTGTTAATATCTTACTTAATGTCCATCAGGAATCAGACTAAACAGTTGTGCCACAATCAAAGGGTGCAGACATATGGCTAACATTATGGGCAGCTTTTATTAACTTCGGCTGTCACTCAATTTGGAGTATTAGCAGTGTAGCGCGCCGCGGGCCGGCTTAAAAGTGTACAGGATGGTTCGAAAACCTTTAGTGTATTTTTTGTTTATTTTAGATGTTTTTAACACGCTTTTATTAGGTCGACCTGTATGTAACTAACTATGTAATGGAATCTAAGGTAACTAATTTAACCATCTCCCAAGGGTCGTAGCGTAATGAAAATTGGCAGCTGTATGTAGTTCTGATGACAATACAATAATATGGTACTGTCGAACTGATCAGATGATGGAGCCGGAAGATATGAACTAAAAGCGTGTTTTTCTAGTGTTTTTTAAACGATTAATTTATTTTTACTAATTCCATGATATTATTCTGTTGTTAAATTTTACAAAGGTTGTTTATTATGGAATGTTACCAGGGAACTGGTTGGTATTTCTGACCTTCAGTTTTTTACTTTCATCATCATCATCATTTCAGCCGAAAGACGTCAACTGCTGGACATAGGCCTCCCCCAAATGGGGGGGGGGGTTTGCCATAATCACCACGCTTGGCAGGCGGGTTGGCGATCGCAGTATGGTGTTAAAATGCGTAGAGAATGCTGCTGCCCATTCCCCAGTCCCTTAGTCGCCTTTTACGACACCCACGGGAAGAAATGAGCAATAATAGGGATAGTAATGAGAATTTACTTTCATAGTGCAGATAATATTTTAGAGACACTTTGGTATTTGAATGATAGTTACCAAAGTAGGTTAAAAATTCTAAAATAATAATAATACCAGCCTATTAATGTCCCACTGCAAAGGGATCTTTCTCATACAGAGAAGGCACGAGCATTGATCACCACGCTTGCTCAAGACGGGTTGGTGATTTCAGACTTAGTTCAGGTTTTCTCACAATGTTTTCCTTCACCGATGTCAGTAATGCCCAAGATGAACTAAGAAAGTACAAATGAATTGAAAAATTCTAATTGGTACTTGGTCGGATTTTAACCCACAATCTCCTGCATGAGAGGCGAGGCCTGAACCATTGACCCATCACGACATTAAAAATGAACGCACAATCTCCTGCATGTGAGGCGAGGCCTGAACCACTGACCCATCACGACATTCAACGATATAAGAAAAAGCTTTTCAACTTTAATTCTCTAAGTAATTTCAAAAAGACGTTTAAAAAGCATTAACGATTCAAAATTAACCAACTTTCTTAGAATCTCAAAAAAAAAACGACATCATCTTCTTAAAAGCGCCAACAGCCGGCTCTGTTTCCGCTAATTCCTGTTAATCCCACTAACGCGCCCGTATGAACGCTAATTACAGGTCGATAACACTTCGTTAGGAAAATTAAAGTACTTCGCACTCCAACCACGGCGAGGAAAGCTTCAGAAATGTAAAGAATGTTGAGTTTATTTTCTCTCTGTCTTCGCTTACGAGGAATCCGGTAATATTTTTCGCACGTCTATGTTTGTGCAAGTAAGTGTGCAAGTAAGTGTGCAAGTTTTTCAGTAAGTAACTGTAGATGTCTCAAGATTATATTTTATCTTTGTTACTAACATCAACAGCTTCGCAATTAGAATAGCGTCTAATAATGTCTAGACGAAATTCATAAAAATAAAAATACAATAAAAATATCGTTTTGTTTATTTTAACTTATATTTTATACATTCTATACCTAATAATTTTTCTTAAATCTTCCAATTTGAATATAAATTGTTTTTAATTTGTACTAAGGTACTTTTAGATACAATAATTATTTGTGGTACCGTTAAACCACCCCCTGTATATCACCAATAAGCCGGAATACCGCAGGCGTTTAGCCGCTGACAAGCATTGTCCCGCCCCAACAGTTCGTACTATTATATGCGCGGGAGTCGATACCGACCCCGAATGTTGTGCCCGCGAATAATTGATTAAGTTGCGCGTGAAATTCCATAGTACCGGGTTTGTTTTGATTTCATTCGCTTCGGTTAGTTATTATAAAGTTATTTTGTGAACTATGAATAGTGACGTCACGGTTAATAGAGCTGTTATTAATAATTATTTATTCATGAATTTCGGCGTACAATATTTGTACAGTGATGCAGAGTTGAGTATGTGAGATGTGAATTGTTTGTTGATAAAAAGTAATAAGTACATGGTCGACCGAGCTCTGCTCGGGTGAAAATAGAGGATGCTCATTTAATAGTATAGGATATTGTAGTTCGTACTAATTCCATGTATAGTACATACTAATTCTATGCTGGCATGATAGTAGGTACCATCGAAGAAGTTCATATCTATACACCGTAAGGACTATTTCTGCTTGCAGCGCTCGGCCGCCCTAGAACCGGGGTGGTAACAGATGTGGTCATCGCGTTCACGGGATTTTGTTTTCAAACTGCTTAGATATGAAGTTCTTCGATAGTACTTACTAATTCCATGCAGCCATGTCATTATTCTAAGGCAGGCATCTTGTTCGATACTTTGAGCGACCGAGCCCTACTCGGCTGAAAATCCGGAGAAAAAGAATTTTCCCAGATATGAGACCTAGCTAGATCGATTTTTCGCCCCCGTTTACCCCAATATTGCAACTTTCGTCGAAATCGTTAGAGCCGTTTTCGAAAACGTGATTACAAATATATATATTTAGATATACAAATATTGCTCGTTTAATGGTATAGGATGTAGGTACATATTTTAATTATTTATTGGGAGATGTTTCCTGCTTTAGAGAGGTGGCCTAGCTGATGGTTAGAGGATGTTGTAAGCTGAACTATGGAGGATTACAGTTGTTCTGCGATTCTTGTCAAGGAAATGTGGTGAGAAACAGAACAGCCAAGCCAACCCAAGATTGCCTGGAAGAGAGCGATAAAGCCGCGCATTGTATGTTTTGTAGTGATAAATTTATTATTTACTATGTATTTTCTGGTGTACAATAAAGTATATTTACATAAATAAAACAGCACCTTAATTGCGTAACACAAGATTAATCACAATCTGAATCATTTTATCATTGCTTCATATGTTCAAAAAAATTGTCTGCTTAGCAACGTAAATAACGCAATTAATGTTGTTGCACTGTCAACTGTCAAAATGAAACAAATTGTGTATGATCGGTTGTTACGCAATTGGGGTGTTTTTTCAGATCTTTTTCAGATTCAGAACTAGCTGCGCGCCGTGTTTTCACCCGCATAAGTGTCAATGGAATATCGGAATAAAAAGTATTCTATGACCTAACCCAAGTCATGATCTACCCATGTGGGAAATTACATCTAAATCCGTTGAGCCATTTTAGCGTAAAAGCGTAACAAACAAACATACAAAAAATCAAATCTTCTTTCTCTCCAATAAATTTTTCTCTTTTTATAATTATAATACTTGTTTAGTCTTATATCGAAATTACAATTAGGTATAAGAAAAAAAGTTTATGAAAAGTATTACATATTTTTTTCTTTTTTTGTTTAAAATATTAAAATAAACTTAATAAGCTAAGCTCAACCTAATCAGATCAACAATCAAAAAACTAAACTCTAAATCAAATTAAAAATAAAAAGTACCTATCTGTCACATATGGCACTAACGTACCAACCCTCGTAAGGACACCACCCCTTAATACACATCAACAGTTACAAACGCCCTCATAAAACACCAATAAATAAATTTATTCAACGAAACGCAGCATTTATTCAATGAAATCCGAATAAATTTATTCAATGAAACGGCGATAATAATATTCTGTTGTGTCGTGGTAATCCTTGAACAATAAAAATCTCTGCACTCTGCCCTCGGCACTCTTTGGAGGGATACAGCTACAGGAAAAGAGGATAATCTTTAGTTAAGGATAATCTAAAATGTGGGGTCATACTTATTGTTTACCAGGCATTACGAAAGTTACAGAATAATAATAATAAGTACTTATTATTAAGAAAATGTGCTCGGAGGAAGGAAGTATTCCAGTAAGTTGCTGGTAAGGATCTTGACCGTTCTTCCAGGATTGTCCTGATAGCCGTGGAATATCTCTCCAGTGGATAGGTATCTCCACTCCTCATAAGCACCTCAGGATATTTGCCCCCTTTCTCGCTACGACACTTTGTGCTAGCGACCGCTTTTTGGGGCCCATTATTGAGTGGGCAAGTCAACCGCTGCCATTTCACCAGTGTAATTTATACAAAATATTGGTCAGGGGGGGGGTCTTTCCATAGTTCTAGATAACCAGTTCACTTAGCCACCCAAACCCATAATCCAATATCTTTGTTTCCATATCCTAAAATAGTCCTGCACTAACCGGGGGTTGTCCTTGTGTGCACTAGCATAGTGCGTTGGTGCCTCATTTCATTAAACACGTCGGACGGGCCTCTGCGAGTTGGCTTCGGCCCCCCGTACGCTTTCCAAAGGCATGACCCTAGGGTCCCGAGAAATGTCAAAGAAGTAAAAAATAATAATGATTATATATTTTTGAAAAATGTTTTGTAACAATGGACCAATAAAATTATTCTTATGCTTAATGAGATACTGCTGTGAAAAGAACAATTCTATACGTGTCTGATGAATAATAATTATAATTTATCAAGCAGCAGACATTATCAGTTAGGTATTGTTCAATAATAAGTAAGACCAGCTTTTGATTATCCTAATGGAGGGCAAAAGTTCATTCTCACACAGAAGGAACGAGAAATGATCACGACGTTTGCCTATTCCATGAAAAACCTTTTCATTTTTCATATTTTTACGATAAATAAATTGTATTTTCATTCGGTAATATTTTTGACAATTACTGTGGTTTAGTTTCAAGATTTTTTTTTTAAATTGCAAAGGCTCAAAACAGAAATCGCAGTCGTCCTCACATGTATGTAAAATCCTCCTACAATCGCGAGGGTCCGCACAGGGGTGCCGACCGAAAACAACACGATTTGTATTTATATCTAAACCGTGCCTTTGTCGTGCGATTAGTAGCGTATTGTTGCGACAAATGGGTGCGCAAGTGTGCGGGGGTACTTAGAGGGCTTATACTGGGGTTAAATGTTATTGCCGAGGTCTTAGTGTGGGTGTTGAGATGATAGATATTGTGATGTGGATGCTGAATGATTGTGATTTATTGTGCGATTGAAATGATTGGTAAAAGTTTTATTTATTAACTTTATGCGCCAAGAGTTGAAAATCCATCAATGTGTTTTTTGACGCACTGGGTTGAATTCTGCTGAACTCTCAAGGCTCAGCTCGACACCGAGAGGTGAAAATCCAGTGCGCGATAAAATCCCGCCGCGATATTTTTACGTTCGTGCGAACATGTGCTTCCATGTTATTCAAATAATTTATTTATATAGGAACATATATACCTAAATGATATACACCTACTAATCTATTATTATTGTACCACCAACATGATGCAGTGTGTCAAAAGCATTTCAAACAACAAAGATTTCAAATGTTAGGTTTATTGTTACAGAAGATTAGCTTAGGTACACTACCGTACCTAATGAGGTGTGCAAATACATACAGACTTCGGCAGGTATTACATCGAAGTTACAGATTGTCCTTTACTCCTACTCATCCTTACAATTATACCTCCTACACAATATTACTTATAACCTGGTCCAAAACAACATTACATTAGGTACAATCAGCGGCAACGCCCACAGCGTCACGGCAGGGTTGTCACGCACGGACGAGCTCTCCTCGTGCTAATGAGAGATAATCCCGGGACTCAGCCTTGATTTCTGTTGCAGTCCCTCCCTGCATAATACAGGAGGGGTCAGAGGGTTAAATCTGTATAAAGTTTGCTGAATGGAACCAAAATTATAGCAGTCATGCTACGAAGACGCCTTGCCTTACGGCAGCCGAAAATAGAATTGTACATGAAGAGATTTTTTTGTGTTTTTTTCCATGAACAATACTGCATTCATTTATTTCACTTACTAGGATAGTGCAGAACAGTTGCAATATCAATTATTGATAATTGCTTTGAATTGACTTAAATAAAAAAAAAAAATCCTGTACCTATTAGTGCATTTTATTTACAAAATTTCCAAATGAATTCGAAATGGAGGGGCTCAAATGTCGAAGTGCCTAGGGGCCCTAACTTTGTTCTATCTGGCGATTTTATCATCAATGGTCACCACGCAAGCTCTTCCTTGTAGTTGGTTGTAATTTTCAGTATCACCAATGCGGTGCAATGTCAATGGGTAAAAACACCCTTTCCTCATCCGAGCCAGTCATCACCGTCGTCTTCGTCTTTCGATGGGATAACACAACGAGTGAGTGACATTACAACCCCTAAGCCAGACTTTGATCGTCAGATATTTTTCAGACTTCTGTGTGGTGATAACAGTCATTTACAGCTCCTCTCTCTGTTTTTAACCATGTTCTCCGAAGAACAAATGTTAATTTTGTGAAGACTGCTCATTGAGACTTCATCTTCTTAACTTATTGATGGCAATCCAAATTGTATAAGCGCAGAAATTTGCTACTATTTTACTAGCTAACTTATGGGCATCAGAAGCGCTGCAGTATCTTAACCATGACGACTTGCCCTTCTGCGGGATTCTATCTTTTGTCCCCCTGTCTCCCCAAGTCTCCCCATTCGGACTCATCGTGATTTCTATTGCAGTGATCCCGCCATCCCGCCGACAGCGCACAAGGGTTGTATGCAACACTGTTTTTATTGCATAAACGTGCTGTAACAATTACATTGAATTGAGGGTGTGGATTACAGTTTTAATTAGACTTTTGTAACAGAAAGATTAGAGTGTGAAATGTTTTTGGGTGAGGAAATTAGAGGAAATAATATGGTACGATTGTTAAGAATGTAAATGAAAATAATTATGTGTTGATTTTTAGGTGCTCCCAGCTGCAAGCCACCTCTGCTAAAAGAATAAAGTTGAAAGATATTGAAAACTCTATACCCTGTTTTTTTTAAGTCGAATACTGAACATAAGTATTTGCTTTGGGATTTTTTAAGAACCACTACTAAGTACTGTGTTTTAGATAGAAAGGTTTGAGTTACCATTTGCTATATATAGAATTACAGTGACCTACCCATAAAATAAAACGTAAGCACCAGCTATATCTACCACAGTCAACAAAATATTAATATTCTTTCTCACATTTTTTACTGTATATACCTTCTTACTGAAATATACATGCAATGTTCATTTCATTTTTACGGCGTCGTCGGATAAGTCTTCCAAGAAGGAAGGGTGTGTCTTTTTCATAAAGAAGCGAATTTAATATTTGAAACTTAATTTCGTGAGATGAGACTTGCTTCTGAAGACGGGCGAAAACGTGTAATAAAAAGTTTTAGCTTAAGCGAAGATGCACGTATCTATACCTATGTACTTGTACTTGTAACCAACCTGTACTCGTATAGTAGTTTTACGGTAAACGCGAATGGCGCAGTGCTAATATCGAGTTTTCAGGTTTAGGTAGGGATTTTATAATAATAATAAATAATTTTATTTCGGATAACACAAAAAGATCCATAAATTGTTAGTAACATGTTTGCACTTAAATCACTATTGTTAGTACCTAACCTAAACTAAAGACGAATTTGTGGGAAGACCACCCAATATCTAGACACAACGAGAAATGGAAGTAGTGTAACTATGGTATCAGTCTTCGCACAAATTGTCTTATTATGGCGGAGGAAATATCTGCCGCCACAGCCTTCAGGATACTATTGTGACTGCCTCTTATTCTGCTCATTTTGTTTAGAGGTTCGAGTTCAAAGATTTGTAAACGATATTAATCCCTTTGGAGTCCTGTCAAAAATAACAGGAATTACCGATTGATTATCTAAACTATAATATTCATTTTTTGTATGTTTCTTTGGCACGCTTTAACGTAAAAACGGCTAAACTGATTTGGATAACATTTAGCACATGGGTAGACCCTGACCTGGGTTAGGACATAGGATACTTTTTATCTCGATATTCCCCAGGGATCAAGACTTATGCGGGTGAAACCGCGGGGTGTAGCTAGTTATTATACGAGGGGTGTTCAATAAATAGTGAGAATGCGATACATTCTCCTTGGAAAGAAAAAAAATAAATACTGGCAGGCATAGCCCAGACATTAGTTAAGATGATAATAAAAAAAGCAATTAATTCTCTTTTGTTTTTTAAAAGTAGAAGTCTATTGTTTGCGTCGTTTCGGAACGTGTTCTTAAAAATGGATAAAATTGAAGTTCGTGCGGTAATAAAATATCTCTGCTTGAAAAATTTTACTACGGAGCAGGTAAATCAAGACTTGAGAGCAACATTAGGGGTTCATGCTCCTCCATATTCTACGGTAGCGCGTTGGTGTGCTGAGTTCAAGCGAGGAAGAACTTCCACTAACGACGACCCACGAACGGGACGCCCCATATCGGCAGTGACTGAACAAATGATTAAAAAAGTTGAAAATATTGTCTTGGCGGATCATCGTGTTACTGTTCGTTTTATAGCTGAAGAAGTAAAGATTTCGATAGGAAGTGTCCATAATATTATAAACGACCATTTGGGTATGAAAAAAGTGTCAGCGCGCTGGGTGCCCAGAATGCTTTCTGACGCGCAGAAACAAACTCGACTGAGAATTTCACAAAGCTGTTTGGATTTGTTAGTTACAACAAGATCCTGACCGATTTTTGGCTCGATTCATAACTACGAGTATGGACGAAACATGGCTTTACCATTATGACCCGGAAACGAAACAACAGTCCATGACTTGGAAGCGACCGTCATCTCCAACTCCAAAGAAATTTAAGGCGATTCCATCCGCCGGAAAGATCATGGGCTCTCTTTTCTGGGACAGCCAGTAATCATGGAGCCACTATTACGGGGACTATGTACGCAGGACAAGTAACAAAGTTGCGTGAGGAAATACGCAAGAAACGGCGTGGCAAACTCGCTAAAGTTGTTTTGTTTCACCAAGATAACGCCCCTGCGCACAAGTCCAGAGTTGCGATGGCTGCCATTCAAGAAGCTGGCTTCGAATTGATGGAGCATCCTCCATATTCACCGGACCTTGCTCCTGGTGATTTCTACCTATTTCCGCGCTTAAAGAAACATCTCAGGGGCCAGAAATTCGAAGATGATGACGGAGTAGTCGCCGCCGTAAATGATTTTTTAAGGGATCAGGAAGAAGATTTTTTTAGAAAGGGAATTTTAGGATTAGAGAAAAGATATACAAAGTGTATAAACCTGAAAGGTGACTACGTCGAAAAATAAAATAACATATAATTAAAGATAATTGCGTCTTACTCATTCTCATTATTTATTGAACACCCCTCGTATGTTAACCTAAGTATGAAAAGGATAAAAACGTCTACATAATAGATCGTAAAGGAGAAATTTATAAATACTTTCTGTAATCCATTAAATACTCAATCAATCTGCCTAGCCTTTTCCCAACTATGTTGGGGTCGGCTCCCAGTCTAACCGGGTGCAGCCGAATACCAGTATTTTACATGGAGTGACTGCCTATCTGACCTCCACAACCCAGTAACTGGGTAATACGATACCCCTTGATAAGACTGGTGTCAGACTTTCGGGCTTCTGACGACTCGTAACGACTGTCAAAGATCTACGAATGACAGCCGGGACCAACGGCTTAACGTGCTTTCCGAGGCACGGAGGATTCTCGGTATGTAAAGATGGTCACCCATCCACTGACCAACCCCGGCAAGCGTAGCTTAACCTGCTGGATCGACCAGTGCGGCTGTTGTTACTTAGCCACGAGCTCCTCATCCTTAATCCATTAAATACTCATAGACCATAATCATTTACCTCCATGTGTACCCATAAAAACCAGTAAAGATTTCTATGAAAATGCTACCCGACCATTATAAAACAATTCCGCCCTACAACTATGTCATTAGGTCACAATTAAAATTTATAAGCAAACACGCTGTACCGTACCTATCTGTTGATTTTATCTGCCGGCCGACCAATGAGCAAACAGAATTTGAATAAAGAACTGGACTAATGGAACGGCCGATGTTTGTCGATGTTTGCCGAGTCGCGCGATAACGAATAGATGCGAGTGCGACTTGCAAGTAAATACTGGCGCAAGTTAGCTGGCTAGCAGGTAAACTGTGACCTGGCGAATACATACAATGAGCGTGTGACGGGTAAGTGATAAATAGAAAAGATCGTTTATTTTGTTAGCTAACTAATTCATTATTCATATCTTACAGTTGAGCAATCGTCAAAATTTTCCATCAATTATATCTCTCGGTGGCACGAGCTGCTCAACAGGTGTGGTAGTAGAGCTGACTAACCAAACTGCACTGGACGTAGGCAGCCAATATTGTGGGATAACCTATGCCATGACAGGATCTCCAGAAACTGAGGAAGAATCTTTAGAGGTTACGTGTTCGTTTTGTGTGTCTCTTGTTATCTACTTTCCTCTCGCAAGTATGATGGAAGAGTTTACTTTAGAAATAAGCATCACCTTTGTACGTATTTTTCTTTTTTTTTTTATTAAGAGGCATGAGGAACAGGTTGTAAAGTTTATTCATCCTCTATAGAAAAAGGAGGATCCTCCGACCAAACGGGTTTCGTGTCAGGCGGGCAACTGCCCAACGGTTGAAGTCGGGATCTTGTATATATGTCGATCGCACAGTATACTCTAATTGCGCGATGCAGGATTTGTGTGACGTCAGGATTTTGTGTGACGTCAAGTCTGTAATGCATAGTTTGCATGTGGCGATGTAGATGCCGCCACAGTTAAATAAATAAGTCGCAATGAGCTATTGTAAAGCTTGCAAGTAAATAAAATATAGTTTGAGCCAGTAGCTGTGGAAATTAGTTGTGCTCTGATTCTGACAGCGTGCACAATATACCTAGTATATAAAATCAGGAAGCCAAACATCCCTAGAACGAATTTGTAATTTATGCGATAAAAATATATAAGTACATGACAAGTTATAACTAATTAATTAATTAATAATACTAACAAAATTACTTACATACTAAGTTAACAAAAACTATTCACAAACTAAAATATGGCGTGAAAAAATTCATCCGCATCGCTGTCGACTGGTAATGTGCCCAAGAGACTGGCGGCATTGCCACGTTGTAAAAGGTAAAAGTCAACCCTGGCTGTCACGGGAAGTGTCAACCAGCCGTTTCGAGTTTTCATTAAAGAGGCAATGAGCACTCAGACCGACAATAGCTCGAGGATTTAAATCCCAAACGGCTCGAAATTATAATTTATTATTTGTAATAGCCGAGGTATATTGATTATTAACCGTTTATTGCTTTTACCACCCATATACTGGTAAAATTTACTGCCTCGTTAGTCTAGTGGCCCTGGGTTCGATTCCCAGGTCGGGCAAAGTGTTATTAGGTTTTTCCATCAAGAAATTCTCAGTAGCAGCCTGGAGTCTGCATTTGTGCACGGTTGATTACAATAGGCTCGGCCCCTATTACAATCAATCTGCCTACCTTTTCCCAACTATGTTGGGGTCGGCTTCCAGTCTAACTGGATGCAGCTGAATACCAGTATTTTACATGGAGTGACTGCCTATCTGACCTCCACAACCCAGTAACTGGATAATACGATACCCCTTGGTAAGACTAGTTGTCAGACTTTCGGGCTTCTGACGATCCGTAACGACTGTCAAAGCTCCACGAATGACAGCCGGGATTAACGGCTTAACGTGCTTTCCGAGGCACGGAGGAGTCTCGATGGGACCCCTATCTTCTTTTCGTGTGGTCTAGTGACTAACCTGTTGTCAGAGTTTTAAAGCCGCCCATGGGCCTCTGACTTGGCTTCACATGCCGTCGAGAAATATCTCTTCGGTTTCCTCACGATGTTTTCCTTCACCGTTTTTGAAGCAAGTGATAATTATATAATACGCACATGAATCCGAAAAGTCAGAGGTGCGTGCATTGGGTTCGAACTCGAGATCTATGACTTCGCAGTCTGACGGCCACACCACTAGGCTATCACCACTCTCCCCCCCCCTACCCCCCTATTACATGGGACTTAAACATAACTGGTGAAATGTGGGTGTACTATGGCTGTACCTCAACATAACCTTTCGGCGAAACATGTCGTCATGTTTTATGTAATGAAATTCCAAAAAACTACAATTAAAAACATACCCATCCCGCTAACAGTTTCAGTAAGCAGTCGGTATTTAGGTTGACAGCGCACCTGCACAAATATTCAATGAATAATTAAACAATTGCCACAACGTTGCGTGTTGCCGTTGCCGGCGACATTCAGTCATCGCTGATAACCTCGGGAACTTGGGCGTTGTGTGAGGACAATAATTTATAGAAGTAAAAGAGTTTCTAAAGTACCTACCTGTAATTGGGAGGCAAAAATGATATTCTCTACTATTAAACGAGCAATATTTGTATATATATATATATATATATATATTTGTAATCGAATCGGGCGAAAAATCGATCTAGCTAGGTTTCATATCTAGGAAAATTCGTTTTCTCCATATTTTCACCCGAGCAGAGCTCGGTCGCCTAACGTTTAGAAAAACATGGCTACCTTAGAATAATGACATGGTAGCATGGAATTAGTAAGTACTATACATGGAATTACGTTATTCACACATCTCGTCTCCACTCAGCTTCAGTGGATACCACTGAGCGGAGATGTATCATATTTGTATGGCACGATCGAAGTGGAGTTGTGAGCTGTGCATCGCCAAGTTTGAGCTGGGCGGCAGTACAAAGCGGAGAGGTGAGCTGTGCTTCGCAAGCTGGCAACAGCACGCACCGGAGACTAGAAGAGATGTGAGCGGCGTGCAGTGGGCGGTCAACGTCCAACGCTTGCCGCACGCAGCTCAGTGCCGTTCTAGCCTGCACACACCTCCGCTCCAGTCTAGTCAGTACACATCTCCGCACAGTTTCAGTGGATACAACCTAGCTGAAAAGTATCTCTTCTCGTCTCCGCACATCTCCGCTTTGACGGAGTCCGGGCCTAAAAGCTACCACAAAATACTGCAATAAATACTGGCTAAAATGAACTTTTTACTAACTCGTTCTAACTACTCCTTGAAGAAAAAGAAAACATGCTTTCAATTGTTTTTCTGCAAGCAACTTTTTTTTCATTTCATAGTCCTTTAGGCAAATAACAATTATTAGATAGTGTGTAAATAAAACGAATCAAAAAGAGGGTGTGTACCCCGGTTTACCCTAAGGAATAGTAGGTAATGTTTACGCCGCATCTCATTAAGACGCCGCCTACGCCTGCTCTCCCCTAACTAAGCCTGCGCGAATTTGTTCGACCATAAAAAATAAATAAACCCATAGCCCTTAACTATGGCTTTGATTGTTACGATTTTCACATTGCAATGCATGGGGTAATTGAGTAAGGGAATTTGAGATGTAGAAACCTGGAAATAGGTAACAATTTCGTTTGAGGTGGCCGTCGTGGGTGGTTTTTCTAGCGCAATCAGAGTACAATACAGTAAGAAAATGTTATACTTAGACGTATTTGAATGAGAGCAAGATTTTGTTTTTTTTTACTGCGAGAAACAGAAAAAATCGTTTTAAAGTGACCAAATTTTGAAGAGCTGCACATGCTAGATACGGTTAATTACAAGATAAATAGATCGACCGTCTAACATGGAACGCCTATCATCAGACAACGATGGATGTCTTCATGTCAAATTGTTCTGAAAAAAACCAGATATAGAGTGAAAGGGTATGTGAGGACATTTTTTCCTGACGTTAAAAATAATAGGTAAGAAGATGAACATATAAAATAAATTAAATCCCTTCCGTCTTATTCCAAAACACGGACTAAATTCGGTACTGGGATTAGTACTAGCTTTAGTACCATGACTAAATAAAACGTTATTATAAAATGAAGTTTATCACCAGTTCCAGAACTATTTATGGTACTAAAGTTAGTCCGCCGAGTCCCCTAGTTTATCTTTGGTACTAATTTATTTGACGTTTGCGTTGATTATTATTGTTTGTCAATTTATACAAAAATCGTTAAAAAATTATATTAATATGTTTGATTTGATGGATTTGGAAGATTTGGATATGCTGGAAACGTCTCGGAGTTCTTACAGACATCGACATTGTGTAAATCCTTTTGAATTGAGTGACGAAAATTTTTGAATAAGTATAGGTTCACAAAACGTTTTGGAGAAAAAATTGTGGATGTTTTACGTGAGGATTTTTTCCCACGACTCTCGAGGATGCCCATTGAATCCTGAAGTGCAAGTGGTTTGCTCATTACGCAACTGGGTTCGCCATTAAGTATGTAAGTACCTAGCCTTGGTCAATGCTAACCTAACATTAGACAAAATCCAAATAATATACTAATATCATTGTTTTATTCGTAGATTCAAGACGATACAGCTGATTTATATGGTGTGTCTCAACCAGTTGTCAGCAAAACATGTAAAAAGGTAGCAGATGTCCTGAAGATTTATAAAAAATGCCTATTACTATAAATAAACAGGAGGAAAGCATTAGGAAGTTCCCCAGTATTGCTTATTTTCCTACAGTTATTGGACCAATAGAATAAACTCATATAAGAGTAAAGAAAGTAAATGCTGATGGGGGTCAGTTATATTAATAGAAATGGATTTTCTTCATTATATGTTATACATACTACATAACATGTTTTTTTTTTGTCTGTACCGTACCTCTGTTTCGTAACAGCGTGCAGCGTCGCGATCCAAGAACGGTAGTTTGAACGCCCGTTCGTTACGGTACGGTGGTACGGCGTCTCACCGTACCGTACCGACCCGTGCCCGATACGCACACGCCTTGTGTGTATTGAGCTTTACAGTTAGGTATATTAAGAACAATGAATACAAATAAGAAGTGCATTTATTTATTAATATGTAAAGGAAGTAACATAAACATGCGTTTAAAATTACGCGCGCCGCCGCCGCATGTAAGTCTGGCTGCACTTCACGCTAGAAGTTGTTTAGCAAGCTCACGAGCGCCCAGCGTCCGTCGCCGAATCTCTGGATGTTTTTTAATGGATATTTCAGGTTCGATTAGTGGAATTGATAATATTCAGGAATTATCATTAATAAAATATGTCCTTTCGAGTCGTTTTTCCCAAGAGAAACGTCACTCACGTTTATTCAGTCAAATTGACAGCTTTTTGCCAACTAACGTTTCGTTCACAAAATAAACCATCAACAGAGGTGTTAAAAAATAATGACAACTTGATTATAAAGAGCGCATCAAAACTACAAGTTTTGCTTGTTAAATATATTGAAAACTAAACGAAGAACAATTTAGGGCATATTTTGATATTGATAAATAATCATTTAAGCATTTCAAGTGTTATTACAATTTCAACATTTAGAGAAACAGAACGTTGCTTCAAATAAAGCCTGCGTGAATGAATGAAAGAATGCCATTATTGTTTCTTATCTGTGGATATTATTTGAACCATGAACCTTCTTTGGTACTAACTGATCCTCGATTGGTCTTCGTTTTGTAATCAGAACACATTTTGAGGCTGGTACTAGCTTTGTTACCGTAACAATCCAAGACCTTTTAGTCTTGGTTTAAACCATTACTTATGTAGTTTTTTGTAATAAGACGGCTTTTGTTTTTAGTATCTATTTGTGTAGTTAGTTATTGTATTTAGTACCTAGTGTAAATAGTTAGTAAGTTATAGTAAATTATAAGTAATTGTAAGTATATAATTATATGAAATAAAGTACATAAGTATATATATAAAATTAAATCCACACATTTCAAATTAAACCATTTCCGAAACACCAATTAAAAACTAACAATGACAATTGTAATAATCACCTCAAACGGCCGTTATCACCAAAACGATAACTGGCCAATAAATCGGTATCACGAAACGGTACGAATGGTACCAATAAATCTCGGTACGAATCCCGTGAGGCGAATCGTGGAGGATCGACGAATGCACATATAATACCCCTTAATAAAGATTAACAGGCGGGGTGAGAGTAGGATGGATATCGGAACATGTTTCTTGGAGACAGTGTTCAAAATTTCTGGATCAGAATTACTGGAACTCCCTATCACAGACATGTTTCTCGTGAGGTATATCCTGCTGGTTTCAAGTTTCCAGTGAATATGTTACTTCAAGGCAAACGTACTATCGGAAAAGTTCATATCCAACGCTCGTAAGAACTATACTTCCTTGCAGCGCTCGGCAGCTATAGAACCGGGCCGGTAACAGATGTGATCATCGTGTTCACGGGATTTTGTTTTGAAACTGGTTAGATATGAACTTCTTTGATGGTACACCATCGTCAACTTCATCATTACCATCGGGTGAGGTTTGCAACGCCCACGCGTTGCAACAAACCTTGCTGTATAAGTAATTTTATCCCTGTGAACTATTCTCTCAAGGTAGGTAAGTATCGACCGCAAAATAATCAGTATGCAGAAGCATATTAGGCTAGAAAGAGCCATAATCTTCATACATCCTCATTCAATAAAATTATGGAATCTATTAGAAATTCATATTTGTACAGACTATCCGAAAAATATTCACTTCATAACGGCAACCCTACCAAATAGCCTTCAACTGCCATCAATACAAAACCAAAACGTAGTACACGGATAGCACGTGCCTCCAACATTGCCCTTTTCACCCCCGACAGTGTAAAACTAAAAATTTACAACATTAATTGTGATGGCGGACAAAAGTACGCATGTTGCGTTCTTTTGACAAGCCGTTTGATCCTAATGTGTCGATTTAAAGTTACAAATAGTTGGGGTGTTAATCACTGGGTCATTTTAATTTATTGCAGTGTAGAAGTTTGAATCAGCTGTGATACATATGTTGTTTTATTGTTTTAAATGTTATAATATATATAATTTCATTTCGAAAGAAAAGTAACTGCTGGACGATCCAGTCAAGGTAAGCCTTACATACTCCTTTGGCTCCTTAAGCGCGCACCGAGCCTTTGCCTCTAATGAATGAGATAGAGCGGGATAAAGAATGACGGTTCACGCGATAATTTAGGTATTTCCTTCGTATTTTTAAAACTAATACACATTTTGAAAATGTAAAATGTACTCGTATACGTTATCTAAAACATAATAGTTTTGTTATTATTTAAAAAATGCTGAACGTCCGTGAAATATTAACGCCGAACTAAGGGTTTATGTTGTTTTAGAGATTACTTTGGTTTTTTTTTCTATCGAGGAAACTACAAGTAATCGTGGTTCTAAAGTGTATGATGATGTCTAGAGTGAATCCTAAAATATCTTACATATTGCATAACTAAAGGTTAAGTAATAACGATGCGGCAAGGGATCAATCGATCGCAATTATTTCGCAATAAGCTCGGTGCGCGATTAAGAAAGTCTACATTTTTGCTTAGTTATCTATTGCACGTGTGACTCCTGGCCTGGAGCAACGTGTACTCCTGGGAGTCACACGTGCAGATATACGACAGAATGAAACTGAAACTTGAAACCCGTATATTTTTAAGTACGCATTGCCTTTGAGCCATTGAGTCGCGCTTCACTCCATGTACAAACGTACGTATGTAACTATGTAGTTACCTGGGTACTTACGAGTCGCGCCATTACACCAAATGGTCGTTGGTTAATGAATAATTAACTAGGCAACGCCTTTTACAAAAAAAAACATTTATAAACTTTTTCTCGTGTCACACCGAGCTTTATATGTACTAGGTAAGTCAGTAAGAACCCTAGATCTATGACAGAAAGCTGCGTTACAGTTAGCCCGTTGAGTAAATGCGTTCCTGACACATGTGGGTTTCATACTAACGAATATTTGTTTTGCGAATTTGATCCTTATTACTACGAAAAATTGTCCAAGTGACAGGTGTCAGGAACCGATTCTCTAGACTGCCGGAGTGTATTTCTGAGTGCCGTAGAATATGATAAGTGGCAGTTGATGTCATGATGTAAGTATGTTGTCAGGCAAGCCGTCATCCCACGACAGAAAATGCTTATCGTCGTATGCTATCCTTGTCTCAGACTCTTGGCTAAAGCCATGTCTCCCTTCAACTTCCTATTCCATGCCGGGTTTTCAACTAATAAGAAATGATCGCGCGCGCGGTGGTGGCGGTGGTGTTGCCATATACCTTCGTCTACATATTCCTTTTTCAATTGTCGATATGTCTGCACAACCTCCACCGCAGAACGCGGGCGAGCATCTCTTTTTGGAAGTAAACCTGAATCACGTCAAAGTCCTTCTAGGTGTTTATTATAGCCCTTCGTCTCGCATCAATTTATTTTCCTCTTTTGAAAATATCCTTGAAAACCTTACACCCTCTTACAGTCATACAATCATCATGGGTGATTTCAATACTTGCTTACTGAAAATCGATTCCCGCTCTTCTTCTCTTCGATCAATATATATATATAATTCGATGACTGAGCGTCATCGAATTTATCAATTCTCCCTTTAAGTGCCACACACCATTTTCCAAACTGTAATCCCTCACTTTTGGACCTTCTCATTGTTTCCTCTCCTCAACATGTCAGCAAGCATGGTCAATGCCCCGCTGACATGTTTTCTTACCATGATCTATTATTCCTTTCCTACAAAACTCGCCCACCTAAGGCAAAACCTAAAATTCTCCTGCAGCGCAACTTTAGTGGCATGAATTCAGATGATCTCCGAAGAGATGCTAACAGCATTGACTGGACTCCTTTAGTCAGTGTTGAATCGATTGACGATAAAGTCAACCTGCTGACGGACTACCTTGTGAAGCTGTACGATGTCCACGCTCCCATTCGTCCTGTTAAAATAAAAACATCTTCCGGCACCATGGATTACAGACGGTATAAGAGGTATCATGCACAGGAAGGCGGTAACTAAAACTAAATTTAAGTGTCGGCCCTCGCCGTCGAACCGGGAGATCCTTGTGGATGCTCGGAATCGCTGCAATAAGGTGTGTAGAGATGCCCAACGCCGCCATATCCACACTTCAGTTGAAAACGGAGATCCAGCTAAAGTCTGGAAATTTCTTAAATCCTTGGGAGTTGGAAAATCGCGCCAAGAATCGATTCCTAAAAACTTAGATATTGATCTACTGAATCAACACTTCTCATCTTCGACCCACTAGGAAGGCAGCCACAATAAACTATCTTTCGAACCTTCCAACTCCGGACCATCCCCCATTTATTTTTAGTCAATTCTCTGATTGTGATGTTATGAAGAGCGTAGTTTCAATCACATCTAACGCAGTTGGTAGTGATTGTGTAAGTCGGAAAATGATACTCCCTGTCCTCGACGAAATCCTTCCCATCCTATGCTATCTCCTAAATTACTCTATATCCTATGGTGTTTTTCCATTGATGTGGAAAGAGGCAAAAATTACTCCTTTACCCAAAAAATCGAATCCTACTTCCTTTTCCGAATACCGTCCTATATCTATCTTGCCTTTCCTCTCCAAAGTTCTAGAACGCCTTGTCCACAATCAGCTTAGTGCTTTTCTTTGTAAGAATAGTCTGCTGAATCCTTTCCAATCCGGTTTTCGTCCTGGTCACAGCACCGCTACTGCCTTAGTTAACGTCACTGATGATATACGGTTAGGCATGGAAGAAGGAAATCTGACGGTTCTTTGCTTACTGGATTTTAGTAACGCATTTAATAATGTCGATTTCGATATCCTGCTTGGCATGCTGCACTCGCTTAACATATCTCCAACGGCGATTGACTGGTTTCGTAGTTACCTGTATGGCCGCCGACAACGTATATGCATAGAAGAGTCTTGCTCTTCTTGGTGTTATACTTCTGCCGGTGTACCTCAGGGTGGCGTTTTATCTCCTTTACTCTTCGCAATGTTTATAAACTCTATTTCCAAAAAACTTATTTCTTCCTACCACCTTTATGCAGACGATTTGCAAATATATAAGCAAGCTCCCCTTTCGGGTTTGGCTGATTCAATAAATATTGTAAACAAAGATTTGGGTTCGATTTGCGAGTGGAGTGAGGCACATGAGCTGCAGGTTAATCCATCTAAGACTCAGGTCATTGATGTTGGCAGCTCAAGGATGACCCCCAAGATAAACTGGTCGCAGCTTCCCCAAGTTCAATTTAACGGAACTGCTATTCCAGTAAGCGAGAAGGTTAAGAACCTTGGAGTCTGGATCGACAAACATCTTTCTTGGGGTCCCCAGCTACAGGCCGTAAGTCGCAAAATGTTTGCATCTGGTATGTCCCTGAGACGTTTGCGGAACTTTCTTCCAACTGCCACTAAAACTGCGCTTGCGCAATCCCTTTTACTTCCCATCCTTGATTACGCTGATGTCAGTTATCTCGATCTCACTGAAGCACAACTAGATAAACTTGAGCGACTTCAAAACTTTTGCATAAGATTTATATTTGGTCTGCGCAAATATGATCACATTTCTGAATTTCGTACAAAGCTCAAGTGGCTTCCCATACGTCTTCGCCGGAATTCTCATATCTTATTTCAGCTCTACAGTATTCTGTTTAATCCTACAACCCCGTCTTATCTTAAAGAACGTTTCCAGTTCCTTCATGACACACATAATAGATATCTGAGGTCATCAGAAAACTTGAGACTAGAGATGCCGATGCATTCCACCAGCTTTTATGACAAATCTTTTACAGTTCAAGCAGTACGGTTATGGAATGCCTTGCCCGTGTCGATAAGGCGTGCTCAATCTTTGACCACTTTTAAAACTCTGGTGAAAAAACACTTCCTCTTTCCTTAAACATAATCATTACATATAGTTCCTTATTCTTGTTTCATGTTTATTATTTTATACAATGTGTTTTTTTTGATATCCCATAACTCTAGGGTATGATTGAGACCATATCAAAGAACCAACTGGCATATGAATTATTCTTCAATCATATTTTTTTTTTTGTTTTAATTTTTCATACAAAATAATTCGACAAAGGCACGATTATTAATATAAAACACCCTTACGTGAAATATGACAACGTCGCATTTTCTTAGCTTTAAATATGAATAAAAATGTAGTGTAGTAAAGTAATTCATTTAGTATAGTAAAGTAATTCTACTTTACTACACTAAATGAATTACTTTACTACACTACTGCGAAGTTTGGCAACGTCGCAAAAGTAAAGATTCGTCACACTGGTGACAATTTTTTTAATTAAGATTGATTATATCTTCGAAACTATGCATTTTTGGACCACCTATTCTAGGAGATTTTGTGTTCTTTTAACTTAAATAATATAACCCTAGAGTTATGGGATATCAAAAAAAACAGGTTGTATATATCTATGTATATATATATATGTATATGTATATATTTATGTGGTTAGGTTTATTCGTTATGTATTTATTGTGTATGTAAATGGTACACCACTGACTACCTGCAGTATTGTCTCTCCTTCTCCCTTTAATCCATCCAAAGGTTGTCTGTAAAAGATCGCTTTTAGCGATAAGACCGCCCACAAAACTCGTATATGATAAGAGCTAGCAGGGCATACAACTCGATGTGTCAGAGTGTTGATGATCTTGATTTATTCTCCACCAGTGTTCCTAAACTTAAAAAAATACTGTGTTCAAACTTCTTTGAAAATCACTAAAACCTGTTCAGTCTTTTCTTAATTCCCTCCGAGTGCTTACTTGTTCTTACTTTCGCTTGCCTGTCTGCTGTTTCTTGTGCTACCCTAATATTGTCAGTGAAAACTTTTAATTGGCCTTCTTTCACAAACTGTCAACTACCTGTATCCTAGCTGTAAGTTTTCTTAAGTAATAAAATAAAATTAAAATAAATAATTGTGTCACCCTATGTAACATTTCTAAATTTATTTCTGTAATTTGTATGGTGTGCATAATAAAGAATATTTTATCTATCTATCTATCTATCTATCGTCGCTCCACAACCAAAGGCCTTTCACTTATGCTCATGCACTGATCACCATGACATGAGCATGACACTGAGCTCAAGGCGGATTGGCGATTTCAGACTTATATTAATTATGACTAGCTACCAATAATAAATAAATGTTGCCAGTTTTGTTATTTGTAAATGAAATTATTGACGTTTGAAGTTTGAGTAACGGCGAATTACGAATAAAATTTAAAAAAGTCATTTTAAAAAAACCGTGTGGTCTAGGTCTTAAGAGGGTTTATCCTAAAAGTTGGCAACGTCGCAAATAACTGTCAAATATTTACCTGTTTTGATTCTTATATCAATATTATTGAATAGAAATAAGAAATGTGGCTAACTAGCAAACTAGAATATTAATAATGAATTGCAATTATAACATTGAATTTGATGTTGTACCCATTTTAGGTGTAAAAAACGCATTTGGAAAGTTTCCAAATATATTTTTTACATCTAAAACTAAAAATTCGGTGTTACGATATTAGTTATTGCATTTCATAATCAATATCGCTAAATACCGCCAATAGCGCCAATCGCTAGTTAGCCACATTTTTTATTTCCACACAGTAATATTTCCAAATTAATCAAAACAGTGAAATATTTGACATCTATTTGCGACGTTGCCCAATTTCAGAATAAACGCTCTTAAACACATAGCAGACGGCCCCACGGATTCGTCATTTTCGTATGTTCAACCGTCTGCCTAACAGCCTGCACTCGTATAAGTCCAGGTTTCCTCACGATGTGTTCCTTCACCGAACTGATTTTAACAAAATTAATTGTCATGCTAATTAGAGTATTTCCATGGGGCTACGTCAATAAATAAACAGGGTATATACGTGTGTGCGTGCGGTCGCTACAACCTTGATGCGGCTGCAATTACTGACGCTGGGTGGAAACCGCCCACCCGCACGCCCAGCCGCCTAATTATAATTATTGTTCCGGTTTATGTGTAGTTATGTTATTGTTGTAATATAGTTTTATGCAAAATAACCTTTATGGAAAATGGATATACAGTGTGTTCCTGGATGAAGTGCACAAACGAAAATGGGTGAAACTAGATCATTATTCATCGACAAAAAAAGAAAAAAAAAACTTTCTGCCTATTAAAATCCCCTGTATTGAAAACATAATAACTTTTTATTAATTGAGTGAATTTCGGTAAAATAAAAACAATAATGATGGCTGATAATTGATATTGCACGGAAAATAAAAAGAAACCCTTTAAAACACGTTTCATTGAGACATTTTTAAATTTTTGTGTGAAATTTTCATTGTTTTTTTTACGTTTTAATTTGCTTTTTAACTTTTTTGCCAACTTTTTTGTCGATGAAACCAAAGTGGATCACAACAGGACTGAAAAAATGTTCAAAACGAAAAAGAGACATGCTACGGGAATATAGAAAGTCACCAAGTCTAGACAATAAAAATAAACTTAAAACGTATACTAAAAGATTAAAACACATAATCAAACAGACACAAAAAGCACAAAACAATAATTTTATAAATACTGCTGAAAACAAAAGCAAAGCTACATGGAGCATAATTACTCGCTAGGGCATAGGGCTCGCATAGGGCTTACTCGAGTTCATATGGTCTTGAGTCAGGTGTGAGGCAGGGGGGTCTGAGTTCTCCTACACTCTTCAACCTGTACATGGACCAGTTGATTGGGGAGCTGAGTAGCACCAGAGTCGGATGTTATATAGATGGCATATGTGTCAACAACATTAGCTATGCAGATGACATGGTGCTGCTCAGTGCTTCAGTCTGTGGCCTGAGGAAACTGGTGAGTGTGTGTGAGAGGTACGCCAGTGCTCATGGCCTGTTGTATAATGTGCAAAAGAGTGTCGTGATGGTGTTTGGGGCTGGTGGAAAATGTCCAGAAACGGTGCCTTCAGTAATGATGAATGGTGTACCGTTATCGAGAGTGCACTCATTCAAGTACCTTGGACATGTTTTGACCACTAGCCTTAAGGATGATGACGATATTGAGAGAGAGCGGAGGGCGCTGTCGGTCAGAGCGAATATGATTGCCCGCAGGTTTAAGCGTGCTTCTACGGAGGTTAAAAAAACACTTTTTAGAGCCTTCTGTTCCTCGTTTTACACCTGTGGCCTGTGGGTACATTTTACGCAAAGGTCGTACAGTGCCCTTCGCGTGCAGTACAATAATGCTTTCAGGGTGTTGATGGGGTTGCCTCGCTTCTGTAGCGCATCAGGGATGTTTGCGGATTTGCGTGTTGATTGCTTTTATGCATTAATGCGTAAAAGATGTGCGTCCTTGGTGCGCAGGGTGCGAGCCAGTTCCAGCAGCATCCTGGGAGTTATTGCTGACAGGCTGGACTGCTGTATAGTGAGTCGTTGCTCCCGTATCTCAGCTGGAATGCTGTAGCAGTTATTGTTTTGTTGTGTGTATTTGTGTATATTATATTTGCTTGCAACTATGTTAGTGATACAGTCACTAACATGGTTGTAAGTAAATATAATAAAAATCAACCATATTGGGCTTTGTGTATTGTATTGTTAATGTAAGTATTGTTTGTTGTATGTGTAATGTATTGTATCTATGAGTCATTGTAACTTGTTTAATAAATGAATAATAATAATAATTAATAAACAGAATTCAAATTACCCTAAACAAGGTATTGATAGCATAAAAATTTACGGCAAAATTATAAATAACCCTGAACAATTAGCAGAATCATTGAATAATTATTTTATAAACTAAATTGAATCTCAAAGTGACATTAATCTTAATAGTAAACCAACAATAAACTCTCATCCTAATTCAATATTTATGACACCTACAGTACCCTTTGACATATTTGAAATTATTAATTCCTTAAAAAATACTAAAAGCGCTGGATATGACGACATAACCACCGAGGTAATAAAAGCCACATCTCATATCGTTGCACCAATACTCAGCCACATTATCAATGCTAGCATTGAAACAGGCATATTCCCGGAAAAATTTAAAATCTCTGTAGTTAAACCATTACATAAAAAAGGCAATAAGCAAGATCCTAGGCAATAAGAACTATAGACCAATCGTGCTCATTCCAGTATTCTCAAAAAAAATTGAAAAAGTAATGCATAACAGCATATATTAATTTCTAGAAACTAACAAAATCTTGGTTAGCGAACAATATGGTTTCAGGAAAAATAAAAACATGGAATCTGCTATATACAAACTGGTTGAACATGTTCTAACTAACGTTGACAATAGAACTCCTGTAGTTGCATTATTTATGGACATGTCAAAGGCATTTGACTATGTTAACCATAAAATACTGATAAACAAGCTGGAAAAATATGGAATTAGAGGCAATATCCTTGAACTTATCAAATCATATCTGACTAATCGAGAACAAATTACATACATAAATAAAATCTGCCCCTATACAAGAACCGATAAGACTTATGTTTCTACACATAGAAAATGCATATTTGGTGTGCCGCAGGGCAGTGTTCTTGCTCCATTACTATTCATTATATATATTAATGACATGCCTAAAACTATTAATAATCCAATGATTTTATTCGCTGACGACAGCACAATACTAATCAAAAGTAAGGATGATGTGACATTCGAAAAAGAAATAAACGACAACTTAAATAATATAATTACTTGGCTAACTGAAAATAACTTTTGAATATATAAATTTTGAAAAAACAAATTACATTTCATTTGAACAACAAACCAACCATAAAAAACCGGATATTCATTACGGTCACAAAACTATCAGTGAATCAGAACATACTAAATTCTTAGGTATTTGGATAAATAAAAATATGAGCTGGAAAACACACGTTGAAAATACATGCAAAAAACTTAGCCAGTATTCGTATGCTCTCCATAACCTAAGAAAAGTGTCAAATCGTGCAACATTATTAACGGCGTATCACGGGTATGTTGCATCTACTTTACGTTACGGTCTTATATTTTGGGGGAACTCGCCAGACAGAGAAATGGCGTTCAAAGCCCAGAAACAATGCATAAGAGCAATGTGTGGCATACAACGCATAGAAACTTGTAAGCCACATTGTCAACAGTTCCAACTATTGACATTCCCGTGTCTTTATATATATGAAGTGGCGATCTTTGTCAAAGCGAATCTACAGCTTTATACACATCCAAGAAGCACACGACACAAAAATAAAATATGCGTAATACGAGTACGTCATAAAAAAGCAGTATTTAAAAAAAACATTTTGGGCATGGCACCCAAAATATACAATAAGTTGCCAAAATGTATCATAGACCTACCCAAAATGGACCAATTCAAATTAGATTTGCGCAAATTCCTAGTTGCAAAATGTTACTATTCAATTAATGATTATTTAAATGAAAGATGACTGGTTTTATCTGTAATGGCATCACAAGCATGATTATTGAAATTTTGATTTGACTTTTTATTTTGACATTTCTATATTTAATGTATTTAATTTAAAGGACAATGACCAAGTGACTAAGGAACCTAGTATCGGTATGAAACATGCAGTGACTCAAAGATTTATGGTTTAATTAAAGGGATAATTTTAGGGCTTTCAGATGTAATTTACCATTTTACCATAATTCTCGGCATTACACGGTAATTAGGTCTCAAAATCTAGGTTTAGAATCGAATCTCTCGATTTTCTGTCACAATGTATGCTGTTAAATTCAAAATACGAATTAGTCAAAAATCAAACGTTTAAGAATTTTCAATGCTCGTCAATTCCGACATTAATTTCCGACAATGTTTATATAATCATAAAACGTTCACGTTAATGGGACAATTATACGTTACACCATGGTTAAAACCATCAGATCAAAGTGCTGAACATTTTTCAGTAATCTATGTGACATTAACTTATAACAAATACAAATAGCGATACCAGAAATGGTCAATCTCTTTTGCACACCTCATTAGGTTATATTACATTTTTTTTACCGTTTTTATACCTGTAACACCTTTTTAACATGTAATATGCAAATAAATTATTTGATTGATTTGATACTCCCTAATATGACCCGATATAGGCACTATCGAAGAATTTCATACCTATACACCGTAAGGACTATTTCTGCTTGCAGCCCTCGGCCGCTATAGAAATCTCATCGACCCATAGCATCTCAGCATCAGATTTTTTATGAGTCCCTTGTTTTTGTAAATGAAAAAAAAGACACAAAAAATCAGCTGAGGTAGTGCGTATTTTTTTAATGGAAATTCCTATCTAAAAAGCGCGTATGATATTAATATTCTCATTTCCATACTAATCTCACAGTTACATAGACATCGCGTCATTTCCATCCCTAATTACCCCCCCTTGCTACTAAAAACGCGTTAATTTCACTAATAAAACAGCGAGGGAAATTAAACACTATCTCCCGCCAGTAGATGTCGCTGTTAGCAAAGAGTCCTCTTCATAATTGCGACTCGCTCTTGGCAAATACTTGGACGGTAATTATATTTTTTTATTACCCTCTTTCTGAGGAAGGGCAAACAAATAAATTATTAACGGAATTGTATGTTGTTGGGTGCTGAATATAGAATTTTGTCGGGTCTGTGATATTACAAAAAAAAAAGCTGTGTTTGTGAGCGTTTATGTAAAAGCAACATTTTGGTTTAAAACACAGAACATGTCACCGAAATTTACATTCCCGAAGGAGTTATAAATAAATACCTTCCGTATTTTAAAAACAAGTACATACACCATACATCTACATTAAGAAAATCATCATTTACCTAGCCTTTTCCCAACTATGTTGGGGTCGGCTTCCAGTCTAGCCGGATGGAGCTGAATACCTGTATTTTACATGGAGCGACTGCCTATCTGACCTCCACAACCCAATTACTGGGTAACACTATACCCCTTGGTAAGACTGGTTGTCAGACTTTCGGGCTTCTGACGACCCGTAACAACTGTCAAAGATCTACAAATGACAGCCGGGTCCAACGACTTAACGTGCTTTCCGAGGCACGGCCTCTGGCCCCTGGTCTTGGTATGTAAAGATGGTCACTCATCCACGGACCAACCGCGGCGAGCGTAGCTTAACCTGATCTATCGACCCGTGTGGCTGGTAATACTTAGCCACAAGCCCTACTTTAAGAAAAAAATCCTTAAAAAATATTATGATTATAAAAATCTACTTTGAAATAAAATATATCTGCAAGTACACTGTAGTCGCAAAGTTTATTTGCAAGATACTCAATAGGTATTTCATCACTATTCAATATGTAGGTTTAAATTCTCAAGGTTATTGTTCTACTTTTGGAAACCTTAATTCGAGTAAACTGCATAACAACCCAGAAGCGATGAAAATTAATAAAAATGGTTTTAAATTGCATCCATTGTCCCACACACAGTTTCCTATTGGTACAGTTGTCGCCTGTCCATCGTCTGCAAGTAACATATTTGTTTAAAAAATGTCAATATGTACGCGGAAAAAATATGGTTGCAATTATTACTGGTGACAAGTAAAAAAAATTGCCCGGCGAGTCGATGGTCTGACGAAAAAATGAGACAAATATTTTGTAAAAATTCGCAATTATTTATTTTCCACGTGGCTTATGTAAGTTTCACTGCAAGATACCTATAAAAAAAAACTAAATGAGAAAAATAAAGGTACTTACTAGTAACTTTACTTTGTAACAATACGCTCTTCACCTTGATCTAGTATTATAATGACAATTGTGACGAACTTTTTATCTTGATTGCAGATGAAAAGTTCGTCACAATTGTTTTTATAATTTTTTTTGTTTTATGAAAAACTTACTGAATTAAATCATTATTACGAATAAAATATGCCTTAATCAGAATCTTTGCTTACCTAATTAATTATGCATAACTAATTTCTGCCCTAGATTTCGACCTCATGAAATTTCTTGTTTTAACATAAAATATATGCAGTACTGTAGCTTCCCACTAGTGAAATAATTTTCTGAATTCCATCAGTAGCTCCGAAGATATAGTTAAGACCAAACCAACCAAAACCGAAGCAGTATAATATTGGTGTAGATAACTAAATAAATTCGCATAAATCTTACCTATCTTCGGTCAAGACATTTGAAGATATCTAACGTCTACGCCGTAGCACATTCCGACCGCGTAGCGAAAGACCAAAAACTACGCTGCTACGAAACCACTCTTCTTCCCAATTCGCTCATACATAACCAAATACACGTATAAGTAGGCTTATATCTAGTAAGATGCGGCTGCGTGCCGGCGATAGCGCAGCCGTGCCGACCCGCCCAGCGGACGGATTAGACCCCGGACCCCAGCACCAAGAACTCAACTTTACAAGAGCGTGACGCTCCCAAGATATCGGGACATCTCTAATTTATAATGGCTGTGGTAGGTTCTATATTTTGATAGGTATAGAGAGGTAGATATTTTAAAATTTTGATTAAATTTCTGACAAGTTCTACAGAAATCCTAATCAAGATATCGGGACATCTCTAATTTATAATGGCTGTGGTAGGTTCTATATTTTGATAGGTATAGAGAGGTAGATATTTTAAAATTTTGATTAAATTTCTGACAAGTTCTACAGAAATCCTAATCAAGATATCGGGACATCTCTAATTTATAATGGCTGTGGTAGGTTCTATATTTTGATAGGTATAGAGAGGTAGATATTTTAAAATTTTGATTAAATTTCTGACAAGTTCTACAGAAATCCTAATCAAGATATCGGGACATCTCTAATTTATAATGGCTGTGATGGGAGAGATACTTCGAATTCTGGTAGGCATAATGGGAAACAAAATTATGGTTAAAGTTCTGAAAAGTTCTACTGAAATTCTATTTTTTCTTTGACAAGAAGCTTAAACTTTTTAACTGACAGTGTATCCAGAGATGAACTAGAAAATACAACCTTCAAAAAGACACGTGTAAGTCTTACTGTCCCTATAAATCAGCTGTCCAAATGTTGAATGTTAACAAATTAATGTAAACAACCTCTTATTTTTCATCTTTTCAGTCAGCCGATCCGATAGAGCCTTTAAGCAGCCACAGTCTTTATAAAACACTTGCTTTTCTTTTTCTGGCCTATTTTACTCGAGCCTTAACAAGCTTTTCAGGCGCTACTTTTGCTCAAGCAGCTTCTTTCCTTGAAACTTGGTCCTTAATCTACCCCTTTTTGAACAAAAAATAAATACTTGCAAGTGATTGAAAGGTGATTGGTTTTTCACTGGTCATGGCGACAGTTTCACACTATGGAGGGTGATTGGCGACTGTTGGATGACGTTAAGTGCTTCAATGTTACACGAATAACAATGTGAAGTATATCTGGAGCAGGCAGCCGGGATTGAGGATTCGACGAGTTATGTACAGGATGGTGGGAAAATTTGGTGATAGGACAGATATTGAAATCAAGCATAGTATTATTCCTCCAGAATGCTATGCTAGTTTCAAAGTAAGTTTGAGTACGCCAATCAACTCAATTATAATTTAGTTAAGTACTACAGTTATGAAAATTCAAATTGCAAAATATAATTTAAAATATTTGACTACGTACAGAGAAAAATATGCATAAGGTCATTAGAAGCAAATGTTTATTTTTGAACACTTAAGAAAATTATCGTTAGTTTATAACGTAGAATAGTGTTCTTAGATGAATGTTTCACCCAAAATAATAATAATCAATTATTAATAATAATCGTAATGTCATGATGGCCCAGTGGTTAAGGCCTCGCCTCTCATGTACGGTGTCGTGGGTTCAAATCCGGGCAAGTACCAATGTGATTTTTTCAATTCATATGTACTTTCTGAGTTTATCTTGGACATTACTGACATCGGTGAAGGAAAAACACCGTGAGAAAACCTGGACTTATAGTTAATATAAGTCTGAAATCGCCAACCCGTCTTGAGCAAGCGTGGTGATCAATGCTCGTGCCTTCTCTGTATGAGAAGAGGCCTTTGCCCTGCAGTGGGACAGTAACAGGCTGGTATTATTATTATACGTATCACCCAATAGCATAAGGAAGAAGACAGAAAAAACATAAAACAATGTCACGTTACTATCTTTCCCGAAACACTCTCTATCACATTAACATATTCCTTTTAATATCGGTACGCGTTGCGTGCACACGCGTTGGTGTTTGCTGCACGCGGTCTGCACGCGTTTCGCACGCGTTCCTTCGAGGGTTAGGACCAACACTAATTTCAACTAACCCTAGTAATGAGGGTGGATGTCACACCATTGTATTGTGGAAATCGTTTGCTCATTTCGCTTCGGTTTTTGGTCTGACGAGTTTATTATGTCGTATAGCTTATTGTTAATTTGGAATTGGAATGGATTTTGTAATCTATAGTATGGGATAAGCCTGGTTTGTCTTTGTTATTTCGATTTTGAAACATTTGTCACTGTTAATGTGTAAATTAATTTTCATAAGTACTACCTTTATTATTCCGTCGTTTATTTGATGGAGGTCTCATTTGAAGGTCTTGACAACTGAAATAAAAAAATTGGTGGCTATTTTGTTCTGTAAAGTAAACTTGTCATACTTGTATTTACTTATTTTTTTTATCTCATTGTAAATACAAATTACATATTTGTTAATGTAAATATTGAGAAATTAATAAAACACACAAATAAAAAAAAAAACAAAAAATACATATTTAAATATTTTAATTTAAAAAAATTGTAACGCATCGGCATCGGCATTAGCATCATTTGTGACCTGTACCTGAAATACAAATAAAATAAAAAGACCAGTTTTTCAATTTATTTCCATCTATTTCTATCCACAAAATCAGGGTAATCCAACTGTAAATAGTGTACCAAAAAACAAAAAAAAGCATCTCTCCACAGACACGTTCCCCTAATGTTTGATGCGCAGAAAACTATCGGGCCGTTCATCCCTGATTGATACGGGCAGCAACAATGCCTTGTTTACATTCAATTACACACCCCGGCTCGCCGTCCAATACAGCGGACACATGGATATAGAGACTTTCAATAATGACGCCGTGACCGTGGTCCATGTCGTACGGATTTAGTGAAGTTTTTGGTCTTTTGGTCCAGAAGAAGTTGTAAACAAAAAATCCTCTTTAGTATTCCTATAGTTACATTTGAAATAGCGATGACGACCTTTAGTGCGCTCTCATTCCGTTTCCGGTCTTAAATCTGACTCCGCCGTACAAAGAAGCTATGAAATTGTAGCAATATAAGTAACATTTTCTATTTCATAAAAATCATTAAAAAGAATCAGTTAAAGTGATCCTCCAATGAGCACATTAACAAAAGGTTCAAGATTACTTTGGAAAAGCACTCATTTATGAAGGATTTAATTTAGTCTATAGAATATAGTTTCAGTGAAAAAAACCTCTTAACCTCTTTTCTGACGATATTTGTCATCGACACTAAGAATTTTCAGTTTTATTTCAGTGGTAGGTACAAATCAGATCCTGGTCAGCAGGGCATTTTGACAATTCACGACGTTCATTGCGTTATTTTATTTAGGTTGTCAAGCAGACGAGTTTTTCAAACATATGAGAAGCAATGAATTAGGAATTTCGCAATTCGGGTGCAGGTCTTGTAATATCATAACAAACTTCCCGTTGTTATTATCATCATACACGTGGATGACAATAAAACCTAAGTCTCAAGTTTATTGTCACATCCGTAACATGCGTTACATCCGTGATAAGCCACACGCGCCATCCCGCCATCCCGCCAATCACTCAGTTCACTGATTGTCGGATATCTACTTACGAGTCCTTTGCATATTCACACTGCCTGCCTACGTAATAGGAAGCGGAACTACTCGCGTTTTACAAAATATGTTGAGATACGATTCCGTCCTATACTTTTTCCTAAATCTAGGAGCTTGTGGCTAAGTATTAACAGCCGCACGGGTCGATCCATCAGGTTAAACTACGTTTGCCGGTGTTGGTCCATGGATGGGTGACCATCTTCACATATCGAGACTACTCCGTGCCTCGGAAAGATCGTTGGTCCTGGCTGTCTTTCGTGGATCTTTGACAGTCGTTACGTGTCAGAAGCCCGAAACTCTGACAACCAGTCTTACCAAGGTTATGTTTTATATATATTACCCAGTTACTGGATTGTGGAGGTCAGGTAGGCAGTCACTCCATGTAAAATCTGGTATTCAGCTGTATCCGGTTAGACTGGAAGCCGACCCCAACATAGTTGGGAAAAGGCTAGGCAGATTGACTTTGTCCCAGATCTGACAGAAAGTCGTTGTATAACCTTGAGGGGGTTATAAAAACGTTGCTTAAAGTTAAAGAGACGTTTAAACGTCAAAAATGTATAGTTATGCAGATGCTAATCATTACTCTTCAAGCGAGGCGTAAATACTCATGTTTCCCGTCAATGGTTTTGGTATCCAAACTTTAAAAAAATAACCACACATAGATACGCGTTTCTAATTGAAATGCATTTTTAACACGCTTTTATTAGTCTTAATTAGAGATCGAAAGGGCGCTATTTTCTCTTAAATTCGTAGCAAAGAAACAATTACGTCATTATGCATTTTTCGCTAATTCTCTAAGTGAAACTCAGTTGACCTTTACCAACGCTGAGCTTTCTAACAACCAATTCAATTCCGCGAACAAAACCTGAAAATAGATCTCCCACAGACAATCGACGGCAATACGCAGAAACACATCCAATGGCGCTGCATATGAAATGGCATTTCCACAATCGACCACTGTATAGACAATGTTTTAACTAGTTAGTCATAGAATCATAGTTCTATTTGATTTATTTTCCCAGTGCTCGCCCGGGGCATGCGCCCAACTATTTTAATATTACATTACAACTAGGCACTCGCTCTAATAGCTTTCAATGTGAGGTTTTTATTGTAGTTAGCTCTACCACTCACAATTTGACTTTTGGGTTTTTGAACAGTTCAATTTTGCTAAATGCTTTTGTTCCAGCCGCCTGTGAAATATTGAATCGAGTTCGTTATGTGCCCACGTTTTAGCAAATGCCAACTGTATTTGTTGTATCCTGAAATGAATATTGGATTCGTTTTTTGAATTTTTTTATTGGATTCTATTGTTTCGTTGGCAATTTAGTTTATTACAGTTAGAACTACGTTGTAAATGGTTTTATTTTTCGCGTTGTGCAAAACTAAACGCCCAACGGTATCCTTTCAAATGTGCAAGGACGCCATTTTGCAACCCCCATAACCAGCAAAATAACGATCACAACCTAATAATAAAATACAACATAAATGTACTGTAAGCAAAGCTGAATGTGCCGACTACAAGGGTAGCGGGTTCGAGTCCGCGCGGGTAACCCCATCGTATCGCAAGCGCGCCTTATTTAAAACACAAATATTTGCCGCCGATGAAACTTTTCCACCGTCTACTGGCGTTTATTAATATTTTATTATTTTGTCTTGTTACTCCGTTTCGGAAACTCCCAACTTCCCTTGTTACGAACTCCAGCTTTAAAGCGATTATATTTTAAATTATTTTAATTAAAACACTGTGCAAACGTCTAAGTACGGGCATTGCTTTTGGGAATTATTAAATGAAATGTTATATTACAGGGATTTAGTCTCATTTGTACCTTAGTATAAGTATTTGGTCCTTTGGTCCTTATGTACTCTGTCAACAGAGGATAAAGAGATGTTTTTAATAAACGTTGACAGTATTTCGTAAAAAGTTTAATTATCCTTTTTAATTGTCCTTGTGACTACTGTTCTTTTTCTGCCCGGTTTTAGGTGTTAAACCTGTATTTTGCCTGGGTCCATCACCAATTCGTCTGCAAATCTTGGTGTTATTTGGAGTTTTCCCTGTGATCGATGACCCAATATCCTATATATTTGTATGTTCCTTGCATACGGCATTTTGCCAAATAAACATTTTTCCGTTGTTCTTTGTGTCAATATGATGATACCAAAATAATTATGCATTTTAATTATTGGTGCTGGTTGGATACATGCACATATAGAGTGTATCCAACTAGCACCTGGGCTCGTATGGTGGATTCCAGTGCAATTCTTATAGAGAGGATGCCTGAGTCCTAGCAATAGGAACGATAAAGGCTGATTTTGTGTGTATGTTCATGTACAATGATAAATGATAAGTACAAGAAAATATTTGCAAACATTTTCAGTAAAAATATCGACTTATTCGCTACAGGTTGTCTTAGTCTGTTTTTATTTCGCGTCGAGTTTCGCTAAGTGTAAGCGACACAGTTTGCCGAGTCGATTAAAAATATTGTTTACAGCCGCCCCGTGCTGCCACACGGAAAATACTGTAAATATTTATCTCCCCACCCCACGCTGTCTTTCTACTCGAGAAGAATGTTTAGGACAACAGCGATGTTTACAAATAGGTTATTGTTGAAGTACTGGGTAAGTGTTATAAATGCATGCATCTAATGAATGAATGAAGGAACTTATTGGGATATCATTATTTACATCATGTGAACAAGATTGGAACAAAACAGGGAATGGTGTAAAGGGGCAGATTCTTCTGCAGGTATCTATGAAGAAAGCTGTGGAAGAATGATTTGATTTAACACGTTCAGTGGCGGGAACCCTCCTGGACGGTTCACTCAAGTCGTATAAGGGATATAGGGAGCCCTCGTGGAGAGTTCATTTTAAATGTAGGTTTTTCTTAGCGAACTCGGCATTATAAACTGTGGAACTAAAATCAGTTGTAATTTTAACAAGTTTTCAGTCCTAATGCCGGTGACACTCCTCGAGGGTTAACTTTACTAATAATATATATGGCGGCATGGCGTATGAGCTCTATGAAAATGGGTGGAGTCAAAAGTGTTAATCATTGGTAGGCACTGACTGAAGGAATAATAATTTACTTAATAAAAATCTTAAGTTTATTCATTCACTGACAAACAACACAGCATTAACCGCGCTGGTTCTGTTCTAGATCCATGAAATTTTGCATGAGTGGTTCTTATGTAAGGAACGTGAGCTCAAAGGACGGATTTTAGAACAGCTTGTTTTATAATTAAATTGTAGATCAGATCTGATTCTGATCAGTATTTTTTTTTTTTTTTTTTTTTTTTTTTTTTTTTTTTTTTTTTTTTTTTTTTTTTTTTTACAGAGAATCATGTAGGTGATTAGTGCGATGATGCTATTTAGATATTGAAGGTAATGTGTTTGCAGAACAGGTTCCAAATGATATATTTCCTTAGTCACCATTCAAGACGCTCTTGGCCTAAATCATCCAAGTAGTAATTTAAAACATAACCAAGGATTTAGTTAAAACAGTTTACTATTCCAACATTTATCCTAAAAAATATTATAAAAGCGAAAGTGAGTTTATCTGTTTGTTACGCTTTCATGCTAAAACGGCTGAACGGATTTGAATGAAATTTGACACACGGGTAGACCATTACCTGGATTACGACATAGAATACTTTTGAACCCGATATTTTTACGGGATTTAGACTTATGTGGGTGAAACCACGGGACGCTAGTTCGAGTATAAAAAGTTGATAAATATACGAGACAACGCATAGTTGAAACTACTGAAGACAGAAAAAGTTGTAGTTAGTTGTAAAATTTATTTCAATTTACTTTAAGTTATAATACAATTAATTTTACAACTAACTATTATATATATTATGTACAAGAATGTAAAGAAAAAAAATAAGAAAAAAAAATAAAGGGAAGAGCTCATTGGGCATCAAAAAATCGTCCGCATCGCTGTCAGCGGGAAAAGTGCTCAAAAGGCTGGCAGCATTGCCACGTTGGATGGCAATGCTGAAGTTAGTTAATAATATTCCTTGGAAGATTTATTTACATAAAATAAAGTGCATCAAGAGTCCTAGGCTGGACCTTGACCTGGATACTTTTTATCCCAGTACGTTCCCTTGGGATAATTTCCGACATGCCTTCGGGCGAAGCCGCTGGCAAAAGCTAGTACCCAATAAAATTAATATCCGATTATATACTCCCACGCAGCACAAAGTAAACGTCTGCAGCCGTTCAATTAAAACAAAAGGAACACAAACATTAATAACCGGTGGACCGATTGTGATTTCAAAATTACGCTGTAGACAATTTAAATATTCAGAGTTTAAACCTATTACAAGTTCCCTACTCAAACTACTGGCTCGCGCAGACGGCTTAAAGTTTTTGTGAATTTTACACTGGCAGCAAGATTAACATTTTCCGAAGGCCGACGGAACTTTCTTGTTCGTTAATTAATTAAATTGCTTCGTAGAAATATTGCTAGCGTAATTTCAGCTTGGATTTAGAACGGGAAAGTTTTTTATGATTTTGTCGTGAGTACGTAATTTCAATTTAATATGTAGGTTTGGTTCTATATGGTATATACCTACTTTTTTTTTACCAAGGAGTATCGTGATACCCATTAACTGGGGTGTGGAGGTCAGGTAGCAAGTCGCTCCATGTAAAATACTGGTATTCAACTGCATCCGGTTAGACTGGAAGCCGAAAAAAGAAGCTGGAAGCCCAAAATAGTTGGGAAAAGGCTAGGCACGCAGGAGGGATTTATTTTTCGGTAATTTCCTTTGAGGCGTTACGTGTGGGTTTCCTTGTATTTTACGTTCCCTATAATTCGAAGAACTTCCACATGTAGTTAAATATGTGTCTGCGGTTTCCAAGTAATTCATTTTGGGAGTTAATTGGTTATTTTCCGCGGATAATTCTGAGAACGATCTTAAAATAACTTGTTTTTAAAATAATTCTGAGAGATTCTCTTAATGATAGCAAACAATATTATTATTGGCGCTATGCAGCAGAACTTATTCCGTTACTGTTTAAAAAAAAACGCAGTACCTACTTAATCCATATTATTCGCAAAATATGATATTGTCACATGAATAGAATCAACGCAAATAAAGATCCCTACTTCAAATTGCGGGAACACTTAATAAAAGCGGTTAAGGTATTATCTCCCGCCATTTTGTTTGTTAATTTAGCTAGGAGCCGTCAGTTTGCGCGCCATTTTCAAGGGCCCTTAATGCTGGCAACACATGACATGGCAAAGACATCGAGTGATTGTGCCTGAGAATGTGAAATGCATGTTTTTGTATCTTTATTTTTATAGGATTTTTTACTGGCTGACATTTTAGTGGGGTGAGTATTGAGGTGTGATGGTTAGTGAGGTATTCTTTTATAATTCATGAATATGTATTAATATAAATATCAGGTACGTACCTACATACACGTCATAGTATGTAGTTATTATACAAACTACAATTACTCAGAACTTCTAAATTATTGATACTGTATGCACGAAGAGCTGGATTATGATAAAATTTTTGTTACGTATGATTGGTTAGTAGGTTATTCGGCACTCTTTTTAGAGTTCCTTACTAAGCCTCCGCTGTCCATCCGTCTGTCTGTCAGCGGCCTGTATCTCATGAACCGTAATAGGTAGACAGTTGAAATTTTCACGTATTGTTTTTTTCTATTGCCGCTTATCAACAATTAATAAAAATTAAATACCTAAAGTTAATAATTAAAGGGGGCTACATACAAGAAACTTGTTTTTTTTTTCTGCGTTTTTTGCTTGATCGTAATACGGTACGGAACCCTTCGTGTCCGACTCCCCCTTTGCCGGTTTTTTCTCTCGTTCACTACCATACAATATCCAAATGACAGAATTTAGTGTGACAGTGAATTCCAGTAGCAGTTCTTCAACTGTTTCATAATTAAATAATGTATGTATATTGTAAGTATAATATCTAAATTCCAGTAGCAGTTCTCCAACTGCTTCATAATTAAATAATGTATGTATTAAAAATCAATCTGCTTAGCCTTTTCCCAACTATGTTGGGGTCGGCTTCCAGTCTAACCGGATGCAGCTGAATACCAGTATTTTACATGGAGCGACTGCCTATCTGACCTCCACAACCCAGTAACTGGGTAATACGATACCCCTTGGTAAGACTGGTGTCAGACTTTCGGGCTTCTGACGACTCGTAACGACTGTCAAAGATCTACGAATGACAGCCGGGACCAACGGCTTAACGTGCTTTCCGAGACACGGAGGATTCTCGGTATGTAAAGATGGTCACCCATCCACTGACCAACCCCGGCAAGCGTAGCTTAACCTGATGAATCAACCAGTGCGCCTGTTGTTACTTAGCCACGAGCTCCTCTAAATAATGTATGTATATTGTAAGTATAATATCTAAATTCCAGTAGCAGTTCTTCAACTGTTTCTTAATTAAATAATGTATGTATATTGTAAGTATAATATCTAAATCCAGGTATCTCATAATCAGTTTATAATGTTTCACTGCCAGGACACAGGCCTCTCGTCTGTGAGAGGAAGGTCCAGGTATCTACGACCATTTAACATAATTAATGTTGTAGGTAAATTATAGCACAACCAAACCATTAGAGGCTTACGGCCATATCATAATAATGAATGATTATTATACTCAGATACCTGTAATATGTAACTTTAAGCCACCGCACAGTTATGTAATGATAACGCGCTCTAATCCCCATATAAATCACGGGCTTGCGAATTTATGAGCCCACTGAGCACATACGTACATATTATACGTAAATTATCACATGTCACGCGCGCTTAAAAACACAGCACCCTTTTGATATATCGTCTACGATAACACGCGAATTACGCGCACCTACTATTTATAGGCTTTACTTTAAATTTTTATACATGGCAAGTATTAATGACATCAGAAAAAAAAACAAACGTCGAAAGAATACGTTTTTCAAAATTTGAAATCCTATTGTGTTCTAAACACGTGGCGGTGTTGTCATATCTCAAAACTTTTTTTTTATTCTCAATTCCTACCGGCCAACATGTGTTATTATTATTCAGTTCTTCATTCACCTTTCTTTGTGCGGACAAAGACCGGTCTACGGAACTATGGCCCTCTTGTAATGCGTGACATTATGTTCAAAGCATAAAAGAACTGAGAATGTTGGAAGAAATATGTTACGCGTTTATTCAATGTGTATTTCGTTTGTAAAACAAACTGACATCGAATGTAAATACTATTGTTGAGTGTTGTCATACGTAAAATAACATTCATAATGGGTATCTAATGGTCTTTTTGATGAATGGACAGTTTGTCGGTGGAACACTTTCGTAGGCTGCGTATTCGTTAAATACATAGATTATTTTATTGTTTATGTCAGACTGTATTAAAACTACATTCGTCATAAATTACGAAGTATTAAGAATGACTTAATAGATACGCATTGTTTCTCATTTATGAGCCTCACTGCAACAGAACTAGATACATATTTCAAACTACAGGTACTTACACCTTTTATCATCAGGGAGTAAATCTTGATTCTAGACATAGGTATATGTATAGCAGCATAAACAGCCTCTAATTTTCCCACTGACACAGGCCTCTTCTCTTCAAGAAGGAGTGGGCTGTTCTACCACGCGGCCCCAGTGCCTGTTGGTAGATGTCACATATCTTCGAATTTTTGGTTCTAGGGCATGCCGGTTTCCTCACGATGTCTTCATTCACCGTTTTGAGAGCAGTGGTGATGAAATTATTAACACAAAGTAAAGCATCAGCCTGGGTTCGAACCGACGACCTACAACTCGTAAATCGGTACCACTGGGCGACCACTGCTGAATGAATACTATACATGTCACCTATGTGTAGCATTCAGTCTTTATCAATATACAGCCGTAAAGTAAATAAATAATTTATGCCGGTGTCGGCGTCTGCGTCTCTTTACTTGTCAACACGATACCATAAAGTACCACAGATACTAAAGGCATAGACAAGTAACTGATGTTACGTCGGATGCAGACACGCGGATTACTTATTATTTTACTCTTCATTGTATTTCACACACATTTTTATTTTTTATTATATTTATTTGTCTGTATCTATCTATCCGTGACATCACTGCGGGCCCTATCAGAATACCAGCGCTGCGACATTTTTATTTATTTTTAAATGTCGCGGCATTATGCTGAGATAGGAGACTTTTGGCCTCGTACAGGACTTCCTTCTGTGTCTTCATTTTAATGTAACTTTGTTTTTGATTGTTTTTTATTTCTTTCTTTCTTTTCTTTCTTTTTAATAATAATAAATAATAATAATAATAAAAATCTTTATTGCAGACAACATGATCCATAAAAACACGGTTTTTTTTTTTTTAATTAATAACACAGAAATTAAAAATAACAAAAATTCAAATCAAAATTCAATTCAAACTTCAACCAAAAATTCAAATTCAAATTAAAATCTAAATTAAAATCTAAATCTAAATTAAAATCAAAAACAAGATTCAAATCAAAATCAGAATTAAAATTAAAACAGTTACGTAACTATTTGTAGCCACCGTTTGTAGGTCTCGGTAGAATACATCCTATCAGCAAGCTCCTTACATAAACTCTATACTTTAATAAAATATCCATCAGATGAACAACAAAACAAACCTCTTTTAATTAGTTATTATTCATCACGCTGACAATACAGGCTCACAATAAAGTAGAGCAACAGAAAACGAGAAAAAAAAAGTAGTGTTCATCTGATTGTGTATTTTATCGCTGTGCATATTCAACGTGTTGTCTGTCTGTCCGTTTATCCACGGTAGCACAAATACGTCACGGTACTTTGACCGACAACATTACTCATACGCACGACTAACAACAAATGCACTGCATACTGCGCCTTATTCTGATAGCCAGAAGTGCATTGAACCGTTTTTTGGGACGTAAATTAAAGTTGGTGGTCTTCCGTACACGGATCTGGAGACTTCGTTGCCCAATAGGAACACTGCGCGTGAGTTGAAACTTGAAATTGAATGTATTGTCTTTTGGACGCTTATGCTAATACACTTTGTCATAATAAAATATTATATTTTTAATGGAAAACCCCGCTGACTAAGATAGTTTTTGGATACGTTGTTTCATAATTTCAAGGATGAAAAGATCCGTTTATGAATGACCATGCCGTGACTAATGAGACGTAGCTAATTTACGCTAAAATTTGTGTTGACCAATGAAAAGTATTTTGGCTTCATTTCTGTGTGTAGCTCAATAGATGTGTGCCTACTGATATATTTTCGAAATACTACACAATAATAAGAGCCTTGGTTTTTCAGTAGGTTGAGGACTTTTTTTATATAAATATTACAACTACAAGTACAACCATATTTACAATAACCTTCTTTTTTATTTTTGTCTCTTTATGTCGTCAAAATAACGCCACTCCGTCAGCACGCGAGCATGACCACAGTAGAAACTGGTTTTGTCGACGGAAAAATAGACACAATGACAGATAAACAATCACAATCTGTCATTTTGTCTATTCTTCCGTCGACAAAACCCGTTTCTATGGTCATGCTACGCGTGCTGGTAGGTATTAAAAAGATATACTTATGTTAATAGTCATTATCTATCGAGCAAATTGGAGTTTTACTTCAAGAACATTTAAAAAAAAAGCCGATGGAATAAACGCATGGCAATTTGGTGACAACCGGATTCAGTCTAGATGAACAAGAACCATATACTTCCTATGTGTAATTACCAGAGATATAGGTAGAGTATATTTACCATCATTCCGGGATTTTAGAGTCGGTATTATCCACTCTATGTTACTTCCTCGCAGTTTAGGTAAATATACTTTACCTATTTCAATTAATCTGTCTAGCCAACTATGTTGGGGTCGGCTTCCAGTCTAACCGCATGCAGCAATACCAGTATTTTACATGGAGTCACTGGCTATCTGACCTCCACAACCCAATAACTGGGAAATACGATACCCCTTGGTAAGACTGGCTGTCAACCTTTCGGGCTTCTGACACTTAACGACTGGCAAAGATCCACGAATGTCAGCTTAACGTGCTGTCCGCGACACGGAGGAGATTCGGTATGTAAAGATGGTCACCCATCCACGAACCAACCCCGATAAGCGTAGCTTAACCTGATGGATCAACCCGTGCGGCTGTTATTACTTAGCCACGACCTCGTCCTACCTATTCCGATCTCCGGTAATTACTAATTTCATACTTAAAAATAGATATGTAAGCTTTGTCAAGAACGAACCTTTCATTGCTTTACAATTCTACTTTAACCATTGAAGAGTTATAATAAGTATGCAAAGAAACCAGCAACAGAAGCGAATCGACATTGAACATAATTTATTTACAAATATTAACCATTTCAGCACAGTTAAAGTCCACAATGCGTGCCTCTTTACTTCAAATGGAAGCCCTAATAAGCGTAACGCAAACACAAGTGTACTAAACTCCATACATTCCATACAAATGTACCTGTTACAGGACATAGACGTTGCTAAAACTTCCTGCAACCGACAAAGGGAATCGCGAATTCGACACGCCCAAATCAAAATATATTATCGAGTTATACCATAATAAAAACTGGCAACATCGAAAGAAAAAAAAATTGCGTCGGCGTTCGCACAATCAATCAAGCGATAAGCCAATAAACCTCAACGATGCGCTTTTGAATCGCGAATTCGATTTTTGAATCGGTCTTTTGTTGGCATGGCCGGCGGCGCGCGATCTGACTTGGTACAATGAAAGGGCAACCGGAAGCGAATGCCGGTGTCTCCTTATGAATGGGACGAGTCTGAGCGTTCAGGAACTGTTGGACGATGTGGATACATCAGATCACGTACAGTCAGCAAAAGAATGGGACAGTTTTAGATAACTTTTGGATTCGAGCTGAATGTTGTTCGTTTTGACTATTTTTCTAATTGAAGTTTTCGGTATTTCACTGTGCATTTTTTATACGGTTTTGCAAAAAGAAACCAATTGAATACTGTATGTAAATAGTGAACTTTCTGTGATATTTTCACAGAAAGTTCACTATTTAAAAAAAAATTAAGGAAAAGAGTAATTTTTTGAGCACTTAAAATGCTTACACATTTTATTTCATGCAAATAATTACCAAAATATACAGCGTATTTAAAATGATTCATCTAACCGTACCTACATGATTATAAAACTATATATCAACAAAAAAAACATTGTACAACAATACAACGCCCCCTATTGTCAAACGGACTGGCATTGTAGCATCGTACCGTGGCCTTATAAAAAAATACGTCCGGGGTTGCCACAGCAATAAAATTAAGCACCATAAAAGGTGGAAATTAATAATGAAATATGTATTACATCGGTATAATGTTGTTAGGGGTCCCATTTGAAATGAATGGGCTTTGTGACCATTTGACTTGTACCTTTTATGTGGAATTGTCCATGAAATCGTTCGAGATGTATGGATTCAATGAACGGTGGGAATCGTCTTGCTAAATGTTTGATGATTTTACTAATTACAGGGGTGGGGTTTGTTATGCGATTGTAGTGAATTTGTCATCTGTTTGGGAATGATAAAGGTGTTGTTCGAATTGCTACATGTTACATTAAATGTTTAGTCAAAAAGACAGACCTGGTTCTATTCAATGATAAGATAAAACCTTATACTATCACAGTATGAGGTTTAGTCTTCCGCGGAATGACCTTTTTGAGGTGTTATAGAGTAGGTAAGTACCTACCTGAGTTCTTCCATGTGTACAAATCAAATTGAGATTAAATTTTCAAGTTACTGTTTAGCATGGTTGTAAAAAGAATTTACAAGCGATGGTTTATTTTTTCTTTGGCAACTTAGGCGATGTCGACTATTCTGCCAGCGTCATGTGGTAACGGGAAGGTGGTTTCAATATTTACCGGAAAGCAGTCCTATCGGAAACTAGGCTAACTGTCGGCACACCCTGCCGGAAACCAAGAAACCAATAATCTCATAAAAACTTAAAACAATCAACACAAAACCGAATCGAAAGCAGCCAATATTTCTGCAATAAATTAAAATTATGACAAACTATGGACTTGTAGAAAGTTGCTTTCTCCGTCTCACAAATTGGGTTTACTAAACCAACATAATTGTGCGTTTTTTTAAATATATTTTGGCTTTTATTTTCAAGGCGAAAAGACCGTTGAAAGTGTGTCTTTATATATTTGTGTGAGCTAAGCGCTTTCTTTACATCGCCGGCGGATGAGGCAAAGCCGGTTCGACTAATTAGTGTTAATCAAATAATGTCCTCTTTGGCTTAAACTAGCATTTTGTTTGTACTAATATGGAATTTGTACCTCTCTGTGGGTGGGAAGTATGGGAGAAACAGTTTGTTAAGGTTTAGCGAGAATTAGACCTTAGAACTGAGAAATCCATATTGTCGTCTTATGTAGAGTGAAAACCTCTCATACTCATATGCGAAAAACTGGTGGGCAACTGGGAAGTTATATACAGGGTGGCAGGGACATCGACGCGAAGCTGGCTACCATGGATTCAGTAGGTACATGATTCTGAACCTTGAAATTATTCGTTGGTAATAACCAACGAATAATTTCAAGGTAAAAAAAAAATACAACGCAGGGGGGTTCAGAATCATGTACTGAATCCATGGTAACCGGCTTCGCGTCGATGTCCCTGACACCCTGTATATATGCTGATCACGCTGTATATATATTCTATATTTACGAAAAGTATTGTTAATGCACCTAGGTGAAAGAAGTTTAAGAATTCCGTATTATTTTGGTTTGTTTCGGATTATTTATTTATTTATTTATTTATATATACTTTATTGTACACCAGATTATACATTACATAAAAAAAAAAAGTTATACAATACAAAATATACAATGGGCGGCCTTATCGCTTACTGCGATCTCTTCCAGGCAACCTTGGATTACCTACTTAATTTTATTTTTTTTGGTCGGTAAGGTACCTATTCTGTTATTTTATGTGATTTTGTGTTTCATTGTACATTTGGTGAGTTGCGAATCTGGTGAGTTGTGAATCTGGTTAGTTGAGAATCTGGTGAGTTGAGAATCTGGTGACTTGCTACTAAGCGGTAAAATCTGCTTACGTGATGCAGGATTTTGCGTGACGTCAGTATGATGTGTAGGTCGCATGTGGCGATATAGATGCCGCCACAAAAATAGGGCAAAATGCATTGCGAGGTTTTTTTTTTAAAAAAATGTAATAAAATATAAAGTCAATCTTGCATTCCCAAGCTTTTTACTCTAAGGTTTTTGTATAAGGTTTATCGATATAAGGTTTTTGTAGGGTGAAACCCGTAATCAGGCAATAATGTTCCCACTGCTACGACCCAGCCCTCTTCACTGTGACAGGAAGTCATAATCCACCACAAGGGCCCAGTGTGGGTTGGTAGATGTCACGTATCTTCGAATTTTCGGTTCTAAGACGGGCCGCTTTCCTCACCATGTTTTTATTCACCATTTTGAGAGCAGTGGTGATGAAGTAATTAACACAAAGTAAAGCGCCTGTCAGGGTTGAACCTACAACTTGGATTACTTTTTCCTATCAGTAACTTGGGGCCCAATCTCACTAGGACACCGGTGGCGACGCAAGCATGGTCGCACTGCTAAAAATGTATGGTTGGTTGCGCAACCGATCGATCGGACGACAGGTGACACACCCACCAACCACAACAACAATTTTTTCTTTCTTTTTTCTTTTTTGTTTCTTTCATAAAGCTGTGTATATTTTTCTGGCAGCGCGACCATGGTTGCGCCACCATGGTTTGCTAGAGAGAGATACAGCCTTAGAGAAGAAGAAGAAAGAAGGTGTTTGAAGGTTTGCTTATAACCTGAGGGCCAATTCTCGTACTTAAAAAACGTTCACATTCTAGTCGCAATCTGTCAAACTTGTCAAAAATGTTGGTAAATTGATTGTATTTTTGACAGATTGCGAATGAGATGCGAATGTGAACGTTCTTAAAAATTACGGGAATTGTCTCTCAGAGCATAAAACTTCAAATTTAAACCCATATAATGACTTCAAGCGTAATTTTTTTTCAGTAGCAAGCATTGCAGCAGGATTACTGTTTATAGATTTTCATTTGTTTTTCCGGCCTTTTATTTCAATTGAATTTATTTTTACATTCGTATAGTTTGATGAGATCACTTTTCCTAAGTTGTCGACATAGCTCACAGAAGAAGCAAGCTAAAGTGGCAATGGGCCGGCCATATTAGCCGTAGAACCGATGACCGTTGGGGTAGACGTGTTCTTGAGTGGAGACCGCGAATCGGCAAACGTAAGGTAGGACGGCCTCAGGCTAGGTGGAGCGACGATCTTCGCAGGGTGGCTGGTAGCAGCTGGATGCTAGAGCTGAGAATCGAGCTGAATGGCGTGCATTTTTGTTATTTTTTTATCCTTTCAGTACTTACATATTTATATGTACATAATATGTTGGTGCAGACATAAACTCGTTAAAGTTTTACCGTGCACCAAAATCATCGAGCACATAATTTAGACAATCAAAACAAACTTAAGTTCATAATTATAAAATTATACAGTAACAAAAACAACAACGAGGCTATTAAGCGAAATATTTATCTATTACTAACGAGCGAACATCGATGACCAATCTGACCGTCCTTAAAACAAAAAGTGGTAGAGAAATGTGATTTAGATTGTTCCTAAAAGTATATTATCATTAGTAATAGTTAATTTTCCAAAGATACTGTTGGGTATTATGTTTATTTACTATTTAAATATATTCATTTATACCATTTATTTTCATTCACAAAATAAACATTAGATATTTAAATTTTGTAAAAAAAAAAAAAAATGTACTTTATGTTTTTGAGTTGGAGAGGCCTATGTTCATCAATGGCCTGCTGTAGATTGATAATGATGATGATAACTTTTCCTAATAGGTAACCTTATCACCGTGACGCACGACTGAAAAATAAAGATGAACAAACCCATTTCTTTACTTTTAAACAAACTTAAAACAATTAAAAATCAATCTGCCTAGCCTTTTCCCAACTATGTTGGAGCCGGCTTACAGTCAGACTTTTGGGCTTCTGACGACCCGTAATGACTATCAAAGATCCACGAATGACAGCTGGGAGCAACGGTTTAACGTGCTTTCCGAGGCACGGAGGAGTCTCGGTATGTAAAGATGGTCACCCATCCACGGACAAGCGTAGCTTTACCTGTTGGATCGACCCGTGCGGCTGGTATTACATCGCCACGAGCTCCTTAAACTTAAAACAATTAATGTTCTATTAATAGTAATGAGCCAAACACTATAAATTGTCATTTATTTAATATTCTACCACTCTTTCTGCGCAAACAGAGGAAATCACTTCTTATCAGGCATTGTATGAAACAAAGAATTTACTGCTCCGTCAGTCATCAAGATAAATACGACTGACAGGGACAGTCAGCTTCACAAAGATGTATGTGTACATCGACAAGAATAGGGATAATGCCTGGGTAAAAAAAAAAAATTCTAATAAGTCCGTCAGTCAGATAATAAAAAAATAACAGACACGTATTTTTTTCTTTATCATAGTTATAAAAAATTACTTAGATAAAACGCATTTTAGGTTGGGGAGTGGGGGTCGCTACGTCACTAGTATGTATAAAATCTACATACTCGTGACGTCATGGCACATTTTACCTCAATGTATCGCCGTAATCTTTAGATAACGTAAAAAAACAAAAAAAAAACGTGTCCAATATTTTTGTATAATCTCAGCCGGACAAAAATCATTTTTTTTGTCATCATCCCTATTGCCGATGTACACATATATCTGCTGTCATGCATACATCGGCTGTCGTTGAAAATCAGCGCTGGAGCTCTGTCTCGCATAGGGTCGTGATGCAAATTTTCCCCAAACTTGTGCTTTTATTGTTTTGTGTTCTTTCTTTGTGTTATGTTTACCGCAAAAAAACGTATTTCTTTCTTTTATTTATTTCTTTCTTTCTATTCTTTTTTTGTTCTATAATATTGTACCAATGTGTAGCACAAAAGACACACAAAACATATTAAACAGACAGCTGTGCTGCTGGACAGTTTGTTGCGCTACATCTTCTTCCCAACTAAATCACTAGAAAGCGGTAAAGGGTGGGCGTTTTGAGGGACTGTCTTATGTAATTTTGACGATCAAAAAGTGCTGATTCTCCGCCTAGTTTGAATAAATTATTTACGATTTTGATTTATAAGACACTAGCTTCTGGCCGCAACTTCTTCCGCGTGTTTCTTGTTCCCCCGACCTACCGTCGGCGTCGTCGCACCGCATCGCCTGCCCACGCAATAACTTCGTTTTCGCTTAGCGTTCTTTCTAACTTTTTTCTTTTTGCTCGGCTCCTAAGGGTCCTAAAGTGATGTAGCCTATAGCCTATAGCCTTCCTCCAGACTTGGGCTATCAAATGCAAAAAGATTTTTTCAAATCCGACTGTTAGTTCTGAAGATTACACCTTTGAAAAAAACAATAAAACAATCTCTTCAGCTTTATTATTAGTATTGGGTTGGTTGTTTGTTAATTGCTTATCGATGCACACATCTTTTTGAGACTGACTGTACCTATGTATTCCTTATCGTCGCATGATGCTGATGTGTTCGTGGAAAATTTTCTTTTAATTACTCATTAACATGAGCCATCTGTCACGTCTAGATAAGTCCAAAGATCTGGGTAAATATGAGGTATGAAGTATGGAAACTGTGTGATAAAAAACAGTGATGAAATAATGTTGAAAAGTTTGACGAAATGTCATTGGACAATGATGTAATGATGAGTATTTTTATACTTAAAAAAATTTGGTATGTCATGACGCTAAAAAAAAAGTTTGTAAAAAAACATAACATAAAATCACGCTGTTTTCCCCGAAAGGTTAGGCAGAGGTGCACCTACAATACACCCACATTACGCCAGTTATGTTTAAGTCCCATGTAATAGGGGGCGAGCCTATTGCCATCAACCAGGCACAAAGCCAGACTCTTGAGTGCTACTGAGAAGTTCCAGATGAAAAAAACCAAATAACACTTTGCCCGACCTCGGAATCGAGCCCAGGACCTCATGATCAATCGCAAGCAGCGCTTGCGACCACTAGACCGGTCTAATAAAAAAACCATCAAAAATACACAAAGAAACAACAAATACCTTCTTAAAGATCGCGTATATTCGTGATCTACCTGTTTGCAACGCATTGATCTGCTATAATCTTAGAGTATAATACTCTAAGGCTATAATTGAAAGACATCGATTTCTCGAAAAGAAAGTCCGGTTCTATCTCGGTTGTTTGTCCAATCATTTCTATTATTTTTCGAAAAAATAAAAATAATTCTTGAGAATATATTATTATTCTGGTTATCGTAAACATTTAGTAATGGCATGTGCAATTATCAACTTCACACGGACCCTTTGTCTGGTCAATGGAGACAAGAAATTAAAGAGTATAAAGAGTAAATGCATTCTGTCACCCACTTAAAGGAATAAGAAGTCAAAAAAGCAATTTTTAATGAGCATAAAAAAGCAATTTTTAATGAGCATAAAAATCATTGTCTTTTTTTTTAATCTTTTTTTATTCAATTTCTATTGTCCACAGCTGAGCAAAAATGATTGTTGTCTGAAATCAAATGTAAAACGTAAAGCAACTTTGGTATTCAGTAATACCGCTCTGGCAAAAGGATCGGGAATAGTCGATGCTATATGGTTCTCACTAGTTTTTGGTCATAACCCAGTGTTAAACATACCTACTGTGTATATATTTAAAATTGTTTACGTGTTCGTACAAGTTAATCTACAGCTGTTAATCCTTATCGAGATGAGGAAAAAGATAAAAACTCATTTTTTTGGCCCGTGAGTTCATCTAGTGTTCAGTTTTGTTTTCAGTATGAAAAAGGGCTATTATGAGCGTTCATCCAAAATTGATAACGTCGCAAATATCTGTCAATTATTTCGCTGTTTTGATTTATTTGCCAATATCCTATCTAAGTATGGAAATATGAAATATGGCTAACTAGTGAAATAAAATATTGATTATGAAATGCAATTTAATTAATATCGTTACACCTAATATTTAGTTTTAGATGTAAAAAAACTATTTAGAAACTTTCCAATACAACTAAAACGATTACAACATCAAATTCAGTGTTATAATTGCAATTTGCAAATATATTGCCAAATTAATAAAAACAGGTAAATATTTGACAGCTATTTGCGACGTTGCCAACTTTGTGGATGAACGCTCTTAAAGCTTTGGCAGGAACACATTAGGCAGTTGAGCCATGAAGGTTACGATATGAGTATCAGCAGCAGCAGGGAACTATGGAGGTCCAGGACCTACAGACACTTTCAATCTATTCGGTAAAAAGGTCACCATGAAATCTAAGGTAAGGTGAGCTGTCAATAGTGTCCATCACCTGAAATGACAGGTCATGTCAAGCTCTAGGTTATGGTACTCAGGTAAGTGGTCATACTTACTTCTTCAAGTTAAGTACAACATCTGTCCACCCTGCAACAACCATCGCGTGATAAAACTATTTTAGTCCCCCAAATATTTGCCCAAACTTATCGGCCAAATTCTAAAAACGCGACAAAATATTACTAATAATGAGACATTATACGGATCAAATATTAAATATTTACACCAATAAACGAGGACTCAATGTTTACAGGCAAAATAATTCCTTAGTCTGAAGACAAATTAATTTATAATGTTGCCAGAATTGAGCACAGATAATTAAAGCGAATACAGTAACAGTATGATAATATTAGTTGATACAAATATTTACTGTTTGCAGTGCTATTGTCATAGCGTTGAATGTATAAGTTTGATTGGCGTATTTCAAACACAGAAGACATATTTAACTAATTGAACGGTCATTTAAACAGAAGCTAAATGTTATTAAAAAAAATAGTTGCCATGGAATTGATATTGGAGGAGCTCGTGGGTAAGTAATAACAGCCACACGAGTCGATCCATCAGATTAAGCTACACTTGCCAGGGTTGGTTCGTGGATGGGTGACCTTCTTTACATACCGAGATTCCTCCGTGCCTCGGAAAGCACGTTAAGCCGTTGGTCCCGGCTGTCATTCGTGGATCTTTGACACTCGTTACGGGTCGTCAGAAGTCCGAAATTCTGACAACCAGTCTTACCAAGGGGTATTGTGTTACCCAGTTACTGAGTTGTGGAGGTCAGATAGGCAGTCGCTCCATGTAAAATACTGGTATTCAGCTGAATCCGGTTAGGCTGGAAGCCGACCCCAACATAGTTGGGAAAAGGCTAGGCAGATTGAGTTGCCATGGAATTGAAAACTGCTAGGTAGTCGTTTTTAAAATGAATGTACATTTTTTGTTTTAATTGTGTTACCGTGTAATTATGTGTCCATGAAACTTATTGGTAAAATAAAATAAAATACAGTCAGACTAATTAGTAATAAAATAGCAAACACAATTTAATTTTTATGTGAAAATTGGTTAATTGCTTTAAAAAACTAAATTTTAATTCCTGTCGTAATTTGTTTCCATACAAAAGAGCAATGTACACAGACGCGCGTATTTAAAAATGCAGCAAATAATAAATAATGCACGCAATAAGTAACCTGATTCAACAATTTTTTGTCAGGTGAAAGAGTAAGTTAAATGGAATATACTATAAAACAATGTTAATATAATAAATTGCGGCGGCATCTCGTACAATCGCCACATGCAAACTACTCATCAAAGACCTGACGTCACACAACATCCTGACGTCACACAAATCCTGCATCGCGCAATTAGAGTTTACCACGCTATGGACACATATACAATCTCCCAACTTCAACCTCTGGGCAGTTGCCCGCCAGACAGTGGTGGATGAGTGAACTTTACACCCTGTTCTTCATGCCCCTAAATTGGTGATAACCGACGTGGTCTTTCATTTATTTGCCCACAAACACGTGTCTCATATTCCAGTCCCGCGTGGTGGATTACGGCCCTCTCCCTCTCACACAGAGGAGGCCCGTGACCTAACAGTGAGAAGATTAAAGGCTGTTAATGCTTATGCTTATGCATCTGTCTTGTTTCTATTGTTGTACTTGTCTATCTTATATCGTTAAATTTACTAGGTGGTAATAAAGTAAATTGACATAAAATACGAGTATGTACAGTTGCTTTATTATATTCGTCTTAAGAGGGTTTATCCTAAAAGTTGGCAATGTCGCAAATAACTGTCAAATATTAACCTGTTTTCATTCATAAAGCAATATTACTGAATAGAAATAAGAAATGTGGCTAACTAGCGAACTAGAATTTTAATAATGAATTGCAATTACGAGTATAACATTGAATTTGATGTTGTACCCATTTTAGGTGTATAAAACGCATTTGGAAACTTTCCAAATAGTTTTTTTTACATCTAAAACTAAACATTTGGTGTTACGATATTAATTTTTGCGTTTCATAATCAATATTCTAGTTCGCTAGTTAGCCACATTTTTTATTTCCACACAGTAATATTGCTAAATTAATAAAAACAGTGAAATATTTGACATCTATTTGCAACGTTGCCCACCTTCAGAATACACGCCTCCTGCAACGTGGAGTAGGTAAATGAGGAATACGCTTTGAATATGTTTTCTATGACTTATAAAGTGGTTGTTGGAGAGGCGTGCAGCATTGTATGAAGGCTGGCGACGATGGTAGATTCTGAAGAATATTAAAATATGTTGACATTCTAACTAATATTATAAATGCGAAAGTAAGTTTGTTTATTTGTTTGTTGTTTTCTTACGCTTTCATGCTAAAACGGGTGAACGGATTTGGATGAAATTTGGCATATGGGTAGACCATGACCTGGGTTAGGTCATACGATACTTTTTATCCCGGTAGTACGTTTTCGTGGGATGTTTTCCGACCTCCATGCGGACGAAGCCGAGGGAATAAGCTACCCTACCATAAAATACTGAGTTTATTGTAACTGTAATAACTTTATAAGTAACTAGGTGCATCCCACGGTTTCACACGCATAAGTCTCGACCCCTTGAGTATATCGGGATAAAAAGTTTCTTATATCCAAAGCCAGGTGCCAGTCTATCCATGTGCTAAATTTCATCCAAATCCGTTAAGCCGTTTTAGCGTGAAAGCGTAAAAAACAAACAAACTCACTTGCGCATTTATAATATTAATTCTGATTCTATTTTGTATGATTATGTTGAAGTCCTGGCTACGATTAACTAAATGACTCATAATGTTGTTTAGTTATAAAAAAAGAACTGCTTTCCACTATTTGACTGAAGTCAATAGGTTTAAGTAAAATCATCAAAGAATAAAAACGTCGCAAAGTGGCGTGCACACAATTAACATTGTAACATTCCGTGTTTCAGTTATTTATTTATACGTATTTGTAGTTTTCATTTCAGCACAAACTATCTACACATAAGAAATCGATTCGTGACTGACTGATTGACTGACAAACTGCCTAACTGAAGCCTGAAATTAAATTGTTTGTTCTGTAAATAGTATATCGGAATCTTAAATACGAGTACAAGGGGAAAAAAACAAAATGGAGTCGTATATACCTTTGAGAAGAAATGGCGAAACCAACTTAGGGGTCAAACTCTTCCCGGGTGTCACCACTGTGTGGATCGCCCCGAGGACTGCTTGGGCGGAGCACCCCCGTGTCCTCACGGAGGCGATCGGCGGCGGCGATCTTTCGCATCCGGCCCTGGTTCAGGCCACGGTCTGGAGCGAGAGTGCATGGGAAGCCGTCACTTCCTTCTGCGAAGCAGTAATGCTCGCGAAGGAGGAGGCGGAGCGCGCGAGGGAAATGCAAGATGCGCGCCCTCGCGCCCCTAGTCGCCGCAGGAGACGCCCCGGGCGTCGGGAGTCGCGAGCCGACTTCCGGCCACCGTAGGCGCGGGCTTGCGGACGGTGGGCAATGGGTAGCTCGCCGTCCGATTAGGACCAGGCCCGGGTCGACGGCGCGTTGTGTTCCACGCGCGCCTCAAAGAAATGTCAGCACCAACTGACGGGGTCCGTAAGGGCCAATGCCTGCCAGGGTTGCGAGTTTGTCCGAAAGGGATATCGCGGCCCCGGCACACAGGCAACGGAAGGAACACGGGTGGGTTTTACTCAGTAAAAGTCTGACACTCCTTCTTGCTCCGCCCAGAGCGGGAGGAGTCATTTGATGATTTCCCACGCAAAAAAAAAAAAAAAAAGGGATCAGTCTTTGTTCTTTTAAAGTTCAGACATAATCTTGGTCAGATCATGTGAAGACTATGTAGATCAGTATATGACCATTTCATACACTGATCTACATAGTCCTCTTTTAAGAAAGGAACCACAAAGATTTGAGTGGACCTGTCCAGTCAGTGCACGCATTTGTCAGTAATCGTGTAGCTCAACACAGGACTTAAGAGCTCAACCACTCGACACTCGACGAACAATACCAAAGAAAGGACATTTGTGCAGGCCGCATAAAGTAGGCCACTTAAATTGCCAGACCATCATTAAAACTAACTAAGAAAAAAAAAGAAAATGACCCACACAGTCACAATAATTAAAGTAATATAATACTTTTCAAAGTAAATATTCATGTCACTTTGTATAAAATCGGGCCCTATCAGAATACCAGCGCTGCGACATTTTTATTTATTTTTAAATGTCGCGGCATCATGCTGACTACAGGACTACCTTCTTTCAATTTTAATGTTACTTTGTTTTTTATTTATGTTTTTAGATAGATTTGTGTTTTTAGTTTAATGTGATTTCCTGTTCGAGTCTCAATAAATACTTTTTCTTTGTTTCTTTCTTTCTTTAAAATATTCAGCAATGTGAATATGTATATAAAATGGTAGGTATATACATATAATGATTATTTTGCATAATCTATACTTCTATATTAGTGCAAATAATTTATACTATACTGTACGTATAATATATATTATAATCTTAATAATATAAAGAGGTAATTTTTTTTTGTTTATAAGTTTGTATGTACGGGTAATCTCCGGAACCACCAGTCGGATTTGAAAAAATCTTTTTGCATTAGAAAGCCTAATTCTTGAGAAATGTTCGGGGCTATATAACATCACGCTACGACCATTAGGAAATGAAATGAAATGAAATGAAATTGTTTATTCTGTAAATAGGATATCGGAATCACTTTTACACGTCATATAAAAAAATATTAAAAATAAGCTAGGTGAGGTCGGTGTTTCCTATCTGACTACTCTGAGAAGAAAGGCCGAAACAAACTCAGAGGTCGCAGTCTCTTTTAAAGTCCAGTCCAGACATAATCTTGGTCAAGCCATATGAGGACCATGTATGTAGATTAGTGTCTGAAATGGTATTTTGAGGAAAGGACCACACAGATTTGAGTGGACCTGTCCAGTCAGTGCAAGCATGTGTCAGTAATCGAGGAGCTCAACTCGACGAACAATACCAAGGAAAGGATATTTGGGTAGGCCGCATCAACTACTCAAACTGCCAGACCATCATTAAAACTGAGAAAGAAAAAAGAAATGAAAAGGGAAAAAAAAAATATCCACATAGTCCTCACATTCACAATAATTAAAATAATATAATACTTTACAAAGTAATCGTGTCATTTTGAATATAATTTTTAACAATGTCAATGTGTATATAAACAATGTGGCAATGTGTGTTGTGTAGGATCCGAGCAAAAAGAAAAAAGTCTCAAAGAACGCTAAGCGAAAACGAACTAATTGCTCGGGCGGGCGATGGGATTTTACGCGGATGTAGTCGAGGGCAAAAACGTCCAAACTTGAAGAAAATATGTTTCTGAAAGTAGTTGACAGATTGTCATACTCATGTCAAAAGACCAAGCGTGGATGTCCAGCCTGTTCATAATTCAGTTAACCTATAAGCAGAATCGATTGGCCGGATGTACGGGAATTCAGAGGACCTACAATAATGATATTTTAACTGAAATTACTGTAACGACATTAGTCTACGGTGACCTTCGCGATAACGAATACAAATCGATGTCACACTTGCTAGCTTGTCACTGTTCCCGATTTCAAGGGTCGATCTCAATGTGACCACACCTTTAAGTGCTTTTCAGGCTACATTTCAGTCTTAAAATATGTGGAATTTAACTATTGAATCCAAAGAAGAAGAAACCGATTTCCTAACTGGGTTAAACAGGGTTTTAGTCAAAGCCATGGGTACAAACTAGTTGTATATATATTACGTATTTGATTTGTCTGTGATTTTCCATAGCGTTTTGTCCGTGAATAGTCCAAGATGGCGGTCGTCGGCGGCTCTAACGATTTCAGCAAACATAATTATTGGAAGTCGCACGTTCACTGTACTATTTGATCTTGCTTATTGGCTAATACGACTCTTGGTTACAATTTTCATATTGTCCCAGCTATTTAGTATAAAATGAATTGATTTTCAATGTTTTTCAACGCTTAGTACTTACATACATAGATGTTTATATTTATTTTATTGTTTATCTGTTATTTTTCTTGTAAATGCTTCAAGTTGTCGTGTACATATTGGTGTCAGGTGCTGTAATAATAATTTTATCAGCCATTTTACGTCTTATTTGTTTCCAGAAAGAATATTAATTTGATTGATCGATTGAAGGCGTACTTAGCTACTGTAATTATCTTGATGACGACTATTTGTATTATTACAATGATTAACTCTGACTAACGAAATGAAAAATGAAATTGTTTATTCTGTAAATAGGATATCGGAATCACTTTTCCACGTCATATAAAAAAATATTAAAAAATAAGCTAGATGAGATCGGCGTTTCCTATCTGACTACTCTGAGAAGAAATGCCGAAACAAACTCAGAGGTCGCAGTCTCTTTTAAAGTCCAGTCCAGACATAATCTTGGTCAAGCCATATGAGGACCATGTAGATTAGTGTCTGAAATGGTATTTTGAGGAAAGGACCACACAGATTTGAGTGGACCTGTCCAGTCAGTGCAAGCATGTGTCAGTAATCGAGGAGCTCAACTCGACGAACAATACCAAAGAAAGGATATTTTGGTAGGCCACATCAACTACTCAAACTGCCAGACCATCAGTAAAACTAACTGAGAAAGAAAAAATAAATAATAATAATACCAGCCTGTTACTGTCCCACTGCAGGGCAAAGGCCTCTTCTCACACAGAGAAGGCACGAGCATTGATCACCACGCTTGCTCAAGACGGGTTGGTGATTTCAGACTTATATTAACTACAAGTCCAGGTTTCCTCACGATGTTTTACTTCACCGATGTCAGTAATGTCCAAGATAAACTCAGAAAGTACATATGAATTGAAAAAGTCACATTGGTACTTGGCCGGATTTGAACCCACAACCTCGTGCATGAGAGTCGAGGCCTTAACCACTGGGCCTAGCCACATATAAAAAAAAAAAAAAAAAATATTAAAAACATCTACAAAAAAGAAATATGAAAGAGAAAAAATTAATAAAGAAATATCCGCATAGTCCTCACATTCACAATAATTAAAATAATATAATACTTTACAAAGCAAATGTCATCTGTAATACAATGTGCCATAAGGCCGGATTTTGTAGATACAGTAAATGGTAGAGACTTAACTTTTTATTTTTTGGACCTATCCTTTTATATAAGACATCAAAGATTTTTGATTGATAAGTACGGAGTTAAGATAAATAATAATAATTAGTAAATAAATAAGAAGGAAAAAGGGGAGGCCTTTGCCCAACAGTGGGACACAATATAGGCTAATAAAAACAAATAAAAAAAGTACGGAGTTTATTGATTTACTCGGATTCTGTACCTACACAACCTTTTTCTTTTTTCAAGTTGAGTGACACCTACACCACAAAAACAGGATATTCTCGTGCAACGTAACATGAGTAAAGTATAGTAAATTAACATGGTTGCACGACATTCGGCCGAAGCCATCAATTACATGTGTATCGCTAAATAAATACGCGTTAGCTATACGAATCTGTACACGTCAGAATTGTTACTGCAAACAACTGGACTTGCGCTTTTGGAGCTGATGCTGCGTTTACTTTGCTACGAGTATTTAGGCTAGTGATTGCAGTAAGCCTTAGAGCTCCGTTGGAGATGCTACTGGTCGTCAATAATTGTGATATTAGAAAAATTCTGTTTAAGCTTTAATCTTAGTAGATGAAATAGAAGGCAATTTGTACTTTCCAAAAAATAAGTAACTGTAACATGACATAAAAACGACCGATCCTTACAGTAGTCGCATAAGATGTGTAACATCTGACATCTCACCTTGGTAATAAGCAACATTAAAGGCGGGATCTCATCAAAATCGTTTCTGACAACGAACTCTCACCGCGCGCGCTCATTGGTCAAATTAAATAACGCGCGCTTCCCTGGCTTCCTGTTACACACTTCCATCCCATTTCATGTAATCACTCTCACAGATTGCAGAAAAGCGAGAGGTAAGATGTTACACGTCAATAACTGTATGTTGCATTAAATCTCCTAGAGATCTCTACCTAATCTATTATTAGTTAAACTTATATCGAATCTGACCCTCGTCAAATCAATGAACACTTCTGAGATGTCGAAACAGCCTACAATTTTTAAATACCATAACCAAACTTAAACGAAGCACTGTACGTAGCTAAAATATGGTCATTATAACCAGCATTCACCAAATAGAACTACTCTACTCGCTCGAATACAGTCACTAAACGAAGCACAGCACGTAAAAGGGTACGAGAGGGTCACATTACTGTGTGGCCGATAATTTGTGCAGTCTGGACTCGCCGCTCATCTCATTAACACCCGAGCTGCGTACGAGATGCTATAACGTCTGTGAAACGGACCTCGGACCAACGTTTACTCTGTTATCGAACTGAGGAATATAGTGTCATTTTAGTAGACGGTAAACTGAGACTGATAGATATTTATTACTATCCTAATTCTAACCATAATAATATTTTTTCTCTAACTGAACAGACAGAGACAGCAGTTCAAAAATTCAAATTCAAAATTCAAAAGTCATTTATTCAAACTAGGCTGAGAAATCAGCACTTTTCAAACGTCAAAATTACATAAGATAGTCCTCCAAAAACGCCCACCCTTCACCACTTCCGCTTGAGCTGGGAAGAAGAAGTGGCGCAACAAACTCCCCAGCAGCACAGCTGTCTGTTCAGTTGAAAAAACTTGATTCTATATAATAGTGCATATTATTATGCTAAAATAATTTACATCACCACAAATTGCAATACAACTCATAAAATAAAAACATTTTAAAGAGTAGATTATGTCAACAATAAATGAAAACAAAATTAAAATAAATTGACTTACACTCAAATAAAATAATCCAAACAATTATGTGAACAATTACAATTATGTAAACAGTGCTGCTGGGGAGTTTGTTGCGCCACTTCTTACCATCCTACCACCGCACTAGGAAGTGGTTAAGAACGGTCGTTTTTGGGGGACTGTCTTATGTAATTTTGACGTTCGAAAAGTGCTGATTCTCCTAGTTTGAATAAATGACGTTAGAATTTTGTTTTTTTAAATTATAAATGCGAAAGTGAGTTTGTTTGCTTGTTACGCTTTCACGCTAAAACGGCTGAACGGATTTGAAGTTTTTTAATAATGATGTTTCAGTGGTATTCAGGAGTCGTGGGTATGCACGCAGATAGTCATATAGAAACATCGTGAGGCATGACCTAGTACCAAAAAAAAAGAAGACATGTGACATTTAACAACCCGCGTCACAGAGACGGTGCATCTTACAAGCAGTTGGAACAGTAGAAGCTGATTATGCTATGATGCTATAAGAAAAAAAACTTGTTCAACACTCAGTATCTACGCGTACTGCCATGATATCAATCAATCACTGTATATACCTATAACTCATATATACTAACGACGCGAAACAAAAAAAAAAGTATGATTTTTAGACCTGCTACAAAACTAACAGGTGCTACGCTCGTAGCCTCGTAGCAATGAGTGCTACGAATTTACTGAAAAGTTATAAGTATTACTGTCTTATGGAAATTGTACCGGTAAATAGACTATAGATAATCTAGAAAGAGGTTTTCCGCACTGAATAAAATAAAGGTTTATGTTTACCACATGTTAAGGCGACGATAACCGACTTTTATACAAAAGATCACGTCTAAACGAGTAGTGTTAGTGATTTGGAAAAAAATATATGTTAATTTAGAGCATTTTCTTAATATATGGATATTTTAGATTATGTTTCTATTACATAGTGAATTTAATTAGTGAAGTTATATCTAACGCGGATAAAAAACTGATAATCACGCCAAATCTACCAAGCGTATTTTTCTGCAACCTTCACCATTTTAAAGATAATTTAATTACAGTTATTTTAGTATGCGTGTTTTATTAAAATACCTTTTGTTTTATATATAATAAATTAATAATGCGTCTAATTTGGGACAGCGCTCCTTGATGGGCGAGTCCTATAACTGGCTGGACATGTAGTATGTCCGTGTTGCGTGAGCTGAGTACAGAACACACATAAGCTAAACACTCAAGGTCACTGGCATATATCTGCGTCTTAAGTGGATACTGACAGTCAGGCTGGTCCACAAATTTAAGGTCTCTCAGCGCGCTGAAGCGGCAGTTGGCTGGCCATGATTGTCGAAGGACCGATGGCCCGTGGAGCAGACGAATCCTAGAGTGGAGACCGCGTATCGGTAAGCGTAGTGTGGGACGCCCCCCAGCCAGATGGACCGACGACCTTAGGAAGGAGGCTGGGAGAGACTGGATGCGGAAGACAAAGGAGCAAAGGACCGGGTGTTGTGGCGCAGCCTGGGAGAGACCTATATCCAGCAGTGAACTGCCATAGGCTGTTGAAGTTTTACACGTGTTCTTGAAAAACCAAAAACAAAAAACGTTCATCACAGCGAAACTATAATCCGAAATGTATATGTTATGTACTTAATATTTCTGAAACAATGGCACCTAAATAGTCGAAAACACCATCTGCAATCAAGTTCAATAAAACCCGGACGTAAGGACAACGAAATCGTTCGTCGAACTTTATACTACAATGTCATGAAAATATCAACATACTTGAGTACGTGAATAACTCTGAAATCACAAAAAGTGTTGGCTATTTAAAAATAAATCATTTGACCAAGAGAAAATGAATGTCATGGAGGTAAAACATATTTTCTTACCAAATCTACAATGCAATGCATTGAGCATTGTAGATTTTGAAGGGAGGTCATGTTTTGAGAATTCCGTTATACAATGCTACAGGGTGCTAGAATCAGGGCCTATTTCAGAAGAGGGTATATACTTACTATAATTAGCAATATTTTGTAACAGCTTTGACCCGTATTTCAGCCAGCCTTTCAACGATATATTTCAGATAGCTGATGCACAAATAAATTCTATCAAAAATGTATTTGCTCGTTCGCACGACTACATAAAAACAACGTGAAAGGAAAAACTCTTCATTACCTTACCCCAAATAAAACCTAAAGCCAGCAACAAACAAACTGTGACGTCACAAATGTACATAGACACAGATTATCAGTTTCAGAGACAAATTACACAAGTGCTCATACTAAGCGAACGAAAAGTGCTTCATATATAAATATTATGTTTATATATTGATAGAGCAGAGCGTTTGTCAAACAGTTCAGTGTACGGTGCCAATATTAACTCTAGTTATCGTCCGCGGGTGAACCCGCCTGCCAAGGTCACGGTCAAGGTCACACGGTTTACATTTACACTGTCAATATTTTGATGTGTTTTCTACGAGTTTACACCTCTGAAATAAATTGGTGTGCGTTTATTTGGGATGTGCAGGCAAATTAGGCTTGTTAGGACATCATTTGGGGCCTAACTAATGTGTTTTTTTCAGGTTTTCAAGTCGGGTAGGTTACAAACCCCTTGATAAGTGACCATTGATGACTGAAGGTTTATCAACAAAATGAAAATTGCAACAGAAAATATTTCAACACCACACATTTTTCTGATATGGACACTTGAGTTAATGTAATGAGCTCTCAGTGATTGCTATTCTGATATCTACAACAGAATACTGATATGAACTATAAAAATAAACACTCAAGTAAGTGCAATCATTTTCATTCTGAAGAAAGAAAAACTCGATTACTTACAGTCATCGATGTCCTATTCAGATAGGACGCAAAAAAACGTACCGAGAAGGTAAGTACACATAACACAGTCACGTACCTACTGCCTTAGATCGTCTTACTAACCAAATATTTAAAAGATTCGCAAAGAAAACAAATTCAAACTCTAATAGGTCCGTAACAATCGGAATTATCTCTAGGTGTATTTAATTTATCAAGGTAAACTCCTTGGATTACATTGGCTGTGTTACCAAATATTTTCCGTGCAAGCGCTGTGTGTGCTGTGTACATATTGTGTGTGTGTTTGTGTGTTTATGTGTAGAGCACATATTTAGCTGGGTCCAATATGAAGCCCCCTTGGCCTTATGCGACAGAGAAAACTTGGTTTGCTTTGTAACTTTTGTGCAAATGATTTTTAAATTGGTTGGGGTTTACCTTCTTTTGTAATGTAGGCACCTGATGAAATGAGGAGCGCAAGCATTGATATTGTTTAGTAGTGGATAAGGTTATAATAGCATTATTGTCTTGAAGACACATCTGTTTCAAACTGTCATCTCAATAAGATTTGGTCTCCCACTTCATTGTAATCACTAAACGATTCAGTGATAGGTAGCTACTAAATCTAACACACATGTTCAAACTTATCTTTTTCTTTTAAGTCTGCGTAAGTCCATAAAATAACAGGCGGATATTGAAAAAAAAAAAAAGATTTTTTTTTTCGAAAATTAACTGTTTTGGGTGGTCTATAATTTTTTTTTTCTTATGATATCTTCTGAAAAATATGGGCGGTCACGTGCCTATGGGCGACATTGTATAGTTGTAAAAGTAGGTATTTGTCCGAGTAACTAAGTATTTAATTTAAATTCCCAACAAAGTTTCCTTCAGTTCCTTAAAGTAGGTACTACAAAACCATCAGCAATTAAAAATTCAAAGTAAGTAGTAGGTATCACCCATCCAAGATATTTGTTTTCAAACGTAACGCCTCCAGCCTGTCACCTCCACTGTGACCCTGCAAACACGGAGCTTTAAACAAATACAAAAAAATATATACGCAAATAAAATACTCCCAGTGTCCTCATTAATATTCTAGAATAATTTATTATAAAGGTCTTTGTAAAACAGGTCTCCAGAGAGCAAACTCTTGCGCCGCGCGCGCCGGCCGCTCAGCAAACAATATGGCCGCGATAACCGACGCCATCTTGGTTTTATCGAGGTTACACACACTGGAGTTTTAAATTATTATTTTATTACTACCGTTTTAACTTGCTTAGTTGGTAAGCTTTATTGAGTGTATAAGTTTATATTTTTATTGGTTGTTAACTGAGATGAGAATAGACTAGAATTAAACATGGGTTTAGGAGATAAATAAACTATACCTAAACAAGACTTTTACTGAAAAGTTGGCTTAGTCGTGTAGATTTTCTTTTAACCACCCATCTGCTCACATTTAATAAGATCACCACCATCAGAGATGCCTAGGGTTGGTAGACATACCAATAAAAAAGAAACATAGTACTATTCATTGATTTTTGATCGCCTCTTTCTTAGTTTTCAGTTGCAGAAAACCTCTACATCTTCCTAACCAACAAAACTAAACAGATTATGATGTAAGAATCGAACTCGTAAAGTAGTTCTACATGCATCACAGCCACCAGTCACCCAACAATAATTAGCATCGCATCAACACTGTACAGTGCGTCAGCGCATCAGTTTCGCAAGACAAACATGTACAATTAACATTCCCCAAGATAAAACTGTTGTGTTTAGTATAAAAACAGGGTAATCCAGGTGGGGTGAGAAGAGAACAAATTTACTGTACCAACAATCAGCTAGCATCGGTACGTACATATGAGTAAAGGTGTGAGCATATCTCGCGACGAATTGCAACGTGTGAGGGTAAAGATTTGAGCCTTTTGTGATAGTGACGATTGGTGAATCTCTGTGGCTTAGGGTGATAGGATTATGGATTTATACAGTACAGGCTAAACTTGAACAGTAATTTTTAACATCCACGTTCAATTAAGCACATTATCGTGACACTCATTTTTGGTATACTTTTCTTCTCAAATTTTCTGACCAAAGCATGTATTTAACACCTTTTTTTTTTGTTGCATAATAGATTTTACAAGACTGTTCACGTATAATTTGACCTTTCTAGCATCTCTTATATCCCACGAACTACCAAACTGTCCCACAAACCACCAAATAATTCTACCAAACACGATTTGGTACAACTTTAGCATTTGGTGCAGCTCTGTTTAACACTTTCGACTCCACTCACTTTTCATAGAACTCATACGCCATGCCGCCATACATATTGGAAGTGAACCCTCCGGGAGGGTTGCCGGCAACAAGTTTGCACTAAAGTTAACCATCGCGGACGGTCAACGGCATTAGGTTAAAAAGGGCTTAAAACCGTGTTATAAAACACTGTAAAACTAAGTAAAATAGTGTTTTCAGGATTTCTTTTCGCTATACGAAGTCTCCAACCTTATAAGTTTTTTGTGAATATTTAATTTTGTAACCGACAACAAAAAATATAAAAAAAACAAAATGCTTGGATTTTCAAACCAACGCATATACAAATAAATCTTGTCAAAATGTACATCAGATTTCATTTTCACGGTTTATAATGCTGTATTCGCTAAGAAAAACCTACATTTAAAATGAGCCATTTAAATGCCAGGGTTGCGAGTTTCCTGCTGGGGTCGCGGGTTTGTCTGAAAAGGATATCGCGGCCCCAGCACATAGGCAACGGAAGGAACACGGGTGGGTTTTAGTCAGTAAAAGTCTGACACTCCCTCTCGCTCTGCCCAGAGCGGGAGGAGTCATTTGATGATTTCCCACCCAAAAAAAAAAAAAAAGGGTTGCGAGTTTGTCTGCCAGGGTTGCGAGTTTGTCTGCCAGGGTTGCAAGTTTGTCCGAAAGGGATATCGCGGCCCCGGCACTCAGGCAACGGAAGGAACACGGGTAGGTTTTATTCAGTAAAAGTCTGACACACCCTCTCGCTCCGCCCAGAGCGGGAGAAGTCATTGATGATTTCCCACCCTCAAAAAAAAAAAAGCCCTCCGTAAGGGCTCCCGGCACTGAACGTGTTAAATCATGAAAGATTAATTATTTTCTACCCAAAAATATAAGTACCCCGTACCGTTCCTCGGTAAAATTCGATGGCATACCCCAGTTCCTTCCAAAATTCTACCATGTAGTCGGACCCTAACTCAGAGTCACCGGTTACACTGCAAATATTTCAACAAAGATACAGGGGGCGCTCAACTCAACTTTGACTATCCCAGTGCACACACGGCTTAGAACTGCGCGTCATAATAATTATATACGACTGTTTTAATTGCGATTATGACTCAAGTAGTTCAGCACAACAGTGGTGTTAAGTTTTATCAGAAAAACGCATTGCGCGTCATATTTTAGTGAAATCTCGAAACGACGATGTCTTGTATTTGTATTTTTACAGAATGGTGGACGGTGCGATGGTAAATATTGCACTAATAACTGAAAAAATACCTATTAGCATTAATAAAGAATTTGCTGTTGTCGGCAAATTTCTCTGATAAACTTAACCCGCTCGGAGGTATTCGAAAACCTAATCTTGGTGCACCTATACATGCTTCAAGGAATATTTATGTAAGTATCTCCCTGTACATCCTCCAAGGAACAAGTATATGAATTATGTTCCACTGTTTCTGTCCTCAGTGGTTTAGACTACGCATTGTCTTAAGACAAAACTCGTGAGGAGCTCGTGGCTAAGTAACAACAGCCGCACTGGTCGATCCATCAGGTTAAGCTACGCTTGCGGGGGTTGGTCGAGAATCCTCCGTGCCTCGGAAAGCACGTTAAGCCGTTGGTCCCAGCTGTCATTCGTGGATCTTTGACAGTCGTTACCAGTCGTCAGAAGCCCGAAAGTCTGTCACCAGTATTACCAAGGGGTATCGTATTACCCAGTTACTGGGTTGTGGAGGTCAGATAGGCAGTCGCTCTATGTAAAATACTGGTTATTAAGCTGCATCCGGTTAGACTGGAAGCCGACCCCAACATAGTTGGGAAAAGGCTAAGCAGATTGATGGTCTTAAGACAAAACTATTTCATATGAGTAGTGACATCGGAAAGGAAGACGAGAACTAACCAACCTATCAACTGCTAGGTTTTTTTAAGACAAATGAAAAGAAGAACATTCTTCACAGCTTTTCAAACAACACTTGGCAATCATAAAAAACTTACACACATAACAGAACATCACGCCTGATTCCCCGAAGGGACAGGCAGACGTCTAACGGGCACATTTTGCCAGTTACGCAAAACGCATGCTTCAAAAAAGTAGGCAGATAAATAAATGACATACAATATTCCCATTATTTCATCTTTCATCACCTTCTGTAGGTATTCAATTATTTCCATATTTTATTAATAATTATCCGTACAATTGAAATAATAATAATTTCATCCCATGCACAATAGATCCAATTTATCTAAAAGTACTGCCGAGCACCCACGAACGCTCGATGTTTACACACATGCTTTCATGTCTGTGGATGGTATCATATGGCAATGTACCTTGAGCAAGTGAAATAACGTATCATGCATAATTATTAGTTATTAGGAAAGTTCTAGAAGATATCGTTATGTTTTCGAGCTACCTGAAACTCTTGAATCATTTCATTTTTCAGAAGGACATGCCCTGCAATTGTTGTAGCGAAAATGCTTGAGAAGAAGAAATGCTGACAAATAGTAACCTCCTGGAGGGTTCACCTAGTCTCATATAGGATGCCGGGAGCCCTCGCGAAGGGCTCATTTTAAATGTAGGTTTTTCTTAGCGAATGCAGGATTATAAACCGTGAAAATAAAATCTGATGTATATTTTAACAAGATTTATTAGTATAAGAGTTGGTTTTAAAATCCAAGCATTAAATTTATTTTAAAATGTTTTGTTCCCTGATATAAATATTAACAAAAAAAATTAAAGGTTGGATGGAAACTACGTATAGCGATAAGACCCCATGAAAACACAATTTTACTTCGTTTTACAGTGTTTTGTAACACGGTTTTAAACCTAATGCCGTTGACGGTCCGCGATGGTTAACTTTAGCGCAAACGTCATGCCGGCAACCCTCCCTGAAGGTTCACTACCAATATGTATGGTGGCATGGCGTATGAGTTCTATGAAAATGGTTGGAGTCGAAAGTGTTAAGATTAGTAAAAGATCTTTGATATGTAGTAGATAAAGACAGTGCCATACACGGAGACGCGCCCCACTCTTCTTCCTAATCGGTTACAGTACAGTAATCGCGTTTATGTATGTATACATATAAATAAATAAATACCAAAGTTGCAAAAAGTATCGAAAAAACACCTCAGACGCATTCACAGTCGCAATCTTATTAGTGCGGAGTTCACCAATGAAACTGAACGCGATCAGCACTTTTAAGCCGCGTACACACTGCGTCCGGCGCTTGACGTGGCAACACGTCGTGTCCAGGTTAACCGGTACGGCGTAAGTGAGTTTGTTTGTTTATTACGCTTTCACGCTAAAACGGCTGAACAGATTTGGATGAACTTTGGCACATGGGTAGACTATGACCTGGATTAGGACATATGATACTTTTTATCCCGAAATTCCCCCGGGATCGAGACTTACACGGGTAAAACCACGCAGCTAATATCAAAAAAATGTTAATCAGGGAAATCGAGATTTCCAACATTACCTACCACCGCATGGTTTTCTCGTTTTCTTATTCAACAAACAGTTAAACACACTGCTTACCCAGACTTTCTTGGAATGGCATATTAATCCTCAATGATTCAACAAGTAGCCCTATTTTCAGACCTAACTACAAACACATTTTAAAACACAACCAAGACCCACATCATTGCGGGTAGTATAGGTATACTTAGGTTACTTTCTACCATCGCACATGCGCAATCCACCCATGAAGATCACACTGTAATCGCGACGAGCTTGGTTTTCAAATATTAGTGTTTGGCAAAGAAATCAAGCCGCGGCCGGCCGGCCGTTTGTCCGTCTGTTTGTACGAAACGACCCCGATCGACCTGTTAGCACGACCAACTATATTATCCTGACACTCGACCACGGTTTTGTTTGGCTGTGGTATGCAAAATAGGTGAAGAGATGTCAGAATTTGATGTCCAAAATAAACAAGAAAGAATCTCACATTACCTGAACCAGAGACACACTGTTGACATTCCTGGAGGCGATAGAATCGAACAAAGAATGAAAAACATAAGTAAATCTACAAATTATTCACCTCAGCCATTAAGTAACAGTTAATCCCTTAAAAGCCCATAATGATCCGAAAGATCAAGAACAAGTAAAAAACGATGAAAAAAAACAATCAAATTACGATAATTAAAAAGTATTCGGAGTCAATTAAATATAAAATTCAAACATTTCCGAAGGTTCCGTCTTCCGGCTTCGATTAATCCGTTTCACGGCAAGTTAAAAATCGTTTAAATGCTACCTGAGCGGGCCAACCAATTGAATTATTAATGCTGCCTCCACAAACGGTGAGGGTACATATTTACTCGTCGCGTAAATAGATGCGCACACACCCAACACGCGTTTTCTGCGCAGTATATGTAAGGAAAACAGATAAATATGCGCCGGGAAATGAAAGTTTTGTGACCTTAATTTGTTTTTCGTAAGTTACATGTTGTGTGTCTTAACGAAAGCTGTTTAAATACCTTGGAGTGAAAAATGGAAGAGGAAGGCCTTGAATTGATAAAAAATTATTAAATATTTTAACAAACTGTTCTGAGCACTGAAACATCACTTCTGACTTCACAATACTCTACAAAATAGGTAACAATCATGCATTTCAGTAATAGCAATAGCGTGATCAGAATTTTCTATGAAGTATAAATTTTTCATGGAAAACCGCTGTTACAAAAAATATTATTATCTGAAAAACCTTGGATATTAATCATATTTTCCTTCAATATACTACAATCGCGTTCTTGTACACAATACGTACGTAAAAGGCCGTAGTTTTCCCGGTTGCGCGCGCCCCTTGTGTGTGTGTGAGTGAGCTCGTGTGTGTGTGCGTAGGGTTGGCCTTTTGCGATGAGGGGGAGGGAGTAACGAAGGGGGGAGAAGAGACGTGCCTTACCAGGAACCGTGGAGTCGCTCTCTCCTAGTATTTGCCGACTTGTGCAATTAACAGCTCTTTATGAATATTCAACAAGAGTCGAGATGCGAGTTTTTATATTAATTGATGTGTAACTTACACGAAAACGGCTTTTGCGGGCCACTTTTGTATGTTTACTGTTAACATTCGACGCGTTACCACATTTTATTGTGAATTAATATTTCGTTGATCTTTTAAAATGTCCGTAATTGTAAGTACATCTGTAGGTAATATATTGATGTAGCCATGTTGCCTTTTCATGGCAGTTTTCCACTCAACTGTTGAAATGTTTAACTCAACTTAGGTAAGCACGCCACCATGGAAGGTCCACAATCATGTTTCATTTAGGACAAAAAGAACTCAAAATCGTAGAATAACCCAATGAAGTAACCAACATCCTAACACAAGTTTAGCTACGTCAACACCTTGCTATCTCAGAAAAAACACATCCCATTTAAGATCTCGTTACCATAATCCATTTTTCCGATAAGAAAATGGTACATTATGTATGATTTGTACAACCAAATCCACATACCGATGCTCCACGCACCCACTGGAAAACTGCGTTGGAAAGAGAACACATTGCGTTTGAAGAGAAAGCAACAACTGGGGATGAGTCCACCGGTTTGGAGTTCAACAAGTTATAAGTACACAAGACGACGACTGAGAAAATTGAGCTGTAGCTTCAAGTCCAAAGGTTTGTTTTTAAATGAGGTTGTGTGTGTGAGCATTGTGCGTGTATTAAGGCAGAAGAGTACGGACAACAAATATTGATTCGAAGGAGGGTGTGAGCGGGTGTACGCCGGGTTTTCAGGAGGGGTGGGGGAGGCTAGGCGCACATAATTTGGACTAATTCCCTGTCTGTTGACTCTGGCTTGTCTGGCCGCCCGCTGCGGCCGATCAACTCAGAATGTCTTTTACGAAACTTCAAAAGTTGTCAACTGATTGAAGGACGAGCTATAAACACCCTGGGAATTAGTGCTTAAATGTTTTGACACGAGACTTGGTCTTGCTTGAATCAATAAGAGGCGTAAAGGATTAAGTTAGATTTTAAGAACTTAGTTTTTGAAGACTGAATGGATTTCAATCAACTCGCTGGCTAAGGCCCTAATTTATCATACTATTAGGTAACTAGAACCTTCCATGTTTTGCCAGTTTCGCAGCAATATCTTGTCATTGCTTAAATAAAAAACGGTCTCAACTCCCAAACGTTTCTTTGTTCATATCATGTAGGTAGGTAGGTATTCCCTCCGGCAAAGAGGTAGGTGCAGAAAATGTTATAGTAAAACAAGACATGTATCTCGGTACCTATGTACATTTATGTATTATAGTCAGCCTTTGTGGCGTAACGAAATCATCTAACAAAGATCAAAGTGCACCAATTTTACTAACTCATCTCTGTGACTGAAATACACACAATGTGTGTATTTGCATGTGTGACGTTCACATCATGTCATGATGTGAACTTCAAAGGACATCAAGTTATGTGGACATACTGACAAAGCCATAGTGGATTTCTCAGCATTTCGTAATACCACTAAGTAGTCTATTGACTAATGGTCGGTTCCTATAAATAAAAACGAATCGTTTTATTACCAATGGTAATTTTTTATTGCCAAACTGCCCGGCGTATGCATAAATTCGTAAGCTAATTTTATTATTGATCTACTATTATTATTATTAGGTTAGACACAGTAGCAGCTAATTAGCTGATGCGTGTGTATCAAATAGCTTGTAGATGTTTAATCTGTCCAGTCGATATTTGAAGCAGTTCAGTGAGGGAGCCGTCACAACACTCTCCGGGAGCCTATTCCATGTTGTTACAACTCGGTTAGATAAGTATTGCTTCAAAAGCTTTTTCTTTGATGAATTTTCCCATAACTTTAGGGAATGCCCACGCAAATGTTTGTTTGCATTCAGAGTGTAAAGATCTTGAAGGCTATGCACTTCGTAGTGTTCAGTTAGTATTTTGTACGTCTCAATGATCCTACCCCTAATTTGTCTACGCTGTTCCAGTGTGATAAAGTCAAGGTGTTTGAGGCGCTGTTCGTAAGGTAGATTACGCATGGTGCCGACCATCTTGGTTGCCATTCTTTGTACATTATCAAGAAGGGTAATATCTTTTATCTTTTGAAACATGGGTCCCAGGTGACATTAGTATATTCCAAAAGAGGTCTTAAGTAGGCCTTGTACAAAAAAGCAAAGCTATAAAGTCTTTGCTTCATTATTGGTAAAGATACAAGAGTCTTAACACATAACATCACGCCTGTATTCTCTGAAGGGTTGGGCAGAGGTGTACCTATAGTATACCCACATTTCGCCAGTTATGTTTAAGTCCCATGTAATAGGGGGTGAGCCTATTGCCTTCAACCGGGGACTCCGGACTGCTACTGAGTCTTAACAAATAACGGTCTGCTATGATAAGAATCGCTCATAAGTCTATGCTGTATTGCAGAAGGCAGGATATGAAGCCAGGTAACCGATGTAGGGCTTTAATGAACCGTGGTGTATTTGGAAAATGAGTGGCAGTAAAAATAGGTAGGAATGGACAGGCAGCGGAGGCTTAGTAATAGGGTTCCGTTTGGCACCCTTCGGGTACGGACCCTAAAAGCCTAAGAGGTAGGTAATTAGTACCTAGCTAAGTAGCCTTACGCATACAGTAAATTGTTTATTAAATACTACTTAACGAGTTTTTGACAGTATACCTACTACCCTTCGTCTGAGGTAAAATGTGTTTGCGTGTTTGTTTGTATGTAGGTGGTCTCCCTGGTATCTCCGGAACTCCCATTCGGATTTGATAAATTATTTTTGCATTGGATAACCCAATTCCTGAGGAAGGTTCTGGCTCGTGAACGAAGTCGGGGGCAGAAGCTAGTTAGTTATAAAGAGGCTTATTATTTTCTAGCAGCTACATACAGGGTGTCAGGGACATCGACGCGAAAACTAATACCATGGATTCAGTACATGATTCTAAATGCCCCTGCATTGAATTTATCCATCGGTTATTAAAAAAAACAGCAACAGTACAGTACAGTATAGTACAACAACAGTTCGATACATTTTGACCGCGTAGCGCGTAGGTATTGAACTTTTCTATGAAACAGCTCATTTTTTTTAAATAACCGATGAAAAGTTTCAACTCAGGGGCGTTTAGAATCATGTCCAGAATCCATGGTAACAGGCTTCGCGTCGATGTCCCTGCCACCCTGTATGATTTTCACCTAGGTAGTCCCCTAAATAAATTGCTTTTAACAGACCAACCATAGGTTAAACATGAATGATACGTACGTAGCCAGCAAAGTCAATAACACATCTCATAAAAAAACCATTTCAAAATCTTACACACCTACAGATATTCTAGGCAACTCTGACGGCAAACAGCAAATCTAATTGAAATTCACGTAGGTATACGATGGCTGCACCACGCCTCAAATATGAGAACAGAAAACAAGCCATCAGTAGCACTTAGTGTATGCTTACAAACACATCGGAATACATAATTCATGTCATATGTCGCAGTCTGTAGCGTGGTGTTAGGATGTTTTGAGTTAGTCTGATTTTACCGACATTTAAGGAAAAAAAATGTATTTAAATTTAAATATATATATTTTTTTTTTTTTTTCGATTTAGGGAAATTGGACAAATGGTGCTGCTATGGTCAATTCTGATAGAGATATAGGTATTTATAGGATAGGTATTTTGCCAGAAAGTTAAGAAAATAGGTTTATTTGAGGTAAAACATGACACAGAAAGAACACCTTGGGGGCTAACTTTGCTTATAATTTGGATGTTACTATTTTATCTAAGACATTTTGAAAAAAAAAAACGAGAGATTTCTACAACATCGGTAGAGTTCGAGCGTTCGAAGGCAATTACATATTACAAAGATTATGATAGGTTAGTTTTTAGAACTGAAATAACAGCTATAAATAAAAATTTGTACCTAATGCTAATCTCGATTCAGCGAGTACTTACTCGTGGCAAGAACTAAAGATGGCAAAATTATAAGAGGCTGCAGGAAACACGTACTCATATAGTTGAGTCAGTAGATTTTTTTTTTTAAAGAGAGCTAACTTTGTAATAATTAGGTACAGAGACGTTTACTAATTCTAAATGTCTATACGTAGTTGCATCCGTCAACAGCAGCCGATCTATTCTGACAGCTGTCAATATTGTTAATCTCTCGCATCAGGTAGAATGACAGCTCCCATCAAGGACAATTCACTTTTCACTATGAGATTTTTACAGAATACACCGGCAGGAGCCAAAGTAAGTAGCCAAACAAATGCGCAAGACCTATATGAAGAAATTGAACATCAATTCAATGATGTACTAGGTAATATATTATTATTCTATTATGTACTAAAGCATACTCCACGCAACAGCCGTGCCCGTGTATGTACCTAACTATACATGAATGCAAACAAGCCGGCATCCGCTACATCGCTTATCTCACTGAACAAACTTCGCTCGCTGTATCTTAAAATATTTCCATACACCTCGACTAACGTAAGAAATTCTTAGAACTCAGATAAGTATAAAAAAAACTCGGGGAAACTTACCCATGACAGATTATTTTCAACCTTTGAATTCCTTATTCAAAAATGTTCGTTGGCCGCCATCTTGAGGAATCGTTTTAGGCGCCAATCGAAGCACTTCGACATTTGTTGTTCTGCCTCCGCTCCCATTATAAAATCGTTGCATTATTCTATTAAAGTAGTACTTAATTCAAAAAAATCTGCTGAATTTTTCATATAATCAATACTCAATACTTTTATTACATTCCACATTTAGGTATTCTTATGTGGTAAACTTATAATTAGATCATATGGACCCTGTCGGACACAGCAAAATAAGTATGTTATAATTTTATAAGTATACAGTTTAAAAAAACCGTTACAGGTTTCATTTTAAACCCCAAAAAGTGTTTTTTCACGGTTTGCGTGTGCAAAAAATAGCGATACGTTTTTAGATACATATTTACACCTACTGGAAGAAGACAGTAGGTACCTAACACAAAAGAAATCTGATTTAAATTTCCCTTTGTTCCTACCTTAATAAATATACAAGCGAAACATATTAAAAACGTAACAATGATAACAGTTTGTTCTAACATAAAGCGTTACTCAATAAAAGACGTATAAGTGACGTGGTGCATAAAATCGCCCGTTTAGCCCCCCGGCGCCGCTCCCTTACTTGGGATGATCCGCGATCTTGGCCGATATTAGCACCGCGGGCAATAAGGGCCTATAAATAAAAAATACTTATTACAATCTGTAGGGTGGGTTCCGGTATTTATATGTTCGAAGATTTTTTATTTTTTGCTTTTGCAATTTGAAGGGATGTTTTCAATGGAGGAAGATACTTAGGGGATTTTGCTGATAAGTTATTGTTGGTATCTTTCTACATACATAATGTGCTTAGATAGAACATGAAATATTTATGACAAAAATTACTAGAACTTCTTTTTGGGGACAAAAAAAATCTTTTATAATTTTACTGTCGCGAATTTCCTATTGTCGAAGTGACCGTGCATTTTTAGTTTTTATCTATGTCACCATCATTTCATAAGCGTTGAATTAATTAAAGAAGAAACTAAAACAGAGACGAGGTGACCAAGATGGACCACCAGCTGGCAGGATTGGTGACATCATCGTTAAAACAACTGGGGAAATACTGGACTGACGGAAAAAAGGCTTAAGGTAATTAGGTAATTACTAGCAACTATGGTGTGTGGGGAATCTATAGAACACTAGAGGGTAAGACATAAAGCATGCAACGTATCTAGGATAAACAGCTTTCCCAAATTGAAATCTATCTAAATTCTAAACCAATAAAAAAAGCAGATTGAAGCCGAAATTCTGGGTCAAAAAGTTTCAGCTCGACCTACTCATGCAGATCTACTATATGAAACCTATTGGCATCACTCCTCGACAGGCCGACAGGCATTCGATGCTTTCATCTCTATTTACTTTAATCGCTAGTTCGTTCGCAAACACCGCTCGCAGGCAAATCCCAGATATCCGGTCTAGTTTCCAATTTTTTTGGCGGGTCTTTGATTTGCAATTGATGTTTCGATATAATAAAGGTGTTTTTTTGATGTTGCATTAGAATTTAAGCCAGTTTCAATCAAAACTGTTATTTTTTTATCTCTTGACTATTGTAAGGTAGCAAAGTCTGGTATAATAAGAAGTACTTCTCGACCAGCTGGTAAGCTTATTTCAACAAAGGTCTTACAATTTCTTCCACAACACTAAAACACAGCCCTTAACTTTATTGTCCTTTTTTTTTTTTGAGTATTGGAAATCATCAAATGACTTCTCCCGCTCTGGGCGGAGTGAGAGGGCGTGTCAGACTTTTACTGACTAAAACCCACCCGTGTACCTTCCGTTGCCTGTGTGCCGGGGCCGCGATATCCCTTTCGGACAAACTCGCAACCCTGGCTGGAACATAATTGTCCTCAAGTTTGAATATTACCTAATCCAGTATTTGCACAACAACCAACAACTAACACAGCCCTCACCTGATCAACAAACAATAAACTGTCCACTTTCCACCCGTGCCTAATTCATAATTAACGGTCGAAGTATCGTAGGCGCGCGGTTCGCAAGATGGCCGACGGGTCACGTGACCCCGCAATGCGTTTTTAATTGCAATCATTCCGTGTTTTATGTTGTTTGCGCACTTTCCGTGTGTTTGCAGAAGCGAGGCCTTTATTTATGGCCGGTGGGAACGCTGGGGAATTAATTCGCCGGTGTAAACTGCTGAGCATTAGCTGCGATTTTTCTTTTAACCGTATTTGATGTTGATTAGAAATTATGGGGATTGTGGGGATTAGGATCGTTTCTATGTATTTTACTTGTGACAGTATTCTGTCATGGTTTTTAAATGTCATATTCGTCTAGTCGCAATTGGTTGCAAAAAAAACGCCTGAAACAGAATAAGTATCGTGTTTTAAAGACGCATTGGAACAATTTACCTAAAGCCAAGGATTTTTTGAGATTCAGGCACCGTCGCCACAAGTTTCCAGATACCTACTGAAAAGTACAAAACATGAATAGGTGTAACAAAGTCGGCAACCATAGTAAGTACTTACATACTTAATCTACTTAGTACAGCGAACAGTTACCAAGTATTACCGAGTAGTGTGTTTGCACATCGGCGGGCCCGTTTTACATAAATTGTAGATTCGGCGCTTAAGGCCCCGCGACTTACTTAAGTTTCGAAAATTAATGAAATCGTGCAGGCTCAGATGTACTTGAAACTTAAGTAATGTAATAAATTAGAATTTGTTCACTTAGAATTTTGTTTTGTATTGTTGTAAATTGTGCTGCTTTCTTGATAAATATCTAAAGTAGAATAAATAGGGTCTGATTAGATGTTTTCTTGTTATTTGAGTAGAAAATACGGGATAGGTTATAGCTAGGAAATAATTGCGTTGTTTTCTAATGTAATCTACTAGGTAAGGAATATAGAGTAGGTACCTAAATTAGCAGATACTTTAAAATACTGTCGTAAAACATATTTAGGAGACTATATCCAACATCTACACCAACAATTAAAACTAAAAAATTCGTTAACAAGCGAACAAGCTTTAATCCTTAAATTCCGTTATTTATGACATCCCATCAATATATTTAGGTGCGCATCGAGGTTTCAATTATTCTGTCAGGCGTGTACGATCAAACGAGGGCCCCCAGACATGCATAGCTCTGATAAAGCGGGCCAGCCTAAGTAAATATACAAACTTGAACGCATCTGCCTCTATGTGGCCCCTACATAATCTATCGAACAAAGTTGGCTGTTACTACGGCACGATCATTCTTGATAGAAATTGCTGTGCTGTACCGTTTTATTTAAATATTTTGGTGAAATTCAAGATAGTTTTATAGTGCCTTTTGTACACTTTTTAGGCATCTTCTACAACGTCGTCCGTGGCAGCGCAGAGGTCACTTTGACTGCATGTTTTGGGACATAGAGGGCAGGATAGGTGGTTGAGCATAGTTTGCGATATGTTGGAGTTATGACTCCACCGACGACGTCGTGGAAGTGGCCCAATAAGATCTGAAATAATAAATACCGATGGCCAACGACCCGAAGAAGGAGAAAGCATCTTCTTGTTGCGCTTTTAGAGGTATAATCCATCGCTTTCCATCAAGCGAGATCGAAGTCTGCAAGAGCGGAACTATTGTGAAACTGATATTTCCCTAGGTTCTTAGAATTTCTTTCGACATAGCTTGATCTTTTATATCTTATATAAAGTAATAAAGGCTCTATTTAATTTGAAATAGGAGGGACCAACCTAGTAAAGGTTTTCTTGTTAACAATTTTATTTATCGTATCGTTATATGTTTGCAGATCGATTAGGGGAATTGGTGCCAATCTGGATGCTTACACGTTATTGCAATGATAGACGATTATACGTAAATGCAGACGATGTCGCAATTCACATCGATTAAGGCTTAATAAAGGTCTGTCAGATAGGTGCCTCCCAACGTACGATTTCGTGGTAATTATTGAATGAATAAAACATTTAATAATTAAATATAATTTTAGACCTACCTAAATAATATTATGGAGGCAGAATAGGATAAAAAAATTGTTGCAAGTCGAGTGTAAAGAAATTTTCAACAGTTCACAAATTTTGATCCTTACTGCCTTCGGACTGACGCAACTAGGGTCACGAAATTTCCGCAGGAAGGTGCTATTGTTTTTTTTTTAAAGGTCTTAGAATTACCCACTTTATTGTTAACTTAGGTAATCAATTATTTAAATAATTATTTAGTATCAGTAGGTATCTCTGTTCGCTAACATGAGTTTACTTCCTATTAACTACGAGTACAATTTCTGAAAGCTATATCAAGTCCTTGATGAATAAATTAGCTTAATTATAATACCTAGCTGATAAGCGATTAATTGACAAGAGAGTTGACAAGATTTGATCCAATTCAATCCCAATGTTTATTATCTATTAGGTAACAACGCTATGTTATGATATTAGGATATATTATCATACCTATTTACACTATTTTTTTTTTATCATTTATTAAATATCTGGTAGGTACACACGGCTACACATCAAGCTATACATTTCCAGTTTATGCTGATCTCGCATTGTATAGAATTTCCGTACCATGCGAGGTGAGCTTATACTGGAAGTGTATAGCTTGATGTGTAGCCGTGTGTACCTACCTAATATTTAATACGATAAAAGTAGAGATATACATCTATCACGATTTTTGCCATTTGATTTTTGCTTTGAAAAAAAGTCTAAAACTTGGCGCCAAACGATGTCACTACCTTCCACCTACACAAGTGAATAATGTTCAATTTAAGTCCAGTACGTAAGTGGCCGTACGAAATTGGATCCGTACCATCTCCACCCCACGTTGTTCCGCGTTTAGTCTGACCAATCCAAGGATTATCTTTCTTGCTCCGAACGCTACCCCAGTGTAATGGCGGGAAATCCGAGACAAGATGGCCGACCGGGCACCGCTCGTTTAAGATATTGCTTTCATTAATACACTTAGCCCTGGTTTAATGGTCTTTAATTATCTTAAGACGGTCGAAGAATAAACGGTGGATAAATAGCACGCATGTGTGTGTATAAAAATAGGTTTATAATAATCATGGATTTTCTGGGTAGGTAATCTCTACCTTTAAGTTTTATCATATTTTGCCTACACTTAATTTGATTAATACCTCAAATTATTATTTGATTCGTGTATGTCTTTAAATACGACTCTCCCAAGTGTAACAAAATTGGCTCACCTAAAACAATACAAGTAGCGCCATCTGTCTTTGACAACTCAACAATATTGACTACAAAGAAAGTATCATCCAGCAAAAAAAATTATACCTGCACAATATCTTTATTTAAATCCTATATTTTTATAGGTTAAGCTTCGTTGAAAGATAATGATATTTTACAATTTCCAAAATCACGTTGAACGTCCCATTAAGCGACAGAGCTCATGGTCGAATAACGGGCCGAAAAAAGTTTCGCACACATTCACGCCGGCTCTTGTCCACAATTCTATTTGCGGAAGCAATTTCGCGAAATGCCACAATTTATTTAAAAATTACGCCCTTGTTTGTGTGGGTAAATATTGACGTGTTTGGTTTATGATAATGGCAACACTGAGAGCAGGTAGACTCGGCTAGCGACAATATTATTTACCTGTACACATATTATTTAATATTTACCATGCCAATGTAAAGTTTACAATATAATATTTGTTATGTATGCTCCTCTTTTGAAAGTTAGTGTTTACTCCTTACATGTGGTTTTTAATCATAGGTAAATTTGAAGACTAAACATAGGTGAGATTTAATTGTTGGTTCTCTTTTGCTTATTCGATTCCAAGCAGTTGACACACTTGTTGTATTTATTTATATTTAACCCAGTTTTTGTAAGTTAAGCTTTTGTAATATCATTAATGAAGAAGGTGTTTTTATCTACTAGTTATTCTAAAGATATGAATCTTAATAAATGACCGAAAATATGGTCATCAATGAAGACAAGACTACCCATTTTAATATTTTTTATTATTTCAAAATCTCTCCAGCTTCTGTATCTCTTCAACAGAGACACATAATTGAGTAGCTACCAGCGTCAAAAGTAGACAGTAGCACACCGATCATCATAATCAATATACAAGTGTTGACTTATTACGGCGTCGGCACTAGGCTGCCAAACAAACTCCTCGATCGAACGCAAAGTCAAACTGCAAACAATATCATCGTAGTATTTGTACTGAAACAACAAATTTGTAGCTAGCTTTAAATGCAAGCCTAACACGCGGGCACACACTCACCTTGTGTACTGAGACAATATGTAGGAGACTCTACTACGATCTTAAGCAACGCGACAAAATGAATCTCCGCCAGCGACTGATACGGCCCAATTCAAACACAGTCAGCGCCATTTTGTTTTGACAAGCGGCTATCTCAACGAACGCGGCACACACCAAACTTAACCGTAAGAACAGACCACTTAGAGTCATATTGGGATAAAGGCCCGATGGTGTAGAAACATCGGAAATTAAGGGAGGACCAGACACGATTCTGTTTGCCGTCTAACGTGGTCCCAGGACGAAGTTACAAATATTTGACGTGTCAATTTTGTGAATGTTGACCGAGAATTGCGGTTAATATTCCCGACCCGAACAACCTGGGTGTGCACGGCCACCCTTTAATTAAATGACTGAAATAGTCCAATTGTTAATTTATTAAGTCTACTCTCAGGGTGGATATTATTAGGTGTTCAATTATTAATTGTTACTACAGAGTGATTGGTTGGGTTATTCCAGAACGTACTTTACCGTACCGAAGTTCAGATAATTTTGATTTAATAGAAGAAATTAAATATGTCCAGATATACTGCCTAATTGTCCCATTACTTAGAATAGGACCTTAGATAGATAGGTACGACAACCGGGTATTAATTCAACAGATTCCATATAAACAACGTTGACCTTACCCTTTGGAAAGATTATTGTAGTCATAGTGAAACTTAAAGATGTATAGGAATAAAGAAAAGCACTTATGTATAAAGCTCAAAGAACTCGGATAGGTATCGTAAACTACCCACTTATCCCGACAAAACAACTACCCACCAACTTCATCATCTCTTTATTCATTAACGATCCAATAACCTCGTTGTTTTCCAATTTGCTCGCGATTCAACGCGAAACTCAGTTGTTATCGAGGCGAGATGGAACAATAACAAACAATCGCGAATCGATTGTAAAGACAAAACATCGTTACAGCTTGTTAGGCCCATATTGCTCGTTACCGCGCAGCTATTTATTTTCGAGTGGCAACATCGAAGAGTCTATAAACAAAAAAACACTCTGGCGGCGACTGTTTTCATTGACAACAATGCGTGGGACACTCCACGCGTAGTGTTAAGAGCTATGGTTTGGAGTACGCACTTACTTTTCGCGACATAGGTATCCGAGTAGGGGCTCTTGGTACTGTATTTTCATTGTGTGCTTTTAATTTTGAGTGCGCGAACTAGCTCGCTCTCTCGGGACGTATGTTTGCGAGGGTAATATTTGCTTCCGCTGTATAATTCAGCCGGCCGCCATATTTGCCAAAGAGCAATCATTTTAATATCGTCAGGCATCACATTAGGGCTGAGTGGATACTTACTTTGTTGAATTAATTAATTTTAAAATTTTAATTATGGTTTGGGATGTTTTCTTTGCTTTAGCTCTATTGTCGTTTCGACTAGACGTTTCATTGATAGACTTACAGCCTCATACATTACCTGACTAACCAAAAGGTGCCCCTCAAAAGAATTCCCCGACAACTGCATACTCTAGTAGCTAAAGCTCAATACTGATAGACTTATAGGATGATCAGCCAATTGGCCTTCTGGCTTTTTCTCCTACCAAATTTCAGTGACAAACTAGTGACATCAAAAAAAACACTAGCCGTTTACATACTCCAGGATTTTGGACTGCTACAAAACGGCTGCCGTGTTTGTCATGCAAAAAAAACTGCATGACCAACACGGCTCAGTAGTGAAGCCTGTAGCCTATATGTAGGTAGTCAGTAGTTAAGTTGAGCGAGAGATAACAGAGAGTAGTAATTATAACTCTTAACTACAGGTAAATAAGTAAGTGCTTATATTTTTTTAAGGCAGCATTTTTACTCAAGTAAAATTAACAGCACAATCATTTTCTAGGTAACATTTAACGAATTTAGCCGTGGCCATATTGTGTAGGCCAAATGTCTAGTCAGGAAAAACAGATGAAACTGGATACGAGAATTAGATCCTAATGGTGTAAGGTTCTAAACGCAAAAAAAAAACTAGACGAAGGTTTTTAAAATACTGCAAGGAAATAGCTGCCAAGGTTGTTAATAGGAACAAAGTGTAAAAAGCATACTTTCAAGTATTGTAAGAATAATGTATTGATAAGTAATCAATGTAAGTAGAGTAAGTAAACACATGTTAGTAAATAAATAAGCTATCTTTGTGCCAAAATAAGTAATTAAGAATAGTAAGTATTAAGTAGGTAATACAAAAGTAAATGTAAAATTAGGATAAGTACTATAAGTTAAGAAACTCTGTTCACCGTTAAATTTATAAATAAAAGGTAAAAAAAGGTTGCTGATTAATCCACGTCAGAGGAAACACGCAACGCCCTGGGATGAAGGGTTTTATTTAAAAAAAAATCTAAACGACGACAGTAGTTGCACACCATACAATAAGGTAATCCAAACCTGGTCCAAGCAAGTCCAGACCAGATGTTGTGTTCCAACACAACATCATGAAAACGAAGGGTCATCGATTGAACCACGGCATGGTTCAAAACCAATTTGCCTCAGAAATGTAGTTTATATACATGATGAGTAAAATATCACAAGTGAGAGTTCTCGAATCCTTGAGTCAAGGTAATTCTAACGCCATCTAGTCTTCTTAGCGCGCTCCTGCCACATATTGACAGCCACGCCATCTATCCTGTCTATCTTGAAACTACTAATAGTACCAAGAACCACCGCCAGTGCTGCCAGAATATATACATAGTCGTAATTTATTTGTCTGGTATCGAAAAAACCGGTCTGGTGTCGAAAAAACCGAAGTCTACCGTAGAATAAAACGAAGAGACCAAAATGAAACAAGAAATGTTAGAAACGCTTTTTATTAAAACTTAGTTGTCCGTCGGGCAAACATAAAATCAGAGACGGGAAAAAACCAGCATTACGACTCGACGTCTCGCGAAAATAATACAAAAACCTGAACAACACAAAACAACGTTAAAGAACAAAACTTAAAAACTAGGTATTTGTTTTTTCATTAATATTATCATTACAATTACACGCTCACGAGATTACTTACTACTACTATGCTACTTAATAATTAAGTAGCATAGATGCAAGTTTGAGAATTCTTATTAGATTACAATAAGAAATCATAGGTACGAAAATTTGAAAGAATCATGGATATTTTAGTCCTATCTGAATAAGATTTTAATATTAAAAATTGAGGTACGAATTCTTAAAATTAAGAGCTTAAGCTTACTATGGTCCCGTACTAAACTTAATGACGCAGTAATTCCTACACGTAATTAAAATTGCCACTAAATTGCTGATAAACAATAATTACGCTTTTGTGAACACTATTCTGAAAAACTCGACAATATTTTTAGTAGTCTCTGGTTTACACATTAACTGCATCAGTGTTTTCAAGCCATAATTATTGTTAATTCTGTGAATAAATTTAAAAAAAAATCGAATTAAACTTAATTTCTACTTAAAAATGTCTTGTAATAGTCACACTGGTAAACTAAAATGGCAAATTCACATGGCCACAATATAAGACACTGGTTTTTTTTTTTACTATTTCGAGGCACACCTATCTCATAATTAACCAGAATTAACTCTAACCTATGTTATAAATTAGATTCAGATTATTTACACAAGAAATACAAAGAATTTTTTATGTCAAAGACTTTTTTAACATGGTTTCTTATCAATCCAATTTTTCATCCCATTTACTTTTTGAGATATCTTTTGATCTGCATATTAATGCATCTTTTTATAGAATGAGCATTGTATAACTTACGATTATTTTACATAATTACCGAATTTAAATAATTTTGAGAATTAATATTGTCATGATTAATAAATATATTGATTTTACTCAACAAGTAGGGTGAAATCCTCTACATCTTCACACATGGAGTTGAAGTTTACTGCCCATGCTTCTGCCTCTTTTTCCTGTAAAGCGAATATTATGTTGTTAAATTATAAAAATTAAATAAAGATTCAGGCAAAAGTCAATCCATAATGATCAGTAAGGATTCATAAAAAAAAAAAAATTACATAAAATAAGAACAGGCCCATTTTTTTTTTTTTCTGCCTTTTTCTTTGGAAGGTTGGCATGGTCAAGTTTTTCCCTTATTGATGGAGCAACAATAGGGATGATGACAAAAACTTTTTTTTTAGTTCGTCTTTGAGATTATAAAAAAATATTGGACACGTATTTTTTCTTTTTTTACGTAATCTAAAGATTACGGCGATACATTGGGGTAAAATTTGCCATGACGTCACGAGTACGTAGATTTTATACATACTAGTGACGTAGCGACCCCCACTCCCCAACCTAAAATGCGTTTTATCTAAGTAATTTTTTATTAATATGATAAAGCAAAAAATACGTGTCTAATATTTCTTTATTATTGGACTGACGGACTAATTAGAATTTCATTTTTTTTACCCAGGCTTCATCTCTATTATGTCATAGAAGTATAATAATCATTCATTTGCTGAAATAAACTTGACACTTGAGTGAGTGCAGCCTTTAATCATATTTACCTCTTTCTTAGTCCTTAAATTCTTGGGCTTTCTCTTCTTAGTGACTTTCTTTTCCTTAACATTAGGGATGTCGAAGGTAAGGTCACCCAAATCATCATAATCACTTTCATTTTTCTGATCTGCTACAACAGGTTCTTGTGTATCGCTGCCTGAAGTGGAATGTTGCCGGAATGTCACCTTCTTAGCTTTGCCATAGCTTTTACGCGTTGGCTGAAAATGTGAAGGACAATATTTAGTCATTGGTTCTGTTATAAAATACATTGCACAAAGGTTCTACAATTTGTGTTTTTCTAATTTACTAATGATGAATCCCTAGATTCAAAACCATACATGTATTTATTAAGGATACTCCATTTGCCTTAATTTTCCATTTATAGAATAGAGACAAAAAGTATATAGACACACCACTGTAGAAGGCGCAGGTTGAATTTATCTTCACAGAGAAGTGAAGTTGTTGACAATGTGCAGGAAAAATAAGAAAACATTAGTTACCTTCAAATGATGTACAACTTCAATATCCTCAAACAAATGTACAGACTGAGAATCATCATTGACTTCTAGATCCTCAACATTAGTTACATTATCATCAACACTCTTTTCAGGGAACACTGGTGCATCAGCAGCTGACTTCAACTCTTCATACACCTTGTTAACTGCCTCAGAATTTGTAGCTATCTTAGTTTTTGCAGCAACTGGCAACACTGCTCTTGTTGGCCCATTGATTTCTTGAAGCACAGCTTTAGGTCTAGGCCTTAATGATCTTCCTCTGATAGGATTATTATTTATTTTAATAGGAGATACATTCTCATCCTGACTTTCACTTTCATCAAAGCCAAAGAAATCATCATCTTTGTCTTTCTGCTTTCGAGGAGATTTTGCAGGTAAATCGCAAATATTTTCGTCATTCTTACGCTTTCTTCTTCTTCTGTCATCTTTTGAGTTTTCTTTGTCAGTAGAAGCATCATTTGCACTACTTGAAACCTCTTCTGAAGTATTATTAGAAGGTGGGGCTGGTTTATTCTTAGTTTCTTTTGTTACTGTTTTCTTATTTTTATTAGCTTCTCCATTTACATCAACAACATCCTGATAAATAGCTTTAGTTGGTGAAACAGACCTTCCTCGTTTCTTTTTAGCACTCTTCTCTGCCATTTCTCTAATAAATGATATTATACTAGTCTGCTTAAGATTTGTTGTGTTATCTACTATATCTGTAAACATTTCATTTGTTTGAGGTAGCAGGTTAGTGTAAACATGTTTCTTTTTATTATTAATTGAATCCTCAGTGTTGATGAATGAAGTCTCAACTGCTGGGGTCATGTTTGGCTTTACATAGGCATTGTTAGGCCATTTTATAGGTAAGCTACCAAATTCTACTCTCCATGGGCTAGCCAAGGGATGTCTGACAGACATATTCATACTACTACTAGCCACAGGCTGCTCATCAAAGAAACTAAGTTCTTCTAATAAATTGAGAGGGTCATGATTGTGTACAGATCTTTCTGGAGTTTCTCTTACATTTACAGATTCATGAGCACTAGGAGTTTTTAACCCGTTAGGCCTTGGTGAGTTAACAGGTGAATAATTTATATCATCATCATGATCCATGCTTGGTTCTATATCTGCTGCTATATCTTCAACTCTTATTGATGGATAGTTACATTCATGTATGGAGTTTTTGCCAGTGTCATTTAAAGCCATGTTATCTCTAGTACCATTAGTTGTTTGTACTTCATTTACATTATTAACCACATTGTTTTGTACAATATTCTCTGATTCTTCGTTGCTATTTTCTGTTATTTGAGTTAGTTTAGCAGCTTCTGTAGCTTTTCCAGGGTTGACAGCATTCTTTAACGCTGCTAATGCTTTAGATATATTCTGATCATAACTATTTTTATATACAACTTTTTTTGGCTTAGCAACAGGAGCAGTAGTAGGTTTCTTTGTTACAGTTCTTTTACGTTTCTTTTTTTGTGGTTTGGGCTCTTCATCTGGGTCAAACGTGAATTCATAGATGTCCTGTTCATTATTGTCACTTTCTTGTGAAGTTTTCTTACTTCCCAGTAATTTAAATGACAGATTCTTGTCTGTCTTTTTGTTGTTGATAGAATTTTTAGGGCTTATTTTCTTTACAGGAGATTGTGTTTTGTTTGCTAATGATGAGAATCTACTTATTGGTGTCAGAAATTTCCTTATTGGTGATTGGGCTTTCTTCACTGGGGACGGTTTCTTATTGGCTGAGCGTTGAGTTTTAGTATTTTTCTTCCTACTTGTTCTGCCTTTCGCATTATTGTTGCTATCAGGACTACTTTTATCAGATGAGTTATCACTGGTTTCTTTTTGTAAAGCATTGAGTTTAGCTAATCTAGTTGGCCTTGCTAATGTTACTTGTCTTTTTTCTCGATTCTTACCTACAATTTTGTCTACATTTTCTTTGTCATTTAGGGCTACTACAGGCTTAGTTTTACTCTGCTGTATAGGTGTACTGGTATTTGTAGGTGGTATTGGTATGTACTTGTTAGGGCTGATGGAATTGTCTTCAAAACGCGATGGTAAGCGACAAATTCTTCTGGGACGGTTAGCAAGTAAACTACTGTCAGCTTTAGCTGGTGTTTTGAATGGAGATGATTCAGGCTTGTCATTTTTGGATAAACTTTCTATTTTTGAAGGTGTATTGTCAGCTTTAGGATTAGTAGTAGAACTGTTCAGTGTCACATTAGGACTGTCTTTACTGTTTGACAAATTATTCAGAATGGTATTTTCAACAAACCGATCTGGCAATCGCCTGTCTCGACGTGGCCGCACATCATTTGCAGGTTCTGCATTTTCTTTCGATTTGACAATTCGTTTGTGTTTCGTTTCAACATTTTGTTTTTTTTCTCCATTCTTGTTTGGACCTGTCTTCGCAGGTTTTGTGATTGTTTTCTTAGTTTTCGTCGGGATTTCTAAGCACGCGTCATCTGATGCGGAGTTTGTTTTGTCTGCTAAAGCTTTTCTTGGTGCTTTGGTAGTATTCTTTACTGGTTTGAATTTGGTTGCAGTGACATCAATGTTTTCTTTCAGAGCTTTGGAAGCTCGCGTTCTAATTCGCGGGGGCATGACGCTATGTAATAACAAATGTTCAACATGGATTTAAGGCACTTTTACACGTCTGTAAGTATTGTTTTTACACCATTGTAATTTTTAACTACGTTAATTAATAAAAATTACACACTAAAACCATTAAATACACAAAACACGTAATTCAATGTGTGGAACTTTCTTTTAGTTTTCGCTCGTTTTTTTTGACAGTTCATGTTTTGACAAGGGCTCATGCATAGGTATAAAACACTCCTCATATTTTTTTTCAAGTTGGGGTTTTGGCTACCCAGCTTTTGAGTTTGTAGTGCCAACACACATTAGTGATACGTGACGCGACACCAGCGTAAAATAAACAATGCACCAAAGTAGGACGCGAAACAAAATCCATGCCTTACCCCGCGTTCTATTTCAAACAGCGCGATTATGCCGCCGCAGTCCCTAACTATGCGTTTGCACTAAACACACAAAACATGTTGGAATCTCTATTTTCTGCCAATGTTCCATACAATGTTTGACTGAAACTAGAGATTTCAGCATGTTTTGTTGTGATGTTTCGCCAGTGCATACATACAGAAAGGCCTAACTGTGCGTTTGCACTGGCGAAACATTCACATAAAAGTAGGTAAAAACATGTTGATATATCTATTTCCTGTCAAACATTGTATTGACAATCCTACTATCCTACTTCCTTCCTACTAATATTATAAACGCGAAAGTTTATAAGTATATGTGGATGTTTGTTACTCTTTCACGCAAAAACTACTGAACGGATTTGGATAAAATTTGACACACAGATAGTTCATAACCTGGATTAACACATAGGATGCTTTTTATCCCGATATTTTCATGATATCGAGACTTATGCGGGTGAAACCGCGGGGCGCAGGTAGTATACTATATTGATATATCAAATATTCGTATTGAAAGAAAATAGAGATTTCAACATGTTTAGTGAATGTTTCGCCAGTGCAAATGCACAGTAAGTAGTAACTAGTTATAACAAGCGCCCGAGGCGCGCACTCAAAACGCTGTGTTTTGCAACAACTGCAAAAGTAACTTTGTAAACCTAATCCTAACGAATTTGTTTGTTTATAACGCTTTCACGCTAAAATGGCTGAATGGATTTGAATGAAAGGCACATTGGTAGACCATGACCTGGAGATAGGATAGTTTTTATCCTGATATTCTTACGGCATCGACACTTATGCGTATGTAACCGGGCGCAGCTAGTATACCAATATTGTACAAGTCAGTGCAGCGTGTCGAAAGCGATGAGATTGAGATCTTGGTAATCTTAACAGGCTAATTGAGTTAGGTATTTGAATATTTACAACAAACACTTTGTAAAATAAAATTATTCGTCATCTGCGCTATTTATATTTACTTATAGGAACTAGGTATCTAGTGTACGCACGGCTACACATCAAGCTATACATTTCCAGTATAAGCTGACCTCACATTGTGCGGAAATCCTATACAATGCGAGATCAGCATAAACTGGAAATGTATAGCTTGATGTGTAGCCGTGTGTACCTACCAAATGGAACATGGAATATGAAGGACAATAGACTCTCTTCCAAGATTACTTTGTAAAATGGCCAATGGAATAAATTAAATCAGTTGGCAGCGTCAGTTGTCAAAGGGGATAAAAACTACCACTTGCTAACTTTAGATGGTGCTACTATCCAACGTCTGAATTTGAAACCGAGCTGTCACTATCCGTATATTTTTTTAAAACAAGCGACTTTTTTTGCAAAAATACGCTGAGCCATGTATTTGCAAAAGATTTAAAAGACGAAAACTGTAGAAGAAAGTTCTTAAAAAAAAAATTGAATTAACATCTCTGAAGTTTTTTAGTTAGGAAGTTCATGCTCGAGTTGGTTTTCCACTCTGATCAGGTTATTTCTGTCGTACGCCTCCAGTCTTTAACAAAAAAACCGGTCAAGTGCGTGTCTGACCACGCACAATGAAGGGTTCCGTAGTTGGGATGAATTTATCACAAGAACAAACTTAACGTTGTAGTTGAAAAACATGTTCCCCCATACATTCCAACTGCAAATGTAAGTTTGTAGGCACAATATTGACTGATTTACTTAAAGACTTCATATAGGTTTTCCTGTAATCTATAAACATAGAACTATTCTCTGCATTTTCTTTTTTCAAAATTTTAGTCTCGGTAGATTCAGAGATAAGGGGGCGAACAGTAAATTTTCATGTACAGACGCAAGCACATCAAGCTACTACAATCTGTCAAATTTATTTAATAAATTTTCAACTTTAGCACTACAGCATAAGGTTCAAGGTTGATTGCGAAAATTTGACAGTTTCGGGTAGCTTGACCTGCTGGCGTCTGTACTTTCCTAAATATCTTAAAAAGTATTTATTAAAAAAATGTATTTGAGATCCTCGCAATAAGCCCTTTCATTTGATATGTCACACGGTACAAATCACAAAACTTTCGTTTTCAATTTTCTTATTTGTCCCCCAAAAGTGACCCCCATATTCAAAATTCATATATTTACGTTACACGTCCGTGTTTGGGTCACAGAAATACATAAGTGCACCAAATTTCAACTTAATTGGTTCATTAGATTTGGAGCAAATTGGCTGTGAGAGACGGACCGACATATAGACACACAAGTGATCCTATAAGGGTTCCGTTTCTTCCTTTTGAGGTACGGAACCCTAAAAAGAACTTAAAGTCAACAAACACAAAATAACCTATAAATTATAAAACGTTCACAATAGTTCATAATTTATTAACTTTTCCACTAAAGCTTCTTTTTTACCAGTGGTAGACGCTTTCCGTGTCCTCAGCTCCTTTAAAGAGTGCTATAATCCAAGTCTGTATGCGACTTGGAGTATAGCTCTATAAATACGATATTTATAACTTTCGTATAATTTGTTATCGAAACAAAAGTAAACTTATTTAAAACACAATATTGATGGTTTGAAAACGGACAACTGTGCTGCCACCTATGAAGCTTTCAGTTTTTAACCCCTTAAAACTGCATTGAAATTGAATGAAGATGCATAATTAGGTACCTTTGGGATATACCTACGATGCATAGTCAGCTACATATGTGGTATATTCCCACTGCTGGGATACAGGCGTTCTATCAGCACATGGTCTCCACACGGGCCCAGTGCGAGTTGGTGGATAAGACATGTCTTTGAATTTTTAGGATATTTCGGTCTAGCACATGCCGGTTTTCTCACGATGTTTTCCTGTTCCGTTTTGAAAGCAGTGGTGATGAAATCATTTACATAAAATAAAGCACCTGGCAGGGTTCGAATCTACGACCTAAAACTCGAAAGTCGCGGCCGCTACGCCACGCCAGCACCACTGAGTACTTTGTAATATACTCTGGGCCACCACCACTACTACTTAACACTGGTGCATAGTACTCAAGTACGGCCACCACTTTTTGGGAAACCGTAACTTTACTGCCTCCGTGCCGCAGATACCGTGCCTCACGCGCCTCAGAGATATATACACAAAAATCTTTGATGTGCTGTTTGATCCTCAGAGTGTTTGATCAATGGCCATAGACAAACTTCGGTGTTTGATTTGTGTATACTGTGGTTTTTGTTTTTGTGTGCGGTAACCCTAATTATTTGAATGTCGTTGGACGTTGATCCTGAACTGAACCGTTGTATTTTAAAACGTACCTATAAGTCATGATTTGTTCTGTTTGAAAGTTTAAAGTTATTCAAGTAATAAACACAACCGTTCTGTGTGCCACGATACTTGTTTTTCTAGTGTTTGCCTTTGTTTTGTCTTACGGTAAGTTTTCGTTAAGGCAGTCCATGTATTTTACAGTTTTCGTCACCCTTGAGAAACAGCAGCGTCTGTTGATAAAGGGTATCCGAAAAATACGTTTGAAAGCCAAATTGGCCAGTCGCGCATTTTAATTCTCAGCTTTACCTAATTTACGCTAAAATTCAAATGCAAAACAAACCTCCTTACAGAAATTGACACCAATGTCAGGCCTGACGAAACTGGAAGCCACAAACTAAATTAAAAAAACCTGACAACTGACAGTTCCCTGGTCATCCAGAAAAGCAAGAAAAAGAGGGACATGCAAGATTTGTTGTTGTTATAGGAGAGGAGAGGCGTTTTTTTTTTTATTGGAAAAAATACATTCAAAATGGTAGAGGCCGACAATAAAGGTACAATTGACACAGTGCAAGTTGCACTTAGGATCAGACCGTTGATGCAACTAGAGACAGATAGAGGATGTGACGAGTGCATTGACGTAGTGCCAGGATCGCCCCAGGTCCAGATAAAAGACCTGGCATTTACATACAATCATGTCTTCCCACAGCACATAACTCAACAAGAATTTTATGATACTGCTGTCAAAAGTCTCATTGGGAGACTCTTTCAAGGTTTGTTCCTAAGATATAATAATTATAAATCTTTATTTATCTCAACATCTTATGTAGGTATTACTTGCAGACACTGGTAAATAAAATGCACAATCTTAAACAGAGAAAGGTGTCAGAGATAGGAAGGTCCTGAGTTACAGATCACCCGGCTTAGATATAAAATTACTGTGATAAATATAAATTATTTCCAACAAAACGCTTGCAGCACGCTTCGCATGACCCAAATAAAATGACTTAAAAAAAAAACAAAATTCAAAAGTCATTTATTCTAACTAGGCTGAGAATCAAAGTAATGTCGTATGGCATTTTGTTGTGGGGAAATGCAGCCGACTTTCAGGCTATATTTGTGCTGCAGAAATGTGCCATTCGAGCAATTTATAACCTAAGTTGTAGGCATTCACTGAGGGATAAATTTAAGGAAATAAACATAATGATAGTCGCGTCTCAATATGTTTATGAGAACCTGATTTATGTGAAAAAGAATATAAATCTATATTCTAAACACAGCGACATTCATACCTTAAATACTAGAAACAAAGATTTATTTATTGAGCCGAGGACTAGGCTCCAAAAAATTAGTAATTCATTTAAGTGCCAAAGTATACGTTTTTACAACAAACTCCCAAGCCATGTCAATGAACTGAGCCTCAATAAATTTAAATCATTTATTAAACAGAAACTATGTCAAAAAGGTTTCTATAAAGTTAAAGATTACTTAGACGACAAAAAGGCTTGGGACTAATTAAGCTACTCCAATGTACCCCAAGGAACAAAATATTATTTTAGACTATTTTAGACTACACAATACTTTATGAGCATATAATAATTATATGCTCATAAAGTATTGTGTAGTCTTTATAGATAAAATAATCCAACAATTATTGTTGGATTATTTTATTTGACTGTAAGCTTCGATCAATAATGCACTAGATACACTATCCCATACAAAAGTTCTCTTAAAACTGTCGCCAATTGTGTTTACGTACTTCTAGTTTAAATAAATATACATTAATGTAAATTCAACCTTAAATGCAATGCTTAAAGTTGTATTCACAAAGCTATGTACAAAAAACAAAAAAGTCAAACATACATCAAAACAAATTCAGCCTTACACGCTTATTTTAAAGTTCGAATTACAAAGTGCTAATAAAAGCAATAAAAATTTATGACAGAGGCTCGCCATTTGGACAAGGAATGAGTGGAGTCGAAATGTGTTTATATTTCTTTCTATGAAATACAGAAAAAAATAAATTATACTAACAAATTCAGTTTATTATAAGCCTTGACACTCAAACATAAAGTTTAATTACAATGGCAAAATTAAATCTTTCTGTCATCGGAGAAACAAATAATTATAATGTCATGTCGCTTGAAAATAAAAATTCAATTTTATATAAGTTCAAAAATACTTATTGTTACTGTGATACTGTTTTTAGTACTCGTAATCTACGCCTTTGCGTGTTTCCAGTTATGTCCAATCCATTAAAATGAATCGAACAAATTGTCGAATTTTATAAGGCTTATATATTTCTTTTCCTCTTTCTTTCGCGACAGTAGATACTCATTCTCAGTCAGATACTCATTCATTCTACATAACGAAATGGGTCGCTAGGAAATCTACATACAGAAACAAAATATAAAATAACAATACATTCATCCATGCATTCCCTGTTCCAGAACAGTCGATGTTTGTTACAATAGTCGGTAGTTGTCACAAACATTGGTCAAACAATCACAATATTTGCTAATTGATTTATATTTACTATTTAATTCTGTTATTATTTTATGAAAAACACTTACTGATAATAAATTTACCGAAAAAAAAAAAATCCTTCCAAAATCTTGGTGTTACGGTGGTTATTTACAATTTTTTTGAACGTGTACTGCGGCATTTTGACGTCTTAACGTTGGCTATGATTGGACCATACTAATTTGAAATAAGACCACAACCGAATATGTGCTCTTATTTTTCGTTCCGTTTTTGAAGCGCTTACCGGGAATCTAGTGCATTATTGATCGAAGACTGTAAGTCAATTTATTTTAATTTTGTTTTCATTTATTGTTGACATAATCTACTCTTTAAAATGTTTTTATTTTATGAGTTGTATTGCAATTTGTGGTGATGTAAATTATTTTAGCATAATAATATGCACTATTATATAGAATCAAGTTTTTTCAACTGAACCGACAGCTGTGCTGCTGGGGAGTTTGTTGTGCCACTTCTTCTTCACAGCTTATGCACTAGGAAGTGGTGAAGGGTGGGCATTTTGGGGGACTGTCTTATGTAATTTTGACGTTCGAAAAGTGCTGATTTCTCAGCCTAGTTTGAATAAATTACTTTTGAATTTGAATTTGAATCAGCACTTTTCGAAAGTCAAAATTACATAAGACAGTCCCCCAAAACGCCCACCCTTCACCACTTCCTAGTGCTTTAGCTGGGAACTTATAAACAATTGCTATCTGTCATTTTGTCTATTCTTCCATCTCAAAAACCGGTTTCTATGGTTGTCAAGCTACGCGTGCTGGAGTCTAGAAACAATTTGTCTAGAAAACTTTCTGTTTTCAGTAGTTCAAACTTAAAGCCTATTTAGTTGTCTAGACTTTTTTAAACTGATCATTATTTTGCCAGGATACAATGTAACAATATTAGCATATGGCCAGACTGGATCTGGCAAGACATACACAATGGGGACCAACTATTCTGGATCTGATGGTGACTCCACAAAACTGGGTATGTATAAAATGCATCTGCTTTCTCATTTTGTAGGGAACTTCTTCTGTATAGATATTTTAAATTGTCTGCATTGGATTCTATGCAAACCTTGATATCTTATTAGAATGTCATAACACAACCATTATCCTATATTGATTCTGAAAGATGTTGAAAAATAATAAGAGTGATAGCCATTCTTTTATTTTATATAACTTAGATGTCTTACTAAGATAGTTATGAACTGCTTTCATATAATTACATTACAGTATATAGCTATATCCCTAGAGATATAACTATATCACGGCTATAAACATCTTACTGCAACATATACATAATTTCTTAAGTATAATTTTCAAGTGAAGAAATTTTTATTTTTTTTAACTCCAGGGCCCTATCCCTCAAAACTTTACAAATCTACAATAATTCTACAAATTGTTACATAACATAGAAATTACAAATATGTATAAGTTACAATATTGTAGACTTGTCACTACAATTTATGTACTTGTAAGGTTTTTCCGAAACAATTGTGTGGTACATGCATGTATGCAAGTGTGTGTTACAAATTTGTAACTTGTAATTGTAAAGTTTTGTGGTATAGGGCCCTGGATGTTACATTTCAACACAAATTCAAAGCCACACTTTAACTTTGAAGTTTTATTAAAACCTTAATATACAATTTCCAGGTGTAATACCCCAGGCGGTGGCTGACATATTTGATTTCATTGAGATGCATGAGGACAAGTTCATCTTCAAAGTGAATGTCTCCTTTATGGAGCTGTATCAGGAACAGTGCTACGACCTCCTCTCTGGCAAGGAGAGGGGACACAGTATTATAGAGATTAGGGAGGATATAAATAAAGGGGTTATTCTACCAGGTAAGCATATAAGTTCTTATCATGTTGTCACACTTTGCACACACCAATATTATTATGTGGGACTCAGGCCATGTGCAATAGCAACCAAAGGTTAGCTACACATTTGTTGCACAGAATTCACATTGTGCAGCAGGTGTAAAAGTGTGTGTGTCTTTAAATGAATAATCTTGAGTAATTTAAGTTATACTTTGCTATCATGCATGTTAGCAGCGGAGATAGCCGAGAGGTGTGACTGTCAGACTGCCAAGTATTTAGGTCTCGAGTTCGAATCCAAGGCAAGCACCTCTGACTTTTTGAATGCATGTGCGTATTGTATAATAATATTATCACTTGGTTACAAAACGGTGAAGGAAAACATTGTGATGAAACCAGCATGTCTGAGAGATATTTCTCGATAGCTTGTGAAACCCAGTCAGAGGCCGATGGGCGACTCTAAAACTCTGACACCAGGTTAGTCACTCACCACACAAAAAGAAAGAAGACCATGCATGTTGGAGGAGTTTGACAAAACATTGTGAATTCTTATGTTGGTTAAAATACATATCTAATTTGAGATAGTTAATTGATTCAGGCGTGACTTCGCGGAAATCCATTAAAAAATACAACGTCAAGTGTTGGGTCCGGGTTCGCAACAAGTCAATCGACATCCTGAGGATGCCTCGTTGAGAGGTGAAACACGTGTCGATTTCTTACAGGGTTCTTTACGACTCTTTAAGAACAGTTAAGCGGATTAAGTTACTAAATATACGTTGTCTATTGTATTTTATATCTAATTTGGTTAGTAATAAAATAGTTATATATTGTGTAAGTTTTATTACTTTTTTCTGATTAGATTCTGGTTGATGCTTTGCTACCCAATAAATATCAATAATTGAGAACCAATTGAAACATTTGTGTTCTATGTTTTACAGGCATAACAGAACTACCAGTAGCGTCAACAATGGAGACCATGTTGGTGCTGGAGCGAGGCTCATCAGGCCGAGTGACAGGCTCCACAGCCATGAACCAGGCGTCCAGTCGCAGCCACGCTGTCTTCACCATTGTTATTTATAAAGAGAGTAGGACTGACAAGTGAGTTCAATGTTATCTAGAAGCTTATTTATAGTGGCCATTTCAAAATATTGAGCAACAGAATAAATCCAGAAAATTCTATGTGGTAGGAGTTTTGTATTGTTTCATTTATTTAAAGCTACCACATAAGGCTTTATAACAACTTAAATTATTTATAAATCCAACGGCCAATGGCCAAGCCAAAGCCATATTGAATAATTGTGAAAAATACAATAGACGTATATTTAGTACTTACGTCTATTACTTATACACTGCGTTCGGCGCTTGACGTGGAAACACGTCGTGTCCGGGTTCGAACAAGTCGATAATCATTCTGAGGATGCCTCGTTGAGAGGTGAAACACGTGTCGATTTCTTACAGGGTTTTTTATGACTTTTTAAGAACAGTTAGGTTACTAAACGTCTATTGTATTTTATAATGGACTAGCTTTTGCCCGCGGCTTTGCCCGCGTGGTTGTCGGAAAATATCACACGGGTACGTACTACGTACTACCGGGTTTAGTTAGATACCTAATATCCGAGGAAAAGTCATTGACTCTCACCGCTGCGCCCGCGTTGACGGCAACCATAATTATTTTTCTCACGTAATTTTTTATCTGTGATATCTTTTAAAGTATTCATTTTAATGATATGAAGTCAAGACATATTATAATCAAAATTAAATGCCCAATTTACATAACATATTTTATTGGTTAAGGATAAATAAAATACCGGTCAAAATAGCTACGGAAATAACAATGAAATTTTTATCAAATTCTGAAATATAAAAATGGTTACTGTCCTTCGAAGATAGACATATGCTATCGCGGTCTTTATTTTTGAACTTTTTAAGATAAAGAATTCTGTAAAACATAAATTTGATGTATCTCTTACGGCTTACGCGGCGCACGCCAGTAAAGCTCCCAGTTGGTATGATTTTTTCCGACATCTTCGACAATAATTGTCATATTTCAGCCAATTTACACAAAACCTTAATGTATTATACACAAAAACCGCATCAAAATCCGTTGCCTAGTTTTAAAGATTTAAGCATACATAGGGACAGACAGCGCGAAGCGACTTTATTTTATACTATGTATAGATTTCCGCAAAGTCACGCCTGAGTTAATTAAATAATAATAGTGTAACAAGAGACCTTCATGTTGTGTCTTCATTTTACATTTTCTGCAACAAATATTACTATTATTTTCCACAGAAACATAGCTACAACATCAAAGTTCCACCTGGTGGACTTAGCAGGATCTGAGCGTATAAAGAAGACGAAGGCGAGTGGTGAACGTCTGAGGGAAGGCGTCAAGATCAACCAGGGTCTACTGGCGCTCGGCAATGTGATCTCAGCTCTAGGAGATGGAACTAACAGGAGTTTTATCAGTTATAGAGATAGCAAGCTTACTAGGCTGTTGCAAGGTAAGAAAATAATTGATCAAAAGAAGAATATAATAACAGTTAACAATGTCATGTCTGATTGTTTACATTAAAAGAAGTACTTGATTACTTTAAGATTTCCTAAGCTTCTGTAATCGTTTTTTCGCTATAGTAGCAAACTGCCGTGTTACGTGTGATAGGCGTGTACAATCATTGTGAAGGTATTTTCCGATAGACGATACTGTACTGTAAAATATCAACAACAATACGAGATAAATACATAAAATTGTAACTTATACAAATATCAACTTTAAACTCAAGTAATCTAACTAGATTTTCGAATGAAAAGACTATCGACAAACGTCATAAAATATTTTTTGTTGCAATGGAGACTGAACCATACGCAATTAAGTTAAAGTTTTAAATTCCAAAGTATGAAATTTATCTCGACTCGTTAGTTTTAGTGTACCACATGTGCCTACGAACAAAATAGCATTTTCTAACTTAGTTCTGCCGAAGTCTCGAAAATTATGACCTAAGGCTTTCCTAAAACTCGAGTTATTTACTCTAGTTTGGTTGAGACTTAGGTTGCCACATCTTCGCTTGCCATTCAGTGGTTAAACGCGAAATGTTACTCTACGTCTTTTATTATACACTAGCTGCGCCCCGTGGTTTCGCCCGCATATTTCTCGATCCCGTGGGAACATCGGGATAAAAAGTATCCTATGTCCTAACCCAGGTCATGGTCTACCCATGTACCAAATTTCATCCAAATTAGTTCAGCCGTTTTAGCGTGAAAGCGTAACAAACAAACAAAAAACTTACTGTCAGATTTATAATATTACTAGCTTTCGCCCGCGGCTTCGCCCGCTTGGAGGTCGGAAATTATCCCACGGTATAAAAAGTGTCCTATGTGTTAATCCAGGTTATAAACTATCTGTGTGCCAAATTTCATCCAAATGCGTTCAGCCGTTTTTGCCCGATTGAGTAACAAACTTCCAAACATACATACTTCCACATTTATAATACATATTAGTAGGATTATAGTTCGAATTGCCTACTACAGTAGTAATAGGAACTATACTTTCCTTCCAGACAGTTTAGGTGGCAACTCCCTGACCCTGATGGTGGCGTGTGTAAGCCCAGCTGACTACAACTTGGACGAGACCGTCTCCACGTTGCGGTACGCAGACCGCGCGAGGAGGATACGCAATAAGCCTATTATTAACCAGGACGTTAAGGCGGCTGAGATCGTTAGGTGAGTCCATGTAATTCTAGCCCAGAAGTTGGCGTATACTTCATAAAGAAATACTTCGTTGGCATTTGACGGGTTAAAGGCTCCTATCTGTGCGTTTGCACTGGCGAAACATCACAATAAAATATGTTGAAATACATATAGAGAAAATAGAGATTTAAATTTTTGTAAATGTGAGTACCATGGAGCCGTTTTTTATGTTAATAAGATGTATGTTGACTTGAAAGAGCATGGCAGTTGAGAGTATGTCATGCTCACTTAAATGTCGCGCTGATGGTGGCGAGTGTGTTAGATCATTCGGTTCCCTACAAAATGGTTGAGCTGGATGGTGCTGATCCACGCGTCATGTTCGTGAACGGGCACCGTCAGTTGTGACTGGTCATCTCTTATCTGCCATGGCTTATTTTTAATCTTATTTTTTTAATTGTTTTGATTATTTTTTGTACATTGTTCTCACATATAGAAGCAACAAGAATAATGTACCCAGGATTTTGTAATTTTCTATATTTAAAAGAGTGTCCTTGGAGTTTCTTGCCCGTTCTTCTCCATAAAGATCTACGTTTTGGAATGGCTTCAACTTTCTGACTAACTGACGCGACTATTTGACTATTCAAAAGTGTCTGTAAATGGTTTAATTGAAATAAATGCTTTGAGTTTGAGTTTTTGAATTAGATTTCAACATGTTGTGAATGTTTCGCCCGTGCAAACGCACAGTCACATAAACACAACTTGTCTCGGGAAATAATTTGTCGAGGGCTGCGTGAAGTCAAATTACTGCAGTGCTCAATTGCGTGCGGCACCTATAAGTGTTATCATTCATCAAAGTCGCGTCGCGCCTGGGGGCTTACTGTCTAAGTGAAATCTGTAGTTTCGGCCGTCGTTACGGGCGCTTCACTCTTCTCACTTACGGTATGTCTGTAAGTTAGACGGAGAACGACGGCCGAAACTACGGATTTTGCTTAGGGAGTAGGCCCTCTGTTTCGGGAGAACCTTCCCGATGACGCGTAAAAGTGTCACGTTCCTCAGACCTAGCTAGTGATGGTACCTTATTATATTATTCCTTGTTTATGCTTGTTATTTGTACCTTTAACCAGTGGATTTGCTCAACTATGTTTCATACTAAACATACACTTCTTTCATTCCCATTCAGGTTGAACAACTTAGTAAATGAACTAAGGCTACAACTCATAGGAAAAATGCCGACCGCCTCCGAACAAAACAACGAACACCTGCAAGAAGAATTAGAAAGAGAACGAGGTCGATACTCCGAACTATTAAAAAAACACAAACAAGTAACTGAACATTTGAGCAACATGTTGATTGAAAATACAAACCTTTGTGAAAAGGCTTTACTTGCTGAAGCAGCCAAAGACAAGATAGAAAGGAAGTTAAACGAGCTGACAGAACAATGTAACCAAACGATAGAGAATTTGAACACCACAGACAAAGATGATGAGCATCAAAAGACAACAGTTGTGGATTATTTGAAAGAAATTAAAATAAGACTGGAAGATCTACAGTCGGTTAATTTGAAGAGTAATGAGGAGTTGATTGATCATGAGATTAAACTGTCGTTCGTTAATGACGGTGATCATGAAAAGGTGGACGATGAGATGCCGATGAATGAGGATCAAGCTGTTCTGGAGGAGGAGAAGAGAGCTATGGGACAGGTAATAACTTGAACATTTAAGACAGCTTTTGAAAATGTTTCTGTAGTAATACATTTCATAAGTGTAAGGCCGCTTTCACATTAAGAACAGCCGCTCGACAGCAGCGCGTGGGCCGCACCGCAGTTTAGATGAGTAGTGTGGCGCACTTCATTAAAAAAATGGACTCCGGTACTCCTTGACGGGGTTTCAATCTCAATAATAAATCGTTGGGTGTGAGGCGGATATCCGCACAGACAATCAAATCAAATCGAGGTTGTATTCCGACACTTGCAACACTGGCTCACCGCCGACTGAGCGAACGCGGCGGCCGCGATTCTGTTTAATTGTTGTTTTGTTTATTTGTGGAATTTCTGACTGGGCGACGACGGTCGCACGATTGTCGCGCTGCTAAAGTCGCCTGAATGAGAAAGCGGTCTAAAGGTGTGTTCAAACATAAAACGGCAATCGTGCACGGGTGCGGCCTGCCGCGCTGCGATTGGACGACTGCCGCGCGCGAACACTTCTGTCAATCATTCGTTGGTTTAGTCCTAACTAGAGCGCGGCAGAAATGTGCCCTGCAAACGCCGCGTGTTGACACGTTAACAAAGATATTTTGCAGCTGAATAAAACAATAAAAAGTGATAAAAACTTTCTGCAACAATACCACACCTGCAGAAAGGAAATGTGACAAGTTTGGTCATGTGTCCAACCATTGAGCGGTAAGAGCGCGGCGTTTGCAGGACACAATCAGGACCAAACCGACGAATGTTTGACAGAAGCGTTCGCGCGCGGCGGTCGCGTATCCATCCAATCGCAGCGCGGTAGGCCACGCGCGGTAGCCGCGCTCTATTGCCGCTTTATGTTTGGACACACCTTTGGACCGAGACACTGTAAATTATGCTAGATGTCCATTCACTCCCCTATATATAGGTCGATAGATATTTCGCCCCACTGCCACTCCATCACGTTTTCTTTTCGTAGATTATTCGCAATGTGAGTGCACTTGCATCACTGTTTTGCGAAAAGATGCTATATTTATAGATTACAGCCTTATTTTTATACTCATTTTGTCCAAGATATATAACCAGAACCAACTATTTCTAAACTTAACTCCTTCAACAGGTGGCCCTAAACCAAGAGCTTCAAGAGCTGAACCGCGCGATGGCGATCAAGGCATCCGTAGTGCAAGCGATACTAGCCAACAATAAAGACATGTTGGACAGCCACAAGAATCTACGAGACAATGAGGACAAGATCTCGCATCTTGAGAAGGAGAGAGATGAGTTGCTGCAGCAGCTGAAGCAGACTAAGGTGAGATAAATTAATTAAAATCATTACATTTTCACCATTTTGTTATCCTTTTTGAGCAAGTTTCCACTGCATGGACATGCTACTGCTTCTCTTTGTGAGAGGGAGTGTTAATCCACCTAGCGGGTTAGCGGATGTCACATGTTTTGTAATATTTGGTTCTAGGACATACCGGTTTCCTCACGATGTTTTCCTTCACCGTTTTGGGAGTAGTGGTGATGAAATAATTTACACAAAGTAAAGTGCCTGCTTAGGTTCGAACCCACGATCTACAACTCGTAAGTCGCAGCCACTGGGCCACCACTGCTCTCAACCAAACGTGGTGATCAATGCTCGAGCCTAGAAAAAGTGCGAGCATTAAGAGCGTTTATTCTGAAAGTTGGCAACGTCGCAAATAGCTGTCAAAAATTTACCTGTTTTTAATCATTTGCCAATATTACTGTATGGAAATAAGAAATGTGTCTAACTAGGGAACTAGAATATTAATAATGAATTGCAATTATAACATTGCATTTGTTGTTGTACCCGTTTTAGGTGTAAAAAAGGCATTTGGAAAGTTTCCAAATCCTTTATTTTATATCAAAAACTTAATATTCGGTGTTACGGTATTAATTATTGCATTTCATAATCAATATTCTAGTTCGCTAGTTAGCCACATTTCTTATTTACATACAGTAATATTGTCAAATTAATCAAAACATCGAAATATTTGACATCTATTTGCGACGTGCGAAGTGGGCTACCACTTACAGAATAAACGCTCTTAAGAAGACACCTTTGTCCTGCAGTGCAGTACTGTTATTATTACTATCAGGTTCAACAACAATTGAAAATTGATCTCTAACTTACAGAGTAATCTTTCTCCTTCTATTCTTTAAAAAATCTTTTCTCTACAGAGCAAAGATCCATCTCACGAGGAGCGTCGTACTAAAGTGTCGAGCTTGGAACACGAGATATCAGACCTTAAGAAGACCTGCCAACAACAGGCGCACATTATCAAGACTAAGGAGAAGAACGAAGCCAAGATTGCGTCTCTTAATGCTGAATTGCAGGCCATGAAGGCCACTAAGGTATGTCATGGTTTTAGTACACACGGCTACACATCAAGCTATACATTTCCAGTATAAGCTGACCTCGAATTGTAAAGAATTTCCATACAATTTTATATCAGCATAAACAGGAAATATATTGCTTGAGATGTAGCCGTGTGTACATTGTTCACTCACAATGTTTGTTTTAGGATTTGATTAAATAAATAATAATAATAAATAAAACTTTATTCAGTTCAGAAAAACACGGTACATAATTAAAAAAAAATAAAATAAAAAAAATTGTACAAATTCCCTGGACACTGTGTCACTCCACGACGCAGGGAATCCTAGTGTGGGGGCACACTAGGATTCCCTGCGTCGTGTAAATTGTAATGTAATTAGCATTTCTGGACAGTTTGGAATCACAACAAAATTACTTATTATTTCCATATTATTTTCGATTTCGAGAATATCTCGCTAAAATCATCTTGCGTTTAACGCATCCGTCATTACACGTTGTTGGCGACGCGACGCGACTCTAGTCCCCGTAAAAGTGCAGGTGGCAACTACGTCGATGCGTCTGTCAGGGTTACATTACCTTTGAATTAGCATTCGGTAATTGGCACTGCCACCTCATCTTAAAACTTATAAATGATGAAGAAAATATCACCACCCAACATAAACGTCAATGCGTCCCAAACTGATAATTAATAAACATTCTAGGTAAAAATAATAAAACAAATGCGCGAAGAAAGCGAGAAGTTCCGCAAATGGAAGGCGGACAACGAGCGAGCGATGCTGCGCCTGCGCAACGAGGACCGCAAGCGTGCCACCGCCATGGCCAAGATGGAGAACTTGCACGCCAAGCAGCAGAACGTGCTCAAGCGCAAGATGGAGGAGGCCGTCGCTGTTAACAAGAGGCTCAAGGTTTGTCACTGATATACTTATTTTATATCGTCGATTTTATCGTTGGTCATCTAGGTGTTTCTAGCTGTTCCAACAGAGTCGTGCGTGACGTCAGAAAATAATAATAATAATTCTGAAATCATCCACAGACTGTTACTGGGTAGGCTGGCATGAATAAATAATTTCTAAATGGAGGTGTTATTTTAATTCAGTACCACTATTTAACAAGTACAAACATTTGTGATGCTTAGCAGCCCAAAGCTAGGGCGCTTTGAGCTGGTGGGATAGAAACTTATGAATCTTCAACCTTAGGCATTTACATTCACAAGCTTATCCCATGATACTGATACCTCCATGAATAGTTTTCATTTCTATGCTATCAAGAAGTGTTGCTCTGATTTCCTTTTCAAAATTAGATATGAATGTAAAATTAAAAGTGTCTCTGGTTTCCCCTCTTCAGGAAGCCCTAGAACGCCAGAAGTCGACTCAAATGAAGCGTAATGCTAAGGGCAGTGTGAAAGCAGGCGCGGTACAGCAATACATCGAGCAGGAGTTGGAAGTACATCTGAGTATTGTGGAGGCCGAGAAGTCGCTTGAGGAACTGATGGAATATAGGTAAGATCTCAAGCTGATTTAGCCCACGTTCGCACGGACGTAAAAATATCGCGGCGGGATTTTATCACGCACTGGATTTTTAACTGTCGGTGTTGAGCCGAGCGTTGAGAATCCAACGCGCTGGGACACTCTCGTCCCAGCGCGTTGAAAAAACACAGTTAATGATTTTCAACGTTCTGCTCAGCGCGAGAGTTGAAAATCCAGTGCACGAAAAAAAATTGTCCATGCGAACCTGGGCTTAGAGGATGTAGAAAATAGGTAATAGGTATTTACTGGCGTAGGTCATTTATAGAGCTTTAGGGGTATGAAGAACAGGGTGTAAAGTTACACCCTGTTCATACTCCATAAAAAAGGAAGGAGCCTCCGACCAGACGGGTGTCGTGTCTGGGGCAACTGCCCAGAAGTTGAAGTTGGGAGATTGTATATATGTCCATGGTAAACTCTAATTGCGCGATGCAGGATTTGTGTGACGTCAGGATGTTATGTGACGTAAGGTCTTTGATACGTAGTTCGCATGTGGCGATTGTAGATGGCCCACAGAGCTATACGTATATTGGTCATGTAGCCCATAATATAAATGTTTCCATTTATACGCACATGAATTGAGGTATTCAACAAAGCATGACTGGAATCGCCCGTTGAGAACAAGAGTTTGTTCACGCCTTCGCCGCTGGGGCAAGTTACCCAAGTGTGCCATTAAAATAGTTTTAACATCCCTCTATGTTATGGGGTTTGGTTTTCGCACTTAGCCCTTCAGTGGACCATTGTGCGTGGTTAACATCCCTCTTGTAACATCTTAGTCTAAGTTGATGTTAAAACATGTGAGTGTTTCTAAATTACCCTAGACTGACAAAAATGTTATAATGCATATTTTAATTTCGTGCTGCGAACTTTGACATAGACGCATATAACGTACATTTTCAGGGTTACTTCTTACTAAAATCTCTTGTCCGCAGGGCCTGGATAACCGAGCAGATAGAGAATCTACGTAACAGCTCAGACGAAGAGGCGAACAGGAAGAAGATAGCAGAGTTAGAAGATGACCTCGCTCTGCGTAAGGCGCAAATATCTGATCTGCAGCAGAAGATATTGACGGCTGATCAAGGTCAGTTATAACCTCGACTCCGGCCAGTCGTGGCCGGAGTCGAGGTACTAGCCGAGAACTAGCCGCAGACCATACAATACCACTGGTATTGTATGGTCTGCGGCTAGTTGGCCGTTGCGACCAAGTGCGCGATTCTTATCGGTTTCTATATTTCACCTGATTGCTGCGACCACTGGTCGTGTTGGTGCGCGAGCTCCCTTAAAAGGACCTTGATTTTTCGGCACTCAAATATTCTAGATAAAATATGTTTTTATAATACTGGACATTTAATAATACTTTAGCATCTACTCTGCGAAGATGTCAAGCGAGACGTCTTCTGCGTCATTACATGTGCTTATCATACATAGGCAAAGTTGTGAATTTTTATGTGTCTGTAATTTTATACTCACAGAAACTCGAAAATCATGATAATATTCTAGTTTAAAAATGTAAAGATATGAAAAAACAGTATTATAAAATGTTGCCCACCTTTCCAAGTTGATTAATAGTTTGTGTGAAATTCTCGTAGTGTGTTCAGGCTATGTGTAAAACATGCAATTTTTACTTCAACAGAAAACAAATCCCGCACCCAATGGGACAACATACAATCAATGCTAGAAGCTAAAGTAGCTCTCAAATGTCTGTTTGAGTTACTAGTGGACGCTAAGAGAGAGTTGACCAATCAGAGCGAGAAAGGCTTCCAAGCGAGGTATGAGGAGATCAAAGAGGCACATGATAGGCTTGCTATGGACTTTGAGAATAGTAAGACGGAGTTCGAAAGGCAGTTGTCTATGGTGAAGCTGCAGAGTGAGCAGAAGGTAAGAAAAAAAATGTGAGCCGTCACGGGACGCCTGGCAGATGTGAAACATCGACATTATTTTGTAAAAGTAATATGCAGAAAAGAACATATTGTGATAGGAACTAAATATGTCATAAAAAAAATCGTTAATAATAATTAATATAATATAATATATATATATAATCGTTAATAACGATAATAATTAACTAATCGCACAGTCGATCGCGCATGGCGACGCGTCGCCACACCGTACACACTACTGCATATAGACTGTATATATATATACCATCATATAGCGTGGCGACGCGTCGCCACGGCATGCGTCGCCACGCCAGAAATCGGTTTTACGTGCGGCTATAGATGTTTCACATCAATAATACTGTGGACGATTTTGATATATCTTTGTTATTTTGTCTAGTTGCTTCTTGTTACTATACACTCAATATTAATGTCGAAAAGTGAGTTTGTGGTGCATCTATAGGAGCGCTAACATACTGGGTCGCCATGGCTACCTCTGGCTTTACCGTAGCCAAATGAGGTTGCCGAATAAGTAGCCAGTAACGCGGGCGTCCGTCCTGCCGATCAGTTGGCCACTGAGTGAAGGACGCGTAACTTACTTGTATACAAAATACTGGCGACTTTGCTACGCGTCTCTAGGTCGCCAGAGTATCCACTTAGGGGCCGGTCGGTTGTGGCTACGCTTCCAAATTGGCGACGTCACCAGACCGTACTGTTATACATTTCAATACGAATTGTTTGGATACGTAGCCGTCGACAGCGCCATGGCGTCCCAGTGTGTTAGCGCTCTTACTGTTAACTTGATCGGCCATGCGCTGAAACTGCCCCGCAAATGTATGTGCCCTTGTATATTTGAAAATAGCATACATACATATAATACATAAGACATAAAATCACGCCTGTAAGCCCTGAAGGGTTTGGCAGAGGTGTATTTATAGTGCAACAACAACATATCAATGATTTTCACGTTGCTACTGCTATCTGACCATGCATAAATTGATAATCCTCACTAAAATAGGGTGCCCTATTTTAGTGAGGATTATCAATTTACGAAGATTCTCTGATCTACTTTGTACTTTTCTTTTTTCAATAAGAATACATACACTTGAATGCGGTGCACTATTTGATATACAGGGATACCTTACAGATAAGGCTTGCCCTCGCGCATCAGCTGGCTAATAAAATCACCAGTTTTTGTGTTAGGCCAAGCTGTGTAGTACCTGCTAAGTAAGAGGTTTATCAACAAAAAAATTGTTTCTTAATCAACTATGCTTACATTGTTGTAATTTTATACTTACAGTTATCGGCTTTAGTGGCACTCCAACGCGGCGTGGTCGGCAGAGGCGACAAGAGTGAAGCGTGTAAACACCTACAGAACGTGATACAGTACCAGCAGGAGAAACTGGAACAAGTCGAGGAGGAGAATGTATGATTGTGAACCTTATTGCATTTCATTAAAGATCAGTTTAGATGATGACATGAGCGTTTTATGTCGTAGTTAGATTATGTAGGGAGACTTAGGACAACTTGGGTTACTCGATTGTGTACCTTATGAACACAGAAATTAAGTATTTAGGTGACAATAATGACATTTGGCGCATTTTTGATCGTAGATTTCACACGGACAATATTTTTATGAGACGTAAAACTTCATAGGCACACACAATATTTTGATTTCTAACAAAGTAAAAAACAATAACAACACACAAACAATAAATCGTAATATTTTAGACTTTACATTAGCTATTTACATCAAAGTTCTAAAAAATAACTATGAAATCTTCAAAAAAATTTACTCTTTCACAGAAAAAGCTAGTAGACGAGTTAGAACAACTCCGTTCAGCATCGGCAGGCAAGAAAGCAAAGAGGAAGCTAAAGAAGGAGGAAATGGAACCCAAGGTGGAGACCAAAGTTGAGTATGTGGAGCCTACTGATGAGGAAGACGACGAGTTTGAAGACAGGAACAAGGATCCTGACTGGAGGGCCACGCCGCTTTTTAAACGTATACAGGTGAGCCATCACAATGCCTATTAGTGATTTCAAACCCATTTAAATGTAAAAATATTTACAGAAAGGGCTTGATGTGAGCTATAACGTCGGGTAAACAACTATAGTTTGACCGAGACCACTGTTCCGAGCCTTAGGTACGCGCGCGGCGGGGGGGGCAGTGCAGGCCGCTCGTTCGCCAATGCTCAAGGCGCGCGGCGTCCCGCCCGCCGCTTATTCGTCAACGCTGCCTCCGCTTTGCTGCGCATTCCTAAAGAGCGGAACAGCGGTCTCAGTCAAACCATAGGCGAATCTGTTTCAACATGTGTTTCATTTCATGTTGTCACAATTCTGACAAAATCTTGTACAATAAAAAAATGTTGATGATATTATAAAGAAAAAATACTTAATAAACCATAAGCTTTTCATAGTCGACACGAGACAAGATGAATCGGTCGAGAAACTTGCCCTGCTGAACATGGGTTTCGTTCTTAATATACCTCTGTCAATACACTAGCCCTTTCTACATGTTATTTTAGCGAATTGTTTTAGAAACTGTTATATAACCCTACCAACTGTAATGTACTCCAAATCTTGCAAAAAAAAAAAACATTTCAATTTCATTTAATTACTCACCGGACTTGTCGCCGTTTGATATGTAATTAGATAGATGCTGTGACCTAATTTAGAAGAGACTTTGTCTGTAGCAGTAGACAGCAGTTTGTTTGTCGTTTTATCAGGTCGCACCATTAGCGAACCTAATGACCTAATACGAAAACGTGTTAAAACTACAAATTAACGATTTTCAGACTTTCTTCTTTACTTCTGCTGTGAGTCCTTGCTTCTTGCCTTTCATGATTTTAGGGCAACGGGAAGTACAGGTTTTCATTTATTTGCGAGTATCCAAATATGTCGCGTAAATGGCCGTATTTTTTTTAATGCGGCGACTCAGAAATTTGTTTTTTAGAGCTCCAATAGGCGGTAGACCTACGTACTTAATACCTGAGAACAAGGGTCTTGATAGACTGACAGACAGATAGATGGAAAACAAAGAGATATAAGGGTTTCGTTTTTCCTTTTGAGGTACGGAACCCTAAAAATGTGAATGTAACATTATTTTATGCATCATATTAAACAAATGTTTCCCTCCCCCCAGGCGCAGCGCTCCCGCCTCACAATGAACTTCACCCAAGCCGACATCTCCATCCCCGACTCGTCGGCGCGCGCCGTCAAGCGCGGCTCGGACGGCGCGGCGCACTGCATGTGCAAGGGCAGCTGCTCCACCAAGATCTGCGGCTGTCAGAAGTCCGACAAGGGCTGCAGCAACACGTGTCGGTGCCCGCCCGACCAGTGCAAGAACAGAAGGGTGTCTTCTGATAGCGAGGACAACAAGGAGAATAATGTGAGTTGTAGGAGGTTTCCTGTCTGATACTGACTTGCGACGTTTGTTTGTAATGTATCGAGTTTTTGTAACGCGTTACAGTAGTCAGTGCAGCGAGCTGAGCCGCTCGATTGCGAGCCCATTATTACTACGAAGCAAAAAAAAAAATGCAGTATGGTTGAGCCAAGTGTTTGCCACGTTTAGTTTATCGCCGTTTTGTAACAAGAAATGGAGCGCTCTTGAGCCATGTGGTCCAAGCGAGCGTTCGCCACGTTTAGTGTATCGCCGTTTTGTAACCTAGCTCTCGTCGAATGACATTACAAACAAACGTTGCAAGTCAGTCTGTGTCTTTAGGTTACGTGACTGCTGTGTTACGTCGCAGCTGTGCTATACACCGCTGCCTATCAGCCTATAAAACAGGCGTGATGTGACTCTGAAACTGACATAAATTGTACCGTTAATACCTATAGCATCTGAAAGTCGGGTTGCGATGAGAATAAGCTATGGGTTCTTTTGAGTGGATACAGATGAGACACTCCGAATTTTATTTATATAAAAAGTGACTCTTGCTACAACACAATAAAGTGCAATTCAGGTCGCACACCGCTTACTACCGACAGTTATATTCACCTAGAAGTTGCATCCCTTTCTATCGCGTAACTCTTCTAACTACGTTACGGCCACTGAATTCGACAAGTCGAGCCCGCCGCGTACCTACATACTTAAAATGCAGAGTGTTCCATCAGTATTCATCTGTGGCATAACCAAAGATGTTAATGTTAAATTGTTCGACAAAGATTAATAAGCATCTATTTTGTTTCACAGCCATCAAGCACGGAGTTATCACTCGACACGACGCCTCCATCATATTTCGACAAACGGTAAGGCCACCCCACACATCCCTACCTACAAAACCCTATCCTTTCTAACGCTCATCCTTCTTCAGATTCGAAACATCAGAAGAACTAAACCCACAAAAAACAACAGAACTCCCTAACGACCAAACAGCAATAGAAACCGCTAACCAGCATAAAACAGAACCAAACCTTCCCGGATCATCAACAAAGGTCGCACCTCTTCGAGTAAATCGTCCCTTGCAGCCTATACCCAGCAATTCAACTCGGAAATGGATGTATGCGCTACTGGTATACAATAGTTGTGTTGCACCGATGTCTGAGTACTGCGTGAACAATATTCTGCAGTACGGCATGGATGTCGCAAAGTATAACGTGATATCTAACGTCTTCAAGTACCTGATGAGAGAGGTTACTTGTTCATTTGATTGGATTGTGGCGTGGCGTGTTTTTTATTTAGATTGAATTGTCTGGTCTTCTATTGGCTGATTAAACGCGTAGATTGTATGAGCCAAAACTGACATTATTGACAATTGTTACGTGATTTATGCGACTGTATTCTAAGTGCGGATTTCACCAATGAAACTGAACGCGTTCAACACATCTAAACGCGTTCAAGAGCTGTCAGTGTGCAATATTCCATAACAATTTTGACAATGACAGCTCTTGAGCGCGTTTTGAAAATGCTGATCGCGTTCAGTTTCATTGGTGAAATCAGCCCTAAGAGACCTCAAAGCGTTCCTAATTAAACCTCATTTTTGGCTAAGGGATGCTCTTCATTACTGCAAAATGTGCACTAATGAATACTGCAGAATAGTTAGTTAAGGTTTCAGTAATAAAGGGGTTTCTTTTCTACACCTGTTTTCCAAACAAAAATACACTTCTACTCTGATTTTTTATTTGCTAAACTCAAATTACATTCATTGGTGTTGACATAAAAGTATTCCCTTACCGGAAGCAATTCGAAAATGTAATGTAACGTTGCAGATTTGATTTTGAGTATTACCTTACAATACTGCCTCCTTGAATAACGAGTATTCGCCTGCAATGTAACATTTCAGATTATATTACAGACATTGTGCACGGTAATGCTCGACTCTGAACGTTACATTACAGGCGAATGCTTCCGGTGAGGGAGCACCTTAAAAATAATCTAGTTTCCGAGTGACTCTTACCATGGACCACTGAATCTTTCTTCCCTCCCGACCTTCACTATTATTATAGTGTTATTTTTCAAAAAAAGTCGATCGCCGCTTGTGCACATTGTGGTCTAGCAAATTAAAAATAGAGTTTAGTTGTGAAATAAAAAAGTGACACATACCAATATCGAATCGCTTAATAATCGACCGATAGAAGAGCCATTTAACTTTTCATCTATTAGTTAATCTAAAAGATTCTTTAATACCAATACGCCAGGTCATAGTATCTACGTAAAAAATCCTCTACCATAAACTTGCGGACTATGCTCTTACAAAGGAACTTCACGAAAAAGTTTATTAATACTTTAACAAAATATTTTCTTGTTTCTTAAGGCACACGAAGAAGTATTCGTTTTATAAAAACATTTCTGGAATTTGGCACATTTTTAAGAAGAGGGATACGCTATAAACAAGGCCTTCTCTGTAAGTGCATAGTTCTGCAATGCGTAGATATTTAGTTTTTGCATACACTTTTTGAAACACAATAGAAATCATGGTTGGATAATTGTAGCGGTTTTGTATGAAATTCGTAGTGTTTTGAGTGCTTTATCGGGTATTTAGAAAACATGGCAATTGAGTATCGTTTTAGCGGTAAAATATTTTTGTTTTTATTTTTAAACCTTGCAGAACTATGTTCTTACTTGTAATAATTGTCGTAAGACAACAATGCTTATATTTTGGCGAAACGATATCCTATTCAGAGAGGCAAATTTAGTAATTTATTACTTATGCAAAATGTTACTCTCGTCATCTATAAGTTTTTAATCATTTTGACGGCAAAAAGGTCTATTATTTACATGTATAAATGAGCAATTTAACGCCCATTCAATACAAGTCATTAATCAAGTTAATATCCTATGTTCGTTAGCCTGTATTGTTGTACTAATTAACTAATTATTTATTTGCAGAGGACACCTTGATGCAACGTTTGTTAAGAAGAAGAAAAGTTACTTTTTCCCGCATGATCAGGGAAACGGTGACCTCAAAGCAATTAAAGGTAACATTATAGAATCTAAATTAAACTAGTAACATTATAGAATCAAAAATTTCCGGGTTTTCTTCAATATGCTTCATGTGAAATATGGGTTGTAGTAAGTATGGGTAAATCCCCGTTGATGGGAATTTTGGAATTTTTGTCCACAGATCCCCATTGATGGGGATTTTCTCCATTGATGGGGATTGTCAATGGGGAATAACCCTAATTAGTGGAATAACCCTGAAATATAGGGGCTTGGCAGCTAAATAATAACGGGTCGATCGAAGGTTAAGTTACGCTTGCCGCGGTCGGTTCGTGGATTGGTGACCATACATTACCTATCGAGACCACTCCGTGCATCGGAAAGCACGTTAAGCCGTCGGTCCAAAGGTGAAAGTCCCGTCAAAATCGGTCCAGCCGTTTCGGAGAGTAGCCGGAATAAACTGACAGAGACAACAATTAAAAAAATAGTTTTTTTTTGTTATAAGTGCAGTATATACATATTACGTATGCATTTAGTAAAAACCTGTTATTTTGACGTTAGACACAGACGATAGATTCTTTGTTTTTTATCTTCAATCCCAAAAATCAATAATGCTGTCTGTTCTCCAAATTCAAATTCATTTGGTAGTTAGTAGAATAAAAACAATGAACTAATACATTTCTTTTCTTTTTCAGACTGATAAACATTCCTGGACCTATAAGAAATTAGCAAGTAACTAATTATAAAATTTTAATTTTAGTACATATACAATCATGCGAAATGAAAGTGCCTCATATATTATTAATAATTACACATAACTAATAATATCTTCTCAATGTATTGACATGTAATTTAAAATTATTATTTTACTAACTCCGGATTTGTAAAAATGCCTGATAATAATATTTTGTTGGAGTAGAGCTCCCAATAAATATTTATTACATTCAAATTAAAATGCCTCATATATTATTGATAATTTACTTATAACTCATATATTCTCAATATCTTTATTGTAAACTAAATTAGGTGTAAAATGTATTGACATGTAATTTAAAATTATTATTTTACTAAGGCCGGATTTGTAAAAACGCCGTTGAAATTTTGCGTGAATGAAATCCAGTCTGATAATAAAATTTTGTTGGAGTTGAGCTCCGAATAAATATTTATTATATACTTTGTATTTTTATTCATGTTATGAGCGCGCATTCTGAAAGTGGGCATCGTCGCATTTTGATGATAAATATTTAGAAAAGAAAGAAATATTGTTTATTCTGCACAAACAAAACGCACATATAAAGACAAAATACACACATACAAAAGTAGCCAAAGGCCTCGTATTCAACCAATAAATACAAATAAAAACAATGTTGATTTCGCTGTTTTGATCAATTTGGCAATAATTCTGTATGGAAATATGAAATATGGCTAACTAGTGAACTAAAATATTCATCATGAAATGCAATAATTAATATCGTATCACCGAATATTTAGTTTTAGATGTAAAAAAGTATTTGGAAACATTCCAAATGCCTTTTTTACACCTAAAACGGTTACAACATCAAATTCAGTGTTATAATTGCATATTAATGTTCTAGTTCATTAGTTAGCGATATTTCATATTTCCATACAGTAACATTGCCAAATTAATCAAAACGGGTAATTATATGATAGCTATTTGCGACGCTGCCAACTTTTAGAATGAACGTTCTTAATAAGCTTTTCTCTCCCCGTGTTCCTCTCCTTTGTATCTTCTACTGGTAAGGTCCTTTTCCAAATAAACAAGCTTTTCCTTAAATTAATATGTTTTGTTTACACACATACCGCCATTACGCACCTGTACCACCACCAGCTACTAGCTATCGACGGTTTTTTCGCTCGTGAAAAGCACAAAAGATTGTAGGACCCGTGTAAGTAAAATATATACATATTATATTAATAGTTGGTCAGGGTGAACAGTCGGCGATCAACTATTAATATTTGTATCTTTCACTCGTTGCTTCACCAACTCGTTTGTGGCGGCATCTACATTGCCACATGCGAACTACGCATCACACTGACTTCGCGCTAAATCCTGCACCGCTCAAGAAGAGGGGCAATTCCCGTAATTTTTAAGAACATTCACATTCGCATCTCATTCGCAATCTGTCAAAAATACAATCAATTTACCAACATTTTTGACAAGTTTGACAATTTGCGACTAGAATGTGAACGTTTTTTAAGTACGAGAATTGGCCTTCAGATCGCGCGACTCGCATACAATGCCGCCCATGTGCATGTGACAGCCCGTATTTTTCTGACAAATTATCGAAAATTAACTTTATAAGGGGGCTCTATCAATTTTTTTTTGTTTCAGCATCCCCCTATGATTTTTTGGACTTACACTTGTGTTTAAAAAAATTCAATAGTGTTTTTTTTTTGAAAAAAATGTCTTCACCTTAACTTTTTTTCAATGTTGACAAATAAAAAAATAAAAATTAGTTAATCCGATAAAATAACTCTTCAACTTTTAGAAATAATAAACAGCATCCAAATCGAGCCAATAATATCGGAGATATGGCAAACGCTACTCAAAAAATAAAGATTTGAATAACATGAATAATATTAAAGATAGACCCCCCATTTTAAATTAGTGTAAAAGGGGGGGTCTCCCCTTTTAAACTAATTTTAGAAAAAAAAAACATGAATATTCAGAAAATACGGGCGGTCACATGCCCATGGGCGACATTGAATAGAATAGAATATTCTACACATTCTATCATTCTATTCTATTCATTCATTCTCTATTCTTATTCTAGACATTGTATAAAAATCCCGACATTAATCGTCCGACAGTAGCCCACCAGACACAAAACCCGTCTGTTCGGAGGATCCTCGCTTTTCTATAGAGGATTAGTGAACTTTACACCCTGTTACCATACCTCTATACGTTTTTAGTTGCTACCTCTGCTCGCTTCCCGTTAATGGCCGGGACCTGGGACAGGTGCCTTACACATTACATTACAGCAAATATTATGACTCAGAGAATCCACCACAGCAGTAAGCAACCTTCTACTTCTGCTTCATTGACACACGCCTCTGAAAACATTTGCTGGATAAGAGACTTCTACGTTCATAATTAAATGGACGTGGTGACAAGACTGGTCAAAGTTTCGAAGGAACGGGCATTAGACGGCCCGAACAAAGACCCCTAGGCCTAAGGAGGCCCCGATCACAGAATGACAAAACCAAGCAAGGATGAGGTACGTATATTGTAATCTAATACCGCTCCGCAAAATCAAACACCAACGTCCATACTACTTTAATAACACCAATTCGTCCAAACACCGAAGTTATAAGCAACAACGTAGTTTCAGTGCCTAGTAGCTCGCCGTCCGTGAGGGCCTAGACAAATGGCATTCGCTTCGGAGCGATTATATTACGACAATCGCTATCGCTTCAACGATATCGAAGTTTAATAAATTACTCTGAGCAAAGTACACTTCGTTTCGCTATCGTCTCATCCATTGGTTTGTTCGATAAAAATTACATTTTGTCTTTGGTCTTTCGTGAGCAAACGTCAAATTCCGCGCCGTCGCTGTCAATTCTTGTTGTCAGTTGAACTCCGATAGTACAAGAGCCTACGACCAAAACCATGTCGCATCGTTTTACAGCCAAAACCGTATAAAATCGTTAGTTTAGATAATTCTGAACCCGACTCGGTGGGCAGTACCGGTCAGAAACGTCACAGTTTTATGGGAGCCCATTTCTGCTATATCAAAAGAAACAGGCAGACGGTTTCATTACATATTAAAAATGTACATAGGTTTCGTAATTTTAATACGAATATGTTTGTTTGCAGACATTTTGCGTGTCAAATGTGGCCTGAGCGCATTTTCAAAAATGTCAAAAATTTTACCGATCGGTCTCCCAGTAACCTGGTTCAATTTTTTTTAAAGTATTTTGTATAGTTACCGGTGTTACAAAAATATGATTTCTTAAATTTGAACTGGTACCTATAATTCCAAAAACCAAAATAACGTTTCGAAGTCGCCCGGAAAACGCGCGGTGTTTGTTACGCTCCTATCTCTCACGACAGGACACGAAAGTTTTAAACACGTTCAAAATGGTTCAACTCATAAGAGGCTCACACTTTCTTCTGAAAAACAATTTATTCGCATCAATAGATCAATTGACCAATGTTCACCTGAAAACAAAATTTTCAGACAGGTTGCTATGTATTTGATTTTTTGACTCATTTTTAACTTTCTCAAATGGTCTCCTTAGTACGTGCGATGCTGGATTCTAAAAATTGTGTTTTTGGTATCTGATATCTATCGTTCAACTCCATTCTTTAAATCAGACAAATTGCTATGAAACAGGTCAGTATTTGTTTTTGACATATTTCAAAATGCGGTCCGGTTAGACGTGACGCGAAAAAATTATGAAATTATGATTTTTTTGTATTCAGAGGGCCTAGACAAATGGCATTCGCTTCGGAGCGATTCTATTACGACAATCGCTATCGCTTCAACGATAACGAAGTTCAATTGGTAGACAAAGTACACTTCGTTTCGCTATTGTCTCATCCATTGGTTTGTTCGATAAAAATTACATTTTGTCTTTGGTCTTTCGTGAGCAAACGTCAAATTCCGCGCTGTCGCTGTCAATTCTTGTTGTCAGTTGAATTCCAATAGTACGAGAGCCCACGACCAAAACCATGTCGCATCGTTTTACAGCCAAAACCGTATAAAATCGTTAGTTTAAATGATTCTGAACCCGACTCGGTGGGCAGTACCGGTCAGAAACGTCACAGTTTTATGGGAGCCCATTTCTGCTATATCAAAAGAAACAGGCAGACGGTTTCATTACATATTAAAAATGTACATAGGTTTCGTAATTTTAATATGAATAAGTTTGTTTGCAGACATTTTGCGTGTCCAATGTGGTCTGAGCGCATTTTCAAAAATTTTACCGAACGGTCTCCCAGTAACCTGGTTCAATTTTTTTTCTATCTTTTGTATAGTTACCGGGGTTACAAAAATATGATTTCTTACATTTTAACTGGTACCTATAATTCCAAAAACCAAAATAACGTTTGGAAGTCGCCCGGAAAACGCGCGGTTGTTGTTACGCTCCTATCCCTCACGACAGGACACGAAAGTTTTTAAACACGTTCAAAATGGTTCAACTCATAAGAGGCTCACACTTTCTTTTGAAAAACAATTTATTCGCATCAATTGACCAATGTTCACCTGAAAACAAAAGTTTCAGACGGGTTGCTATGTATTTAAATTTTTGCCTAATTTTTAACTTTCTTAAATAGTCTCCTTGCTACGTGCGACGCTACTGGATTCAAAAAATTGTGTTTTTGGTATCTAAAATCTATCGTTCAACTCCATTATTAAAATCAGACAAATTGCTATGAAACCGGTGAGTATTTGTTTTTGACATATTTCAGAATGCGGTCCGGTCAGACGTGACGCGAAAAATGAATGAAATTATGATTTTTTGTATTCATGATAACTAAATGTATCGATTGTATAATATGGTTTTGTTCGTAAAACGATAAGGCAAAAATTTTGGTCACGGGCTCTCGTACCACTACTCTTACTTCGGGACGAAAATTCAAAAGTGATAAAATTCTATAAATAATGCATTTCATCGAGAATTTCGAATAGGGATGATGATTAAAATTATTTTTTTGTCCGTCAGGTAGATTATATCAAATATTGGACACGTATTTTATTTTTTACGTAATCAAAATATTACGACGTAGCGAGTAGCGAGCCCCCACTCCCCAACTTTAATGCGTTATACCTAAGTATTTTTTTATAAATATGATAAAGCAAGAAACACGTGTCTAATGTTTTTTTATTATCTGACTGACGGATTTAATAGAATTTCTGTAATAAAAAATTTTACTTCTCATAAAATTTACCATACCCCGAGTAAACTCCAAAAGTCGCCATTTTGTTTCGTTTTCCACAGGGTTTTGACGTTCGCTAATGTTTCCATCATACGAATCGAAAACTAGCGATAACGGTTGTCAAAAAGTGTCACTTGGCTACGCATTTCTATGGAAGTTATCGTTCGACGCTGTCGATTCGTTTGATGGAAACGAATGATGATGACATGTCTAGCTAATTTATATTCGTTAACCTATGATCACGTGTCATTTCCATAGCTTAAGTCAACCTCATACATTTTTGTCTTTTCTACTGGCGATATCGCTAATCGAATGTTACTTTGTCTAGGCCCTCAGAGGCCCGGGTCGACGGCGCGTTGTGTTCCACGCGCGCCTCAAAGAGATGTCAGCACAACGGAAGGGGTCCGCTAGGACCAATGCCTGCCGGGGTCGCGGAAAAGTCCGAAAAGTATACCGTGGCCCCTGGCAATGTACAGGCAACTGAAGGAACACGGGTGGGTTTTAGTAAGAGTCTGACACGCTCTCCCGCTCCGGCCAGAGCGGGAGAGATTTGATAATTTCCCACGCTCAAAAAAAAAAAAAAAGTTTCAGTGCCTAGATACCCATCTAGACTATGGTGACCACTACATCGCAATTATCGTCGAAGTAAGTTCCCTACAAAGCGTTTTTTGGCATCGTAAAGTCAAACCCCCGTGACATCATTTTCATGAAGGCCGTCACTGCGGCCGTTAGGGCCGATGCACACGATGCGTTGCGGCGCGGCGCGGGCGCTGGAATGGTGTCGCTGCGGCGTCCGACATACAAATATCCATGGTATGCCACACGGTGTGTTCCGGTGTCGCCGTATCTTTTGGAACACTCCGTTACATTGTCTTTTACATCTCCACATTCATTGTTAAGTCCATCAACGAACATTGTTTACAAAAAAAACATGTTTGTAAACAGTTTTATTTGATTTCTCGGAATGATGAGATTTTGATTAGGTATTTCCGACTCAGTGTTTGGAAAGAATTCCGTTGTGTATGAAAGAACATGGACAATAGACTTGTTGTGAATTACATAATATGTTGGTTTGTTATTAAGTGAAACATACCAATTATGATGATTTTTGACAAAAAGTCTGTGTTGTTGGCTAACAAAACGACACTACCTACGCTTTTGTGCGTGTTTAGTTTCTAGTTATAGTTTTTCGGAGTCAAAGCCAAGGCAAGACAACCCTCTCATCCTGAGTTTGGTCAACTCTGATTGGGGAATCGACCCCAACTTTAAAAACTTTTAGTAAGTTCGATAAATTACGATTTAAACATGGTTGTTGGGGTCATGGTATAATAATATACTTCGACAGGTATGGCATTCCGAAACACAGTGGTCACGTGGGCAACACAAGTCTACGTCATCACATCTGTGTTACCAAAAGTTTGGAATAATAACTCCCAAACCACCTTTATTATCTGTGCGAATCCGATAAAACAATGAGGTTTTAAGTAGCAATTACGTTGGTTTATGTTTAAATTGAATTGTTTCGTTTGATTAGACACACGAAACAACAATTTAAAAGCTTTGGTTTCTGAAAATATTTCCTTAATCGTGTTTTGTTGCAATAGAGTGGCAACTGGATAGTGACGTAAGCATGTGTTAGTCCCGGAATACCAGACCATGTTTTATTAGACCATGGTTGGGGTCTATTAAGCTGGCGATAGCACTAATTAGTCGCCAGCAAGATTGCTGGCGTCCAATTAGTGCTATCGTCAGCTTCTCTTATCTTGTCACCGTCGTCAGTCGCTATTGTGGTGGAAACGTTATTCCTTAATGTGCCCTATACTACAAATACACACAGCGTGCTTACAACACACTGCGTGTTCAATATAACAACGCATGTTCAGATGCATACTGGGTCTGCCTTGGCGGTGTAGTGCGTCCGGCATGTTTGCCGAAAGCAGAGTAGATGACTTTTACGCATTCATGAGAAAGTCGCAGGCCTCCTTTATGAACCGAATACATAAATCTGACAATGGAACATTGAGGGCGATGTACGAGGTTAATTATTTAGGCGCGTTACGGCGCCCGTTAAATGAAACTCGAACCAGTTGTAATAGACGTGTACCTACTTATTTGTACCACACAGTACCTACAGCCTCCAAGTGACAGCGGAAGATTACATGTATATACGACCGCAGGATGATAAACTTGTTAATTACACGTTACACAGTCTCGTAATAATAATGAGCTTATATCTTACCACATTCGAATTCAAACATCCTCTCGTTATTTATCAACCATAGACGTTGTCAGGTATACCTAACAGTGGGAATCATAGATAATTATTTGGTTCGCCACATTTATTTCTTGCCTAAACTAGTAATTACTTTGTTGTAATATTGATTGTTCTGTAATCATTTATTTCCATTTTTTCCCGTGGGTGTCGTAAAAGGCGACTAAGGGACTCACGAGAGAATGGGCAGCAGCGTTCTCTATGCATTTTAACACCATACTGCGATCACCAACCCGCCTGCCAAGCGTGGCGATTATGGCAAACCCCCCCACCCCCCATTTGGGGGAGGCCTATGTCCAGCAGTGGACGTCTTTCGGCTGAAATGATGATGATGTTGAATTTATAATTAATTAATTGAATTAATTTGTAATCTGTTGTGAATTTTATATGGGTGTATTCCTGAATTAAATTATTTGAATTTGAATTAAGTTGGTCATGAGCACCGGACTTTGACCGGTTCTTCGGTTCTATTGTCTGGAACAGTTAAACGTTCACTCATCATCATAGTGCTGGCCATAGATCTCATTAGTTGTGCCAAACGCCACGCGCGTACAGTAAGACACAATTAACTTAGATGTAGCATCGGCAAAATTCGTAAAATCGATCACCATCCGAACTGAGTGCGCCTTCAAAATCAGCTTACTTAGAATTATTGCTTTAGGTGAAACTTATCTTTACGAAAACGCAATAACTTGTAAAGTCATATAACCAAATACATTCGTAAAATTTAAATGAATTCAGAATGAAAATTTTCAAATGTATGCTACATCTAAGCTGTGTCGTACTGTACCAGTTTCATCCAAGTTCAATGGAAACATTTTCATCGCCGGATAACCGACACCTCCTTGGCACTCTTTAGATGCCACTGCCCACTTTTAATTAATCAAGAAAGAATATGATAAATATTCTATAATGTGGATCATAGATAGGTACAGAATGCAGGTGTTTTTAATGACAGAGTGACCAGTAAAGTTCCGCCTGTTAGGTATTCAATAGTAATAAATAGTATTTAGTATTAATTTATTTATTTTTTATATGAAAGAAAATAAATAAAACACATAATTATTATGTACTTTTACATACTTAAGTACCTACTTACTTTGTGTATTGACCATAAGTAAAGTCAGGTAAATTAATAATTGTTAAGAATATTATCTACTAACTTAAATTGACCGTTTAATCTCCACGTAAAATACTGGTATTCAGCTGCATCCGGTTAGACTGGAAGCCGACCCCAACTTATTTGGGAAAAGGCTAGGCAGACGATGATGATGATTCAAATCATAACTGTCATAATTTGACAGGTGTATGAAATGGCTTTATTTACGTAATTATGATGTCAATTTTCTTAATCATTATTTCACTGATTACGTTGTCACAACCAGTCAGATGGTAGACTAGCCTATTTACCTAATTCATTAGTGATAATGCTTTGATAGTGCAGTGATAGCCTAGTGGCGTGACCGTCGGACTGGCAAGTCATAGGTCTCGAGTTCAAACCCTAGGCACGCACCTCTGACTTTTCGAATTCATGTGCGTATTATATAATTATCCCGTGCTTCAAAATCGGTGAAGAGAGTCATCTTGAGGAAACTGGCATGCCTGACAGATATTTGTCCACGGCATGTGAACCCAAGTCGGAGGTTCATGGGCGGCACCCTACTCCCTAAGCGCAATCCGTAGTTTCGGCCGTTGGCGTCGTGACGGTCGCTTCTCTCTAATTCTCACTTAAGTTATGTCGTTAAATGAGACGGAGAACGAAGCTCCCGTAACGACGGCCGAGACTACGGATTTCGCTCAGGGCGTAGGCCCCCTGGTTAGTCACTAACCGCACGAAAAAGAAAGAAGATTAGTGAAAGGGTTTGGTAGGATACATTCAAAGCTCATTGCTTTGAATATATCCTACCAAACCCTTTCTAGAATTATAATCATGTCGTTCCATGTTCCGTCTGCAGACACTATCGTGCCTGGGTCAATGAACTGCCGACGTCTGTCCATTCATCAAATTGATACCTATTAGTTAGTCGAGATTTAGCTCGAAAGTTTAGAAAGTTATGCGTTATAAATATTGAAGAACTTGGGTATTAGTGCAGACTTGCATATTGGTTATTATTTTAACAAGTACCTATATTAAAACACTCTCACAACTCGTCGGCTTGAGTTAACGATCTCTCATTTTATCTGTACCCCTTAGATCTAAGTTCCGAGTGTCTCAGCTCAAAACTCAAAAGTATTTAAGGCACTATTGAATCAGGGTTTTCTGAAATGACGTTCACTAGATGGCAGCACTGAGACATCAGGTCCACGCACCTGTCAAAAGTGTCAAAGCGCCTTTCTTCAGTCGTGACTGAATGATGAACGAATGAATGAAACGAATGATGAACGCCAACTACACAACCCAAAAAAAAAAAAAACTACCAAATGAAAAAATTACTTTAATTTCGGAAGTCAATATTAATACAATGTTTGACAGGAAAACTGAGATTTCAACATGTGAATGTTTCGCTAGTGCAAACCGAAAACATTACAGTGCGTTTCATCAAATAGTTCCTATGTCGTAATGTTAGCTCTACTGATGTAGGACTAACACGACATACGCTACGGGTGGCACTTCCTAATAGGTCAGTTGTTAAAGTTTAACAGTGGAGCCAACATCGGCAAAGGAACTATTTGATGAAACACACCTTAGGTGTCGAGGTAACCAGCCAGGGTTGCGAGTTTGTCCGAAAGTGATATCGCGGCCCCGGCACACAGGCAACGGAAGGAACACGGGTGGGTTTTAGTCAGTAAAAGTCTGACACGCCCTCCCGCTCCGCCCAGAGCGGGAGAAGTTATTTGATAATTTCCCAACATTAAAAAAATAAAAATAAAAAAGATGTCGAGGTATAAATCATATATTGTATGAATGAACTTCAAACCTCGTTTATTGTAGTTGTAGGAACCTACAATGTAGGTAGGTATACTTACCAGTTACCGACATAATTATGTCTTCAGGGCAGTGGTAGACCGATCGATCAATAATAATAATCAGTTAGTAGGTATCTACTTCTTATCTAGACAGTTATTATAGATGTCGGCTAGAGCAGCTCGAAGCAAAAACGTTGTGAGTTTGTGACCTATTTCTAGATCTTTTGAACTTTCCTTATCTATACTTGTGAGCGTTTAATTAACTTTATTTTTGTTTTGGTAATGTCTTTGTGTTTCACGTTCCACTTAGGTATATTAAATCAAATTTTATTGAACATACCTAAACTTTTTATGTTGACCTTACCACACGGTGCGCAGATTTGGTCCTCCGAACATTGGACCTCAAACCCAGTCGTTTGACAAGGATACACACTCAACATTATTCAAAAGCGCTATGATAACAAAATATTATCAACAGAGCCTCTTAAAATGTCACCTCGAATGATTCAATAAAATCTAAATTTTATCACTCGGAAACTTGATTCGTAAAATGTTAAAACTTCGGTTAGTGTAGGTGGTGTGGTAATATGTCAAATTTGCATATTTTTAGTCATGTGTCGTCTCCACCTTGACCGAATATGTGGATCCTGACTGCAAGTCTCGCGTCATCGAATGTTGTGACTCAAAGACTTAAATGAAAGCTGGCGTGACCTCTACTACTTGTTTGGGTATGGGAAGGTCCATCAAAGCAAGTACCAAAGTAGGATCTTAACATTTCATTAGCGCAAGAGCACATTTTGTAAAGTACCTATGACGCTTGTTGAAAAACCGTAGTGTCATCGCTGACCAAGTGACCATGGCCAAGAGGTCGCAAACTCACACAACACTTAACATAAATTGTCATTTAAATCTGTCTTTTAAATTTTAACTGATTTTTAAATTGATTGGTTTAACAGATCTCTACATTTCCACCGTCAAGGGTCTGAAGGTTAATGGAGCCAGGTCTTATGCTGAAATAAACTGGCAGAATATCCTAGGCATTTCCATCTAGGCGGATTTTTGCGAGCCGAACTGTGACCTCGTTTGGTCAGCATCTTGAATAAGGGTTCCGTTTGAATCCGAAACTAGTTGGATAATCACGGAACATGTATCACATGTGTGTAGGTAAGTCAAACCATAATTTTTAACTTTATTAATGAATTAATTATTTCATAAGTCAAAACGGTATCACAATACCAATTTAATTTCAAGAATCTCCGTAGAAGGCGAATCGGAACGCTCTCGCATCTTCGAGTGTTCGAGAACCGCTAGTAGAGCCTCTTTCACGTTTCGCCACGAGTCGAAGAAAGGCTTGGAGGCTCGCTTTCGTTGTTTACGGGGAGAAATCTCGACCGGTCGGCGGCGGCCGCGCATCGCGTCAGTCCCGCGCACCGCGTCGACATCGACACTCCACCACACACGCGCGAGTGCGCACGCGCAATACCAACACATTCTCGTGTCATCAACATACAAACATTCTTAACAAAACTCTTCACATAATTTTGAACAATTCTCCTCAAGTTTTTTGACCCAGTGTTGTGCCAGTGAATGTGAACGGACTGTTAATTTCTTTTTTTGTTAGAAAGTGTTCCTACCTGCCAGGAGTGTTTTTCTATAGTCCACCGGTATGTTGTTTGAAGTTTTAAGCGTATAATAGCGGTATTATTTAGGGACGCATCGCCGTCAACGCATTACGGACGGAGTTTGGGACGACGCCTCTCACTGCCGTATCTCTGTGTCTAAGCGTTTACAAATGGTTACAAACATAAGAAACTTTCCACTTCCTAAGAACATAATGGGCCTTCTTGTAGCGTTCAGCAATAATGTGGGATCTAATGAGCTTTTGTCACGATGATTTGTCAGTTTTTAACTTTAAAAATATATCAAATAGCATAGTTCCAAATTAGTTTGGTACTTCGATAATCAAAAACAAGCAACACTCAGAATTCGTCCTCATTTTTCTTAGGAACTTGAGTACACTATTTTTCTCCAATTCTCCATACAATAGACATCAACGAGAGCGTGATCAAGGAAAAACTATCTTCAAATAAAATATTAAAGAAAAATCATAGAAACAGTTAACCTACTTGATTATAACTAGCAAAAAGCGAAAGCTACCACTAAATGTTGAGATTAACAACATTGTCGACAACTCGACACCGATAACCGCAATGCATACACAATGCATTATTTTTTCTCATTTCCTATTAAAGTGCGTTAACCCGCGAATCTAGTAACGCGAACCGTTTTTACGAGCGGCGTTTACATAATGTGCTAGGCATATAGACGTTACCACATGGGTTATCTTTTGAACTGAATTCGGGGTAGGTCTTCTCTTTTTGTGTGGTTAATGACTAACCTGGTGTCAGAGTTTTAAATCCGCCCATGGGCCTCTGATTGGCTTCACATGCCGTCAAGAAATATCTCTCAGGCATGTTTCCTCACGATGTTTTCCTTTACCATTTTTGAAGCTAGTGATATTTATACAATACGCACATGAATCTGAAAAGTCAGATGTGCTTGCCTTGGGTTCGAACTCGAGACCTATGACTTGGCAGTCTGACGGTCACACCACTAGGCTATCACTGCTCCGGCTTCTGGTTAGGTTACCGAGATAGAGTAACCTACCCCAATTCTTCCAGTGGGTGTTAGTTGAGAGTCAGGGCTTCATCAAGGGACTAAAACATTACTAGTCACTTGAGTGGCGATAATCTTCTGCCATCATCTTTATCAGTTCAACCGAAAGACGTCTAGTGCTGGACGAGGCCTCCCCCAAGCGTCGCCACATCGACCATGGGTAATCTTCTGTCATCTTTTCAACTGAAATTTTAAGATTCGTTCACTGCTTGACATAGGTGTCTACTGATAAAAATATGTGCGATTAACCGGATATTTGGGTTATACCGGGTATTACCGATTAACATAATGGGACTACAGGATCTAAACGTGCCTAGACGCAAGTTTTATAATGCCTACTGCCTAATGTATATGTTAATCTGCAGTAAACAAAATCAGAAAAAAATATGATATCCATCAGGATATATGCTAGGAAGATAGTGTGTTGAAACATAAAATAACTAATCTGATACGATAGAAAAAAATCACGATGATACCTCTAAAAATATATTTTAACGATTAACAATCATAATAATAATATACATATACATGCAATCATTCTGATTTTTTGTCAGATTATTGTACAAGCAACATAATAGCGTAATAGTGTTTAAGTTTCTTAGTCCGATCCATATATTTTTTGTAAAGAGATAATTGCTTCATATTTTGCAATAAACATGCGTTGTGTCATCGCTCTTCTCTTTTTTCTATGCAGTCCGACAGTGACCGCGCTATAGCTGTTGTAGGCCTCATAAGCCATTTCTATAACTACGCTACACTCCAGTCTATACAAAGGATGTTTGAAAGAGATCTCCAAGAGTGATAAGACTACAAATTTGTACATTTCATTGTTTTGAACAAAACGTGTTAATTTTTGCTATGCAAATGCCTTCTATTCTATTCAACCGGTCATTGTAAAGGCTTATTCGGAGGCCCACGTTTCGCTGCTAGTCCATGTAGGTACCTAAGTATGGCATTTTCATTACGAAGTTGGAAAAAATAGACTTTCGGGTGCGCTAACGTAGTCCGCGAAATTAGAACAATTCTTTATGTTAGGATTGTTCTCAAATGTCATGATTTCATGAAACAGTTATTCAATAGGGTAATTTTAGCTTGTATTCATGATGTTAGAGATTTTAATTCTGAAAATACATATTGGTTAAGGTCGCGAATTATATTTCGATCAACATACATCCTTATACTGCCCTGGTAATTGCAAAAAACGTAATAAACTTTGAATTTCGCGGCTACCCTGGAAGTTTCTCCCTAAGTATAGGTATAGTAAAAGTGGGATTGTTTTACAAGAGACCGTATAGTGGCGCCTGCGCCTGCGCAACGTGGGAGAAATGCTATCGCGTTAAATGTACCGGTCGATTGGCATGGTAGGGTTGGCACGAGGTTTATGTAATCTTTGATTATGTGAAGATATTATGCGATTTACTAAGAAATGTGTTGCTATGCAATTGTGGTGTTACAAGGTAGGTACTGGCATAGAAGCTATGAAGTAGGTAAAAGACGGAAACAAAAATTGAAAACGCTGTATTTCTAAAGTTAGATTTTCAGCATTAATTACGTAATGTATATTTCATTAGAAATGGTCTTGAATTTCTGTTGTAAACCCCTGTAAAGATGCGTTGACACTCCACTTTTGCCATCTCATAAGAACTTTTTCCCATAAATCTTCATCTTCTATCGCCAGACTACTAAAATACAGTTTTCACCTTCATAACTTAGCCAGTTTAATCTTTCACAAAAACATGTCTAAAATTCCAACCACTCGTCAGCCCTACTTCAGTCAATTACATCAATATTCTACTTGCAAACGACGACGGTTCCTTGCCTTGCGCTTGCGTCGAATTTACATGCAAATGTGGTGGGCGCGAAATTGCGTCTAATACGAACATATTACGACTCGAAGGACCAAGTGGTCTTGTTTGACGTAACGTGTTGAAGTTATACATACTGAGCGATGTCAACCGTATCTGATGAGATCCACTTTCCAAAGAATCTGAAGCAAAACCGCGTATTCTGCCCATGGTTGAGTCCGGAATTACTAACGAACTTCAAGCAGATTATGGTATCTTGGTCACAAAAATAATATTTCTAAAGTCAATTAAAGCAAAGAAACAAGTTATGCATTAAAATCGTGTTTCGTGAAAAACTTGATCTCAATATTTCGCCAATAAAGGAAATCTAAACAGTTTATAATTTGTTTAAAAGTACTAAATAGAACGTTGAGGTCAACGGCTCATAATAGGAATTGAAATCGTCCAACAATTACTAAAAGTTTATAGAAATTTTAGTGATTTCAAATCATAGCTTCTTCACGACATTTTTAGGGTTCCGTATCCGAAGGGTGCCAAACGGAACCCTATTACTAAGCCTCCGCTGTCTGTCTGTCTGTCAGCGGACTGTATCTCATGAACCGCATTAGGCAGACAGTAAAAAAAAAAACTTAGTAAAATGTTACAAAATCAACACGTGTTTATAATTAAGAAGGTATTGGATCGTTAATAGATCCGCTAAGATTTTCCTACCTACCTAGATATTTACCTACCTATATGTTATTGAAATTAATTTCTACCTAATGAAAAAAATTTAAGTTTTTGATTAAAAAAAAAAAAACCTACCTAATTCGATGTTTTTTCATTTAAAAAATAAATGATTATTATCAGCACTAGCACCATATTTAAGTGCCATTTGGGTCGAAGCAATTTTTTTAAGTAGGTACCTATATATATGGCCATCAAATATAGCCGGTCACTTTCGAAGGCCAACCACACATCTGCTTATTGGACCTGTCAAGGTTAAGGCTATGTGGCCTGAAGGGTCGAAAGGTTTCAAAAGCCGGTTTCTTTTCTATGTGGGGCTTAATCATTGTTTAAGAAACAGTTTTTATTTTTCACGTTGTAGTTGTGGTACCCCAGACAAATTCGAATACCACTACCTGCTATGTAAATAATAGTGACAGGAAGTTATAATCATATCATCCACATTATACTAAGTGGAAAAAATACGTATTACTGAAGCTAACTCAAAAACTATCCAAGCAAAGTTGATAAAATTTATATGGGACCAACTTGAGAGCATACCTTTCATACAAAAAAAGAATTTTAAAAATCGGTCCACAATTGACGGAAAAATTGATGGAAACATAAAAAAAAATCCATACGCTTTGACCATAGAACCTCCTCCTTTTTGGAAGTCGGTTAAAAAGGCATGTTTACGACATGAAATACTTAGTTTTCTGCGAGAATTTCCATTTAAAAGAACAGCATTTTTTCTTTTTTACTGTTAGAATGATGTGGGCATGTAATCGACGCGCTTAAGATTTTCTAAACCGGTTGACTAATGTAGGCATAACTTTATTAGGTTAAACAGGTGACATAATGTTGGTCAGCCTACGGCTTTTAGAAGAAGGTGGACTGCCTCGTTGTATTGGTCTAGTGGTCGCATGCGGTAAGGTCCGTAAGGTTTCGCTACCTAGGTCGGGCAAGGTGTTATTCGATTTTTCCATCAGTAGCAGCTTGGAGACTGGATTTGCGCCCGGTTGATGGCAACAGACTTTCCCGCTATTACCAATTGAATTTATACATAACTGGCGAAATGCGGGTGTACTATACGTATACAATGTCGCCCATTGGCCTGTGACCGTATTTTTCTGAATATTCATGAAAAATTATCGAAAATTCACTTTTAAAAGGGGTTGTCTGTCTGTCTTTAATATTTTTCATGTTATTATTTTTTTAATTTTTTTATTAGCGTTTCCATATGTCCTATGTCTCGATTTGGATTCTGTTTATTATTTCTAAAAGCTTATGACTTATTTTACCGGATTAACCAATATTTTTTTACTAAAATTTGTCGACTATGACAAAAAAAATGGGGGTGAAGACATTTTTTCCTAAAAATCACATTATTTATTTTAAAAAACACAAGAGTAAGCCCATAAAAATTGCGCTGGATATTGAAAATAAAAATATATATATAGACCCCCCTTTTTAAGTTTATTTTCGATAATTTATAATGAATATTCAAGAAAATACGGGCTGGCACATGCCCAACACTATATAGGCAACACTGTATGTACCATCGAGGAAGTTCATATCTAACCACCGTAAGGACTATTCTTGCTTGCAGCGCTCGGTGACTATAGCACCGGGCCGGTAACAGATGTGGTCATCGTGTTTACGGGATTTTGTTTTGAAACTGGTTAATGGATTTCTTTGATGGTAAATCTCTGCTTAACCCTTGGGGGAAATACGGGCGTGTGTTATATATGTAAGGTGGAAACTCTATCATTTAAAGTCTTGTTGTGTTTTAATACAAACTGCTACTAATCTTCAGTTTCTGCAAGTTAGCATAGATAACGCTATCTACTTATTACGCGGTCATAGTTCAAGCTAAAATTGTCAGAATTTGCCAATGTTTTTTATTGACTTGATTTCGTAGTATAGCTGATAATATTGGATTTAGCAAGAAACGGTAAAAACACATTACTTATTTGGTTTGGTGGGTCATTCTTCACAACTTTGAAGTGGATAATTATCACTTGCTTCAAAAACGGTGAAGGAAAATATCGTGAGGAAACCTGCCTGAGAGATATTTCTCGACGGCATGTGAAGCCAAGTCAGAACCCCATGGGCGGCTTTCAAACTATGACACCAGGTTAGTCAATAACCACAGGAAAAGAAGAAGAAGACCTACACACTTCAAGTACTTATCCTTATTAATACTTACGTATTATAAAAATGCGACAGTAACTACGTGCGGATTTCACCAACGAAACTGAACGCGATCAGCATTTCTAAAACGCGTTCAAGAGCTGTCAGTGTCAAAATTGTTATGGAATATTGTACACTGACAGACAGCTCTTGAACGCGTTTAGATGTGCTGAACGCGTTCAATTTCATTGGTGAAATCCGCACTTAGTCTGTGTGTCTGTCTGTTACCTTTTTACGCCTTATCGGCTGAACGGATTTCCATGCACACAGGTAGATCATGACCTGTGTTAGGACATAGGATACTTTTTATCCCGGTAGAGTAGTAGGTACCATCGAAGAAGTTTAAATCTAACCACCGTAAGGACTATTGTTGCTTGCAGCGCTCGGCGACAATAGAACCGGGCCGGTAACAGATGTGGTCATCGTGTTCACGGGATTTTGTTTTGAAACTGGTTAGATATTAATTTCTTTGATGCTATATTCCCGAGGGATACTTTCCGATCTCCACGTGGGTGAAGCTGCAGGCAAAAGCTAGTCATTAAGGGGAGTTATACACAAGTTATAAAGGCCTAAAAGTATATGATCCACTGCAGTAAAAAAATTGAATAATAGATATGGTATTCTCCAGGATATTATGCTAGATAAATAGTGAGTTGAAAACATAATAGGTACAACTAATTATTATTATTATTTATTTCTAAAACACTTAGCCTATTTTACAATTTGGTTTTTAGCCACACAACGAAAACCTCACAGGGTTTATCAGTGTGCCGGCGAGCCGCTCTTTTAAAGTTTAACATATTATTTTTAAATGTCTTATAATGATGATAATAGTTCAAATGTATACTACTACATACATACATTAGGAGACTTTTTGTGTAAGGAACGCTTTGATTTGTACTTATAACTAATTTGATACGATAGAAAAAAATGACGAAGATACCTCTAAAAATTTATATTAATATACTTACACGCAATCATTCAGATTATTCTACAAGTACATATCATATTTTTTTAGTCCAAACAATTTATTTTTTGTAAATATATAATTGTTTCATATTTTGCAATAAATTACAAGCGTTGTGTCATCGCTCTTTTCTTTCTTTTCTAAGCAGTCGGACAGTGACTTCGCTTCAGCTGTTGTCAGCCTCTTAATAAAATAAAAACTCTTCAACGAAAGTTCCCTTGGAATAACTTGAGTACCAAGGCACCAGCTGAAATAACAAGCAAATATTATTGCAACCGACCGCATTCGCAACGCTCTAGTTTCGCAGTTTTCTCCGAAACGGTACTATCGCACCAAGCCGTAATCAACTAATTGATAATCTGTGTTAATTAAAAGCTAACGTATTGTATATTTAACTCGGTATGAGTTTTATTTAAAAATACAAGGCATCATTGATCAGTAATCATTGTCAAATGAAAATCTTGTTCTACTTAAATGAAGATTAATTCAATCCCAATATTGATCTTGAATTCTCGATTCTGTTGGCTACCATCTAAACTTAACTAAAACTATTGATGTCCCTTACTAACTAATGAAAAAATCTGAAAGAGATGGACGTGGACCCCGACTTACGAAGACCCAGGCAGGCGCTTTACTTTATGTAAATAATTTCATCACCACTTCTCTCAAAACGGTGAAGGAAAACATCGTGAGGAAACCGGCATGTCCTAGAACCAAAAATTTGAAGATATGTGACATCTACCAACCCACGTGATATCTATATGTCTGTATCCCAGGAGTGGGAACAGACTGATTATGCAGTTTAAGATGATTGGTAGTTAACACGTAGTCAGCAGTAATGTACCTACATAAGTCGTTGGTTTCACAATTTCATTGATAAAGCTAATTAATTCCTTAAACATTGAAAAAACAATAGCGCTATTAAAATGCTTTCTCTTTTGTTCACATTTACCACAATGAAAACGTAAATTGTATGATTTAATGTCAAGTTTAATTCACTCAAATTGTACCGAATTGTATGTCATAGTATTAAAAATTGTCTAAATGCTTTCACTTTGCATATAAACGATGCTTCGGCACGAGGCAAATGTCGGAATCGTCCATTAATTTCTAAAATGCTGATTAATCACAGATACAGTTTGTAAAAAAGAGAATTCGGAACATAAATCATCGACAGAACTATCATCATTTTTGCTATAAACAGTAATCAGACGAATTTACAAATTATCAGTAATTTTTTGCGTGTTTTGTTATCTACTGACATAAAGAGAAACTATAAAATAAGAATATGCTCGTATGTATAAACAAAGTGTTTGAACTGCCTAAAAGCAGTAATAAAACGCGATCTTTTTTTTAATAAAACATGTTCCAAGTCCGAAACCCGAGTATTTACCTTAATGACCCGCCAAAAGCTCCCAAGCTGTGAACATGACCCCGCGTGCGACTCGAAGCCTCAGTCCACAAGGTCAGCTTGCGCAAGAAACACGATGGGAACCTTTGTATAATCGACCATTCAATTACAATTCACAGAACAAATGCTTTGATAAATCGGGAATGTGATATTACCTAATAATAATTCTTTAAATTGTTGTAGTTCCGATTTTAAAAAGCGGGAATTTTCATTGTTATAACTTGCTTAGCGGGAGGGTTGACCTTTATCGCGGTTTTCAAATAAATTCATTGATTTATGAACATGTTTGTATGCTATCTAAATACTACAAGGGCTATTGGTGTCATGTCATTAATATGCACCCGTGGTCTGGTCATGGAGAATCCCCTGTCACCGGTGTGATTTTATTTTTATATCGAATTGCCATAACGGTTTCTTAGTTTTGCGTGTTGGTCTACTTGGTCTTTGTGATTTCCTGTTAGAGTAGTAAGTCAGACTCAAAAATTTCCCCAAGGGCAGCTCAAAGGACAAAACTATCCTTGCCTGGGCCCAGTGAAATCCTCAGGGACAATGAACTGGTACTGGACAAACAACGTTCTGATAGGTATGAAAAGATTTTAATTTATTGTTGCCCCTCAGTGCCAATGATTCAGCTTTTAAAGGTTCAAGCACATATAAAAACGAAAAGGAATAAGCCTCAAAAGGAGAATTCCACTCAGCGATAAGATGATTTCGCAAATAGCGGAGAACTGGTTGCGCTCCGTTTATCCTCCCTCGCTTCAAAGATAAGGGATCTTGACGTTTTTGACATCTCTGGCATTATGTGCATACCTTTGTCTGGTTGTATGCTCTAGTAAAAATAGAGACGAAGGTTTTTTTGGCGCGAATGTGAGAAACAATGGCGATTGTGTTAAACTGTGTAAAACTTTCAATCTTATAATAAGTTTTTTTTTAAATAATCTGTTGACACACACACACACACACACACACACATTTCATATTTCCATACAGTAATATAGCCAAATTAATGAAAACAGGTAAATATTTGACAGCTATTTACGACGTTGCCAACTAGTAAGCTATACGCTCATAAATACAAACCATTAATTTCTGGTCTCAAGCTCAATTTTTTTTTTGTGGATGATATCCACTAGGACTTGCCTATATCACTGAAGACGAAAACTATTGATCTATCGACGATAAGTAGGTACCACAATTTATCGATATGTTTTTCATACTTACGCCACCAATGGAGCCACCTTAAATGGAATTATAGTTGGAAAGATAATAATTATTCCATACTCAAACGTAGCGGTGTCTTAGCGTGATTGTTAGAGCAATTAACACAAAAGTAATTATTTAACCGTAGTTATTTATTACAAGATAGGTACATATTTACCGTTAAGACGTAAGAACTGAGAGAGTCTGATTTATAAGTAAAATATTTTGTATTAATCCGGAAAAGCATGGAAAGAGCAGGAGAAAGGTCTCCTCCTGGCTACCAAGGAGTTCTCCCGCTGTGGAGCATCTGTTGAAATATGATTAAAATGTAATCGGGAAAATATTTAAAGCTACCATATTTACAACTTCCTTCAAACGGTCGATGTTATGACTTCTTTATTGAAAAAGCCAAAGGTCAAAGAAGAGCTACTTGTGGCGTCTAGTAGTTAAATAAATTAAACTATTTGAACGTTTTCTATTTTCAACACGGTAAGATTATAAGTAGACGTTCTATCGATCAATACGTTCTATCCTTACGATTGGCCATATGAAATGCGTATGCGCTGTCGCTGTGCGTACTGTCGCAATGGTTTTTTCGAAGGTGCTACACACTTTCTCTGACGTCATTCGAGGATTTGATAGATTGTGCAAATGCGGTACCATGTTATAACTACTAATGGTTATGATCGTATCGCGACGATGCAAGAGGTGTCGAGAACATCATGGACAGCTTTTCGATTTCTGGGTCTTTCTCTGAATCTATACTTTTGGTTTGACAATAGGTACTTCATCTAACGTCCTTTGGTAGCATTTTTAAGGCCGTCAGAGACCTGCTCGTAGTTACCGTGAGTCACCTCAATTTTGGTATAATTTTCAGTAACATAGTAAGTTTTACCAGGAGAAGTCCTCACGTAAAACTAATACACATAAACAACTAGTAACGATATACAGAAATACGAAAAAAGTCGGGAGGTATTGTGGAGGCATCTACATCGCCACATGCGAACTACGCATCAAAGACCTGACGTCACACAAATCCTGCATCGCGCAATTAGAGTTTACCGCGCGAACAGCATATGTATTGTATTGTATATAACTACCCCGACATTAATCGTTGGGTAGTTACCCACCAGACACGACATCCGTCTGGTCGTAGGATCCGCCCTTTTATATAGAGGATGAGAGAACTATACTCGCTGTTCCTCATGACTGTAAAGTATCATGGGACACCCGGTTTGAACTAAGTTCTTTTAGCTGTATATGATTTATTAATACAGAGCCAGCTAGTATGGACCCAAGTACTAGATGGCTCTGTTATAAAAAAACAAAAACTTTTGACTCTTGAAACTGACTTTTTCGGCAATAACGCTTTTTCGTTACGTGACGACTTCTGACAGTTTACTCCTACCGCAAACCGAGTTAAAGAACTTCGTTCTAAAAATCCATTATCTCGTGTATGACTTAATAATGATTAGTTGATTATTAGTACAGCATGTTTAAACAACAACCTTCTTTAATATAAATACCTATCTCACAATGCATAACGATGAATTCATTTTGGTTGCTCTAAGGTACTAATTCGCCATACGTAGCGTCCGCGATAATACATTACCTACCAATGTTTGTGATTAAACAATGCAGTTTTCTTACAAGAAAACTTACGTATGCATACAATAAGTTACGAAACCAGTGGCCGATTAGGCGAGAAAAACCGCGGGTGTAGTAAAACTATTGTTCTATCGGTACGTGGGAATACGGCGTGTAGCAATGTAAGTAAGGGTGCAGTTAGAGTGACTATTGTGCACGCAATCAGGCTATCAGATAGCTGGGATTGTATCTCTGTGGCCATCATGTGCCTACCTAAGAGATGAAATGCTTCTCCAACTTCTAAAGTCAGTCACAAACTTTCAATGACAACCCAAAAAGAAAATTGCTAATCCTTTGCTTCATATGTTTGAAAGATTCATATGATCAGCGATGAAATAACGCAATTAATGTTGTCGAACTGTCAAAATGAAAGGCATTAACATTGTAAAGATGTTACGCAATTACCCAACAGCTTTATAATAGCCCAAGATGTGGCGAAAATTATATTAATCACTCAGCAAAGTTGACTGCCTATAATGTCGAAATAAGCAAGGTCCTTCGTGGTATTTGACCACTGACACTGACAATTTGTGTGCGATACAAACGACATATTAAGCCCGCTCCATATTTTCTGCAAAACTTTACGAGACTTGTCAAATACGAGAGTGTAGAGGGAATAATCGTCTATATTCTTGTTGTCTCGTGTATATTCATATTATCTCCGTTCCGTGTCGGTAAATCAGAGGACTCTCGAGTAGTTTTGTGTTTAAGTTAAATCATTCCTTCACATTCCGGATCGCTCTCGCTGTCAGTTGGCTGCCAGTCACTTAGCGAGCGCATCTCAATAACATCTGTTACGGTGTATGGCAATCATACACCACCTTCACTTATTCCAACGTCTTTCAGCAAATATTTTTTGATTAAATATAAATAATTGTAATAGGCTGCAGCAGCGCATGCTACAGCTATATTTTCGATATTTTTAAGACGTCCATCGTGGTACGACAGTCCAATACTACCGTGCCAGGCAATAATGTAGAGCAACGCTCTCGTTTCGCCCTGTCTCGGCAAATGTTCTCGTCAAGACCTCCTGCCGAGAATGTGGAGCAGACCGTATAGAGGTGTTCATACGACAAAAACTCAGCATTTTTTTTGGAAGATGCTTTGCAAAAGACTTTTGAACTAGAAAACTAGTACATGCATGCTGTCATACCAGATCGAACATATTCTTCAAAACGAGGGATCATACCACTGGAGAAACATTATTATAATAGTTATCAGTCTAAGAGAAATGGTAATGACAGTGTAGTAACAGGAGACCAAATGTCAGTAATTATGGCAGAGCTAGGATATCCGTTACAGCTTGCTTGGCTTGCTACGTGACAGCTACTACAGCTATGTATTCTGGGGGAATGGTGGACGTTATTGCGGGCAGGCTTTTTAACCGACTTCCAAAAAGGAGGAGGTTTTATGTTCCTAGCATATGAATGTTTATTTTTATATTTTGATGTAGGTATGTCTACTGATTTTTCCGCCAATTGTGGACCGATTTTGAAAATTCTTTTTTGTGTTTGAGAAGGTATGCTTTCGAGGTGGTCCAGTATAAATTTTATTAACTTTGCTTGGATAGTTTTTTAGTTAGGTTCAATAATACGTATTTTTCCCACTTTCTTTATGGATGATATGATAAGTTCCTGTCACTGTTATTTACATAGCAGGTAGTGGTATTCGAATTTGTGTGGGGTAGGTACCACAACAAAAAAAAATAAAAACAAAAACTTTACACAAAAAAAAAATGGACTTCCAAAAAACACACTACAAAGTGAAAAATTACTTTAATTTCTGAAGTCAATAGCAAAAAACAAAAATTTTAAATCAAAGACAACGGATTCCGAAATTAAAGTAATTTTTTTGGAAGTTTTTTTTTAACATGACGATCATTTATCGCATGATTTCCATTAGGTAAGTACATGAGTTAGCCATAGGTATTGAGTGCTAAGAGATGTTATTTTACGTTAATTTGCTATTGCTAATTAGCAAGATAGCAAGTTGATAAACGTACCAACCGTTATAAAGAAAATGAACGGAAAATTGTTGGAAGAATTAGCTACAGTTCTCAAGCAAAATTATAATAGGTTTGTTTATGATCCGTGTTATTAAGTGCTTGATGATAGAATTTCCTAAAACAACTCTTGGTTTTTTGATATTTATGTCGTTAGGCTTTATTTTATGGAGGAGCTCGTGGCTAAGTAATAACAGCCGCACAGGTCGATCCTTGGATGAATGATCATCTTTACATACCGAGACTCCTCCGTGCGAAAGAACGTTAAGCCGTTGGTCCCGGCTGTCATTCATGGATCTTTGACAGTCGTTAAAAGCCATTAGAAGCCCGAAAGTCCGACAGCCATTCTTACCAAGGTGTATCGTATTACCCAGTTACTGGGTTGTGGAGGTCAGAGAGGCAGTCGCTCCATGTAAAATACTGGTATTCAGCTGCATCCGGTTAGACTGTAAGTCGACCCCAAAATAGTTTGGAAGAAGCTAGGCAGATGATGAGGCCTTATTTTATCGACACTAACAGTGTTATTTAAGAAAGGTTCTTTATTTCATCCAGCATTAAACTTCTGAACCTAGATTTTCGGTACTTAAATGCTATCATTCCCATATGGTAAGGCCCTGGCGAATGGTCCTTTGTAGTACGTGTGAAGGCGCCCTAATGTTCACGAAGTACACATTGGGTCATGATTACTGTGAGCAAACGAATTCTTCATTAACTACTATTGCACTGAGTTGTAATTATGTGCTTAACACAACATAACTTAAACGTCCCACCGTTTGCGTCCAAGTTATTTGGCTACAAATAACTTGGACGTAAACGGTGGGACTTTAAGACATTGTGTATAAAAACGCTTATAATTATTGTCTTTGTAAGACAAATGGATTCTTAAAGAATGAATTTTTTGAGATTTAAAAGATTTTAGATTTCTCTCGCTGATTAAGAATTAAAAGCTAATTAATGGAGCCAGACCAGTCTTTTAATTACTTAAATATTTCTTCCGAATAAAATATCCAATTACAAAAATGAATATAGATGTTTCCAACCATTTATTTACATAATAGTCTCGATAAATCTTGTTGCTTCAACGTCAGGGCTTATTGGCAATTTGTAAATGTCTATAGCAGACAATGGCACAGTTTCGTGTGTCACGCCTCTATGTAGTCTATGGGAAGAGGTTTGTGAAGAAATCGGCCTGCGCCTTTTCACGAGATCACATGTGGAAAGTAGATCTATACTAACAATGATTGGAGCTAAAGCATTTTTAGTTTTTCTTTTTGAGAACAATGTTAGGGCAATTTGTGAAACCCTTTGTGACCTCTTAGTATTGAATGAGTTTTTAAGCTAGTTTCGAGATTTGCATATCGTACTGTGTATCATGATTGAATAAGAAAACTTTGTCAATTTTATAGTGATATATCACTGAATTCAGATAGCGGAAATAAATGCCGCATACTTTCATTTTGTAGAAAGAAAATTGCAGACTGCAGTGAAAATTATAATTTTCTGGATTCATTCTACGCGTTTAACTCTTTTCTTAAGTAAAAGAGCGATTACTCGTAGTACCATCACCAAAGACTTGACGCTTTACAAAAAAATTAAAAAATTAGGCACTTGGTGGCAGCTTGACAAGTTCATAGGATCTCTGTATTGTCTTTATTCTTCAGAAACATAACATTAAGAGCCTGACCTTTGTGTTTTTGACGCTCGTAACACTATGGTTTGTTCGAAAAGTATCTGAAGAAAGTGTAAGCAAACCCTCCCTATTCAGGTTAAATTCCTGCTCAAGCACTCACTAAAGTGAATTCACTTGGTGAGAAATAAAATTTTTATAATTACATAAATTTTTGTTTGATTATCATTATTAAATTGTATTTGATAAATCATCGGCGAAAATTTAGGTTTTAAAATAAACCTCATTTATCACATGAAAAATATCTATAAGGTGATCTGAAATTAGAATTTCGAGTTGAAGTATTCAAATAATCAAATCAAAGCACTCAATTAGCAAATAATACTACAAATTGGCATCCACAGGTACGTTTTCTGTTACATTTGTTTACATTTTCATGATATACTTTTGGTACAGACTATACGTATGTTATATCTAGATCTATCTATGTTATAGATAGAAATACCTACACAACTACATAACTCTAACAACGTATTCTCAAGTAAATCAAAGTGCGCTAGCGGTGCGAGTGCGATGCGCCACACTGTGACCTGATTATGACGCAAGCGCAACTGAGATATACCATCATCTCGCGATCTACCCACGGTGTCATGCCGGTTGCAATATCGATGTGATGTGTATTGCAGAGTAAATACTCCTTTTTAGTTGAGAGCAAAGATAATGTTTGTGGAAGTGACATGGTGAATGATGCGATTGATTTTGGTTGTTATTGTAGTAAATGTTGGCTTAGTATTGAACTATGTAGGTACCCTAACATTCATTCTAAGGTTTATCCCGTCTCAGAATCAAACGTCAGAGAACATAGAAATTGATGAATTAAGTCAAGTAATCAAGAAAGAAAGAAAAGTGCATGTTCAGGGGGGGGGGGGGGGGTACGACCACCTCAAAGCATTTTTATTTTAATATTACTCCAGTGGGGGAAAGGGATGGACCTATTAGAGCGTCCTGTAGAGCTTCATCTCTTTCCCACACTAAAGTAATATCAAAATAATGCTGCTTTAGAAGTGGTGGTAGGCCCCCTGGTTCCTGATTCAAATTGAGCCCATTCGTGAGATGGTGACTTAAATGTGTGTTTCCTCATTCAAAAGATTTTCAATGACCTATTTTGCAAACTAATACCTTTCTTCGCATAATACGATCTACAACTGGATGTATGCTCTTTTGATGAGGCAGGAAGCATAAACCTAAGATTATCAGACGACAAACGTGTTTGACACCGCAAAGTCATTTGTCTTCCACCGATGCAATGGCATTGATTATGGTTTTATGAGAAAAACGATAAATGTCTTTTAAATTAAGTTTTATTTGCAGATACTTCTATAATAATGTTCTTTTTTATCACATCTATTCAAAAAGAGCTAGTTTATTCTTCGTAAACAGGTACTAAAATATCTTTTTTATCCCTAGGAACTAAAAGTGAGAATTTGGAATGTGGATATTGTTAGTAAAAGTTCCAATCACCAAAGAGATCAATTACGAATATTATATGAACAAGTAACAGGCTGGCAAGAGATAGAGAAAGTGTGAATTTGGTTAAAATGAAAAACCAAGATGGCGGCTGCGGAAATTTTCAAATTTATCATCATGGGTATGGTTTTTATAGTTTTCGAAGGTGCTAGTGTGGTCTATAGTGAGGTCAAAATGTAAATTCAAGATAGCGGCTGCGAAAATATTATTCACATAAAATATGTATGTCTACGTCTTAAAGTATACTTGCTTTCACCTTAATAGCATTATTATGAGTCTCTTCGGTATTCACAATTCCAATGGAGCAGTAACTAAGCACAATACGCTAATGTACAAGCACATAACGGAAGAATTTGTATATTTTGTCTTTGCTTTTGTTTGTTGCGTTTTCTTTTGTTATGTCACTAAACAATGTAAATGGTTGGTTTTTTTTTAGTTTTCATAATCGTAGGTTCTATTTATTGTAGGCTTTTAAAAATATTTGGTCCGGCAAAGTGTTAATGGTCTTTAAGGTTTTCAATTGGGAAATATCCAGTACCGGCCCAGAGTTTAGGGTAATGCGATAGTCTCGCCCCCTATTATTTAGGACTTAGAAATATCTGGCAATATGTTGGAGGTTGTACCATCAAAGAAGTTCATATCTAACCAGTTTCAAAACAAAATCCCGTGAACACGATGACCACATCTGTTACCGGACCGGATCTATAGCGGCCGAGCGCTGCAAGCAAGAATAGTCCTTACGGTGGTTACTTATGAACTTCTTTGATGGTACACAGTTACACGCCTAGGAGGTATACCTCGCTGCCTATCCCTTTGGGGAAAACTGGCGTGACTATAGAGATATAAGAAAGTTATATTTCTATTGGCGTGACGTTTTCTGAACTTTCCACCAACACTAAAACTTTCCACGAATCTATGAAAGAAGAAAATGCGTTATTTTGTAGCTTTTACTCAACGCTTCGCTTTTTAAAAGCTCACTTATCAACTTATTTATGTTAACTTCACTCCAAGTAACCACGTCCATGTTATTTTTAAACAAGTGTAATATATAAAACACCGTTATTGAAGTGTCATCCGTACGTAGGGTTGCCAACTTTTTTATATCAAATATAGTATAATATATATCTAGTATTTTAGAAGCCTGTCATACAGCCTGAAATACATAGTCGGTATCTTTCAAAAACATTTATATTCTGTAAATGCATATTTTTTGCTACTTGGCTACTATGAACCTTTAATAACAGGTATTTTTTTAATAAAAAAAATAAAAAAACTTTTATTTCAGGTATAACCCATATTAGACATTTTTTAATCACACACAAATAAATACAACATCAACACAAATTAAATCATTCAAATTCATATTCAACCAATCTCTCTCTCTCGTTATGTCTCATAACTATTTTTACACTCTAAAAATACCATTAATTTAGCTTTTACGAGATTAATACTGGCCCTATTGCGATCATCTCGCCATTTTGTTTTGAAATAAAAATATAGTAGTTTCGCCTATTATGTTTTTTCTTTAGAAATATAGTATTTAGGCCTCTAATATATCAGGATACTATATTACTTAGTAGGGTTGGCAACCCTATCTGTTCGTACTCAGCACCGATCATTGAAGAAAGTGGCCTTATTACAGCCGCACTGCGAATCGAGCCAAATATGTATTTGTGCTGTATTTACATAAGTAAATAATGAATGAATATATTTTACTATGTAAATATAAGTGACAATTGTAGATGGGTTTGTAACACTTTCTTGAATAAATCGAGAGAATAAGAATATTGTTTCATAGATGATTCAAGAACATAATGTGTTTTTTAGTGCAAATACTTGGTAGCAACTTAGTTTTCGTAGATGTTCTGTGGGTAGTCGCGTCTAACCAAACGGTATCTGGAAAGGAATTGACTCTCCCCTTGATTTTCAAAGAATGAGGTAAAGAAGTCATAAAAATTATTAGGTGGTTGATACATTTACTTATACTTAATACCTACTCCATTCTCCAAGTATGTCATGATCAGCCAATACCACCATGTCACAGTTTAATTCAGATCTCCGCAAAATCATTTACCGCGACTTTTGCTACGGCACAATAAAGTGCCATTCAGGTCGCACAGCGCTCTGCCGGGGTCGCGGGAAAGTCCGAAAGGGATACCGTGGCCCCTGGCAATGCTGGAGGAACACGGGTGCGTTTTAGCCAGCAAGAGTCTGACACGCCCTCCCGCTCCGCCCAGAGCGGTAAAAGTTATTTGATAATGTCTCACCCAAAAAAAAAAAAAATGGTCGCACAGCGCTAATCACCTACAATTATATTTACCTAGAAGTTGCCTCTCTTTCTATCGCGTGACTCTTAGATCTTATGACTACGTTACACTCACTGAATTGGCCCGGCAAGACGGGCCCGCCGCTTAGCCTCAGACCTAAACTGCGGCGTGTCCCATCTGTATTAATCTGGGACCATGTTCCCATGTGCTAACCTGTAGGTATGCTAAAAGATTCCCATGTTGAACAGTCAACTCATTTTAAGCTGATTTCCCTAATAGCTGGTTCAAGCCGAGCAACAAAATACTTTGACTTCAGCATAAGGCTGCCTGTCCACTGGAGCGGAGAGGAGAGGAGCGGAGTAGCGGTGTGCCAATATTAACCAATAGAATTGCATAAAACCTCCGCTCCGCTTCAGTGGACAGGGATTTGCGAACTAGTTTGAAAATTCATACAAAACCGGGAAGCGGAGCGGGGAAACAGAGTGGAGAAGTGGAGACGGAGCGGGGAAACGGAGCGGAGAAGTGGAGCGGGGAACCGGAGCGGGGAATTATTACTCGTCGCGTGAACTCTGTCTAGCTCCGCACAGTCCGCAACACCACTCCGCTACCTCGCTCCGCATCAATGGACAGACACTGTCCGCAACTCCGCTCCACTCCGCTGCCATTCTCCTCTCCGCTACCTCGCTCCGCTTCAATGGACAGGCTGCCTAATGATGCTACTAAGTTTATTCTTTCGGTCTTCGCACCCAGGATCACAATGATGTTGACACCTTGATTCCGATCGATGTCCTAATTACTTTTTGTGTCCTGACCTCGCGCGAAAGGGAAAACTAATTGTAATACAATATTATTTAACTCCATGGCACCCGAACAATGGTGTTATTTTTAAGTGGGTGTCAGTGAATCATTATGACGTCATGTAAAGGTAAATAAGTCTTATATAAAGATTGCAGCTGACTACTAAATTGATTAACATTTTAATCTATTGGCATTTATTAATGAAAAAAATTTTAGTTTGTTTTTGACCTTGAAGACTTTACAGATAGACCAAAATATTTATATCCAGAAATAATGTATTCTATGAAGCCTTGACGATTATGAGATATGCCTACAATTCATTTTGGAGTATTCCTCAAAGCGCAACAACTTTGAAACGCACCACATGAAGCGCACCAAAAGTATTTCTCGAAACGAACCATTCAGGTGCGCTAACAAGTTCAAATTAAAAATATTATAATTTTATTCCTCGAAACGCACCAACGATGAAACATAGAAAAGAGCATAAAGGATTCGTATTAATGATACCGATAGACGTTTTAAAATTCAACTGTCCTACTTGTTTATTTAAAAGTCCCTTAAGCACCTAGTTCCAGTTCATTTCTACTTTCCTGGTAGTTTGAATAAATAAATAATTAGGAAAATTTTATTTTAAAACGTCTATCGATATCATTTATTTCAAATTATGCATCGAATGCTGCAACGCATGCTCTTCTCTGTTTCATCGTTGGTGCGTTTCGAGGAATAATTTTGGTGCGCTTCATTTGGTGCGTTTCAAAGTTGGTGCGCTTCGAGGAATACCCCTTCATTTTCTATTGTTGCGATACCACCAAACCAAAGAAAGGAAGAATCGTAATACTGACGCCTGTTTTTATGCTCCTATAATTTATCAAGAAGATAATATTTCCAATTATGTCGGATTTACAAAAGCCAAAAGACCGTAAGGCTTTTTATAGCATTTTAAACAGTACCATTGCAGATTCAACTAAAATACGTACCATGTTTTCGACCAAGGTTGATCACATCATAAATGTTCATGTATCTACATCTCTACGATTACCTACTCCAAATGCGTACAAGACCATAAATAAATATATTTCTCACCTAATTCCAACCGCAAATGCGACCACAACTTGCGTTTGTGCCGACTTCGGCCATCATTCGATACAGGTGGATACTCTGTCTCAAATAACTGTACAATACAATACAATACAAAACACCAATACAGACTAACTAAAGATCAGATTACTTTAAAACAATGGAGCTTTGAAGACCTCGACTAAAACAATTACCTACAGATTCTTTGTAATTAACGCAATTCTTTTTAAGCAAACGGTTTCCATTGAAAGTCCAAATCTCATGACTTTTAATCTGTAGGCTTTTGTTTTTATTCAACCATGTTTCATTATTAAATAGCTGTGGTTGTAATTTATTGTTTATTCTTAACTGAAGCAGAACAGTCCAAAGGAAGAATATTTTGATCAAGTTTTGACTAGCATGATTTGACTTTTTTAGGAACGGTTAAATTCCTCCCTAATTAGCAGAAGTAAAGGCATATAAAGGTCATGTACTGATTGAACATGAACAAGTTTTTCGGACGACATAAGAATTTTGCGAATGTAGTTTTTAGTAACCTACAGAATGTAAATTTAAAGTCAAAACTTTACACTGAAAACTTAATTCACGACATGTATGTAAGCCGATATTAAATCATCGTTAATACCTTGAATAGACAAAGTAATTCTTATAAGAAGAAAAACAACTTAGCAGACGTGACTTACACTGGGCACGTCACAATTGGGGTGATAAGTCCCCTCTTTGAGGAGGCGCCACGGCATCCTCACCTTCCGCCTGACGCAGGTCCTCACCGGACACGGTTGTTTCGGGAGAATCGCAGGCCGATTCCCGGCTACCGCGCATATGCGCGGGCTTTCAGACTTCTCTGGGATACCATTCTGTTACTTCCCTGGTCCATCTTCCGTTTTTACCCCGTCTATTATCAAATAACTTCTCCCGCTCTGGGCGGATCGGGAGGGCATGTCGTGTCAGACTCTTACTGACAAAAACCCACCCATGTTCCTTCAGTGTTGTCTGTACGTTGCCAGGGGCCACGATATCCCTTTCAGACTTTCCAGCGAATTCTGATGTCTAAACCAATTTAAATAACTTGTAAACTAATTTTTAAGATTACTAATAAAGGCTATTTGAAATTGAAATACCTTGAACACCATTCGCCTAAGTCCTCCTTTACGCTGTTCAGGTGCTAACACCATTAGGAAGAAAACCGCCAATACCTACTACTGTCACTAGATGCTTAGAAAACGCGTCTTGTAAAATTCATACGTTCTCGTGATTGTCGTGGCCGCGCCAATGCGGTCGTGACCTTAATGTCATTGCTGTATTATTTTGATCTATACACAGCTGTTAATCTACTTGAGAGGTGCTGACTCACCTAATGATATTACCGTTTAATATTGTTTCTCTTCGGAGAATTTTACGTATAAAAAAAAAAAACGAATTATTAAAAAAAATCGTCTGCTAAATATGGGTTGATTGCATGCCTTCTTAAAGACTCATCCACAAATATTCAAATTCAAAAGTAATTTAGTCAAAATAGGCTGAGAATCGGCACTTTTCAAACGTCAACATTACATAAGACAGTCCCCCAAAAACGTCCGCCCTTCACCAGTTCCTAGTGCTTAGCTGGGAAGAAGAAAGGGCACAACAAACTCCTCAGCAGAAAACATACCGTAACATATTGTAACATATATTAATGAGAATGACATAATCACTCCCGACATAATCAATGAAATGCCTTTATGCAGCTCTGGTTACAAGATCAAGAGGTGCAAAGCGAATCATGCGCCGGTTCCTGAAATCCTGTTACCTAAGGATTTTAGAGACTGTTACCGTTGTTATTCGCATTCAGTCATCCAATAAAAAAAAAATATAAGTATGAAATTGAATAGCAAATTTACAGATCAGGAACTTAATCAGGCTTTCAGACACTGGGTGGGTTTTGAGCAAGTAACAACAATTTCAAAAGTTTTTTCATTATGAATCGTTAAATAGTCCAGCATTTCCAACAGCTTTGTTGCCTGTATTAAGTGTATCTACTTTAAAAATAACTTAAACCTATTTTTCCTCAGATGGCGCTACGGTGACCTACGATGAGCGCCCGCGCAGTGGCGCTGTGGTGCGCGCTGCTGGTCGCGGTGAGCGCGCGCGCCGCCGCCTACACCGTCGACTGCAACCACGAGTATACTGACTGTGATACTGAACTGAGTGAGTCTCTTCTTTTTAATAGCAGTAGCAGCATGACTTTATATAGGGTTGGGAAAGCTGTTTAAATAAATAAAATCATTTTAATTCGGACAACTAAAAGATCCATTAATAGTTAGTAACAGGTTTGCATTCAAAACATTATTGTTAGTAACTTAAACTAAAGACGAATTAATGAGAAGACCACCCACCACTTACACAATGAGGAATGGAAACTAGGGTATGTCTTCTCCTGCCGGGGTTGCGGGTTTGTCCGAAAGGGATATCGCGGCCCCGGCACACAGGCAACGGAAGGAATACGGGTGGGTTTTAATCAGCAAAAGTCTGATACACCCTCGCGCTCCGCCCAGAGCGGGAGAAGTTTTTTTTGATAATTTCCCACCCTCAAGGGTATGTCTTCTCACAAATTGCCTTATTACGGCCGAGGAAGTATCTGCCGCCACAACCTTGAGGATGCTACTGTGACTGCTTCTTATTCTGCTCACGAGTGAAGCCGTTTTTTTGATGGCATGAAATCCATCGGTATGGTTTACCGCAAACATTTCTGAGGCACTGCAATAACGGGGCAGTCGCAATAGCATCCTAAAAACCTTTTTATATTGGACGCGTAGAACATCCAGCGACCTTTTCGAGTAGTTGACCCAAAGATTACCGGTGTAAAAGCTCTGACAATAAGCTTTATAAAGCGTAATCTTATCATCTTATATAAATTTAATAGGGGGCAAGTGATAGCTTTTGATGTAATGAAAGCTCTCCTTCCGTATGTGGTTGAGTTTGGTGGTTCTTCATAAAAATGGAGGAACGTATACGTCAGAGCTGAACGTCGTTGTCCATGTTGAAATACGTTGAATACCGTTACTAACATAAAATTGTTGAAAATTACCAAGCCATATTTCAAGTTTTAAAGATAACCCTAAGTTAGTTAGGTATTTATCTATTACTTTATTCGGCTGTAGGTACTACCCATTCTGGAATCTGATTGGAACCAATCTGCTTCTATTTTCCTCGATTTCTGACATCTTACATCCATGCATTTATTTTAGCAATTAGCTGCAAGTTTTCTTTATAAGCAACATATTATTATGCTTTAAATGCAAAATTTGCAGATTGATCCACAAACCCATGTACTTATGTATATTGTTATAAGTTTACTCTACGCCCTATGTTTAGTTACGTCAAAGTATTTTTTTTGCAAAATACAAAAAAAATATCAACACGTTTATCGGCGCCACTTCATAACACATTATACGCGCTATAAAACTAAAAGTGACTCACAAAGAAGGCCTCGTATATCGTGACCTAAAGTCTAACCTATGACGTCAGAACCGGTCCTCATAAAGCATTTTTTTTTTTTTTTTTTTGTGGGAAATCATCAAATGACTCCTCCCGCTCTGGGCAGAGCGAGAGGGAGTGTCAGACTTTTACTGACTAAAACCCACCCGTGTTCCTTCCGTTGCCTATGTGTTTTGGAGCGGCTACCAAAACAAAAGAGGGTCCCCCACATATGCTTGCAACTACGAGTATGTATGTTATCTATCATCTGTTAAGTTTCATAATAGTTTAGTAAGGGATTTCATGCGGAAGTTTTGGATTTCTGTGATACTTATTACGGTTTATCTTCTGACCCGCTCGCTGGTTTGAATAATATTTATGGAAAAAAATACACTATTACTTACATTTAATACGTTACGGGGCTCGAATGTATTTTTTTTTTTGCGTTTGAAATTTTCAAATAACTTCTTTGCTCTGGGCGGAGCGATAGCGCGTGTCTGAATCTTACTAACTAAAACCCACCCGTGTTCCTTCAGTTGCTTGTGTGTTGCCCGGGGCCACGGTAACCCTTTAGGACTTTCCCGAGACATCGGCAAGCATCGGCCCTAGCGGACACCGTCAGTTGTGATGATATCACTTTGCGTGGAACACAACGCGCCGTCGGCCCGGGCCTGGTCCTTATCGGACGGCGAGCTCCACATTGCTCACCGTCCGTAAGCCCGCGCCTACGGTGGCCAGGAATCGGCCTAGGATTACCGACGCACAGGGCGTCTCCTGCGGCAACTAGGGGCGTGAGGGCGCGAAATTTGTCTCTCCCTCACGCGTTCCGCTTCCTCCTTCGCGAGCATTACTACATCGCAGAAGGAGACAGCATACAAATACATAGGATAACAATAACACTTGAATAGTCTTACCTACCTAATTTCTGTTACGGCGGCCACTCGGAGAGTGTAAGTGTGTGCGCAAACACAGGTGCACTATCAGTTCCTACTCTCATATTCCAGGGGTACAGCAATCCGATACGACTGGGGAGAGATCATGCGACTTTACGTGCTTTTCGAGGCACGGGGTGTCACACCACAAACTTCCAAACTCCGGGCTGCTACTGAGAAATTGCTAGTTGAAAACCATAAAACTTTGCCCGATCTGGGAGTACAACCCAGGACCCCACCCTCAGCGGTCGCGCTTGCGACCACGAGTTCAACGGGGCAGTTCTATTGTAAAATAAAAACTTGAACCAATCGTTTTAATTATTAAGCCAATTCAGCAGTGAATTTGTAGAGATAAAAATAAAAGATAAGATAATTGTTTTTTTTTTAGATAAGAGATGTGCGTCTTAAGGGTAGAGTAGAAGCCTGAAAGTCTGACAACCAGGCTTTCCAAGGAGTATCGTGTTACCTAGTAACTGGGTTGTGGAGGTCAAATAGGCAGTCGCTCCATGTAAAATACTGGTATTCAACTGCATTCGGTTAGACTGGAAGCCGACCCTAACATCGTTGGGAAAAGGCTAGACAGATGATGCTAATTTATTTGGTAAAATTCCATCCATAGATGTACCAACGAAGAAGTTCATATCTAACCACCGTAAGGACTATTCTTGCTTGCAGCGCTCGGCGGCTATAGAACCGGGCCGGTAACAGATGTGGTCATCGTGGTCACGGGATTTTGTTTTGAAACTGGTTACATACATCAATTTATAAGTCATTGAACTTATGAAATATTTCAAATACATCTATGTGATAACAAAGCCTGTTTAATTAATTACTGACGAACTATGTATTATGTTTATCAGAGTATTGAATCTATAACAGTACTTGAATACTTCGGCTAACTTTTATTGATATAATTAGAAAACCAGTTATGAATGTCTTACTAAAGTTTAATAGATCAGAAATCGAATTGGGAAAACGATTACGACTAATCTGTTTCATTTTGACAGTTCAACAAAATTCATTTCGTTATTTACGTTGTTGAGCAGATTTTTTTTTTTAACTTATGGATTAGCAATCACTTTCAAAATGATTCAGATTGTGATTGATCGTGTATTAAGCAACTAGGGTGCAGATCAGTTTTTTACTGCTGAGGAAAAGGTCCTGGGTTCGATTCCCAGGTCGGGCAAACTGTTATTGGGTTTATCCATTAGAAATTCCTCAGTAGCAGCCCGGAGTCTGGATTTGTGCCCGGTTGATGGCAATAGACTTGCTCCCTATTACATGGGACTTAAGAGCGTTTATTCTGAAGGTGGGCAACGTCGCAAATAACTGTCAAATATTTACCTGTTTTGATTCATAAAGCAATATTACTGAATAGAAATAAGAAATGTGGCTAACTAGCGAAATAGAATATTAATAATGAATTACAATTATAACATTGAATTTGATGTTGTACCCATTTTAGGTTTAAAAAACTAAACATTCGGTGTTACGATAATAATTATTGCATTTCATAATCAATATTCGCTATATATTAGCATATGTATTATATGTATTGTTATTATTTATATTATATATATATATTTTTTTTTTTTTATATTGTTCGCTAGTTAGCCACATTTTCTATTTCCACACGGTAATATTGCTAAATTAATCAAAACAGTGAAATATTTGACATCTATTTGCGACGTTGTCAACCTTCAGAATAAACGCTCTTAAACATAACTGGCGAAATGTGGGTGTACTAGTACACTTCTGCCTAGCCCTTCGCGGATGACAGGCGTGAAAATATGTTGTTCAGTTATTATTACTTGCAAGTGTCATCACATTTCAATCACCAAACCGAAACATAAGTTACGGTAAAATATTTGCTTAAAATTGGTATTAAATTAAGCTTTCAAAAAGCTTAACTTAAAAGCTTTTTTATGCAAGTTTGAAAGTTATCACTTGTTTACATTGTCGCCATAAAGAGTGTTATTGATCATTCATTAAATAATATTGTAAAATAAATCATGTTTATACTCTTTTAAAGTCTTCATTTGTGAAGGTAACGTTTTAATGTTCTTTTCGAGTTTATTTTGAATTTAGAGCAAGGATTTCAGGAAGAATACAAATTAATTAAATTATACAAGCGAAAGTCTTAAAAACAGAGTCATAAAAAATATAGAAAAAACATTATGACCTGCTTTTCTGGACTGTGATTGGTTATTTATTATTTTACTAGCTTCTGCCCGCGACTTCGTTCGCGTGGAAGTATGAAACCACAATATACTTAAGGCGACGATAACCGACTTTTAATGATTGAATACTGAAGCTCACGTCTAAATGAGTAGTGTAATGATTTGGTTTTTTTTTTTGTTAAAGTAGAGCATTTTTTAAAGCTAACGCGGATAAAAAACTGATAAGAATCAAGCAAAATCTATCAAATGTATTTTTCTGAAACCATCACCATTTAATAAATAATTTAATTATTGATCCTTTGAAAACAAAAGGTATTTTAGTAACTAAAATACCTTTTGTTTTATGTATAATAAATTAATAATGTTACTTCGTTGTGGCTTAGCGTTCTTTCTGACTTTTTGCTTGTTGCTCGGCTGCTAAGAGTCGTAGCGTGATGTTAAAAACCTATAACCTTCCTCAAGGGCCATCAAATGCAAAAATAATTCTGACTGTTACTTCCAGAGATTAGCACATTCTAACAAACAAACGAACAAAGTGTTCAGCTTAACGCATTCAAGGACACTGAACGAGACACAATAGATGTTTTATTGTTATTACGTCTATGAGCGGTTAGTGTCCCTCAAAGTGTTAATAATATAATATAATATAATATTAGTGTGTAGATTATTAAATAAAGAAATATAATATAAATAATAATTAGAAAAATGTATGCCTTAATATTTCGCTAAACTCTTACTCAGCCTCGACATAATAAATGTTTACAAAAAACTATCAAAATAACTGGATACTGTCAATATTATTTTACAAACCATCCATCATTCACCAATCTGTAAAAAATAAAAATTCCCATGTCATGTACTTAGCGGTTAATAAATTAGTTTTAACGGTAGCGAATATATTATATTCGCGACAGCACTGTCTGCAGTCGATGGTGTCAAATATCAGATACCGAGATGGCGCGAGAGTTCATCGCCATACATAGGTACTATTTTTTTTGTTTGCACATGTACCGTGTATATACGTGACAAAAATGTAAACATACATAGTTGTATCTCAGATTCTCAGGTGTGCCGACATCTCTGGTAGATATACATGTAAAATAATTATAGAGTGTTGTAAAGATGTGTGTGTGTCTATGCAAGAGACTATATTAAAAGTCCCAAAATTAGTAACTTGATGGCTGTGAACTGGCTATCCTAACTAATTTAAAAATACGAATGTGAGTTTGTTTATTTGTTTGTTAGGTTTTCACGACTAAACGGTTGAACCGATTTTGATGAAATTTGGTATGGGGATAATTTGAACCTTGGGGAAGGACATAAGCACTACTACTACTTTTTATCGCCATAACACGCGGATGAAGCCGCGGGCGGAAGCTAGAATAGGATAAACGAAAGACATACAAACTTTTACTTATCAGAGCAAGTCAGCAATCTCCATACATTTATGTTAGCATAATTCGATAAAATTTTGGTTATTTTTTATATTTAAGAGTTGGTCCTATACTAAAAGTTGTTCATTTTTATGATTAAGTATTTCACTACCTAAAAGACCAAGTCGACTCATTTAATTATGTAGGCCATTAAAAGGCACTTTAAAACGTGAAAATGTACAAGCAAATAGAATTGGTTCTCGATGCCCCATCCAAAAGGTAGTTTTGTGTGGAGAAGAATGGGCAAGAAAATCCATTAACCTTAATACCCAGAGCTAGATGATGGCATGATGTGGATTTAAATAAACTCCTTAGTGCCAATTTCATCAATGAAACTGGACGCGATCAGCACATCTACATCGTGTTCAACAGCTGTCAGTGTCAATATTCCATAACAATTCTGACAGTGACAGCTCTTGAACGCGATTTAGACGAGCTGATCACGTTCCGTTTCATTGGTGAAATTCGCCTTTAGTGTCCTCTTAATTTTTCTTCTTTTCGTGTCGATGGTACTCTCCTTCGTTGTTGTATTTGTATTATTTTTATATTACATGGGCCCAGTAGGTGGTAACGTTGATTGCGGCATCAGTGGCATTCTTTACGTCATCCGAGGTGTAGTTGTACGGGCAAATCGGTCACTCCAGCAAGTGGGGCATGGTCTGATCAGAAGCACCGCACTCGCACTGGGTATTGGGTGGGGTCAGTGATCCTTCCGTTGCCTGTGTGCCCCGGCACACAGGCAACGGAAGGAACACGGGTGGTTTTTAGTCAGGGTGGGGTCAGTGATCCCCCACTTTGACAAATTGTGTCTGCAGCGGCCTACTTGGGTACGCAATCGATTGAGGGCAGATGACGCCCGGGAGGCAAATGCTCCCAGGGTTTAACGAAGTCGGGTGGTGGATGCTTCTCTCTCTCTGACGCCTTTATTAAGAGGATGGAGAGATAAGAGAGAGAGAAGAGAAGAAGTCGTGTCCTTCGCAGCATTATCTTATCGAACACTTTGATTCAAGGTTTAAAGGTCAATAATATTGAGTCCGTTATTTTGAATTGAATACAGTTTATTAGCATGTAGTTTCGATCTAATAAATTAAGTGGTGCGGATAATTTAATTACTTTGACGGTGGAAACGTCCTCAATCAATTATGATCAATGAAACGGTTTGATTTATGGAATTTTAGTGGCGATTTGCTGTTTGTGTGCTTCCCCAAAAATTATCGACAATCCATCTTAACCGATGAGTGTATTGATAAAATTTTGAAGAGGATGAGCAGTAGATTTTTCCTTTCTAACACCTGACTCTATATATTTGATCTATGGCGTTGTAGATTCACAGATGTTTCGATTTGTGGACCATTTCCTATTTTGTTAAGTACTTCATACTTGTTGACAGGCTTTCACTGTCCTCTCTCATATTATTTTAATTATTGTGAATAATTAAAATATTACTACGTCGATGTTTTTTTTATTATCTTTTCTTTTATATATTTTTTATTTTTCAGTTAGTTTAAATGATGGTCTGGCAGTTCGAGTTGAGCTTCATAAGTTCTGAGTTGACCTCCACGATTACTGACTAATGCTTGCACTGACTGGGCAGGTCCACTCAAATCTGTGTGGTTCTTTTTTTAGAGACCATTTCAGACACTAATCTACATGGTCCTCATATGGCCTGACCAAGATTATGTCTGGACTTTAAAAGAGACTGTGACCTCTGAGTTTGTTTCGGCCTTTCTTCTCAGAGTAGTCAGGTAGGAAACGCCGAATTCATCTAGCAATTTTTTTTTTATATGACGTGTAATAGTGATTCCAATTTCTTATTTACAGAATAAACAATTTCATTTCATTTCTCTCATACCTATTAACAGTGTAATTTGAAAACATTGTAAAAGCTAATTATTTTTGAAAGAGTAACCGTAGAGTTGATGAAACGACCAATTGGAACCATGCAACAGTGTTGGGCAAAAGTGTATTGCGAAAAACTTAACAACTAACAATTAAATGACCAGATTTAGTTGCAACTAACAACAATAATAATTAATTGTACGTACGTAATTGCAAGATATCACAGTGAACATAATTAATTGTGCTTGTAAAACATTGCAATAACAATTAATTAATTGGTAATTGTTTGATGCACGTTTACAATTACAGTTAACCATTAATAAATGTCAAGGTTAGAAGATATCTGTATTATACTACAATGTCTCCAATCAGTTAACATAAAGGCTTGTGCAGACTAGCGCGACTTATCGCGTGACGCGACACCGGTAATTGTGCTACCGTGAAGTTTTCTTAGAAATTGTTTTATTGGAGTCGCGTCGCGCCCGTTTGCGGGGAGCCTTTATATACTGAAAAACAAAATGTATACCTAAGAATTATACGTAAAACATATTCTCAAAGGTATGTACTCGTAAGTAACTGGTATTATTGAGATTAGTGAGCGAGTGATGCACCACACAATACGAAGGGGGCTGCGGTATGTGGGGCGTGCAGTTTGCACGCTACAGATTCGTGGGTTACAAGTTTTTACATTAGTCAAATAGTATTAATTAATATAATAAACAATTGATGATTAACTTACTTGTAAATAACAATTAAAATTTTAATGCAATTTTTATTTAATGCATTGTAGACCCATGAAACAGTACTCAATTTTTAAAAACATGCATTTATTTTCATTGTAATTAAAATTGTAATTGTTTGCTTCTACAATAAAAAAAAAAATGAATTATGGTCAACACTGCCGTGCACCTAGCTTCTGACGTTTCATAAGTTAAGTGCCCATGTAGGTTTATGTGAAATAAAATATTTCTAATTTGGCACGGTGCACATACTTGGGTATTATTGCAATTTTTAATTTCCGATGGGTATGAAAAACCAGATTAACCAGATATTTCAAGTCATCATACTCCGAAAGTCTGAGCAAAAAAGATACCAGGCTTGAAACCGCATCGATGGCGAAGCGAGTTCGTTCGAGATTCGCACAATTTTAAGTTTTGCAAGCAAATCATGTTTTGCAATACAGTTGCCATTTGATTGCTTTTGATATTGTCATCTTCTTGAATTTTTGATGATAATCACTTAGTGACTGTTCACGGAACATAAATTTTGTTTGAATTCTGAAACAGAAACTATGAAAAAATTCAAAATACGTCATCATCATTTATAGCATATAGAGACTATAGGCATAGACTTCTCTTTGTTAAGAATACCTACCACCTCTTTTATTATATTCAGGTGGTAGTTATATATGTGTATATATATATATATAATAATATGTTTACGTATACACGATACTTATCACGTTTTATAACCATCATTAGAAGTAGCAACAAAACCTTAAAAAACACAAACAGACAAGCAAATAAAGCACTTCATACATACCTATATTTATTAGCACAAAAAATATCTAAAGAAGCTCGCAAAAAGTTACTGAGACCACGTAATATGAATGTTCAGATTAGCTGGCATATTTCTTTTTGTATAATATTTGTTATACATTTTAACAGCCTTGGCTGTAACATTTTTGGTCGATGGTTCTTATAGTTGAATCATGTTATTAGAACATGCTTCAGAGACTGAACGAAACGTATGGATGTGCTATTGCAATTTCGGAAACGCTTCAGTTGTGTTTCATTGTTTATTACTTATACTCCATTGGTTTAGGTAGTTGACTAAAAGTAAACAAAAATAACCACGTGACGAGAGAGCTTATAACCGACTAAACGTAATATAGACCTGCCACTTCAGTTGTCATGCTACGTCACAATTGTATTCTTCAATTTAGCAACGTTATAATTCTTTGAGGTTAAGAGAATCTAAGAAAAGAAAGAACCGAGAAAATCGAAAATAAATAAATTGGGTATTTTTTGGGTATTTTTATTCAAAAAAATGTCGTCCATAAAAAAAACCTTTTTACGATTTGTTTACCTTTAGGCAATTACCTAAACCAATGGAGTATAGTTCAGTTCACTTTTAAGTCTGTGTTATATTCATTTATTACTTTTTATTGGGCTGGTTCGAGGTGTCTCAGGAAAAGGATACGTGGAAGAATTTTGGGGGGGCCTTTGCCCTTTAGTTATAAGCAATTTCCGAATTAACTTGACAACATATTGCGGATCCTTCTTGTCAATAAACACTGAAATATTACAACATTTTCTTAGCATAATCAGCCCTGGTGGGACAAAGTCCTCCTCACTTCGAGAGAGAGTTCGCTCGCGAGCCCAGTGCGGGTTGGTAGATGTCACATGTCCTCGAATTTTTGGTTCTAGGACATGCCGGTTTCTTCAATTTTTTTTTCACCGTTTTTAGAGCAGTGTTGATGAAATTATTAGGTACACAAAATAAAGCGCCTGCCTGGGTTCGAACATACGACCTGCAACTAGGAAGTCGGGGCAGTTACCACTAGGCTACCAGCTCTCAACATATAACATTTTCTTAATTAACACAAAAACCTTTGTTTTATTTAATATTTGCGTAACAACAGCTTCACGGTTAATACTGTTTTAAATGCTCAAAAATAACCTATCCGAGGTCCCACAGCCTTTACGGATATAAAACTAATATAAGAACGACCGGTTTTAGTCCGTTACGCGATGTATCAACACAATAAACTGATAAATTATTGCAAAACATATTTATTAATACGTCTGACTCATACATAACAAGAAATGTCTGTTTTATAAGTGTGTCTGAAGATTTCTAAGGATCTTACTTTATTTTGCACATTATGAATGGGTTTGACTTTGAGGAAAGTCAAGGAGGTAGGTTAGCTAGTTTTTACAATCACCTACTTGATATTCAGGTATTAATATAGGTCAGGGGTCAGCAAGTATTTTAAGTGGGGTCCGGATAATGTTGAAATTTTTTATCGAGGTCCAGAAAAAGAAACTCATTTTACTACTTTCAAGTTGTTTATTTTTTATTTTTTATATATAAGTGTAAGTACAAGGTAATTATTATAAGTTGTTTTGTACCATATTTAAATATATATAAAAATAGTTATCTGAAATATTATTTAATATATATATATTTTATTTTATTTTGAATAGTAGGTAAGTTATTTAACAATATTTGGCGGTCTTAATTCCGACCGTTCGCGGTCCGGATATGGACCGCAGTCCTCCTCTTGCCGACCGTTAATATATGTAGGTGCTCTACGCTTTTCATTAATTAATTCGTAGTCATCGTAATAGACATTTACTGTAAGAACTTCCTTCGATCCTAATTGATACTGTATTTTAAAATATTTAATCAAAACTTCATACACTCATTTCCATCTACTTAAACTCCTAAATAGAAACCATTAAACAGCCCTTAGTGGCCGAATTCCAAATATTTCAACCATTTGTGACTCAGGTGGCTATTAGTTAGGTCTCGACTTCGAGGCATGTCCTCCCAATTCGTAACGCTCATCTAAAAGTATGGCGGCTGTGGATAGTCGTGACTCCGAACGCCTTTTTCGGAGACCGACGGTTAGGGATGTGGCGCCGTAACAATAGTATCGATACGTGTACTAGAATCGGTATAGAAAGTATCGGTTATAAAATACTTCCTTTATACATATTGTGTATCTAATTTACTGCTCTCTAAAACTCTTTATCGCGGTTGCTCTTGCATTTTGTCGACTAGTGAAGCAAAAATATTCTTCCTCGAAGTAACTACTGACTTTTCAAGGACATAATTTATAGGCATCCACGATCAGATAGCTAATTAATAGCTACCTAATCAAGTATAGCATACTTAATAAACTACTTTATTTACATCAGCATTTTCAGTCAAGAAAATTATACAATTTAGAGTAAATCCTTCAAAGATTTATTATTAACAGCTGGTTGCAGAAACGATCTTTAACATTTAAAGCTGTCATTAAATACTAATCTTCCATTAACTGTTTTAATTTGTTGCAGAAAGCAACATTAGACTCGATTTTAATGGTTCTTGGAAAACATTAATGAAATCATTAGCGTTCATGATCCATTACGTAATGGGGCGTTAATGTTTATCTTTGTGCAATTGGGTGGTAACTTACCAGGTAACTGAAGTACCGGCATTACTCAGGTAGGTATCGAAACTTTCACATCCCTACCGAACCGACGCATTCTCAACCTCTTGATCTTTTCCTAATCTGATTCGTTTTGTGGGATGATTGTAGATACAGATTCGATGTCAACGGACTTCACATCAGGTGCCAGCGACGATGAAGAGCTTGTTTTTTAGTGCCAATTCGGTAGTAGAGCGATCAATTGTCTTTTTGTGGGAACTTATCTTTCTTCTGATAGTTTTTGTTGGAGGTTTTTGAATTTCATTTGGTTTCTTTTTTGTAACGGCAAGTTACTAACTCGCAGTGGTCAAGATTCGCCCACCATGCGACTCCTTCTCAGAGAAAAGAGGACTGAGTCACAGCAGTCGGAAAATTATAGGCTGGTTATGTCATTTGCACCCTTTTTTTTTTTTTTTTGGGTGGGAAATCATCAAATGACTCCTCCCGCTCTGGGCGGAGCGAGAGGGAGTGTCAGACTTTTACTGACTAAAACCCACCCGTGTTCCTTCCGTTGCCTGTGTGCCGGGGCCGCGATATCCCTTTCGGACAAACTCGCAACCTTGGCAGGCATTGGCCCTTACGGACCCCGTCAGTTGGTGCTGACATCTCTTTAAGGCATCAACAGCTTTAAGGAAAATCAATCTGCCTAGCCTTTTCCCAACTACGTTGGGGTCGGCTTCCAGTCTAACCGGATGTAGCTGAATACCAGTATTTTAGTATTTTACGTGGAACGACTGCCTATCTAACCTCCTCAACCCAGTTACTGGGTAACACGATACCTCTTTGTAAGGCTGGTTGTCAGACTTTCGGGCGTCTAATGACCGATAACGACTGTCAAAGATTCAGGAATGATATGACAGCCGGGTCAAACGACTTAACGAGCTTTCCGAAGCACGGAGGGGTCTCGGTATGTTACGATGGTCACCCATCCACGGACTGACCGCGGCAAGCGTAGCTTAACCTGATCAATCGCCCCGTGCGGCTGTTATTACTAAGCCACGAGCCTCTCCTTTCGTTTTTTTAAGGAAAATGTGAAACAATATACTTGGGTTGTCAGACCTTCAGCATGTTTGAAGTGTTGACAAACTAATTTAAACTAACTACATAATTAGTCAACTTGTAAAACCCTTGATGCGTGAATTGATCATGAAAATCACTTTAACTAAAATAAAGTCTATGTTTCTAACTAAACATTTCCGTTCGTTAAGTTCATTTTTAAAAGCTCCATTTTGAGGTTTCCCAGTCATTGATCTCAAAAAGATGAGAGTCAAAAAGCTTTTTAATTGCCTTTTGAATTTTGACTAATCGGAATCTTTTGTGAAAAAATACTAATAAAAGACTGTGACTAGTGTTGTGAGATAAATAAAAGAAACATACGGCTGCGCGGGCGCTGGTTCTCGGCATCCCGCGAGATGAAACAAAAGAACGTTTTTTATAAAATGTAACAATCATGTTTTTGTTATCCTCTTGTTTTGTCAAATCGTGGTGGATATTATTCGTTTTGGTTATGTTATTATTTGAGATAAAAGTCATACTTAATATTGTTTTTATTTATGTTAGTGGATGATAAAATACTTGTCAGAGTTCTATAGCAGGTACAAGTTGTGAATTCTTTCTGGTAGTAATAAATTTAGCTAAGCTATTACTAAAGTTTTCCTAAAACCGACAAACTAAATCTCTTGTTGACAATTAATTATCCCGTTGGCCTCTACCAAAAATATTAATAATAATTAAAAATAACAAACTTCAGTGGATATTTTAGCTGAGGTCATATAGTAAAATTTTCTTAAAAGGGTATATCCTGGAAATCCCTGCATTCCTGAAAGTATTGTCAGACGATTAATAATACCTACTTAATGAAGGTTCCAATCTCGTCCAAGTGTATAATTTATTAATGTATTTAGAAGAATAAACAAAGTACATCCCTAAGTGAATATATTTATGCCAATATGCACTTTCTGTCTAACTAGACCTTTGTCTTCGACCCACAGTTCTCCAGGTCTGATTAACGCTCAGCATATCGCGTAGGTGCTAAGAACTGTCCATTGTAGGCATAGAATTCTGCCACCCCGTAACAAAACCCATAAAAGGGACGAAATAGGTTTTTACACCTACCGTAATGGCGTCATAAATAGAAGACGCCAATTCTTCCCAGTTTGTGTTTCAATAAAATAAAATTGAATGAAATCTTGGCGAATAATGGAAACGATGGTGGTCAGTTGTTTATGATAGTGATTAAACGATTAAATTCCGATTAAAGACATTAAAATCCCACTCTTTCCTTTTGAGATTTAGAGAGGTTCTTCGTCCCTCTATATACTCTAACATCGAGTGTCCTTCTTCTCCGCAGTGACCACACGTAGATTTCAGCTCTCTGCATGTTTTTGCTGCATGACCATGTAGATGCTTAACAAATCTCTTTGGCTATAACAAAACAGCTAATAAATTGCCATCGAGACTTTTGTGGAAATTACGAAGAAATATAAATAAAAACCTAAATTGAATGAACACCTTTAAAACCTATAAAAAATATGAAAGAAAACAATCGGACTATTTTAAAGTACATGTTCTGGCAAGAACACACACACACCATTTGAATAATATAATTTGATGCAGAGAACCATGAAGGCTTCGCGAACGACGTGACTCCGGGAGAACAAATACCACGAAGTTTTCATAGAAATTGCTCCACCAGAGTCGTGTCGTGTCGTTGCGTCGCGCCTGTCTGCCTTGACAAATAACAAGAGTTGGGGGACAACAAACACACAACAACAACTACTGACAAGCAGACTGTTAAGACAACCGCTGAAACTGAGGGGCTAACAAAATTGCCAGAGATACACTACTCAAATTTTTAACACAAGCAATTATTTATAATAGAACCCAACAAAGCAATGAAGACTACAATCTATAGTCAATAACCAAGTCGGCAGTACATCGGAAGACACGTAACGTTGACATAACACGCTTCTGTCATGCGAGACCGCATGCGCCCGCGCGGCATTGTTCTGCGCGGGAAAGTCTGCGTGAAACAAAAACTCGCAAATTTCAACCTTATTCTCCTAACAATAGAGGCGGTAGTAATTGAGTTGTCTTGTCATATTGTGTGATAATTTTTGCGTGATGCAATATTTGTGTCAGATTAACAAAAAGTCGTTTAGAGAGCCTTAGAAATGTCTCCGGGTTTGTTTCAAGTTGGTTTGCGAAATTGTTGTTCTATCCGTGTTGGTTGGTGTGGCCATTTTTGGAGACTGGTTCTTTGGTAGTTAGTCGCATTACTAGTGAATGAGTAATCATAAAGATTTCAGAAATGAAGAAATGTTATTAATTAGCGACGACCCACGAAAATTAGTACCTACTAACTGAAGGTACCTAATATCTTTAAATAAAATACATAACTAACTCACCTGAGCCGCGGTTATCCACCGTATTTTTAACGTCTCATTTCCATATAAGTGTGATACATATTCAACGCTTGTATTGGGTGTTAATATTAACTAATTTAATGGTGTTTCAAATACAAGCATAGCCAATCAGTGAATTAACATCCAACATACCTACAATACGGTAAAAATATGCTCTCATTGAGGAAAATTCAGGTATTACAAAAGCACCGAGTCCCGTTGCACGTGCCCGCGTTTTCAATGATGATTCATTATCTTTTAAATTTAAGACTATAAAAATCATAAAACCTAAAAGAAACTCAATAACAAAAATAGCTGCTCAATACATTCATGTTCCCATAACTTGAGAAAATGTAGGAAACTGATTTTTATTTGCGACTAGATGACCCGGTGAACTTCGCACTACGTGAGATTGATATTATTTTTTGCGACTAGATGACCCGGTGAACTTCGCACCACGTGAGATTGATATTTTTATTTGCGACTAGATGACCCGGTGAACTTCGCACCACGTGAGATTGATATTTTTATTTGCGACTAGATGACCCGGTGAACTTCGCACCACGTGAGATTGATATTTTTATTTGCGACTAGATGACCCGGTGAACTTCGCACCACGTGAGATTGATATATTTTCCCCTGTTCTTTCGGTTTATCCTCCTATTCAAATTGGTTGGCTCGACCAATTTGAATATTTTTCGGCTGCAGTTGCCTCTGCGTCAGTTGTCTCACGTGTATCTCGTTTGTATGAGCACTAAGATGTCTTCAGTTATTTCAATCACACCTTGCATAGTATAATTGTCCTGTCTTTCAAAACTCAAATTCAAACACTCGCAAAAAAGACTCGCAAATTCATCTACATTGCGAAACTCTTACGTGCCAGTGCTCCTAAGAATATATGTATACAGGTTTACATCTCTTTATGCCAATCGGTCCTGCAATACTGTGTTGGTGTCTGGGGCAGCGCCGCCAAGACGTGCATGCTGGAGCTAGAACGGGCCCAACGGGCCGTCCTTAAGGTACTTCTGGGAAGACCGCGGCGTTTTTCCACGGACGAACTGTATAGGGAATCTGGGGTTTTACGCGTACGCCAACTGTTCATCCTGGGGTCTCTTTTAAACCTTATTAAAGTAAACAGAAATCGCTCTAGCTGCAGTAAGAAGGGTAGGAAAACAGCTGAAAGAATCCCCCTTCCAAAAACAAAAACCCTCTTTTCTTCCAGGTTTTCGTCTTATTTACCTATACGAGTGTTCAATGCTATAAGCAAAACCTTCACTGTACCGAACAACTACTCTGACGCCAAAACTAAATTAAAAGAATGGTTGCTGGACCGAACTTATGAGGAAACTGAAAGTTTACTTTGTAGCACAAGCTAATACCTGCACACTCTCTGTTTAAAAACACATACCCTCACTCACACACTTACACTCCTGCACACTCACTCACATTAATTGCTTTGTTTGTAATCTATTGGTTTCTTTGTACTCACATGTTTGTAAATTTTGTAAAATGTTGTTAATTTAATTTAATTTATGAAACGAATGAATTTGAATTTTAATATTAATTTTAGTTTTGCTATTGCGCTAGCAGAAGACGTTAAATTATTAACTTAGTGTATAATTTGGGTCACCAAGATACAGGCTGTGCCTAGTTTGGGACCCGCTGTTAAATCTGTCAAAAGTCTTCTGTTAGTTACTATTTTATTTTGTTACTTGTTTGGTTAAGAACTACGTGTAATTTAAATATAATAAATAAAATGTCAAGAAAAAAACAGTAATTTTCAAGCATTATTTGCATAAATCCGTAGGTTAACTTAAGTCACACGGTGTAAGGGACATCGACGCGTATGCTGACACCATGAATTCAGCGTATAATTCTAGATCCCCAAGCATAGAAATTCTTCGCATATCTGTTTCATACATCGTCAAAATGTATATATAGAACAGCAGTTCCTTTTAAATAACCGACGAAAAATTTCAACACTCGTTAGAGTCAGGTAGGGAATGAATTTATGGTAAAAGTTTCCGCATCTACATCCCTTACATCTGGTATATCAAACTAGCACACAGCTATACGATTTTTCTATACTCCATTTATGAAAAATAACGGTTATCAACCTATCGTTATTTCGATATAAGTCTATAATAAACTCCGTTATTTCACGATAAATAAAAAGCAATGTAATCTAGATACCATTAACATTTAAAAAAATAACTCTAAAGTGCAGTAATTTCAACAATATTACACAATAATTGTCGTCATTTTGCCGTTATTTTTTCTAATAAATGGAGTAGAAGTAAATAAACGTTACAAACAAAACATAACGTTATCTTCAATCTCCGTTAACAATATGTCTCTACTAATCATTAAGCCATAGTAAATGATTGAATATCTATTGTTTACCGACCTTGTCCTAGTTTTTACCATCATAATAAATAAAGTAACATAGGCAGGAGACGTAGTGAAAGTGTTCGACCGTGAAAGATGACACATTGCTGACGATTTCCAATTACTCAGAAACTCATTGATTAAAAGAGGATGTTCGACTTTATGTTGTAAACTTGTGACGAACAGCTGTTATATCCGCGATTGATATTACGACGTCGAGAAGATGTGAAACCATCATCATCAACATTTCAATCCAAAGGCTACTGCAGGACATAGGCCTCCCCCAAGCACCGCCACTTCGACCGGTTCTCTGCTTCTCGCATCCAGCGGATTCCTGCGGCCTTTACAAGATCATGAAAACCATGTTAAATGTAAAATAAAAAAATGTTTTAGTATGAATATTAATTATGAGCGTTTATTCTGAAGGTTGGCAACGTCGCAAATAGATGTCAAATATTTCACTGTTTTGATTAATTTGGCAATATTATTGTGTGAAAAAAAAAAGTGGCTAACTAGCGAACTAGAATATTGATTATGAAATGCAATAATTAATATCGTAACACCGAATATTTAGTTTTAGATGTAAAAAAACTATTTGGAAATTTTCCAAATGCGTTTTTTACACCTAAAATGGGTACAACATCAAATTAAATGTTATAATTGCAATTCATTATTAATATTCTAGTTCGCTAGTTAGCCACATTTCTTATTTATATTCAGTAATATTGCTATAAGAATCAAAACAGGTTTGACACTTATTTGCGACGTTGCCAACTTTTAGGATAAACCCTCTTAAGTAGGAAATAAGGTGGTAAACTGTATGAAGCTACATTGGCGAAAAAAAATTTGAACATCGACTAGGGTAATACGACATAGATACTAATTACTATTCTGTGGCCTCTCCTACCGAATAGTAAATAGTAGTACTTACTTCTAAGCTTTATTATTATAATTTTTCTTTTCTTTCTTTCATTCTTTTTGATTATTTAATATCACTCCCATTACTTAAGTCGTAATGATTTATCTCTAGGGCTCAGGATTCAAATCCAATCAAATCAAAATATTTTATTTCACATAAACCTTCATGGGCACTTATCAAACGCCAGAAGCTAGATGCACGGTTCCAATTGGTCTTTTCTTATGGAAAAGAGCCAGCAAGAAACTCCACGGTTACTCTTTTAAAAATAAAATGGCTTTTACAATGTTTTCAAATTACAGTGTTATTAAGTAAGAGAGGACAGTGTAGGTCTGTCAACAAGTACGAGGTACAAGATAGAAAATGGTCTACAAATCTACAGTCTGTTAGGAACGTTATTTTTTAATGTAAAATCCTCTAACTACCTGTTACATAAGTTATTATTTAATTACTGTTTCCTAAAAATACCAGTAATACTGGTATTGCAGAGACCGCACCTGAAACTCTAAATCCGGCTCTCTGAACGACCTTGCACTTAGAATTTGGTTAATAACAACAAATCCGTTACTAATTTACAAGCCAGCTTTTCCAGTTTGGTAGAGTAGCCAGCCGTCTGGTCATTATTATCCAGTGAGCTAACAAAATCTATCAGCTGCTTAGTGCACTTCTTTATCGGAGGTAAAAAACCGTATTTTCTATTTAAGAATTGCCTCCGGTATATTGCACCTTCTTGAGCACCAGCCTCATCCTGCTGCCTTCTTAGCCCTTAACTCAGTATTCACCTCCTTTCAGCCAAAACCTCATAGAATTAAATACCTTTTTAAGTAAGTAAAGCATCTGATGCCTTCTTATCTTCTGCCTAGCCTCTTCTTTTCTCATGTTGGAGTCGACTTTCTGTATAACCGAATACAGCAGAATACCAGTAGGTATGTTGTATATGGAGCGACTACCAGTGTCTTCTACTTGACCTTAAATACCACCAACAGTAGAATTTATAACTGTCCCAAATATAGATCGGCCTTAAGCATCAACTTTAGGCCCGAGGAGTTTTGATCGACCTTCACGATTCCGCAGAGCATTGAATGCATCTAGTTCACCTTTTATTTTGTTAACGACAACAGCATTGCTTCCATTCTCTTCCTTTTATTGGAGGACATAGCCAAATCTGTTTTGTAGACCTCCCTGAAACGCAGTAAAATATTTAGGACTTATTTTATCAAATCTACGTTGATTTTAGTTGTGGTCAAGTTCCTGGTGCCTGGTGAAATATTTTGTACCTATGAGAACTACTAACTACCATTTCCATCTAATTCTGACGCTAAGCAGCATTGGTGTACATTTTTCTCACATATAGAAGCAACAAGAATAATGTACCCAGGATTTTGTAATTTTCTATATTTAAAAGAGTGTCCTTGGAGCTTCTTGCCCGTTCTTCTCCATAAAGATCTACGTTTTGGAATGGGCAACTAGCTTCAACTATCTGACTAACTGACGCGACTATTTGACAATTCAAAAGTGCCTGTAAATGGTTTAATTGAAATAAATGCTTTGAGTTTTTTGAGTTTTTGAGGTGTTACCACAACTATTCGGTTCAGGAGTATGCCGGCAAAATTACAGGTATAAAAATTCATAGAATCATCAATTATATTCATCCTTATTGATTTTGATATTCCATATTATTATTAGGGAACATCTACATCTTTAAGTCTCTATAAACTTATGTTAATCGCTCCACGTCCACGGAGACCAAGCAACATCCAAGTTACAACTTACTACAAGCTACTTGTCGTGCATATCTTAATCAAATGAACTAAACATGTTGAACAAATTATGTTGTTTAATTATCTTGAACGGACGATGTTATAAAACATTTCCGATACATACTCGATGTGGTACAACAGGTGATCCCATTCAAGCGAGAGATGTCGGACTTCCTTGAGAATCGATTCATTGAGCGGATAAACAAAATATCCGCTTGGACGCGTGCGTTTAGGGCTTAGACACATTGCCGCGGTAAATATTTGTCGTGTTATGTTTTGCAAGCTTTTTTTGCACATGATGCCAAATACACAAGACAAATTAAAGAAATGATGGTTACGTAAGTAGGTAATCATTTCCTTACATATTAAAATCTGGGATTGTAGATTTATTTTTGTTCTGTAATTTTTTATGTTACCTATGCCAAATGTTTATATTTTTTATTTTATTAGTTGTGGTGTGTAAATTTAAGATATATTTAAATAATTGATGTTTAGTCAATATTTTCAACTTTAGGTATAGATTGCTTATTTAAATAAGCCTTGCTATTAATATTTGCATGCCAATAATATAAAGCAAATAAATGACTTTGCTTTGAAAATAAACATGGAAATCTTTTTGTCAATTTTTTTATCGGCAGTTGTCGCAAACTCGCAACCTCAAAAATATTGATAGGGTATCGGTAGGTTTAATGTCGCACGATTAACAGTTCTTCTCAAATCGTCGCTCCATGTAAAATACTGGTATTCAGAAGAAGTTAAAAAAAGGCAAGGCAGATTAATTTTGATTAAGATTTCTTCTACTTTACTCGCTGTAGATTGCACTGGTTTGTAGGTTTAATAAATACATACCTACTTAACACGGCCCGATACGCTGTTAGTCCTACAGTCGTGACAGATGCTGCCCTTCATTCAGTAATCAACATGCAGTGACGAGCCAAGTCGTGAGCAAATTCATCACATCCGTTGAACCTTAAGGCGAATCGTGCGGTTCTTCGATCAGGAATATCTTAATAAATATCTGTTATTTCAAACTAACAGCCTTGACAAAGTACATGGTAAACTTAACGTAGCAATAACAATCTGTTAAAATGTAGTCACTAGAATATTGAATTCACAACGGAATATATTACTGGTTAATACATATTCGATGATGCAGATCCGAAATTGTAGATTAGCAGTCATTAGCAGTCGGAGCGCAGCGTTCGTGACATTGTCTCACATGCTCGCGTAATCTTGCCGCGTCAATATGTCGTCGCCCTTACGAGGCGGATGCTCGACGCGATTTACGCAACATGTATCGGGTATGGGCCACACTTGCGCGACTACTTAGTCACTGGAATTTCGTGAGGTGCATTTTCGGTATGCGTGGTGTAGCTCGGCCAAGCGTGGCCCACTTTCCTGATACATAACTGTAAGCGAATTTTCATACAAGTTCAAGATGATAACGGTAGGATGTCGTTTAACTTTTTTTGTAGGTATTTTTATTGGAAGATTTCGAAAGTGTAGTAAAATTGAAAAGCTAAAGTTTGTTTTGGTGCAGATAAAAGTTACCTATTCAATAAGCATAAATAAAAACTGGATGCTGCGAGTTAGATTCGTTTGTATTGTAGCGGTTTAATATAAATTGTTTAAAGAATAAAGGCGCGCTGCAGACAGGCGGGAAACGACGACGCGACGCGACTCTGGTGGAACAATTTCTATAAAAACTTCATGGAAATTGTTCTACCGGAGTCGCGTCGCGTTGTCGTCGCATCGTCGTGGCGTGGCTCCTGTCTGCTAGCCTTAATGTTCAACCGTAATAAGTAATAACGTCAAAGATAATTAAAATATTTTTTATTAGGAGAGATAAGTTTCCAAATGTTTGTTTTTTAACCAATTTTATTCCTCTCATCTTAAAATTAAATCTGTCAGCTGTGTCTGAAATTACCTACCAACATTTAAAGATGCCAAAAGTAATCCATGCTTGGATACCTAATTTCATATACAAGGCAATAATATCATTGTACTTGTCATTGTGATCTTGTTCTCGTAACTGTAATTATCTATAGTGTTCATTTATTTTCGCTGCTTATATATTTAGTATGTATGTATTTATGTATCTATTATTTAGGATATGTATTTATTTGTGTATCTATTCTAGTATATTGTATACTTATAATTTGCACCAACGACCGCCCCATTTTATGTCCAGGTAAATCACTGTCCATTCTAAGGTTGCCTGGAAGAGATCGCGGAAAGCGATAAGGCCGCCCATTGTATAATTTTGTAGTGTTTGATTATTATTATATTTGTTATGTTTTTTTTGTGGTGTACAATAAAGTATATATAAATAAATAAATAAATAATATATAATATGTCGGCAATCCATTAAAGGGATGTAGGAGAGGTCATTTGCAACCAAATGACCCCTTATAACCCTAGGCAATCCATTAACCATTTTCGAAAATTTGACATTTTATGAAAATTAATGAAATAAAAATACTCGGAAATGGTTATTAGATTGCCAAAATACTACCAATAACCCTGTATATCAAAACCATAAGCATAATTAGCCTATAATGCTCCTGAGTGGGCTGTAAATGCTGTGATCCAGCACGCGGGCCCAGTGCGCGTTGGTATTTAAAACATAATTAACTTTAATTTGGATAACGAAGATACTTCAATTACATAGTGTTCAAAGAAAGCGCTTCCCATGAGAACTAATAATAAGAAAGAGCACACTGCAAAGTGAAAATAATGTGGAACAAAAGATTTATTCGTTACTACACGGACTTCTTAATTAGTATTACTAATTAGTGTTAATAATATTGATGTGACTACTGAATAGGTGAAATTTTTAAACCACAGGTACAGTACTTAGTCTACTTTTGCATAGCGTCGCCTTAGAGTGAAAAGCTCGGGAATGCAACTTTAACTTTTATAACATTTTTGTAAAAAAAAACCTTGCAACACACGCTGTTTTGTGGCGGCATCTATATCGCCACATGCGACCTACGCATCATACTGGAGTCACACAGTTAAAAAATATTTGCAAGTCAGTGTCAGGTTGTATGTTGATCTAAATATGATTTGCGGCCGTATCAAATATTTATTTATAGAATTATAATCATAAAAATCATCAATACAACTCTCTTACGGTCGTTACGTTACGGTCAAATCTTATTTTAATCATCATACAAATTGACACTGACTTGCAAATTGCAAAAAAACCTAAGAAAATTTGAATTTCGCGGACTACCGTGACGCTTTCCCCATAAGTACTTAACACACATTTTATGTAAAGTAATTATCTGACGGAATAGAATGCAATAAGGGTTTGTTCTTCTTCTTTTCGTGTGTTTAGTGACTAACCTGTTGTCAGAGTCTTAAAGCCGCCCATGGGCCTCTGACTTGGCTTCACATGCCGTCGAAAAATATCTCTCAGTCATGCCAGTTTCCTCAAGATGTTTTCCTTCACCGTTTTTGAAGCAAGTGATAATAAGTGCGCTTTGTTGTGTTGTACCGACAACATGGGTATTGCGCTAAAATAGTAAATAGGTATTTTGTAGCTTGCATCACAAGTAAAAAAAATTGACTGCACCTTCTAGCTAAAACAAAAGCTTCACAGTTAAAATATAAAATAAAGTAGATGTAGGGTAAGATATTTAAAGTAAGTTTTAACTCTATACCGTAATAAGCTTTGCCATGGTATAAATAAGCAACAGAATTATATCTTTATAGAAAACGACCGAAACGACGCGCTTCGAAATCTCTGTGTATACCAGAGCCTAGTGCGAGTTTCTTTTAACCATCTCGATTTTACGCATCGACCGCTTTCGGCACTCCGATTTGCCCTTCACCAGTGTGTGTTAAAATAAACTCACACTAGGGCTTCTGTAGGCAACAGTGTCGAGTGCGCGGTAGTTACGCATGGACACGAAAGGATTATCTACCGAGCGGCCGTAGGTAATTATTTCACGGTCACTACCGAGACATAATACTGTTACTTTATTACACTGCGGCTTTGCAAAGCAACTTCTGAGAATACAAACCATAAACCCACAACATACCTAGGTATGTACCTAGGTACGTGTCAACGAAGTAGACTTATATGTCCTAGATTTTAAGCTTAGTTGTACCTACATATATTATAGCTATTTCTCTTTACTACTAAGGTCAGGCAGCTTTGGTAGTGACTAGTAGGTGTGACTACCTAGGTTGTACCTCATTCGGTCTCATGTATTATGGATAATTGGCCTTGTATAGTCTAGTCTAGACAGTGTAGGAGGTTATAAATCCATCGTTGATTACGCTGGCTACACACGTAAGGAGCCTCGGGCATGTAGCAAAAAATCTTGTTTAAAGTTGAATTTACCTACCTCTCTTAATAAAAAAAGAGAACATACTAGTCAACCAGGATTATTGTTAACAGTAAATGCAAGTAAACAGAAGCTGGAATACCAGTCCCTGTATAGTTATCGTTTCCTTTTACCCCATGCGTTTTCTGTCTCCAATTATCTGTTAGGGTTAAAGGTTGGACACTAAAGGAAAGACCGTTCTAAGGATTTCAATAATACGTTTATTATCCTTTTCTTTATATATTGGAAGGTGTGTTCTACTAGTAATATGTGAGACGTGTGATCCCACACAGTGCCAAAAGTATAGTACAGTCACTATGAGAAAGTAAGCATTTCATCAAGTGGTTAAGGGCGCGCTCGGATAGAAAAAATAATTTTTATGACTTAGAAAGAGACAGACTGTCTTGAAGTAGGATCGATTCGTTTTTGCTATACTCCAACATTATCCTAGTTTATAATTAAAATAGCTGCGCCCCGCGGTTTCACCCGCATAAGTCTCGATCTCGTGGGAATATCGGAATAAAAAGTATCCTATGTCCTAATCCAGCCGTGCTATTCTGTAAACATCTCACCGTGAAAACCTAGGTGAAGTGAGCTTGATGTGAGCTGTCATTACACCTAATGCTAGGGATTGACACTATTGACAGCTCACTTCACCTCACTCTTCACGGTGAGAATTTTACAGAATGGATCGACTGGTCATGGTCATCATGGTGGTTTATCCAAATCTGTTTAGCCGTTTTAGCGTGAAAGTGTAACAAACTCACTTTCATATTTATAATATTAGTTTGACTTTATCAGGTTTCCTCGTTGAGTCCTATCCTCAAAACTCGACCGGGCATAATCTCTTTAAGTAGTTATAGTAAGTTCTTAGTATTTAAAACAGCTTAGGACTTGTTTAGCCATCCATTTATTTAGAAATTCAGAAGGAATGTAGTCATCTCTTCTGGAATTCCAAATACATTGACTAACAACGGAATAAGCTACGCTACAGCACCTAACAACAGAAATAACTGCTTTTAAATACCATCCTCTGTCTTTACCGTTAGTTGATATTATCTCGGTACCTCTACCATTATGACAAAAGAGAATAATTAGAAATAATACATAGGTGCATCACTAACGCCTTTTTTCCCAAGGGAAACGAGAGATACACTACCTTTAGGGGTATGAGGAACAGGGTGTAAAGTTCACTCATCCCCCATAGAAAAGGGAGGATCCTCCAACCAGACGGGTGTGATGTCTGGCGGGCAAATGCCCAGAGGTTTGAAGTTGGGAGATTCTATATCTGTTTATCGCCCGGTAAACTCTAATTGCGCGATGCAGGATTTGTGACGTCAGGATGTTGTGTGACGTCAGGTCTTTGATGCGTAGTTCGCATGTAGCGATGTAGATGCCGCTACATCACTCCCCTCCGGAGACCGGAGGTCGATAGTGGGCTGAGTCCTACATCTTGCGATGCTTCACAGTGCCAGCTGTGGTTCCAGTGAGTCGGAACCGGGTGCCGCATAGTTCGCGGTGGGTCGGAACTGTCTGCGGTGATTCCCCAGTGAGGAGTCGGGGTGGCGCTGCGTCTTGATCCAGTGGGTCGGATGTGGTACAGCGATGGGTTGTGGCTGAGGATGATGACCAGGACTGCGCGTTCGCTGCATGCTGGTGGTCAGGATACCCGTTGAAGCCGTGGGTGCTGGCTGGCTGTGTGACTCGCCTCACGAAAGCTTGCGGGAGTGATGATGAAGACGTCACGCGGAAGTAGTTGCACGAAGGCTGCGTTGATGTTCATATTCGGGGTCACCAATTTAGGGGTATGAGGAACAGGGTGTAAAGTTCACTCATCCCCCATAGAAAAGGGAGGATCCTCCAACCAGACGGGTGTGATGTCTGGCGGGCAACTGCCCAGAGGTTTGAAGTTGGGAGATTCTATATATGTTTATCGCACGGTAAACTCTAATTGCGCGATGCAGGATTTGTGACGTCAGGATGTTGTGTGACGTCAGGTCTTTGATGCGTAGTTCGCATGTAGCGATGTAGATGCCGCTACATACCTTTTGCCTGCGCCTGCGGCTATGCTCCCATGAGGGATCTCTTTCCCGGGTAAAAACCAGTCTCACCATCCACACCATAAACGATCTCTCCGCAAAAACTAACGTCGATCCGATGCTTCGTTGCTGCGTAAATTAAGGACAAACCAACAAATCAACAATCACACTATTGCATTTATAATCTATAATAGAATAGAATTATTGATTTAATCAGCAACTGATACAATTACGACATTTAAAACAAAATTAGCATACTGCCTTCGACTCCCAATGAACGTAAACAACGATCGGCAGACAGCTTCGCGTCAGGCGCACGCGCTTATAGTCTATTCAAAATCTTGATTCCAATTTGATGTTATTTCCACTTAAACGAATATTAACTTTTGACAGTTTAAATTAAGTTGATTTCAAAATAACTAGTACTATTATAGAAGTCATACAATTGTTTGAAGTTGCAGCACAAACTGAATTTTATGTGTGGACTTTAAAGTTTTGTTTTCCAAAAACACATATTTGTTCACATGTTCGGCAACTAAACGCAGTATAGCTACAACCGGTCCGCCGCCGGCCGGTCCGCCACCCGCGTCCTTTGACTAACCTACATCCAGCTGAGGTCAGTAGTTGAAATATGGGGTATTCAGATCTCATATCAGATCTGAATACCCCATATTTCTCAGTTCAACCATTCGAGTATCCGTATGACTGTTCAACATTCATAATCCTCTATTCAAAACGAATGATAATTGTATTCAGAATCATCTATTCAAAGTGACTGTTGCATTCAGATCGAAATGAGACATCTATTCAAGATCCGTGCTCTTTTAAATTGATTTAAATAAAAGGAATTTCATCTTCCGGTAGAATCTGGCAGCATATTATGTCTTCTGAATCAGCTATTACTAAATCATGCATTATGTTCCTCATTGACGATTTGCGTCCTAACGCTTCGCTGAACTCGCTTTCAATTAAATAAAATCAATCAGGAAAAAGATATTGCATGTTGCATCCAAGAATCATCAAACAGTAATACAGTAGTAGTAGTAATGATGCTGCGATTAATAATCGTGTTAAACTGTTATAACTTATTTTAGTCTGGCAACAAATAAAATATTCATAAAATATAATATCTAAATAATCCATTGCTAAAAGTAAAGGTGTCAACGATTCACTTATTAATCTTTCAATTTGTGTTCCATGATACCTACGTATGCGTATACTCGTAATATAGAAATATGTACATGTGTGTATGTGTGTTGCATGAATGGGGCGCACTCACGAACAGCATCTGTTCATCATGTGCTGTTCAGACCAGAATTAACATGCTGTTCCATGTGTTAGGAAAACCGTTGCCTCTATTTTTTTTTTATAATTTAAAGAAGAAAGGGTATAATAATAAAACTAAAATGTTGGTTTAGTTCTATATTTTTATTGCTGCTTAAATTAAAAGAATATTATTTTCGACACACCACTTATTTAAGCAAAATACATTTTTTAAGGCACAAATGTTGGTATGATTGATACAACTTACAATATCAGGAGAACTAGAATATTTTTTATACAATGTTACGATACTTGGACACTGCTTAATTTCTAAATTATATACATTATCAATTTTGAATATGTCTTTTAACCATAACACTTTTTCGTTACCTTTCGTAAATATAGACTTATTTAAAAAAAAAAATGCTAAGTTAGCTTTATAGCTAAAGTATGGTACAGAGCCTTCATTCCAATAAATTCCTCTGTTTTTTTCAATCCACGCTACTTGTAACCGTTCTTTTTTCGTCAAGTCATAAAATGGTCGTGGTGGTTTTATCAACATTACTTGTATGCGTCCTTCATACATCATTGCTATTTCTTTTGGAATAAATTCGTTTTCTTCATTCTTAAACCCTTGGACATCCACGATGACATTCATGATAATTTTCTAACAATATTACTCAAAGGTTTGTATTCGAAAAGTCGATCGTTTATTATTAAACAATAGGCAGATGTATTATCTGGAATATCTTCAGAGCATTCAATTTCTAATCGCACATCGACCGGTCCAGTTTTGAGCGATTCGTTTTGTCTTGAGCAATCAATCACAAAAAGTGGACCAATTTCTTTAAATTGATTTAAGCTAAGCAACGGATCTATCCCCAAGTTGTAATACGACTGACGAAAATTTGCATACATTTCGTATAATATACTGTATTTATTTTCATCAAATTTCAGATTAAGTGAGTCATAAGGATAATAGTGTGAATTTAAAAATAATTTAATATTGCATACATTGCAATGATCGAATGAGGAAGAACTTTTAGTTTTATTAGTTTTTCGGTTAGTTTGCAAACCAAATATAATAAACCGTGGTTTCTCTAATTGTGAAGTTGTCTTCACCGACCATGAATGCTTTGTTGTTCTTGGTAATAACGGATATTCATACAAATCCCAATTTCTAAATGCTAACTGTATGGAACGATCTCTGTCCAAACTTTTAAGCAATAATAATTTGTTACGATCAGAAACTTTGATATGTGGCACACGCCATTGTATTTTTTGTATATCCATTTCTAGGCTATCATTTTTCTCCATAAGCACACAGTTTAATGGGGAGCTGTTTCTTTGTAAGATTAGTTCATGTTTACAATTAATTATTATTTTGTTATAATCTTCTGCAAATCCCAGTACTCTATTCAATGGCACAATAACGCTAAAATGTCCCTTTCCTATTTTCGTACCATTTAAGTTCCATCCCCAAATTGCTGCAGCTTTGCTTTCACCTTCATTCATGGAGGCATATGATTTTAAAGTTGTTGTGATACCAGCATTTTTAATGCGATCGATTTCAACACCATTTATTTCGTACCTAATATCTTGAAATAAATATAAGATTGGGTTGTTAATGAAATCAATATCTTTTTTTATTGTTTTCCCTCCTGGATCTTTAGTAGACACACTAGCATAACCTTCTATAAAAATGGAACTGTTGCAGGGCAATACATACAAATCTTGATGATGAATAGGTATTCTGATTTCGTCATTTTCTTTGAAACTAGTATTATACGGATTGTAGCTATGGATCTCATAACTTTCAATAGAGTTGTCATGTTGCACTGAATCTGTTATTTGAAGCATGTTGTTATTATTTTAATTTTAATCCAATATGTCTGAGAAATCTTTTATTCTCTTTATTAATTTTAATTTGTCGTTTAATGTTTATCGCGTTGACACGTCTGACTTCATTGGAAACAGGAAGTGAAATATTACATATTCTTCTCACGATAGGTGTTTTATTAAAAACTAACATGTTGTTTCTATGTATAAACAAAATAGGTAGTATTATTATTATTAAATTTAGCTCAATTATTCTTTAGAAAGTGAGTAGTGATTATCATCACAGGCAATGTAAGAATGCCTGTAGATTATCAAGATATAAACTTTTATAACTCGTCCTAATTACGTTACAAGGACATCCATTTGTATTAATAAAAAAACATCAATTAGCTATGTTACTTTATTGTCTTTCCAAAATGACATAAGGAATTTTAAACACAAGTGTCCACAATTATACAAATGATCACGCTGAACGTTTTCATAATTATACTGAATATTATTTCCAACATATTTCATAAATTCTTTTGGAGGTTTTAAGTTACCATAACTGTCAAAATATTCTACGTATTCATTTATCTTGCCATAGGCTACCCAATGAGTACCAGAGTTTTCAGAAGAGTCAAGATTGATCACTCCACATTCTATCGGGCATACTTCAACCGGTAATTTATCTCTCATAAACACACCTCGAAAGAATGGAATATTAGTCGAGTGTTTCATTATATCAATATTGGTTAAAGCTCTATTGGGTAGCCGAGATTTCAGTTTTTTTTTTTCTCTGATATGAAAATGCCTAAACCATCCTTGTAACGGTTGAGATGTAATCCTCTTCCAATGAACAGCCCCTCCATTTCATTATTGTGTCGTTCTGCTTCACGCAATTGCTTCTTAGCTGTTTTATATGCATTAATTGCTTTTGCAATACCAGCAGCACCTCCTGCTAAACTGCCAACAGCAGATAATCCAGCAAATATTGGTACTAAAGGAAGAAATCCTCCTGTTTTTGGTACTGGTATAATCCTAGGTAATTTTATTGGTGTATCGGATGCAAACTCTTTAGCTGCTGCGAATGCTAATTCCATCAATGTTTTCTTACATGATGGTTTTAATTTTGTAATGTGCTTTTTAGTATGAGTAACAATTTTTTTAAGAGTTTTCTTAAAACCAGCTCCTGTTTTTACTTTATTGATGTTTTTGTTCAATGGTGATGAAACTGTTGTTTTGTTGACTGAAATAACTCGTGTTGTTTTCATTGCTATTTCTTTATTTTTCTCCAAAGTAAAAGAAACGTATTTAATAGTTACAAATACAAGTCTATTTTGTTTTATGAACAAATACGTAATGAATAGAAATAATATGTGTATTTGCTTAAATACACATTAGAACAAATTTTTGATTGGCCTACTTAAAATACATTCGTTTTATCTATCCAACTGTTCTCACTAGTAGGAAGTCCAAGCCACTTTACATATACTTGATTCCCTTTTCTTTTCAATACTTTTTCAACTAAGTACAAATCAGGATGGTTGGTTTTTTGAAGTTCTTGAGCATAAAACGCTCCTAGTATTGGTCGACATCTTGCATCTTCTATCAAGTAAGTTACCGGATTAGTTTCTTGTATTGTTTTTATCTTAAATATTTCTGTTGACCAATTAGGATAATAGCCTTTATCAAAACATCCTTTGTATTTGCTTATTCTTACGAAATCACCAACACTAAACTTCTTACACTTAGTGTTTTTCTTACATTCAGCCATACGAATGTATCTTTGTAGTATGTCTCTTTTATTGTCATGATTTATAGAAGCTGGAGGTTGTCCCGCAGTTCTATGAGTAGTATTATTGTATTCATATACAATTTTGATGAGCGTTTCATTCATCCACTTGTAATTCCCGTTAAGACTAAATTCTTTGTATAATTTATTTTTTATTGTCCTTATTAATCTTTCAACAATTGAGGCTTTTTTAGTAGAATAAGTTGAATAATGATTAATATTATACTTTGTAACAATATTTTTGAATTTATTATTATAAAACTCTTTTCCCAGATCAGTTTGCAAATTTCTTGGAACACGTCCTTTAAGCAATAGACTTTCAAATGCTTTTGACACCTCTTGCTTATTTTTTTGTTTCAAAGGAACTATCCAAGCATATTTTGAAAAAGTATCTATTATAGCTAGTATATATTTATTACCACCATTAACTTTTGAAATTGCTTGCATATCCATTAAATCTGCTTGCCAGAGATCATCGATATCTTTAAGTATGACCTGTCTTCTTGGAAAGTTAACTCTAGCACATTTATGAATTTCATTTATGACATCTACTTTGCTCATAATGCTTATTTAATTTTCCTGAAATTTCTTTCAACACAATATTTTTTTCAAGATTTCTTACTTTATCGTTTAAAATTGAAATCAGTTTATTCAGTTTTTCTATTTGCACGTAAATATTAACTTTAAGTTTTTCAATTTGCTCTTCACTAGTATTTTTTATCTCAGCACGTTCCACACTTATGTTACTTTCAGTATTATTTATGCGAACAGAATTAATATTTTTATGTTCATTCATGTTGCATACAACTTTGATAACTGAGAACATTCCAAAGCTTTTTAGTCTTTTATAATATCAGCTTCTTTTAACTCTTCTATAATTGATATAATTTCATTGTCATGATTAGTATTACCAGCATTTTTTGAAGCAATTAGAAGTTTCAACCTTTCAATTAGTTCATTAGGGTCATCCCAGTAAACATAATCGGTATTACTTTTATATTTTTTTAATTTAGGCAAAACACCGCCGCTTTTTGTTTTCATTATCTGTCCTTCATCGTGAACATCACTATTTTGCGAAAACAAAGGTTTAATAATTTGACGATATTTTAAACTTTTATCACCTTTTATCTGACCATTAGGATGAAAGTCTCGTTTGTGCGCATGTGTATTATGAAGCATATCTTTATAGACAATTTTATCTAGTTCAGTGACCAAATTAAGGTTAGGTTTATTCCGTGCTAAAAGTTCCTTTAGACCTGGTGTTAATTCATAGGGCCTTTTATCAATAGTGACTATATTTGTTTTGGGTGAATTACAGGTCTTATTTGCAAGAGAAAACTTAACTTTGCTATCCCCCATCATCAGTTTTTTATTTTCACTACGTATCCCAAATGGGACATTCATACTATCATACATTTCCATCATGTCTTCTTTATTTAGTGAAATCAATGTATCATTAGAATCTTTAAAAGGATTTCTTGAAAGAACGTCTTTATAACACTCAGAATCTTCATTTGAATCTGTTTTTATACATTCTTTAAATCTTTCATAATCTGGAACATAATCTGTTGATGAGTTAAATCTTTGAAGCGATTTACTGTCATCTCTTGAGATATCAATTATTGGTTTAATTATATCATTCGCTTTAATTAATGTTTCTAGTGGATCTGTTATTGGTTTGAAGACCTTTTTAAATTTTAAATGAGTTGTATCTTCTTCATTTTGCATTGTTTTGATTTTATTTTTTATACTATCGACTGACTTTATTAATTGTTCTTTAATATTAACCTCCATAATATCTTCTTTTTTTTCAATAATGACCCATCCGTTATTTACAGATATCAGATTTCGATTGATATATTTTCTGCAATGAGTTGGTATTTATATACACTTTCTAAAAGTATATAAATATGTCAAACCCTTGTCTATATCTACCTTCATTTAGAGGACAATCTTTATTAATTAACAAAAAGTCAAATCTGTCTTTCCAAATATCAGAGCAAAGTTTTTTAAATTGAAACCATTCGATATCCGTATTTACGTGCTCATTGTATATATGCTTTAAGTTTATCTCGTCTTGTTTGAAGATTATTAAAAGATTTACATTATCTCGTATAAGTTGTTTAGGTACTTTGGAATAGGTTTGTGATAAGTAAAAACAATCTATCTGTTTGTGTCTCCCCATTGCAAAGTAGTTACGAATATTTATTTGATTTTCACATGCGACATCATCGAAAATCATTATTGAATTGGTTAAGGCATCATTTGGGTGTATAACTTCTTTATTATCATGGAAGATAAATAAATTTGCACCTGGTATGTAGCTCATAACTTGTTTTAAAAAACAATATTTCGGCTGGAAAACTGTCTTCGAGTATAAATAAATATACTTAAACTTCAGACCATTTTCATGTAATAGTAAATTAAGCATTATGTTAGTTTTCCCACAGTTAGATGGGCCGCATATTATACATCTAATAGTATCTGGTAAGAGTGCACTATGTTTCACTTTACGTGATTGATTTTCTAATTTTATATTTTTGACTTTAAAAGTTTGTAATTGCTTAACGAACTTCATTGTGAAATGTGAGGTAATAAGAAATGACCTGAGTATTTATACTATTTTACTAAAAGGCGCTATGTTTTATTTTTATACTAATTCTTAACTTGAAAGTAAAGCATGAAGAATATTGTGTAAATGGAAATTAAAATAAAACGCTCATAGTTATTACACATTAAATATTTATTGAACAGTAATTTTATATTAGTAGGCACTTACAATAAAGTTAAAAAAATAATCTAATTTGTGTACAAACAGCGTAAAATGGTTTACTATTAGTAATAAAAATAATACACATTTACAGATTACACATCACTGGAATAGTCTACAAACATAGAATCACAATGCCCCCAGGGTAATGTATGAATTTGATCCTGTAATACTTGAACTTTGTCATCGTTTCTTTCTAAAACTTGTTTATCTACTTGCTGAGTGTATAAAACATGTTTAATTGATTTTATCATATTCATTTTACATCTATGCGCTTTATTTGTCAGCAGTACATTCTTGTAATCATTCAATTTTAGGTTACAAGTTACATACTTAGAAACACCTTTGGCTTTTTTAATTTCAGTCTTCACGGTGTTTATAAAATATAATTTAGCTCTTAAACCGGTAAATTCTGTAATTAAATCGTCACCAACCTCATGTTTCCATTAGCTGATGGCAATTCTATATAAGACCCACCTCTCATAGGGGAGTACTTGTTTATATTAATTTCGAGATGACTCATAGAAACAAATGTCCAACCAGATTGACAGTGCTGGAACTCGGTTAATTTATTATTTAGTTTATTTATTACTTTCGTTAATAATTCATTCAAATCAGTGTTTTTATAAATAATTTTATATTTGGTATTAAACGACTTTAATTGTTGTTCGTCTGATTTTGATAACATAAAATAGGCGAACAATTCAAAACTCAATTTTATGCAATTGTGTTCATTAAGTGACATATTTATCAATTCTGTTATATTTATTAGATGATCACCCAGGAACGCCTCTAAACCGAGGTACTCGTCTTCCTGGGTGACATTCAATCTGTATGTCATTAATCTGTTTTTGAATGCTGTTGCAATAATATGAATATGTGTGAACTTGGTACTCAATAAACAATTTGCTTTATGTATATTCGTTCTCATATGATAGGAATACTGATTTTCTGGTATTTGAATTTTACATTTTTGACAGGTTATTGACTTTCTAGATCTCGATTTGCTGTTGAGGTGTGTAACTGTAAAAAAGAAAACCAATGACGAGATTACTTACTTATATAATATTTATATAAACTACAACATCTTATTTATAAAATATAGTACAATTATTAGTAAGACATGTATGTATGTAGGTAAATACAATTAAAAGAAGATACAATTTAAAGTAAGTCTATGTAAATATTGACTGACACCAAGTTAATCAAATAAAGTCGTTATGTATCATAACCACCAATGTGGGTAATAGCACAGTTTTTAAAATCATTCTGAGTTGCTTTGACAAACTCCTTTAAGTGAGCCCAAGATTCTTTATTTTCATCAAATTTAGTCTTGATGGTAGTTATGGCCGAGCGCCATCTATTTATAGGCATTATTTTTTTTATTTCTTCCGTATTGTAAATTTTCACTTCTACATAATATTTTCCTTCTTTAGTCTCGCTTATCTGTCGAGAATATCCCTTGGCCATCCTCCTAGTAAAATATGAGTATAGTGGTGGTATATTACCAGTTTTGTGGGATTTCTGTGTTGGGGTGACGCTTTCTTCATTATCACTATCTTCACCGAATAATTCACTCGCTGTAACTTGAGTGTGTGGTGTTACTGGCGAAACGATCGGCTTCGATTTTTTTGCGCTTGTTGACTCTTCACTCAACTTACCGGACCTTTCCCGCTTCGTTTTTCTTTCCTCTGTCTTCCTCTTCGACTTCGCCTCTTGATCAGAGTCATCGCTGGAGAGGAAAAGGTCGTTGCTAAGTAGTTTCGACCTGCGAACAAAAAAATAAAAAATTAGTGCATTGAATCAATCCATTTCCTTCATAATTCCTACATTTGAAAAGGAACTGATCGTGACGAAGATAAATAATTAACAGATATAAATATCGTTTTATTTGTGTAGGAATCGAATCCAAATTATTAGTGCATTGCAATCAATCCTTTTCCTTCATAATTTCTACATTTTGAAAAGGAACTGATCGTGACGAATATAAATAATTAACATACCTATATAAATATCGTTTGATTTGTCGATTCCTGTGAATCGAATTCAGGACACCAAATGGTTACAAAAATCGACCACTACTAGCCACTACGCTGACCGTGTTGAAAAAAATATATTTTAATAGATGAATAATATACATAGCATTTGATCTGTGCAGGAATCGAACCTGCAGCATAGAAAAGCATCACTCAGTCTTTGAGCTAAGCGTGCTAACTATTGACGGTTTAATATATAAATTAATACATTACTACATTCAATAGTTAGATATGATTATGAATAGGTACTTACATTCTGGATTGATGCTTAGACAGGTAGCTTGATTAGGAGCTCGGTGTGTTGATTCCTTGCAGAGAGGATCCGTTCCAGAGAGGGATTGTACCGGAAACTAATTTGTGAGGTGTTTTTATAGGCCTAAAATCACGTCATTCAATCCAAATATGTAAAACTGCATACTTGCAAATATTCTCAACTGCGTACACGAGCGTACAAATCGTAGCCGTTAAGGTTTTAAGTTTCAGCGTTTAATATAAGATGAATGATAAGCGATTTTGAATGTTATGTAAGTACCTACTTAAATCAACAATAGGGAATTTCATACTTACTTAGAAAAAAGTTTGAAGGTTGTTGTTTTTGCTGAATATTGTCGACGCCGACGGTACAATCGCTGCGGTTTGCACGCTCACATGTAACTCCTAGACACGTGGAGGAGTGGAGATATGACGAGTCAGAATCTCATATTTCGGTATATAAGAATAAGCTTGTTTTTGTCTTATAATTTGAACCTTATTAAAAAATATAAACTAACGCTCAACGAATTAAGCGTTTAAAACGCAGCGGTTATAACGCTCGTCTGTAGATTGAAATAAATATTTGTGTACGTGTCAAAAATTCCTAGTCATATAGAGACAAGAAGAGCTGCCAGTTTCAGATTACTTTACATACATAAAAACGAAACAAAATTGAACCTTAGTGACAAAAAAAAAATGGATCAGTTCCTGTATATAAACCAATCCAAGATACCAAAAATAACAGTCAAATTGTCTTATCTGCTCTACGATGTCGGTAAGCAAAATATTAAAAAGTATTTTAAATTATTAATAAAAACATTGAAATGTGTATTTTATATGAATTTTGAATATTTTAACAGGGATCTATTCTAGAATAGTTCATTTGTATTCGTAAACTTGTAATTAAAGTATTATTTAACTTATATCTACTTCTCTGTTTCAGATGTCCAGCGATAATTTCCCCACAAATTCTTCATACTCCCCAATTCCTGCTGAACAAACCCTACGTCAAAATGTGGTCAACTATTTGGAGAGAGAAAGACCATTTCAACCATTTCAATTTGAGGAAACACCGCCTTGCAACAATAGTACCAACAGTAACAATAATAAAAGACGAAGAAGTGATGTTGTATACTCATATATACAGAAACCATCAACGGGTCATCGTAGCAAAATAATACGAATACAAGTTTTTGACGCAGAAGAATTCACAAATTCACAATGTGACTGTAGTGCCAATATTTGTGTCCAACATGTCGTGGGGAATGTATTTAATGATGATATTTATAAATGTGTTAAGGATATTTTAAGCAAATTGCATAAAAAATTGTGAATAAACTATCAATTATATTTCAGTTTCTTTTATTTCTACCACTCCTGTTAATAAAATGTACAAATAGTTGCCTTCAGCAAATAAAAAAATAAAAAATCTTATAAGTAGGTACTATGCATGTGTTCCTGCATACCAAGAGTCAAATTATATTAAATTTAATTAATTAAAATTACTTAAAACTTCTTTATTATAGGGTTTACATTTTTATACACATACATTTCTTATTGTTCATGTCTGTACTCATTATGTAAACCTATTTATTTGTCTTAGGTATATTAGGAATGTAGTATATTGGTATATCGCAATACTACATGTAAATTTCTGATGTAAATAAATAATTATAACTTCATAGCGATGAGGCTCACGATGGGTAGAAAAGAATATGATCTGCTTCCTTTACGGGAATGGCAATGTGTTTGTTATATAAACAATCACTCCTGCTTAGCATCTGATTATGAATACGATTTTTTAAACGATTTAGGTATTTGATATTTTGCTCAGAGACCACATTAACCCATAATAAATTCACATCACTGCATCATACATAACTAAAATTTTTTTTAATCTCTCTGCAACGGGATGAAATACATGTAATTTCTAAATATCAAATAGGTAACTCTCGGTATTATACACCATCATAGAATAAAATCCCAATCGTGAAAGTTTCATTCCGAATGGAGTATTCTAAATAGACGATCTTGAATAGATGTCTCATTTCGATCTGAATGCAACAGTCACTTTGAATAGATGATTCTGAATACAATTATCATTCGTTTTGAATAGAGGATTATGAATGTTGAACAGTCATACGGATACTTGAATGGTTGAACTGAGAAATATGGGGTATTCAGATCTGATATGAGATCTGAATACCCCATATTTCAACTACTGAGGTCGACTTGAGGCCATCATTCACTTATATAAGGATATCCGCAAGGTATCGATTGGACACTAGATTAATAGATTTTGTGATTATGAATTGCGGATTTATTAGAGGGCACAGTATTCCGCCTTGATAGATTCTTGGTTATATTTGAGTATACGCTACCGAATGAGAGCTTAGCTTTATTGTTAAAGCATGCGATATATTGCTAACCTTTCCTTTGATTTATCACAAATCAGTATTTGAAAACTTGGATCTCCATCTTTCGTAAGGTTCTTGATATGGTAATGCATCAATCAGGTGGTTTTGTAAACATGGCAATTTTAAACAAAAAAGAAATTAAATTTTTGGGACACGATAGGATAGAGAAAATCGTAGTAATTATACAATTTAAAGTTCCAAGGAATACCAAAATTAGACTGGCAATAGTATCAGGTATCTACACTGATGACCAAACGTCAAGAGAGGAGAAAGCTAAGAGATTATGAAAGGAAGGCATTAGTGTCACTTAAAAAATCGCAAAAGTTTGCAGTTGCACGCCCTAACTTAAAGTCATTAACATTTGCTACACTTAACTGCAATCTAACGTACTGCACGAATAGAACTACACAAATGATTGATACAAATACCTAGATGTTGGGCCATACAGGGCAAACAGTATGCTAATGTAGCCCGCAGGTGTACGCGAAGTCATTACCTTCACATTACACGTCATTTATTTACTGTTTGACATTTTGTAGAGTAACGACACGTTTTTCAACAGACTAATCTCTTCGGTGCGTCTTATGAAATTGAAATCTAACGTAGTTGTTGAATATTAACTAGAAACTTCCAAAATTTGCTAAAAGGGGTTGCGGATAACTTGGCTGTGTCGGACCGCCAGTCTGTAGAACATCATCATCTTTGCTATGATATAGAATTTATCTGATTTCAGTATCTATATAGACGAAATTGTTGAATTTTATACGTAAAAACTATCGAGACAACTAGAGGATGCCTGCAAGAGTTTTCTAATGTACTGATTTGATTTGTATTAAATGATATTTATTTCTGTAAGTTGGTTAAAAAAAACACTTTTACACGTCAAAATTAAATTGTTTTTAAAACTAGACGACTTCGGTGTTTCCCAACTGACTACTCTGAGAAGAAAGACCGAATCAAACTCAGAGCTCACAGTCTCTTCCAAAAGTCCAGACATAATCTTGGTCAGGCAATATGAGGACCATGCAGATGAATGTCTGAGATGGTTTAGATTTGAGGTCCAGTCAGTGCACGCATTTGTCCGTTAGATGTTAACTTTGTCAAAAATAAAAATAAAGTTATTTATAAGCCGTTCATTTTGTGATCAACGCTATGAGAAAACAACTCAATGGTAATTTCGAGATCCACCAAACTACTTACGTACAGAAAGCAATAAACACGTTGACCGACATCGCAAATTACACGTCTCATTTCCTTGAGAAAAGTTCAATCAAAGTGCTTAGTTGGTCAACAATGGAATGATGAGATCCATCAATATCAAACGTGTCAAGTCAAGGTCAGATATGGTTTCCAATATTAGGATTCACATTTCGCCTTCGGTAATTTATAGGAACCGAACACAGTAATCATTTGTTTTAATACCAATCATGACCAACTTTCTCACCTTCAACAATCATTGTCTTAAGTTCCGCATCGTCCTAAATTCACCACACATTTTTCTTGGTAAATCGAACAACAAAAACTACTCTTATGTTCAGAGGTTTAAGGTTAACAATAGTTTGACAGAATTTTGGAGCACCATAAATTGCTTCATCGTAATCGATGTTGGTTGACAGTTACATTGATTTCGATCGACAGGTCGTTTACGGGTGGTTCCGATTTCATCTGTAGCTCATTTAGTTATAGACTTTATCTCTACGCAGTAAGATTTATAATTGTAAAACTGGTGCAGAGTGAGTCTAATGGTACATGACCAGTATCGCCTACTGACCCTGCCCCAGTTTTCAGACCAGTTATCTTACGTTTTTGCAGAGACAAACGCTTCCTGCTTGAGATAAACCTCCGTCCAATCATGAAATTACTTTTGATAACGTTATTATGTACATAGTCTTAGTAACGCACGGTTTCAATTAAACTCCATTATTTCAAATCTGCTTCTTGTTTATTTGAGGAAAATAGATTTCTATAATTAAGTTCCTATTACTCTTTAGGACATCTTTTTAATTTCAGAAACATATATATTTTTCAAAATCACACACTTATTAATTTCCCTCACACAAATTGTAACAATAGCCAAATCTCTTTTCCAGGCAAAATAACAGGTGAAGAAGAAGATGTGCGATCACAGACTTTACCACCAAGAGCGCTACCAAATGAAACACCGCAACCTCGGACAACCATCCTGGCAACGACGATGTCAACTACAACCCCAGAACCATCTACAGAACGCAAACCAGAAGAAGAAACAACCCCATCTGAAGTAGCAGAAACTATAATGCCAACACAGGAATCAATAAAACCCAGAGCAAGACTCCTAAACTTAAATGTAGATGAATTACAAAACTTTGCTATCGCACTACATAATGATACTACTGCGAAGAGCCAAAAGAAACATTTGTCTGATTTAAGTGATGTTAATTTGGATGTGGATGATGATGATGAGCCGAGGATGATACCAGTCGAGCATAAGCCTAAGGATATGCCTGAGAAGTTTTATGCTAACCTGCAGGCTCCGTTCCATGCGTTAATGAATGTCGATAGGACAGGATCAGAGGAGATCGAGTGTAAAGAAAACGAAATTGTTTATAAGGTTAGTAAACATTATTAAGTATACCTACTACGTTTTTTATTAAGTTTTAGATACTTGAGAGATTGTTTTTTTGTAAACGCCATCAGTCTTGTTGAAGTAAGGAAATTGTAGCACTGTTCTATGTATCTTGTATGTTGATTGCAAAATTCAGTTCGCGGTTATTACAATAAAATTATTAAGTACTAAACAATAATCGTTTAAAACATCTAGGTATTGATGTTTTGATTGTGTTTTATTGATTTCGTGACTTATATTTTGCTTTCGAAATTATGCAAATCGTTATTATTTCACGAAATTGTATTTTTTTCATTAGCAACATACAACGCAAGATAACACTGCAGTTTGCAAAAAACTTAGACATATTGAATTTCGCGGGCTTCCTTGACGGCTCCCCTTAGATGAATTAGATGTTATCGCTGGTGATATTTAGCTTTAGTTAAAAGTATATTAGAGGCTCAAGTGGATTTATAGCCATATTAGAATATTATAATATTTAAGGCAGGCTTTTTTACTTTCTTTTGAGTGCACGAACGTTCTTTAGTTCATTGATGATATTTCCCTTATTCACCAGCTCGGTGAGCGTATGGACCGGGGATGTGAAGAGACGTGTGAATGCGGCACTGGCGGGGCTTTCGACTGCTCCCCCCGCTGCAAGCATCCTTACATCCGACGAGGCAGAAGACTCAACGATCCTCTTTGCTTCGAGTCACCTGTTGACGATTGCTGTTCTATTATAGCCTGCGCTACGAATAATGCAGGTAAGAAAGAATCTCTTCATTCTTCTATATGAGGTCATGCCGTGGCTAAAGGCAAACATTTTAGCCACTTAGTAAACAAGTGCGGCAGTGATACCTGGGCTGACTGTTTCTCTACGCGGGGGTCGTGTGGTCCATGGCCCTTTACGGGGCACCGGTGTGGGCGCGTTCATCGAGGCTGCGACCGGCCCAGCCGTTGAGCGCGTCCCAAAGGGTCATGGCCATTAGGCTGGTCCGGGGATACCGCACGGTCTCCCGCGAGGCGGCGAGCCTCCTTGCCGGACTACCGCCATGGGATCTGGAGGCGAAGGTCCTCGCGCACATGTGGGAGTTGCGCGAGGAGGCGAAACGCCGGGGTATAACTCCGCTGCCGCAACAAATCGCGGCACAGCGGACAGAGCTCCGGCGGGATCTCATGGCGGCATGGAGTGTGTGATTGTCGCAACCCAGCGCTGGGCACGCCACAATTGCGGCGATAAGTCCCGTCTTTGAGGAGTGGCTAGAGAGGCGCCACGGCGTCCTCACCTTCCGCCTGACGCAGGTCCTCACCGGACACAGTTGTTTCGGGAGGTTCCTGTTCAGGATCAAGCGGGAGGAAACGCCCGGGTGTCACCATTGTGTGGATCGCCCGGAGGACACGGTGGAGCATACGGTGGAGGTCTGCCCGGCTTGGGCGGAGCACCGCCGTGTCCTCACGGAGGCGATCGGCGGCGGCGATCTCTCGCGTCCGGCCCTGGTTCAGGCCATGGTCCGGAGCGAGAGAGCATGGGAGGCCGTTACCTCCTTTTGCGAAGCAGTTATGCTCGCGAAGGAGGAGGCGGAGCGCGCGAGGGAGATTCAAGCTGCACGCCCTCGCGCCCCTAGTCGCCGCAGGAGACGCCCCGGGCGTCGGGAGTCACAAGCTGACTTCCGGCCACCGTAGGCGCGGGCCTGCGGACGGTGAGCGATGGGCAGCTCGCTGTCCGATAAGGACCAGGCCCGGGTCGACGGCGCGTTGTGTTCCACGCGCCCCTCAAAAGGATGTCAGCACCAACTGACGGGGTCCGGAAGGACCAATGCCTGCTGGGGTTGCGGGTTTGTCTGAAAGGGATATCGCGACTCCAGCACATAGGCAACGGAAGGAACACGGGTGGGTTTTAGTTAGTAAAAGTCTGACACTCCCTCTCGCTCCGCCCAGAGCGGGAGGAGTCATTTGACGATATCCCACCAAAAAAAAAAAAAAAAAAAGGGCTGACTGTTTAATACCTAGGGTATATACAGTCAATCGTACATCAATGGTAACACATACACTACGAAAATCACCCTTACTTTTATGACATTAAAGCTTTGTTTTTAATTTTTCATTCTTTTTACCTATCATGGTATAGTAATCTCACATATAATTATATAATTAATGTATACAAAATATAGTAAAAACATTAAAAAAAAGTAACGGTGGAGTTTCTTGCCCATTCTTCTCCATACGAAAACTACCTTTTGGAAGGGGAGACTAGAATTAATTATTATTTTTTTGTAAAATTGACGTTTGAAAGTGCCTTTTATGTGCATAATTGAAATATAATGTTTGAGTTTTGACTTTTTTGACTTTTGTTAATGTCAAATTGTTTACAGATGTGCGATTAACTGTACGCTGATGATGTTGGTGTATTTTTATTATAATTTGAGAAGACACACAGCAATAAGCTGGTGCATGTGTTTACAATATTGCAACTCGTGTGGACGCAATTTATATACAATATATTAAAAAAACCTGTCCGATCTGAAAGCGGCACATAGGTACTGCCATAATATTACCAAAAAGTAATAAGAAATCTAATTATTATTGAAAACAAAAAAAAATGCTATTCAAAATTCACTCTTTTTGTAAGAAAATTACCCCAATTCCATTTAAAAGTAGCAAATTTTCATCAGGGGTCATAATTTATGACCCGCTAACCGAAGGCCGCTCGCGCCCCATGTAATAACCCTATAAAATTCCCCATTGAAACCACATAAATATACTCTCAGTACTTAACAACACCTTTACGGATCGGACAGGTTTTTCTTTTACATGTTAAAGAGATTATATTCCCCCCTTAAAACCTGCGGTAGATGCTCAAAGAATCTAGCAGGAATGATTTTAAAAGAATCCGAAGGTACTATCGAAGAACTTCATATCTAAGCAGTTTGAAAACAAAATCCCGTGGACGCGATGACTACATCTGTTATCGCCCCGGTTCTATGGCAGCCGAGCGCTGCAAGCAGAAATAGTCCTTACGGTGCGTGTATAGATATGAACTTTTTCGATGGTACTTAATTTTCTTGATGTTTGCAGACCCGAAGATATCGAAGGTAGAAACGTGTCGATATGGGAATGAGACACACCCAGTTGGCTCCAAGTGGCACATCGGCTGTGAGCAGACCTGCTCTTGTGAACCTAAGTCCATTGTGACTTGTAAACCCAGGTTAGTTCGATAAGTATATGAAAACAAGATATAATAATTCCGTATTTTTAGAATGATAACACACCAGATACAATAAAATTAATCTTGTTTAAAAAATAAAAAAGAAGCTGTGTGCGTATGACCACACGATAGAAGTGAAAACTTACGATTGAAAGAAAGAAAGAAAGAAAGAAAGATAAATGCGTTTATTGGCATTACAAAAAAAAAACAAATTATTATAATGCCAAAAGGGCCTCAGCTCAGCATAATGTCAGATGACAACACAAAGTGAACCACCTGACGGTGATTTTCAGCTGCAACCCACTAGTGCCATACGCTAAAATAATAAACATAGAGAAGTGTCTGTCCGTTATAATAAATAATATAATGATAGTATATTTTTTTTTTTTTTAAATACTCTTATACGATCAAATAAAATTTTGTGACATACATGTGTGGAGCCAAGTATATGCGATACAGCGTCACCGACCCGAGCGTGACTGTTCAGAAAGAGGGCACAGTGCACTTATAGAAGTTTTCACCTTAAAAGGGTTTTTTTATGCCTGATTTTTAAGTAATATAATAACTTTATACTTCGACTTAACGGTAAGACGGTAACGAATAATTAATTATCGTAGTACCCAGTAACTGGGTTGTAGAGGTCAGATAGGCAGTCGCTCCATGTAAAATAATGGTATTCAGCTGCATCTAGTTAGACTGGAAAGCGACCACCAATTCACCAATTTAGAATTATGAGGAACCGGGTGTTAAGTACTCTCATCCTCTGTAGAAAAGAGAGGTTCCTCCGACCAGACGGGTGTCGTGTATGGCGGGCAACTGGCCAACGATTGATGTCGGGGATTGTTGTCATATATGGTGTTCGCGCGCTAAACTCTAATTGCGCGATGCAGGATTTGAGTGACGTCAGGATTTTGTGTGAAGTCAGGTCTTTGATGCGTAGTTCTCATGTGGCGATGTAGATGCCGCCACATTCTGAAAAGGCTAGGTAGATGATGATGGTAACGAATAATTAGCTATGATCCCATATTCACCAATGAGGCTGATCCACTTCTTCCAACAGATGTAATCCCCTACCGACATCAGACAAATGCATCAACGTGCAAGATCCTAACGATGCCTGCTGCGAGGTTCAAGTGTGTGACGTCAGCCATGATGTACATGAAGAACCTGAGAACTCTACCACCTCCACTACAACAACTACTACTACTACTGAGGTATGTATTACTTTTAACTAAAATTTCTTATTTATTTATTTTTGACTAGCTGCGACCCGCGGTTTCACCCGTTTTTGTCTCAATCTCGGGAATATCGGGATAAAAAGAAGAAATTTCATCCAAATCCGTTCAACCGTTTTAGCGTGAAAGCGTAACAAACAAACTCACTTTCGCATTTATAATATTATTCTGTTTATATTTGTTTATTAATAATAAGTTAGGATTCTGCTCAAAAATCGTGATCGTCATTAGCTCTTAACCCATTGTATTTGGTGTCGAAACGGTGTTACGTATCGTCATTGGTATCGTACTGAGAGTCTATTTATGTGGTAATTTACAAGAAAAATTTAAATTAAATTTGCCACATTTTTTTTCAATGGGGATTTTAACAGGCCCTCGTTTAGCGGGTGTCTACAAGTCATACCGTATAACTCCTGACCCTGATGAAAATTTTCTAATTTTTTTTACGGATTTGGGGTAATTTTGGCACACAAAATGTGAATTTTGAATACTTAGCAATAACTTTTTTTAATTTCAATAAAAAATCTTTTTGGTAATTTTATTGCTATGTGCCCCTTTCGGATCTGAGCGGTTTTTTTTTACATAATATATTGATATAACAAAGCCATCTGGCGTCTGTGTGAGAAGATATTTTTAGGGTCCAGATCTAAATCATATACGTGATCGTTCCTAGGGTAATTTATTATAAATTACCTTTAATTACACTGAGTTTCCTCAACAGATGATAAAAGGCTTCGAAGACTACGACGACCAAGATGACCATATTCAAACGAGACCACTGGTACTGACAGAACCCATAGGATCCGTGAAAGTACTCCAGAACAACTCAGTTCAAGTCAACTTGATGCAGTTGAACCAAAGCGAAGATCCTATCCACCTTCTCCTAAGCAACGATGGAGGAAAGTCCTTTAGCGATGTGGAGTTGAAGTATTCCAATCTGATATTAAACTTAGAAGGTGGAAGAGACTATATCCTGAAGACGAAGGAAACGGGAACAAAGTTTAACTTTACTATAACGACTTCGGACAATGGAATCGGATTCAATGAGGTTCCGAATGAGGATATACATAATGGTTCGAAGGTCGGATGCTACCATGATGGACACTTCTATGCTATTGGTACGTATTTATTGGAATATTTTTTAGCTTTTGACAAAAAGAAAATGTAAATCGGGAAAACCTCAAACGGTTGCGCCGTTTGAGGTTTTATACTCCAATCTTATTGGGACTTATATGTTTGAGCAGTTTGGGGTTGAAACACTAGAACCGTGCGGTCCGAGTGCCTTCTTAGTTTTTCAAGATATTGCCAAGCGGTTGGTCGACTCTTCATGTGACCAGAGGGCTGGCCTATTCTTTGGCCAAAGAATCAGCTTTGTCATACAACGTGGCAATGCTGCCAGCGTTTTGGGCACTTTTCCTGTTGATAGCGATGCGGACAATTTTTTTAATGCTCTATGATTATTATTATATTAAGTCACCTGTGTGTAAATAAATATTCAAGTAAATCGGGTTTGTATGTGTGATTTTTGTAGAATTCTTCTGGCCTAAAATGCTGTGACCAAATTGTAGAAAGAACTAGACTTTTACTTCATTTAGCTGGATAAACTTTTACTTCATTTAGTTGGATAAACTTTGAGCGATTATAGTACCGGTTGCTTATACAACCAAGATGTAATACATAGATGTACTTGAACATGTAAACGATAGTAGCGCTGAGCATCCTGGTTCAGCCATGCATAATTTATCACAAATCAGTAATAGACAAAATGCTGCTGTGAATTTTAACTATGATAGACCTTTTCTTAGGCGATTTGTGCTGTTTGGGTTTGTCTGAAGTCTATTCTGGAGGATTTCATAAGCAATAATACAATCTGAACTATTGAGAAACTCTAGCTTGGATGATTTTTGTGGGTGTATTTCTTGAAATTCGTAGAAAGATAACAAAAATAAAAAAATACCATGGCGTAACTAGCTTCTGGCCCAGAGCGGGACAAATCAGAAATTTCCCCGCACATGTTTTACCTAGTTTGATATTGATGATACAATTTTTTTTTTTCAAAACAAATTTTCTAAATAGGTCAACAATTGACGAAAATATCGATGAATATCGGAAACAAAAAAAAACACATAGAACCTCCTCCTTTTTTTAAGTCAGTTATGCATGATAGGCACAACAAGAATGGTCGCGCGTCGAACTTTTATCGACAACAGTAGGTACTTAGGCTTACAAAATCCAGGAGGGGGGTGCAGCTGCCCCCCCCCTGCCCCCTCACCCCCCCCCCCCCCCCGGGGTACGCCCATATGTGCAGCTCTTCTCTTCAGTATAAAATTTACAACTTCCCGGGCCAATGAATTATCGGCGATTAATCAACTATTATGTTTTTTTTATTAGATTTTATAGTGTATAATATTTTTTTTGGAATATATGTCACAGTAACAAAAAATCTATGATGACCACTTAAATCGATAAACCCCAACATTTTACTCCACTCAGGTGCGGAGTTCCACATCGGCTGCACTGAGCTCTGTGAGTGCACAGGTCCGGACGAGCACGAATGCGCGGCGCTCGTGTGTCCGTCACACGTGGGGCTGGAGCTGGTGTCTAAGGGCTGTGTCCGATGGGCCCCCTCCCCGCCCGCCTCGCCGCCCAACTGCTGCCCGCGGTCCGCGAGGTGTCTGAGCGATGGTACCTGTCATTATAAGGGAGTTGCGTGAGTAGACCATATACAATCTTAGTATGTTTTTGCCATAACAGCTTGGAATAGGCTTCCGGAAAATGCTCAGGTGCCCACATTGTGTGACTGGAAAGATTAAATAACTCCAAGCTATGTCAAACACACGCAACATATAATTAGCTGCTAGTGTGTCAAATGTTAATTTAATATTTGCACGCATGTGTGCGGCTGTTTTTTTCGTTATTTCAAGGTTGTTTTCATAGTTAAAATTGTCATAATGATGATCTCTTTTTTAGGTTTAAGGGAAATAAAAATAAAGTAGTAAAATATACGTAGGTACTACTTTTACTTAATCTATAGTTAGCCAGGTTTAAAAGGTGCATAATGAAATACTATTCTTCTGCAAACGAGGTCACTTGCACGTGGTTGAGTCTTCGATCACTGCCGACGCAGAGACAAACAGACAGCAGGGTAGATGTCCATATTTCCAGCTTAGACATAAACCGCGGAACGTTAGGAGCGGAACATACACAAATGGCGAGTGGCGCGGGTGTGGCGACGGCGTGGCGCGGGCGAGGCGACAGTACGGCGCGGGCGTTGTGTGTATGTTAATTTTGTATGAAATGTGTAACGGGCGTCGCAACGCCCGCGACACACTGTCGCCACGCCTTCGCCACTTGAGTATGTCCCGCGCCTTAGAATTAATGAAGCCAGGATCTCAGGACATAGCCATGTTATGTCACTTCCTGACTGAAGCTGTAATATCTTGAGTGTTTAAATATTCTATATGATTTCCAGAGTACCAAATTGGAGTGAGGTACCAATTGTCCTAACTGGTTGCGAACAACGATGTTTCTGTGAGAATGGTGAGCTGGACTGTCAGGAGGTCTGCTCTCCCCTCCCCGCCGTACCTCCTCAGACGTTGCGCTGTCCTCCGGGACATCGGCCGGCTGCCGTCAATATATCTGATGAGGACTGTTGCAAGCATTGGGGATGTGTGCCCAATACCGGTAAGAAACAGCTTTAAGCTGATTGAAACCATAATTAATTATATAATAATTCATGATAATATTTTACATTTCCAACCAACGCATTAATTTACTGAAAAAATAACATCATTCGTCATTAATTAAAAATCTAATTCTTACTTATCATATTAAGATCATTAATCAGCTACATCATTGTTCATCTCACAATACCACATGCTTGTCACTCATACACATTATTGCTTGCAGCTGCAAATGGATCATCTTTTCAGCATTACAGCATGCCGGTTCTCGGTGAAATCATGAACTATGTGACGCCTCTAGCACCTGACGTACCGACATCAGCACCCTTGATGCCCACACCTACCCTTACTACTGACTCTATAGACTTCTACAGACACTTAAGCCCTGTCAAGTCCTTCCCTAAATACCTGAAAACTGTTTTCCCTGTCCCAGTCACAGCGGCACCGCAATACGCTACGGAAGCACCCGCCAATCCCACTTTTGCTCACGCAGATAATATCACGGTTTTCACTCTAGATGATATTGAAACACCATTCAAAACAATACATCCCGAACCACCTTTAGTAGGTTCTCATGATAACTGGCACGTACAGCCCCGCAAACCAGAGCCGCCAAAGAAAACAGACACTTTCAGGAAAATGCAAACAGCTTACAATCGACCTTCGCATAATATGCACGCTGAACACATTAATCTTGTAAATGCAGACATCAAACTGCACGACTACTTGCATAACCTACCAACTCTTACTCAAAGACCCCCAACACCGTCCATGCAATCTCAGAAGATACCAGTGAAATCAATTTATGAGAAGGTCAGGAAAGTACCAATCTCAAAAGTTGACAACCTTAATTACTTCATACCTTCACTCGAAAGAAAACCTATCTCTGAATCTTCTTTTTCCAAAAGTCACAATGAACCTAAATCTAATGCTTTGGGAGCATTGCCAGAGTCTCCGAAACAGGAGAAGAATTTGTTCGAGCCAAGCAACAAACAAAACAAATCCGTAGACTACCATGTCCCTAAAGTTATCCTTCCCCAGAGTAGTTCCCGACACCAGTCCCAGTTTAGGAAACACGTGACCGTACTAAATCCTAAGGACATGAAGAGCCCAAAGCCGACTGAGATGTACCGTGAAGTTTTGTGGCAGGACGATTCGAAAGCGCATCATGTGTTGACTAAAGAACCTAACCCTTACGAGACTGTGCTACTAAGACCTGTACTTAAGGCTAAACCCGATGTTCCTTCTACGTACACGCAGAATTCAAAGACGACACATATGTCAGCATTGGATCTGGAGCATTTGCTCAATCAGATGGAGGTGGAGTCTGTAGTGAATAAGAACCTGGGACGGTCAGCAGACAAAGACCCTGGAGACGCGGCAGGTTTGTTGCCTCGCCTTGCTGTTAGCTTCATGTGTCTCCTTGATGTATTAACGACTGACTCCTAAATTTGACTGACTTTTCTGGTCTTTTTTCAGTCCTACTACTCGTAAGGTTTTGATTTTTGTAGCAAGTTTAGGAAAATGTTGTAATCTACAGAAAGATGTTGAACAAATGCTGTTTAAAATGTACTCATAATGTCATACCTACTCGTAACTTTACTCCTGTAATGAATAACGCAATCGATCATCAATCATTATATCACCTCATTGTACTAACCCACAATATTTACAAACATAACAGACTGTCTATTCGAATCTGCTGAAGACATTTTCTTTTAGGAACTTAATGAAATGGACTATTTAGCTGGTCCAAGCCCTTTTTGAAATGTGTCTTAATTTAATAATTCAAATATTTTCTTCAGTACCAAAGCATTCTTTATTTTCCAGGTCAATCAACAGCAGACGAGCCTTCCCAGCAGTCGTTCATTCCCACAATTCCTCCTGAGATCCATTTCCCCCAGGATGAGAATATTCATGACTACGATCAGAACAATATCCACCGGCCACCGCACAGTGCAGATCAGCCTGCATTGCAGGGTCTACCTCCAGGCTTGACTTTACCCCCAGCTTATGGGGACATGAATAAGAAACTGTCTGTGATCTCGTTACAAGCGGATTCGCCTACCAGTGTGAAGATGCTGTTTGGTCTTCCGCCTGTGCTGGTTGGATTGAGGGGCAGCGTCGATTTGAGATATACTGATAAGGCGTAAGTATTGTCTCTTCATATGAAGTGGAATATTTTATTAATTTCTTATCAAATTATTGATTAGAATTAGATTCTTTACGGTTTGTTAATATTATGAGGTAATTGAACTATGTATTTCTTTGGATATTCGATGCTTCTTCGTCCGAGTGCACCCGAGCGTGTTACTTTGGCCCTGCCAGAATATTGTTTTAATACAAAGCTCAAAGGCTCAAAAACTTTTAAACCTTCATTTAACATTAGCCTCATCTTAGGAAAAAGTAAATTAATGAGAGACATTCAAGTAATTAATAACTTGGACCCATCAAGACACCGCAAAGCATACAACTTCATCTAATACAACTTTATCTCCACCTTTTCAGTGACGAGGACGTATCCCATTGGTACTCGCAAGTATTCGCGCCTGCAGACGAGGTCCTAACGACTCCTCGCCTGGAGTTCCGACTGACTGGCCTCACACCAGCCACCACGTATAAGATCAGGGGGAAGCTGTACCTTCACAATCTGCCCGTTGAGCCAGAGAGCGAGATCTATACTGTACGGACTCTGGACTCGAAGACGGTATGTTCAGAAATAGGGCTGCCTATTATATTGGGTCTGTTGATCAAAAACTTAGCGATGTCTGTGTAATTTACGACAAAAAAAATGGTTTCATTAAATTGGTATGAACTTTGTTCTTAGAGTTCGCTATCGGGTTATGCAGTACAGCATACTACGATGTGCTATCCAATTTCAGATGTTGCGATTTTTGCTCCTTAAATAATATCTTTCATAATCGTCAACGTTCATGGAAACGGCAGAGCCTTATTTGTGTGTCTTGAAGACACTGGTGGAAGGTCCTTTCTAAGTTATATCAATATCAGCTCGGTAAAACCCATTTTTTTAAATACAATTTTTCAGTAGGTAATTACTTGGCTCACGGTGTCGCAGAGGAACTGTGTTCCAGAACTGGGAACGTTATAGCTTGATTATGCTAAATCCTATTTTTTCTTAAACAGGCGGCTCCAAAAACGGAGGAGAAACTTAAGGAGATCGACAGTCGTCTGACGATAATGGACGTGAATGACACCACAGCACACGTCACGTGGAGACGGTTTGGAGAGGATGAGCTGCAGTTCATTGATGCCATACAAGTCAGGTAAGATAGACGTTTTTGGAGACGTTACCTAAGCATTTCGTACTAATGAATGAATGAAATGCACCGATCTCTGCATCCACCAGACTCGATAAATCGAATGCAAGATTTGCATTAGCCCCTGGAGCCTCATGTTGCATGGGGCTACAGAGGCCATTGCATATCAAGGAGTAGACCGGGTGGCGCGGTAATGGAAAGAAAGATGTGCCCTTAGGATATGGAAGGATTTGCGAGCCATACCTGATATGCATCCTTGAATAGGCAAATGGTCTATTGGAGAGACGGGTGTTATTTATGGATGGTCATCTTTTAACGACGTCGCCGCCAGATTGGTTCATGTCCAACTTCACCAATGCATCTTTTGGCGGGGTTAACTGCTTTCTCGAGTCTTTATATGTCACTGCTATGCTGTGTTATACGTTGCTGTTTCCATTGTCTTCATCTGGCTACTATCCGTTTCAGGTTTCTTGTAAATGGCGCTAGCAGTCTTCTTAATCTTATCTCGGTCTTAAGCCGTTTTCAACTTCACAAATATTTAAATATGGCTTCAAAGTTATAGAGTTCAAAATCCAACGTCAGAGTCTAGAGCAATAAAATCTAAAAGGAATGCTTTTTTGGTCAACAACTCTCTACGACCCTTGTCGTAGAGACCCGAGTGCGCATTATTTTTTTGACATTTGGATTACTCCAAATGTCTAAAAAATAATGCGCACTCGCAAAAAACTGAGAAAGCAAATTCTGAGAACCTAGTTTGCATTGCATTGCAATTTTGGCCGGCTTAGCCGTTGATGTTACGTAAGTTACGGTGACGCCGTGCTTTTCGATACAACCAACGGTGTTTACGCAATCACAAGATCTACGCTGAATGAAGCCTCTTAAAGTTGTCATCATCATCATAATCATCATTTCAGCCGAAAGACGTCTCGACGACATAGGCCTTCCCAAAGCCGCCACTTCGACCGGTTCTGTGCTTCTCGCATCCAGCGGATTCCTGCGGCCTTCACCAGGTCATCAGCCCACCTTGTGGGTCTGGATGTCCTAAAGTTGTAATACAAAATACTTAAAAATGAAAGCCCTGACTTAGCTACAATCCTAACTGCAGAGGTTCTTTCAGTTGCTACCAATAAGAGATCCATGTGTGGTGGCAATTTAAACTGCTGCTTTCAATGACCATCGTTGTCTGAAACTCATGACTCAGACTCAGACTCATGGAACATCTGTTAGGCAAAATAACTGATCATTACCAATTTCAAGCGGAAATAATTGGTCATCTGCTTAAAGTAAATTTGAATTCATGATTTAATATTTATCTTCTTTTCTCCCCAGATACCGGCCAGTGGGTACTCCGATCTACAGCATGACGGAGCTGCTGCACCACCGGCGCGCGTCCGCCGAGCTGCGCGAGCTGCGCCCCGCCTCCCGCTACGAGGCCTCGCTCGTGCTAGTGCCGCCGCCCGGCGCCCGCACCGAGCTCACCGACCCGGGCCGGGTCGAGTTCAGTACTGCTCCCTATGTTGGTAAGTGAATGCTTGGTAACTATCATCATCTGTCTAGCCGTTACCCCAGTATATTGGGGTCGGCTTCCAGCCTTTTATGGTATGCAGTTGAATACCAGTATTTTAGCCAGAAACCTATATAACCCCTGATCTTCTCCACAGACCCATACAACTGGACGGTAACCATCGAGGCTCGCGCGGTAGGCTCGGAGGCGGCCGAGGTGTGGTGGCGCGGCGTGCCGGCGCCGGCCGAGCGCTGGGTGCGCGTGTACCGCGGCGCGCACGCCTGCGCCGCGCGGGTGGAGAAGGATGCCTTCCGGCTCGCCACGAGAGACCTGCCGCCTGCCATTACGCTCACTGGACTGCAGCCAAACACCAAGTACGTTCCTTGACATACCTACTTAATCAGCGATAATGTTCCCACGAGCCGATCCAGGATTTCCACTATGAAATGGGCCTGGGACCGGGTCTATTCATTTCGTTCCCTGTCTCACATCATTGGCCCCTAATGGGCCCAGTTCCGGTAGGTTGTACTAGCAGATTTCTACAACTATCACTTGCGGAGCTTGCACTAGGTCATCGGTCTACCTTGTGGGGGGTTAGCCCACTCTACATTTGCCAGACACAGTTGCCACTTAAGAACTTTTAATTTTGGCCATATCAGCCATTCTTTTAAGAACGAAGTACTTGGCTTGTAAACTTTCAGAAATCATCACGCTAAAAAGTGTTAATACTTGCGACTGTCTTCTTTTAATTCAAAGACAAAGATAGAGAGAGAGAGAGAACGCCGGCAGAAAAAAACAAAAGAAAAGAGTAAAGTAATTACAATTTACAATGTAGTGGGATAAAATTGTACACATCGGCCCGAGTACACTGACAGAGAGAGATAAAGTGTGAAAATAGGTCAAAATGAAAATCCAAGATGGCTGCTGCGAAAATTTACAAATGTTTCAACATGAGTGTCGTTTTCATAGTTTGCGAGGGTGCTAAAGTCAATAGTGAGGTCAAAATATAAATCCAAGATGGCAGCTGCGAAACTTTCAAATTTTTCGGCATGGTTGTATTTTTATGGTTTTCGAGGGTGCTAAAGCCGATAATGAGGTCTTAATGTAAATCCAAGATGGCGGCAACAAACATTTTCAAATTTTTCGTCATGTGTGTTGTTTTATCGTTTTCGAGGGTGCTCAAGCCGACGTTGAGGTCAAAATGTAAATCCAAGATGGCGGCTGAAAAAATTGGTTCTTGTTTTAAATCATACGTGAGAACGAACTTCGTTCCTGACGGGGGTCCCTCAACCGCACACGGTTTTTTTCGTCTAATGTGGTGGTCCAGTTTAGCAAGCGTGTTTACATTGTACGAGTACGTTATCAATTATATCATAATAATGTGTTTCTCAACAGATGTCGTGTCTGGCTTGAAATGTTCCTGACCAACGGAAAAGTGAAGACTAGCAACGTATTGGAAATCAAGACAAAATCGGAAGACTCTCCCGAACCTATCGACAGTGAGTATTCTATTCAGACCTACTTGTCATTTGAACGATGCGATGATTCGTTAAGGTATCAGTATGGACAATAGGGATGATGCCTGGATAAAAAAAAAGAAAATCTATTTAGTCCGTCAGACAAATAATAAAAAAATATTAGACACGTATTTTTTGCTTTATCATTTTAATTAAAAATGACATAGTTATAACGCATTAAAGTTGGAGAGTGGGGTTGCTACGTCACAACTAAGTATAAAATCTACATACTCGTGACGTCACGACACATTTTAACTCAATGTATCGCCGTAATCTTTAGACTACGTAAAACAGAAAAAATAACGTGTCCAATATTTTTTTATAAACTCCAAGACTTAAAAAAAAAATTGTCGTCATCCCTATTAGAGGAACAGAAAGTTCTAAGGAACAATGTCGTGAGTTCTCAGCGGTTCACCCTTTAAATCTTCAAAATAGTTTTTAATTATATTTCATTTTCTAAAATACCATAACCTAATTACAAATACAAACCACATAGCATTAAAACATTATTTTCCCACAGACGAGATAGAAGCATCGTCAGTCGCGGCCGGACACCGCGGCGACTACTACAGCGCGCTGGTCGCGGTGGGCGCGGTGGCGGCGCTGGGCGCGCTCACGTCGCTGCTGCTGCTGCTCGTCGTGCTCAGGAGGCATCGGCCAAGATCTGTGCCCATCACTAGTAGTATGTATGACACACTACTACAGCGCGCTGGTCGCGGTGGGCGCGGTGGCGGCGCTGGGCGCGCTCACGTCGCTGCTGCTGCTGCTCGTCGTGCTCAGGAGGCATCGGCCAAGATCTGTGCCCATCACTAGTAGTATGTATGACACACTACTACAGCGCGCTGGTCGCGGTGGGCGCGGTGGCGGCGCTGGGCGCGCTCACGTCGCTGCTGCTGCTGCTCGTCGTGCTCAGGAGGCATCGGCCAAGATCTGTGCCCATCACTAGTAGTATGTATGACACACTACTACAGCGCGCTGGTCGCGGTGGGCGCGGTGGCGGCGCTGGGCGCGCTCACGTCGCTGCTGCTGCTGCTCGTCGTGCTCAGGAGGCATCGGCCAAGATCTGTGCCCATCACTAGTAGTATGTATGACACACTACTACAGCGCGCTGGTCGCGGTGGGCGCGGTGGCGGCGCTGGGCGCGCTCACGTCGCTGCTGCTGCTGCTCGTCGTGCTCAGGAGGCATCGGCCAAGATCTGTGCCCATCACTAGTAGTATGTATGACACACTACTACAGCGCGCTGGTCGCGGTGGGCGCGGTGGCGGCGCTGGGCGCGCTCACGTCGCTGCTGCTGCTGCTCGTCGTGCTCAGGAGGCTTCGGCCAAGATCTGTGCCCATCACTAGTAGTATGTATGACACACTACCACAGCGCGCTGGTCGCGTGCTCGTCGTGCTCAGGAGGCATTGTCCAAGGTGTTATTTTTTCGGATTTTAGCCGATTCGATTCACAAGTGTGAGAAGCGTATTTTCGAAAACACGCATTTTTGAATACAGATTTGTTTCTTTTTAAAAATAAAGTAATGTTTCCTTTTAGTAAAATTTGCTATCTCCAGTATTTAGAGTACTTTCCCTCTAGGTGAGGTTCAAAAATTCCACTTTGTTTTCAGTAAACGATAAGTATTATCCTTTAGCGGTAACTATTTTCCATGCCATCGGATCGGCTATTAATCTGATAGCTAAATTAGAAATAATTGGTACTGTTGCACTTCAGTGGTACGGACATATAGGACATGCCTACCATATAAGTGCAACAGAGTCACTACCTCCTGCTATACTTTTTTGGCCATTAATTATTGGACCAAAATACTTTTAGCGTCACATAGGAGTATTCCCCTAAAAATCCGGCCATTGTTAATCATATTTTTTGTGTTTACAGCTGCGCCATCCGCTCCCCGAGAGTCTTCTCTCCCGCCGTACGATAACCCAGCGTACAAACTAGAGTTACAGCAGGAAACCATGGGTAAGTACCCTAACCAAAAAGTTTTTAGAGTTTACGAGATTTACCCTCAGTAAAAACCTTTTGATAGCTACAGGTTTTACCCTAAGCCAAAATATTTTTAGAGTTGACGAAATTTACCCTAAGCAATAATTTTGAAGAGTTGACGAAACCCTAAAGAAGAAAAAAAAACGCATTTTTACCCGACTGCCCCAGAGAGGGTAATGTTTATCGAAAGTATGTATGTATGTCAGTCTATTTCTATGGCACGCTCTGTAGCTTAAACGGCCTGATTGATTTTAACATATAAATGACCTCATATGTTAAATCCGAGGTAGTGTTGTTAGATTCGTCTTAATTGTGGGAGTGTCATAGGGTATATAATATATATTGCATCTGCAAATACAAAAAAAGGGAGGGGAAGGTTTTTTTAAAATAAATTACAACAATATTGGTATCTTGGTATCGCAGGCTGGACAAACAAAAAATACACTATATTTCAGGTTATTGGTTTGCCTGCGATACCAAAATTCTACAGATTATAATGCTTGTTTTTTTTTCAGTTATATGATGTTTTTATATTTTTTTAATAATTTGGTTTATTTCAAGCTTTTTTAGTTTTATAAAATTGTTCAGACTTGTACGTTTTTTAGAATTGTTTGAGATAAGACAGTCTGAACGATTTATCTTGAGTGTTTTTAGGTTGTGTAACCTAGGTATATGAAAATTTCGTTTGTAGCTGGACAGACTGCCCAGGGAATGCCATGCGTTATCATGATTCTCGCTTCCCAACTCTCTTAGTAATTTAGTGTTAATAACTTTCCACAATTCCGTAGCATTACCATTATTTATTTTTCACAGATCTCTGACAGTTAAGTTCCCGTGGGCACGCTAATGGGCTCAACGGGATCTCGGAGCGCGGCGTTGATGTAGATATGCACAACGGCAGGCCATACAACGAGATGGGGGTATGAGTCCATACAATCAACCAAACGGATTTCATCACCAAATCCGTTTTCATAATCATCTATTATCACCATCATAAAAGAACTTTTAAAAATGGGTGTATGAAAACCATACAATACTCATACAAATGCAAATTGCACCATGTAATGCAGCCAGAAACCGGTACAGTATGAATTGCATGGTCAGTGAAAAAGTCATACAAGACAAATTAAATTGTATGAGACTATTCATAAATGAGTGTGACTGTACCAAAAACAACTGTGAATAAAAGTGAAACGGTGACAAACGTTAGTGTATGTATTTGTATTTTTTACTTTAGTTTTAGTGTTCTGTACCTTAATTTAATCCTAAAGTAAGGTCCAATCGTAATAATATGACATTGCTATGATTGATAGACATTTGTATGGGATTTATTATAAGTACTTATTGAATTTAAGCGGTATCAATGAATTGACGTTGATACCTTTTACAATTCAATGATTAATATAAACTTATGGACAAACATGTGTAATAACACAGTTTCCAAACATTAAAATCCATTAGGTTAGTTTTTTTCAGTTAATAGTAAAAACATATTTAAAATAAATACCTAATGTGATATCCATTACAGAGTAAAGCTATGTCACTTATTGCTTTTTTTAAAATTATTGTATCAATGTTTAATTTCAATAACTGTCATTGTATTACAATGACAGTTTATGTCATATACATTCTTGTTATATACATTTTCAGACTACAACCTGTACCGATACATTACCTGTATTTTATGTACATAGTTAAACCGTCGTTCTTGAATTTTAAACCGAACCATTCTGACCATACCAGTTAAAATGTGAAGTGTGGTAAAAATATGTTTATTACCCTTACCCTTATTCATAAAAAGGAAGGGTATTGGGTAACAGATTTTTACAAGATATTATTTGTGATATGCAATTCTTTTATGAATAAGAGCATCATCGATCATAACTATGAAGAAGAGATACCTACAGTCGTTTATAAATGGAGATACCTGTGTAGGTATATTTGTGGCTATACCCAGTTTTTGTTGTTTTTTACATATTCTCTGGTATCGCTCTTTTCACGACGGTTTGGCAAGACTAAGATATATTCCATAATAAAATTGTATATAGTGTAATAAATAGTTTTATACTTAATTCCACTACACTTGTGTATAGTTATTACTATTGTAAGATAAACAAACTGCCCAATACCTACATTTGTTAATGAAAATTAAATGTTAAAACATACTGCAGAGTTTAATTTAAATTATTACTATTTATTAGTATAAGCTTGATGCTATGAGTTTTTATTGATTTATAAAATAATTTTTTTATTGTTAAACTGCATAAGTAAAGGAGCATACCAATAGGGCAACAAACGTAATTATCTAAAGAGACAACGATAAAAAAAGTATTGAGCTAAGTCTGCTAAGTAATGATTTAGGTTGCAACAACCATTGGAGAAACCCTCACATAAACACTACAAAAAGGGAAAGGAGTAGCAATTACAAAAACGTCATTTAATTCAAATACAACACCAAATCACATTATATTTTCTATAATAGTAGTACATAATATATTTGTTCTTTATATGATTTTTTAAATTTCTTAACCATTATCCTAACGACTTTGTAATAAACCTACGGTTATGCCCATAAATGTAAAATACATAATGTTACTTGGTTAATATGGAAGTGAAAATGCTTGAAACTTTATTTTAATAATAAATTTTATTCTTTAAGAAAATAGATGCAAAGAGGCTGTTGATAAATAACCATATTCAGTGTTTGTGGGCCCCAAAAGGAAGTTTAATAATGTTGTCATATAAATACCTTTATTATATCTTACTCGATAACTATAATTTTCTAATATATTCTTTGTAAATACTCTAACATACGTATCTTTAACACAAAAGTATTCAAATGAGCTTTATTTAGCTGGGTTAAATAAAGGCCATTTGAATTTAATAGAACCTAACGAACGTAACAATTTGAAACAACAAATAAACTGAAATGGAACTAACCAATCTACAAATAATTTTGCGAACATATTCATATTCAAAAAAGTTGCCGAAAATGAACATCATAATAAATCTTGTTCAACTTCGAGTTTAAAATAAATAGTTGATATTTGTGTAAGTATGTAAAGTTCGGCACATTACGACGCTACCTGATATGTTCGTCTGTCTATGTAACTTATAGATTTATATAGAAGATGAACAACATTCATAGAAAATAAATACTTTTCTATTCTACAGCGAAGTTTGTTACAAAAATAATGTCATTCCAATTCGAAGGAAAAAATTATGTTATAATCTCTTCTCGCGCCTTTTCACCGTTCTTGTCTCCTGCGTAAATGATTACTTTTTTTAACCATTCAACATTCAAAGGTATTTTTTCTTTAAAAAAAAATATGTTACACATTTTTCAAAAAGGGTATTTTAAATTCCATTATTATATAAATCAAGATTTAATAAATAATATTTAGGGACTAGAATAGTTTTCCAAAATAAATAAAAAATTTTAAATCATGACTAGTTCAATAGGATAAAGATTAAAAGATAGTTCAGAAGACAGTCAAAGAAAAACAATGTTCTTGGTTTTCAAAGAAGTTAAACATAACATTATAGTAGTAATTATCCTTCTTTGACCGTTTTCAATAAAAATGGCAGCGATTCCGTATGAAAATATAATATTATAGCAACAAATAAGCCCAAATAAACTGACGCAAGGAATCAATCCAACCCTATCAATTCCTATTTTGATAAAAAATAATCAATCATTACCGCCATTTTTATTTACTTTCATATTTTGTAACAAACGGTAACAGCAAACGAAAACAATCAAAATAAAATGAATAATTCATAAAATAACATCTAAAAATTATAAAGTTCCAAAAAATGTTATTCTAAAAATAATGTCTCTAAAAATTGTGCAGTTACCGTTTATTAAAAAGAGAAACAAAATTCATAACAATAATTTAAGAAAAATACCTATGGCTTCTGTGAAAGCTATGTACAAAAATACATAAGTTTTTACAGACGCTAGAACTCAGCAGGCATAACATGAGCAACGGGTCACGACTCAGGAGTTTATTAACAGATTTAGAAGAAAGTATGTAATGGAAGATAGAGGATATTATTATTATAAAATCTAAGTATAATGAATCCTTTGTCGTCACTTGGTTGTTTATGTTACGCCTACATGATTAATTCCAGGTTTTATTTCGCTGATCGTGGCTGGTTGAGTATATAAACACTTCTTGTCGTTTGTTCACAAATACGCTGTTTTTTGTTTTAAAAATATCGATACCTACATGTTTTTCTTAACCCAGATTGTTCATGACTGTACTCAGAAGTATAGAGACAAAACTTCATTAATTATATTTGATTGTCCTTTTTTGGACGCAACACTCATGATACTACTAATAGTATCCAATAGTAGGTTATTACCCTAAGGTAATAACCATCTACTCATGTTAGGGTAACTATCATCAACTCACTATAGGGTAATATTTTCCACCATATTACGGTAATTACCCTAAAACAAAGTTAGTTGGATTGTAATTACCGTATTATGGTGTTAACGTAACACGCTTTTTGTGGAATCTTTACTAATCAACAGAAACTTCTACCAAAAATCATTGATGTTAAGAAATCGCTATATTCAAACCAACCCTGATCAGTTTATGAAGCCTGGAGCTGTGGGTCTATTAGTTGGCGAGGTTGTCTTCGTGGGCCTTCTTGACGACGGCGAGCTTGGAGTGCGGGTCCTGCGGCTGCAGCTGCGCGTAGGGCGGCGCGCGCGTGCCGTGCAGCACCAGCGCCCAGCCGCGCACGTAGCCGCGCCACGCCGCCGCGCCGCCCGGGCCGCCCGGGCCGCCCGCGCCGCCCGCGCCGCCGTTGTAGCGCGCCTGCGATACAACACTCATTATGTCTGCACAGCTCGCCGAGTTTATAATCAGCATGAGTTCACAGGAGATCTCCTATTACAGTTTTTCTTTCGGGTTTTTCACAGAGCACGGCAATCGCCCCATCATGCTCTTCAGAAACCCCATCACCTGTTTTTCCATTTATAAATTTGTAATACTTTTGTACTCAATTTGTACATACTTAAAAAAAATACTTTTTACCTGTTTTGTTTTTGTAAGTTTTGCTTTTTCACTTTTTAGTTGTGGTACATAGCCCACACAAATTCGAATACCACTATCTGCTATGTAAATAACAGTCACAGGAAGTTATCATCATATCATCGACATATATACTAAGTGGAAAGAATAAGTATTATTGAAGCTTACTCAAAACTATCCAAGCAAAGTCAATAAAATATAAATGAGACTAACTTGGGAGCATATCCTTTCACACAATTTTTTTTAAATCGGTCCACGATTGATGCAGAAATCAGTGAACATATTACCTCCTCCTTTTTGGAAGTCGGTTAAAAACAATACCTTGAGAGGTTAAGAGACACTTCAATTTTACTACGCTGCCTGTAAAGAATCTCTCCAGCAACCCTAAATTAAAATATGATGAAACTTACGTAGATACTTATTGTATTAACAAAGAAATGTCTGAAAATAATTGTACTTTTGTTTTTACCATTAAATATGCAAGCTGAGACTAGTAATGTCAAGTTTAAATTTGTCGGGCCTTTGATATAAGCGCCTGAGCAAAAATGCGTAGCAAAATATATAATAAGCTTTACACACATTAGGATTGAATATCATCATGATGGAGAATTCTTGGTTTGGTTCTTTTAAGCGTTTACCATAAATTTAATCATTCATGGTCTATCTGTGTGTCAAGTTTCATCCAAATCCATATAGTGGTTTACGTGTGATCGAGTAACAAACATCCAAACATCTTAACAAACGTTTACTTTTATGATATTAGTAGGATTCTTTGAATTGTGATATCAGGTATTTTACATAATATTTGAACGAATCTAAATAAAAAACAGCCCGGAGTGTTTTAATTACAAAGCTTATAATACACTTTGCTAATTATTTTTGCTCAGGCGCTTATATCAATAGGCCGAGTAATTTAAACTTGACATACCTAGTCACAGTTTGCATATTTAACGGTAAAAACAACAAGAGAATTATTTTCAGAGACTTCTTTGTTAATACATTAAGCATCTACGTAAGTTTCCTCATAATTTAACTTGGGGTTGCTGGTAGATGAACTACAGCGTAAAAAAATGAAATGTCTGTACTATTAACCTTTCAAGGTACTTTTTTATACTAATTGAGTACATTTTGGGTACAAAATTATTATAAATTTATAAATGCAAAAACAGGTGACGGGGTTGCTGGGGAGCATGATGTCAATCGACGCGCCAGCAGCAACTAGAAACGGCAGTGGGTACATTCTAATCAAATTCCTATCGCCGAAACTGCGTTGAGCGCACAACTACCTACTACCACGGACCATCGGCCGCCGAGGCGTCTCCGTGCTGTGGGGTTTTCATATAACACTTGATAGAAGAAACTCCTCACATGCCACATACAGCAGCACAAACTTTCTGGACTTTTTAATCATCACAGAAGCTTATGACCATCATCCGAATCTAAATCCGAATTAGGCGTCACCTATATATAGGCGTTATATAGGCTACTGTTATTTACCAAAAAGATCTCTTTCCTCTTTTCTCTTTTTTTTCTTTTTCTTTAAAGATTTCGAATCTACGAGTAGGTACTTCAATGGTTCATGGATGGCAATTTTTTCGTCTGTAAGTATTAACTAATTTTAAATTTCCATCACTGGGTACTATCGATCGAAGTTAAAAATAAGAATCAAGTTACCTCTAGTATCCACGTGCCCTGCGGGTACTCTCCCCAAGTGTGAGTGGTCATGAAAGGCCACTTGGTGAAGCCGTCGCGGGAGTCGTCATCATTCGCACGCCTGCTCAGAATCATTGATCTGGAAATGTTAATAATATAGTGAAAGATGAGTAAAGAGAAAGAACATCCAATTTCTCCGAATATCGACTGGATGGACCAACAAGTTGCTTATTCGATCAACAAGTGGACGAAAAATCATAAAACACTTTCCCGTTAATTCTGGGGTTAATAATGTGTCAGAGTCACTCAGTCAGGTTTATGTGAAATAAAATATTTTGAATACTTTAGTATTCAAAATATTTTATTTCACATAAACCTACATGGGCACTTATGAAACGTCAGAAGCTAGGTGCACGGTTCAATTAGTCGTTTCCTATGGAGAAGAGCCGGCAAGAAAAACTACGATTACTCTTTTAAAAATAATTGGCCTTTATAATATTTTCAAATAACAGTATTAATATGTATACACGGAAACTGGCTTTCAAAGTCAAATTAAAAAAAAAAAAAAAAAAAAAAAAAAACATTTATTTCAGCCCATAGGCCATAACGCTAGACAAAATTATAATCAATGTAAAGATATATAAAAAATAAAATAAAATAAATTGTTAATTAATTCAGTACATTATATAAATAAAATTAGCATGTCAAAATTTAAATTTAAATAATTAATAAAACGCCTGCCTCTGATTCATTTGTTTTTTTGTCATTACATTAATCATATAACAATGATTAATGTACTGACAATCAAACCTGTTCGCAAATACGCTCAGGATGGTGTTGGAGGTGGTCCGGAGCCTGCGCCCCAGAGATGTGCACCGCTTTCGCATCGTCGTGTAGAAACAGTCCACACGGGCGTCAGCGAACATCCCCGACGCGCTGCAGTGCCGTGGCAACCCCAACAACACCCTGAACGCATTATTATACTGAATACGGAGAGCGTTGTACTGCTTCTGGGTATATGAGCCCCACAGGCTGGCTGTGTAAAGGGACGTACAAAACGCTCTGAAAAGAGTTATTTTGACGGCCCCCGAGCAACGAACAAACCTGCGGGCGATCATATTGGCCCTCACAGACAACGCCCTCCGCTCCCTATCGATGTCCGCATCGTCCCTCAGGTCAGAGGTCACGATATGCCCGAGATATTTAAACTGTTGAACTCTTTTTAACTTGACACCGTTTAATCTAATAGGTGGAACAGTATCCGGGCAGCTCGGACCCCTGGCCCAAAAGACCATGCATTCACTCTTCTTTGCGTTATAGAGCAAACCATGATCCAGCGCGTACCGCTCGAAGATGCCCAGCAACCTGGACAGACCACACACCGAGGCGCACAGCAGCACCATGTCGTCCGCGTAGCTAATATTGTTGACACAAACACTGTCAATATGGCAGCCGACACGGGTGCTGCTGAGCTCCTCTATCAATGCGTTCACGTACAGGTTGAAGAGCTTCGGCGAGGTCAGCCCTCCCTGCCTCACCCCGCATTCCAAACTGTACGGTTCCGACAGAGCACTCGACCATCGAACGACGTTGACCTGGTTAAGATACCAGTACTTAAAAATATCTAACAGTTCGAGAGGCATTGAGATGTTATTTAATTTTTGCCATAAGATGTCATAGTTAACCAGGTCGAATGCCCTCGAGAGGTCGAGAAAACAGGCATAAATAGGTGTGCTCCTATCCGAGTAATACTTGACAGTTTGCTTCAAACACAAGATAGCTGCCTCAGTAGACAGTCCTGGCTTAAAACCAAATTGATTGTCATGAGTGTTCACATACCGGTCAAGCTGTGCATTAAGCAAACTGTCAAGAACCTTAGCAAGCACTGTGGCTAGTGAGATTGGCCTGTAGTTGGTCGTGTCACTTAGGTCACCGGTTTTACTCTTCACAATTGGTACCACCACGGTCCTCATCATCTCTGCTGGTAAGTACGCATGTCCTATACAAAATGTATATAACATGGTAAGAACTCTGGGCAGGTGGACGCCGGCATGCTTTAAATGCTCAATGCTCAGGCTGTCATGGCCAGGAGACTTTCCACGCGACATTGAGTTTATAACTCCCCGAACACCCTTTGCCGTGAATCTGGTGTTTATCTCCTGTCCATGTGACCCTTCAACACTGAATGACCGTGAAGGTCCCAACGGCGACTTCACCATAAAGTGATCCCTAAATATGTCCGCAATACATTTTGGTTCACTCACACCGTTGACGCTCACGGGTAAGCCCGGCTTATTATTTAGCCTACTAGTTGTTTTCCAGAAGTTACGAAAGTCATGCTTCGAATGGTGAGAAGCAAGGATATCCATCTTTATCTGCTCCTTATTATTTTGGCACCACTTAAGGCGTGACTTAAACATTCTACGACTCTCCCGCATCTCCTCCCAAACACGCCCTTCACTCGGTTTACCCCACAGTACCCATTCCATAAATGCACACCGAGCTACCCCGTGAGCGTCACGCACATGCTTGTTCCATCCGATCACCGGTTGGTTTCTTCTCAGTTTAACAATCGTGTGACTCTCAGAAGCGGCCTTACACAATGCATTAACAATGTTAAGATACATACTGTCAATTATACGTATGTGGTCTAGGTTGTCACAACGTTTATCACTACAGTTACTGAATTCAGGCGGAAAATCAATTTCTTTTAAACTAACATTACATAATTTACTATATAAATCTATTTGGTCGAGGTTTCTCTCCCCCCATTTTATTTTATTATATTCAAAATTGTCTTGCAAAATCTTTGGTTTTACATTATTTACATTACATTTAATAATAAGTGGGAAATGGTCAGACCACACCGGGTCATACTTGACGTGTATATCGACTATAGTCTGAAAAGCCGACTCAGTTACAACACAGTGGTCTAACCATCTTCGCGCCCCATTAGCGTCACTTATAAAACTATATGTGTCAGACAATAAACCTAAATTAATTATATCGGCACATTTCCAATCCAAATCGTTACAAAAATTTGAAAGTTCATAATAAAATTGCTCACCCGGGTGGGCGTTGAAGTCACCGAGCATGTAAACACACTCAATACCTTCATTGCCCACAACTGCACTCAGCGTTCCCAAACAATCCGTAAACTCGACTAGATTCACCGTGGTATCAGTTGGTATATACACACTGAACACTAAGAATGACTTTTGCCCTATCACAACTTTAATACCGCACACTCGTGTATTATCACATCGCAATACAGTAACATTATTAAAGATTTTCTTATTCCATAACAATGCAACTCCACCCCACGGTCGCCCTAAGATCATCCCCTTTGACGTGTCCATGGGCGATACACCCGTATAAGCGAAGTCATCATCTATACAGCTCAGGAAATGAATGTCATGCGGCGGTAGCCAATGTTCTTGTAAGGCAATTATGTGGGATGTTCGACACAATTGCCGTACATCATCTACTGAGCGCTTCACGTTCTTACAGTTGAAACTTATAAAGTTGCATAAATCCTTATTTGACATATTCATTTTGTTTTTTGATCAACCGACACAGCGTAATTACCGTTCGTACTCCTCTGTCGAAAATTAATAAATCGTCTAAATATGATTCCTTCTGGCCATAAATTACTATCTAAGAATATAGATAGCTTCAGCTCCGATACAAAAAACTTAAAAGCTTTATGATCCTTCTCTTGTTTTATTGTAATTTCTTCCAAAGTTATCATCTCCTTCGTCTTCCTGTATACATAGTTAATTATGTCTATATCTGTCGTATCCATGTGAATCTTTGTTATAAATATGGGAACTTTTTTGTCAGCGGCTTTGAAGCCCCCTTCCAAATCTCTCGAAATCCCAGATTTCCCATGATAACGATAATTAAATTTCTTGTGCCTCGATACGATCTTCCAGCCTTCATTATCATTCTCGTTCGATTCAGATACACCTACTGTGTTTATTTCGCTGTGGCGCTCGACCCTTTTCTCAGCTGTTATTTTGCCGGTATCGGCGCACTGGCCGGCCGACGCCGCAGGTAGCGGTGACGTCACCTCGGCTCGCCGCTCCACACCGCTCGCCATTGTATTCTCGCCTCTAATCAATACCGGTGACCGTTGTCTTGGCACAGCTGATTTACGTGCATTTTGTTTTACGTTTACCCTCAACATTTCACGGTATTCTAGTTTATTCTCACCGGAACTTTTCTTCTGGTTATCTACCGGCACATTTAGCGTGGGATTGTTAAAAGTGGAATCGTTTATATCATGCGAGAGACCAACTGGCCCACTATCATACAGCTGCCACGCTCCGCGCCTCATATTCACGTTCTGTGGAGACACAGTTGGTAATGAAACTAATGAATCATTTCTCAACTGTAGTAACTCAGATCTGCACTCACTCAGCTGATCTTTCGTAACGTAATTAGCTTTAACTACATCTAGTTCACTTTGCACTTACAGTAGGTCTTTCAGTAATTTCGTGCAATCAAGATGATCGAAAAGAATAGGGGGTAGCTTCTCCAGCTCACGCGCCACAAAAATAGGTATAATGTCGGGTTCAGCTGATTTAAAGAGGCTCATTATATCGACCAAGTCTCTTCCTTCCTTTCCTTTGTTCCTCCGATTTGTCTTGATTTTGTCCGTAGGAATAGATTCAAACAATAACGACTTAGCTTTTTTAATTTCTTCGCTCGTAAATGACGTTGAACATATTCGCACCAGAGTTTCCTCGTCTATTATCGAAATTTTGTTCTGAATATAGGATAAAAGCTCGTTGATCACTATATTACACGAGTTACACTTGACAATTTCTGACATTTTGAAAATATTTATCAACACGGCACACGAAGTACGCTCACAGCGCCCGGCACTGAGGGATGCGCGCGCGCGACTGGAGGGACTGGACTTTGGGGTCCTAAACCGGACAAAACATGACGATCGGTACACTAATTGCGTAATACACGATCAATCTGAATCTGAATCGTTTTGAAACAGATTGCTAATCCATTGCTTCATGAGTTCGAAAACAAAATCTGCTCAATAACGTAAATAACGCAATGAATGTTGTTGAACTGTCAAAACGTAACAGAGTAGTTGTAATCGTTTACGAAAAAAGCAAAAGTGAAAGAAGGTCTTCTTGGAGCTCTTGGTTAATCTATTGTGCAAGTAAAAACTAACATCAGTGAAATCTTTACGAAAATCGATGATGAAAGTTTGCCAGCTAAAATTTCGAAGAGTCGGTGAATGGTTCCAATTTCTCATCTCTATAAAAGAAACAGCATTTTCCTCCCTGATCGGAATGGGTTCATACCTGGTTCCCATAGGGCTAGTGAGGAACAGCTCCAGGTCTCCGCGTCTGCTGGCGTTGGCGCTTACAACTGCCTGCACGTGCTCCAGGTAGCGCACCTCGCTGGGCGTGCCGGCACATGCTGTGGTCTCGATCTTCATTGTTAGCATCCCTTCGGATTGGATTTCACTGGAAAAGCAGAACAAGTCGCAGTGTGAATCGTCATCCACGATAGTACATGCCTATTATGAGCGTTTATTATAAAAATTGGCAACGTCGGCAAATAGCTGTCAAATATTTACTTGTTTTAATTAATTTGGCAATATTACTGTATGGAAATATGAAATATCGCTAACTAGTGAACTAGAATATTAATAATGAATTTCAATTAAACACTGAATTTGACGTTGTAACCCTTCAGGTGTAAAAAAGGCATTTGGAAAGTTTCCAAACACTTTTGTTAAATCTAAATCTTATCTTAAAAAACGTTTCAAGTTCCTTCATGACACACATAATAGATAATTTATCTGAGGTCATCGGAAAACTTGAGACTAGAGATGCCGATGCATTCCACCAGCTTTTATGACAAGTCTTTTACAGTTCAAGCAGTACGGTTATGGAATGCCTTACCCGTGTCGATAAGGCGTGCTCAATCTTTGTCCACTTTTAAAATTCTGGTAAAAAAACACTTCCTCTCTCCTTAAACATCATCATTACATATAGTTCCTTGAACTTGTTTCATGTTTATTATTGTATATTATATATATATATATATATATATATATATATATATATATATATATAGATAAGTGTATGCTTTATGAATGTATGTATTTATTGTGTATGTAAATGGTACACCACTGACTACCTGCAGTATTTGTCTCTCCTTCTCCCTTTAATCCATCCAAAGGTTGTCTGTAAAAGATCGCTTTTAGCGATAAGACCGCCCATTGTGTCACCCTATGTAAAATGACTACATTTTTATCTGTATTTTTTATGGTGTACATAATAAAGAATATTCTATTCTATTCTATTCTAAAACTAAATATTCGGTGTTACGATATTCATTATTGCATTTAGTTCACAAGTTAGCCATATTTCATATTTCCATACAGTAATATTGCCAAATTAATCAAAACAGTGAAATATTTGACATCTATTTGCGAAGTTGCCCACTTTCAGAATGCACTCTCTTAAGTACGTGTTAATTCAGCAACAGTCATAAACCGTTTGCCTAGTGGGTTGCATTTGCACAGTTGCACCTTATATTGGATCGTTTGAGTTGAGAACGTATAGTTCTCCAAGTACATATAATTAGTGGAGTTCACACGTGATCAATCGGTTTCTACATAATACTTATAAGCAGGTACGCAATGTTGTAATCAGGCTTTAAACGGTTGCGACTTGGGAGGCATTTAGCTTGAGCACAAATACAATCGGTTTATATAAATGATAGGACTTCCATCACTACTGCGCAGAACGCAAAGCGATAGACGTCAATAGGAAGTAATAGATACTCTTCGCATTTTCAAAATTGACGACACGGTTGGCGCAGTGGCTGAGCGATCGACTGCTGCGCAACGTGTCGCGGGTTCGATCCCCGCACGGAACAAATATTTGTATGATCTGCAAGTAGTTGTTCCGGGTCTGGGTGTTAGTGTATGTGAGTTTCTATGTTTGTAAACGCACCCACGATACAAGAAGAAATTCTTAGTGTGGGGCAACGTTTTAAAAAAAAAATATATATATATATTTGTTACTGAAATACTTATTTGTAAGTTGTTACAACAATAAAATAGACCAAAGTAAATATTTTTTCAGCCCTTTCTAATATGAAATTGTGAAAAGAATTTTACAGCAGTCGCATATGATGTGTAACATCCGACATCTTGGCTGACAGTACCAACTTCCCGAAAAATGGGTTTGTACCGTCTGATAGCCAACTCAAGCACCGCGCGCGCTCATTGGTCAAATCAAATAGCGCGCGCTTCCCCGGTTTCCTGTTACACACTTCCGTCCCTTTTCACGAAATCTCTCCCACAGATTTCGGGAAAGCGAGAGGACAGATGTTACACATAAAAAAAATCCTTTTTTCCAATAGTTGTCTCATATGCTCAAGGTCGAGAGTCGTGGTTGTAACTGGCTTCTAATTCCGTACAACCATGTTCTTGCATAAACATACTAATATCATCTGATAATAATGTTAATAACAGTAGTACTCACGCATGTGTATTGACAGATCCAGCTTCACAATGATATCGAGGTGGTACTGAGTGCCAGTTGGCTGAGAGCGCCGTCATAGCTCCCGCGTCCAACACGCCGAAACCGAACAGGTGATTGAACTCCAGCCCCACACCGTTCATCGTCCAGTGGAAACGACCCTAAGGATACGAAACATTTTAACAATACAATACAATACGTCATGTTATTTTACACAGACAATAAATCTCAGGTCAATCAAAATTGGTAGTCCAAATTGGTAGGTAGTCAAAATTGGTAGCCAAAATTGGTAGTCATAATTGGTAGTTAAAATTGGTAGTCATAAATTGGTAGTCATAATTGGTAGACAAAATTGGTAGTCAAAATTGGTAGTCAAAATTGGTAGTCATAATTGGTAGACAAAATTGGTAGTCAAAATTGGTAGTCAAAATTGGTAGTCATAATTGGTAGACAAAATTGGTAGTCAAAATTGGTAGTCAAAACTAATCCTAAGGACCACCTTAGGATTAGTTCTAAATAGGAAGTACATAGACCTTCAGTTACAAAAGGCAGATTAAAGGTCACTGCATACTGGGCGGCGCGGCAGTAGGACGTGGACGGGGCGGAGACAGAACATGGTGTTATGAAACCATGGATGGTGTTTAATGTAAACGCACCGCGACACTGACTCGAAACTAACGTGCTAGTGTGGAGAACAAGAAAAGATTGACTGAACTGCGACCGGAGTGACTGTTTATACGTAGCGGAACCACGGAAGGGACTAAGGTGCTAAATATCGTCACCGACGATGTTTTTTCCGTCCCTTGGGTGCCACGTCACCGTCCTATCAATGCACCTGTGACGTATACACGTGCTCTTTCGTGTACATGTTCTATGAAAAGATATTACGTATATCCTCCATAAATAGGCAAATGGAGCTGCTTCATAGAAACCGAAAGATATTTTTAGAAATATTATGTAGAAACCCCTAGCAATGAGTTTCGTAAAGGAAGACTTCTGTTTTTGACAAGTTTTGCTTTAACAAAATTCTCTTTAAGAAAAATCTGGACAGTTTTTCTTTTAGCAGGCGAATACTAAATCTTGGCTGGACTACTACGATAATAATTATGATCCTCAAGTTTCATAACGCTAAGAATAAATTCTAAATAATACCTCTCTTCAAAACAACATGAAACTCAAATAATTAAAATAATGACTTCAAAAACAAATCCCTAAGACGAAATATAAATTGATTTCCAGAAAATTAATTTCTGAGAAACGAGCAACTTTTCGGTCTCTAAATAACATCCGAATAAAATTTTAATTTATAGAGAAATTTTCACCCACGCCGAACTTTGTTAACAAAAGCTCAATTCGACACCAAAGAGGGAAGAGCAATAAAACCAAATTAAACAGTAAACTTGGCTAAATCTATTAAGTGCTTTACCTTGACATTTAAACTTGAAGACAAAAGTTTAGAGACTGAAACCTTCAGGCCTTTCACGCTTTGAAGTAGAACAACTAGTAATTTGAATAATGGTAATGTATCCTCAGTAAAAACAATATTTTAAAGTTAAATATCTCGTCTCTCCACTACATGCTATGCTGCCATGAAACAGCAGAAGTTACGCAGAGTTTTAATTGTTTTTTTAAAGGTATGTCCAATCAAGAGCGCGGCAGCAACACGCGGCATTTGCAGGACACATTTCTGCGGCGCTCTGGACTAAACCGACGAATGTTTGCGCGGCAGTACTGCGCGGCACATTCGAGACACGCCGCGCACTTCAGTTGGCAATATCAATCTGCCTAGCCTTTAATACGTCCACAGAAATACGTCAAGACATAATTAGTGACGAATGTTTCCTAGATTTTTTGTGCGCGGCAGGTAGACAGAAGCGTTCGCGCGCGACATTCGTCCAAATACAGCGCGGCAGCCCGCGCGCGATTGCCGCTCAATGTTTGGAGTTTTGGACACACCTTCACACATAAAATGACACACTCTGTCTTATCGTCTTGGTATTAAACTCTTAATCGAATTTTACGACATCTATGAAATGGAACCTTTTCATTATGCGGAGAAACATGTGGAGTTACATGAAACTAAACCGTGTATTACCCGTCTTCATTTGAAAAACATGTCATACAAAAATATTATGCATACCTTAGCATCGTAAAGCGAGTTCCTCTTTGACGTCAACACAGACAAGTGTTGGATGTCTCGCCACGTTAAGCTGGGACTGTGAACAAAGAGTCACCTATAAGAAGAAAAATAACATCGTATTGTAGGTCAAACTTGTTATAATAGAGGTTATGGAGACGAGTAGGTATTTTATTTTAGCATAGTTGGCGCGTAAGGCATACATTTTTCTTTGAATCGAAACCCGTACGTTGTAGAACGGAGAGTTGCCGATATTCATAATGACAATAGTTAAAGCAATGCTCCTATTTACGTTGCGCTCGATGTCTAAGTTCGTTGCCGTGCAGTTGTCTATCATCATTTTGGCAGACAAACCTTGGGTAGATTCAAGAAGGAAGAAACTTACTTGGCATGCAAGTGCAAACGTCCCCACAGCTCAGACGCTGCAGCCGATATACCTCAATGCGTTGCAGTACACTTACCATAAAGGTCGGTAGTCGCTACACCGGTGATCAGGTCCCCCCTGCTCAACATACATATAATGATGGGAGAAAGATTCAAGAAGGCAGTAACTTACTTGGCATGCAAGGCCAGTGCAAACACTCCAGCAGCCTCAGGTGCAGCAGCAGATGTTCCTGAATGCGTGGCAGTACACTTTCCATACAGGTCGGTAGTTGCTACGCCAGTGCTGGGGTCTCGGGCGCCATTGCTGAACGTACTCGCAAGAGTTGATGAACAGGACTCGTCGTAGTGCGCGTTTTGACCATCGTTTATTGCACTGGAAAATAGTTTTGAGGGCATTATTAGCTATTACTTATAAATGGTTATTTAACCTAGTAGATCATAAAGTACGTATGATCCACTAGTATAAATAACCAGTACACTACTAGATAAATAACCAGTAATGTGGGACGTCACGAGAAGCTACACATTTTGTAAATAAAGAACTTCTACTAAGTTACGTAGCGATAATTCAATCTGTAACTTAGACGCGTTCAGTACCACAAAACATTAGACGACATCGCTTTATATCGCTAAAATAACCCGACCAAGTGAAATTGCTCGTTAGTTTCGTATTACACGTCTGTTACTTTGAGTTGATTGAATTTGGGATTATTTGTTCCGCAACGTAACTTAATAGAAGTTCTTTGTTTACAAAATATATAGTTTCTCGTGACAGGGACTTTAGGTTAAATATAACCTAGTGGTAATTGGAATGGTGAGTGAGTACCTATTTTTTTGAGGAGCCCAACGTGGGTTTTTACTGCCGCTTTTGTAACGTAACGAAGTGGTTCTAATTGCGTAACACGCTTACAGCCAATGTCTTTCATTTTGAAAATTCAACAACATTCATTGCGTCATTTAAGTTGTTGAACAAACGATATTTTTAAACATATAACGCAATGAACCTTTCGACAACATTGTCGAATTCTCAACATGAAAGGCGTTGCAATTATTTGTGTGTTACGCTGTTACCCCGCAGGCTTCCAGAAAACCGTGGGTGTTACTCATACGGGTTTCATAACTCTCGCACGTGTAGAGACATTAAACTATCTAGGACAAAATCCAACAACAGTTGCCAATAGGTTATATTAATGCAAATGAAGCATACACAGTAGGTATAAAGATCAGAAGGGCAATTCCCGTATTTCTAAAGTGAGTGAGTGAGAGACGTGCGAACTTAAAGTACGCGGTTTTTAAGTTCGCCAACTTACTCGGCTCGCCGACGGTGACACACGTGAAGCGTGGCGCACTTAAAAGGTACTTTAGGAATGTCGAGCACTAAACATTTTGGAAAAAAAACGGTCGTGCTGCTTAGGAGAAACTAAAAGCCTACAATTTTTCAGACGAAAAAGAAAACTACTAAGTTCACTTTGTGAGAAATATAGCACATAATATATTACATGTTAGAATGTACCAAATCTAGACCGCCGTCAGTTAAATTCCGACACCGCGTCGCGTCGCATCCCCCGCCCTCGCTATTACTTCGTTTTCGTTTAGCGTTCTTTCTGTCTATTTGCTCGTCTCCTGATGTTCGTAAAGTGATGTTAAATAACCTTCCTCAAGAATTGGGTTATCAAATGCGAAAAGTATTTTTCGAATCCGACTGGTAGTTTCAGAGACTAGCGCGTTCAAACAAACAAACTCTGTACTTTTATTATATTCATATTGATATTCATATTCATCTCATCTCACCTTGGTCTATAAAACTCTGACACTAGCTATTTAATTTCGTAACATATTTTCGTAAACGGCTAATCTGTTTCATTTTGACTCTTCAACAACATTCATTGCGTTATTGTCCCAACTTATGAAGCAATGGATTAGCAATCGGATTAACGATTCAGATTCTGATTGATCGTGTTTTACGCAATAAGGGTACAGGTTAGTCACTAACCACACGAAAAGAGGAAGAAGATATCTTTATTTATATTATTTTAGTAGATAATAAGGTGCTCCGTAGTGCGTCTTTTGTAGTAACGCAGGCTCATAAATTGTGTTCAGTTTAAGGATAATTGAATAAAGAAAACTATGTAATCGATAGAACGTTTTACTTACCTTTGTTTAAATAATTTCCGAATATTTCATTTCCATGAGACGAAATAGATTATCAACCTGTTTATCTTACGAAACGTAAAATAGCTAAGTATCATCAATTACCGACCACACCAATTACCATTTTGTTATTAATTATAATTATTTGTCAGTTTGAAGAGAAACAGAAAATACCTAACAGAGTAAAAGTTTGAAACTGGGTCAATCCTGACAAATGACCTCCGGACGACATTGTAAGATCATTATCTGACTTGTTTAGGCTGGTTTCACAGCTGTCCGGGAGACCCGTAAGGTTAGCGCCCGCAGTGCTCTGAAACGAGGGAGTAGTACGATACGTTGTACGAGTTCTACCCTACTCGGAGTGGGTCGCGTACGGACCATTGAACATTGCTTCACAGCGACGCGGATTGGTCCGTACGAGACCCGCTACGGGTAGAGCCCGTACAACGTATCGTCCAACTCCCTCGTATCAGAGCACTGCGGGCGCTACCCGCTACCCGTACGGGTCTCCCGTGTACGGACAGCTGAGAAACCAGCCTAAATCCTTAAAATATACACAAACTTTACGAAACTAGATATTTATGTTTTCTTCTAACTGAACAGACAGCGGTGCTGCTGGGGAGTTTGTTGCGCCACTTCTTCTTCCCAGCTAACGCACTAGGAAGTGGTGAAGGGTGGGCGTTTTGGGGGGCTCAGGGGTCTTATGTAATTTTGACGTTCGAAAAGTGCTGATTCTCAGTCTAGTTTGAATAAATGACTTTTTGAATTTTGAAATTTATGGATATTAAATGATAATTATTTCTGGAAGCACATTTAATATAATTTTACATAAATTTTAAATGTATTTTTTTTTCTAATCTAGACAGCTGTATTTCCTATAACTGACAATGAGATGAAACGCCGAAACAAAGCCAGAGGTCATGATTTATTTAAGGAGATCTTGAGACATCTAAAAAGACCATCTGTAGCGACCACTGCAATTGTTTCAGTTCATTTCCAAACATTAATAACGATATACTATGTCCTATTTCATATACTTATTTCTAAGAGCACCCACCTATTGATGGAGACGGTCCACATGGAGGCTGCGTACCCGTCACAGTTGCAGTCATCGTCTTCACCGCCGTCACCACTCGCCCACACGTAGATATTGCCCAAACCATTTCGTCCCTGCCAATATAAAGACAAACATCACATATAGAACCAAACCAAAAGGATTTTTTTTAAACACGAATCTTACATGGGTACGCAAATTGGACCAATCTTTGAACAAATATTTGTATCATATTGTATCAAACTCGCAAACGTTCTCTAGGTACTGAAATTCTAGGTCTAGCGGGCCATTTAAGGACACACGCAAAGAAGTGATTTCGTTATCGAAATAGATAAGGAAGACTATACTGAAATCCTACCCTAACGGCGAAATTAAAATTCCAAAACATAAGTAAGTGGGTGCAACACACTGGGTGTGTGTGTTGCAAGTGCTAGGTTGCTTTTTCGTGGCGTAGGTATATGGTTGCCAGGCCCAAAAATGGAAAAGCCGGACACTGATTCATATTTAGCCGGTAATTTTGCCCATAAAGCCTGAAACACTGGATAAAGCCTAATAAATTCTATAGAAAAAAAAACAAAGTAATTTTCATTGTTATTATGCGAGATCGCGCTTTCGTTCGGTATTTTCTGGCGAGGCGGAGTTGACCAAAAGCCGGACAAGGCAGGACGGACTTGTGTATATTTGACCAGACACGATTGTAAAAAGCCGGACCCCTGGCAACCCTACGTAAGTAGTCCTTTTTTCGCGTGGTACGACACGTACACCTACGAGCCAGTTGCTCTTTGACAAGTTCCATGAAAAAATATCTGTACACCACTCTACACAAATACACATGATTCACAGATCAAGAAAGTTGATTCCCTCGACCTTTGACACAGAAAGCGATGCACTAAGCACTTCGCCTCAAAGCAATCGGTATTCAGGTATGTCAAAAGTCAAAGTCAAAACAATTTATTTCAATTAGGCACATAAAAGGCACTTATGAACGTCAAATTTACAAAAAAATAGAATTGATTCTAGTCGCCCCTTCCAAAAGGTAGTTTTCGTATGGAGAAGAATGGGCAAGAAACTCCACCGTTGTCTGTTGACATACCCGAATACCGATTGCTCACGCCAAATTTTTAAAGATATCTTTTCTGGGATCTTGCTGTAGTTGGCTCAAAGTAAAGAAGGTAAAGTCAGGAAAATGTATAGCTTATCAAATTGACTACCTACTTAAATTATCCGTTTATTCAAATGAAAGAAAAGAAATAAATAAAGAAAATACATTTATTTAGCACAGACTAAAAGGCACACAGCACAACATAATTATTGTACTACAAATAAAACCAAATTAAAAAAGAAAGAAAACAAATAAAAAGTGTAAAGTGCGTTCTAAATATCTTAGAACGCACTTTACACTTTTTATTTGTTTTCTTTCTTTTTTAATATATAAGTAGCAGGAAAGTGTGCCTTGCGGCTGCGCCAAATCACAACTGTCCTTCTTTGACAGTTGTATGAAATGGCTAAAACACGGAAAATTTACGTAGTGTGTCAATTTAATAAACTATTAATTTCCCTCAATGTACATTTCCTTGCCTTTGGAAACAAATATAGAAAGAATGTTTTTTTTTGTGATATTCAAATCTTTTTTCAAAGTAAGGCCGGTTGCACAGCTGCCACCTGTACGGGCTCCCGGAACGGAGACACACGTGAGGCGCTAGAATATTGTTTCACAGCAACGCGGATTGGTCCGTACGCGACCCGCTCCGGGTAGAACCCGTACAACGTATCGTACTACCCCCTCGTTTCAGAGCACTGCGGGTGCTACCCGTACGGGTCTCCCGGACAAATGTGAAATCAGCCTAAAAAGAGTAATAATTTGATTGCCCAATCCTGTGATCAGTAAAATTTCGTGGGATGTCATCCTGATTGAAGGCGCGACGCGAAACTACGACGCGACAAGTGTTCATAGAAATTGTTCCACCTGCCTTGAAGGAAACGAGTAAATTAATTTGAAACAGTTTTCAAGGAAGTGGTTCTGAACTTTATAATGAGATGAAAATACATTTGCCTGACATTTTCAAATGAATAAGAATAATATTCACAGCTTCCGTGGGAATGTATGATTTCAATAGGTAGATCGCATTGCAGGAAATAAGTACCTGAACTTAGTTTTTAAATTGTGTTTCAAGGAAATGGTTGAAAAAATTGAATGTAAGGTACCTTACATTCAATTTTTTCTATTCCTCGTATTTTTTTTTTTCCTGTTCCATCTATGCAATAATCTTATATGGAAGCCGATTAACACTTTCAACTTCACCCACTTTTCATAGAACTCATATGCCATGCCATTCCATGGCGGCATGGCATATGAGTTCTATGAAAAGTATAGACATATTGGAAGTGAACCCTCCGGGAGGGTTGCCGGCATTACGTTTGCGCTAAAGTTAACCATCGCGGACGGTCAACGGCATTAGGTATAAAACCGTGTTATAAAACACTGTAAATCGAAGTAAAATTGTGTTTTCAGGGGGTCTTGTCGCTATACGTAGTTTCCAACCTTTAAACCTTTTAAATTTTTAGTGAATATTACAAAAATATTCACTAAAAATTTAAAAGGTTACCGTACCGTGAACTAATACAAAAAATAAAAAATGCTTGGATTTTAAAACCAACGCAAATACTAGGTAATAAATCTTGTGAAAATATACATCAGTTTTTATTTTACGGTTTACGGTATTCACTAAGAAAAACCTACATTAAAAATGATCCCTCGGCGAGGGCTCCCGGCATATGCGACTAGGTGAACCCTCCAGGAGGGCTCGCGGCATTGAACGTGTTAAGGTTTTTGGGTATAATAGTTTCTCAAACCCTACTTTCTGACGCATAAGAATATTAAGAATCCAACTGCTATTATTTGATTATAGTTAACAGAACTTTGGCGTCACTTATCCTTTGACTTGATAGTTAGTAATCAATCATCGTCATCGCCAAGCCTTTTCCCGACTATGTTGGGGATTACTAATCAATTTGCTATGTTAGTAATCAATCAAGTTTAAATTTTATTCGTCACCGCGGTAGGCCTAAGAAACGCTGGCGCGACGACCTAAACTCTTTCTTGACTGATGGCCGAAAAAAGCAGCAGGCAAAGATGAATGGTGAAGTATGGGGGAGACCTTTGCTCAGCAGTGGGGCAGTACAGGTTACATTTTATTTAATCAACGAAATTCTACAAACTGTGTCGGTCGGGCTTATAAAAAACAAAATAAATAAAGTGATGAGTATTTGATCATATTTCCATTAATTAAGTAATTTTTATTAGGGAGGAGCTAAGTAACAACAGCCGCACTGGTCGATCCGTCAGGTTATGCTACGTTTGCCGGGGTTGGTCAGTGGATGGGTGACCATCTTTACATACCGAGAATCGTCCGTGCCTCGGAAAGCACGTTAAGCCGTTGGTCCCGGCTGTCACTCGTGGATCTTTGACAGTCGTTACGAGTCGTCAGAAGCCCGAAAGTCTGACACCAGTCTTACCAAGGGGTATAGTATTACCTAGTTACTGGGTTGTGGAGGTCAGATAGGCAGTCGCTCCATGTAAAATACTGGTATTCAGCTGCATCCGGTTAGACTGGAAGCCGACCCCAACATAGTTGGGAAAAGGCTAGGCAGATTGAAGTAATTTTTATTAGGTACCACCAAGCTATCTTCAATTAAAACTAACTTTGACTTTTAAGTTGAAATTACATTACAACTGATTATTAATTTCAAAGTAAATACAAAATACGATAGCTAAAGTTAAATTGTTAATTACACTAGCATACCTACGTCAGATCCCTTTATCAAAATTCTCGCAACATTTCATCTTTGTGACTTTAAGCCTCGTCGCCATATGTGGCTGGAATTAGGAGCCGACATTCTGTAAATACAGCAAGCAAGTCAAGTATTTGATATTATGGTGATGTCGGCAATATGTTAATAAGTTGGCTTTTAACCAACTGTGACAATATTCAAGGTTTAATTCAAAGACATGAAAATGCAAAATTAGGTACCTAATCTGCGTTTGCAATTTATTTGCCAAAAATGTAAACAAACAAGAGTTTTCCACTTAGACAAACATCAACTTTATGCTAGTGTAAATAAAGTTGATTTTAGACCGACTAGTATAATCGAAAAGGTATTAAAAAATATGAAGTTGTAGCGCAAACTAAACCTTATGTGTAGGCATTACAGTTGTATTTCCTAAAACTCGTGATTGTTTACATGTTTGGCAAATGAATTGTGAATGCAGTTATTATGTGTTTCTTACTTGCATGGTTTCTGACGTGACCTAGGTAAGTATGACTCCTAAACAATCAGCCTATATTGTTCCCACTGGTGGGACCACGCGGGTAATCCACCACGCGGGCTCAGTGCGGTTTGGTCTTAGAGTATATAACACTGGAGAAGCCTTACGAACACTTCCCCTCTGTAAAAGTACAAGAACAAATGTTCTAGTACGTTCATAAAAACTACTTTCAAATCGATTCTAACACACTTCGTGAATCGTTTTAAAGGCGCGCGGAGCTCCGTGAAAATGCCTATTTGTACTGTTAAATGGTGTAAAAGCGTTCAAATACGTCAAATTTACCTAAAGAACTGAATAACTTTCCCTAAGCAGTTTTTTTTTTCTAAGATTTTTTTAAAATCCTAACCTCATAATACAATTCGATTTTTCATTCGATTCAACCATGATTCAATATAAAACGTAGCATGAATCGAGTATTTTCCTCACGTTGCTTCTGTGACGTCACCGAGTCTCGCTACATCTCATTTTTATGTTCGTAAAGATCAAAATACTTTTCTTTTGCATTACGAAAATATACGTCAAATCAGCAAAACTTACACGCACTTGACATGCGATTATGTCCTCTAGTAAAAATGTTAACGAGACTACAGTAGTGTTGAGGTCATGTTTGAAACCAAAATTGACATGTCGATAATTTCCTAGTAATTATTTTTGTTTATTTTTTTTTTATTGTTCAATGTTTTATACTTTGTTTAAGTCCATTGAAGTGTTTGTATATAAAAAAATAAAAAATTGAACTTGATCTAATTTTTTATTGAGATTACTTACTTATTACAAATTTAGTTACTTTTATTTAATTGAAGTTATTTTCTCTTCTTATTAAAATGTAACTATTTTAAGCAACAGCTGTTTTATTTTTAGGTTCAAGCAAAATTCCGAATGAATATCGATATCGATTTAAAAAAAAAATATGGTACGGACTTCTCTATCCGGGCGAGCAGCTATTGTTATTTTTGACAGTAGCTACCCCGTCCCCCGCAAAAAGTGACAGACTTTTTTGTTCGGAATATTGCGCTTATGGCTTCTCCAGTGATATATACTCTAAGGGTTTGGTAGATATCACATGTTTTCGAATTTTTGGTTCTAGCCGGTTTACTCACGGTGTTTTCCTTCACCGTTTTGAGAGCAGTGATGATGAAATTATTTACATAAAATAAAGTGCCTGCCTGGGTTCGAATCCAGGACCCTTAGTAACTCGTAACTCGTAAGTCGGGGCCGTTACCACTTGGCTGAGTATTAACTGTCTTTAGTGCGTACATTCACTTACAATTACGCATCATTTAAGAGCGATTTCTCGTAAAATAACGTTTGCATCATTCAGAAAAGACGAGAGTGTGGTTTCGAGAATAATATGTTGTAACACCATAAAATTTATATGAAGACTTTAGGAGAAAATCGCTTTTGAATCTTGCGTAATTGTAAGGTTCCTATGCTCGTGACTGTGCTAGGGTCCTACTGTGTGGCAAGCAACTTTGACGCCGTTTGTGCCATTTTATTTATCGGACCAAGACTTCTACGTAAATGATTGGTACCCAGGTGATTGAAAAAAAAAAATTGCTCTAGATTTGTAAGATTACAAACTTATCTACTTACGAATCAATGAGATAATTATACGTAGTATACAATATGTTAAAAAAACCCAATCCGAAAGGGGCACATAGGTACTGCATTAACATTACCAAAAAGTAATAAAAATCTTAATATTATTGAAAAAAAAGTTATTGCAAAAAATTTAAAATTCACATTTTTAGTATCAAAATTATCCAAAATCCATAAAAAATTAGCAAATTTTCAACAGGGATCCTAGTTACGACTTGTAGACGCTAAACGACGGCCGCCGACCGGGCAGGGTTTTTTTTACAGTTTTTACGTAATATATCAGCATCACAAGCAGCAATTTAATATCAAAATTCTTATTAGCTCTTTCATTCCTACCACCAGTCGCTTTTAATAAACAAAAACTTGAAAATTATATTATTTAAATATTTATCTCATAATAACTCTTAAGAATTTTCCTCAAAAACCTTCTGAAAGTAATAAAAATATCGAAGGAACCAATTTATTTCAGTGAGCGTCCATCTTTGTTTACCGAAGATCACTTGTGTGGGCCGGAATAATACCTGCTTACTCATGGAACCCTGAATCGATTATCTTGTGGACATAAGAACGGAGATGGTAAAAGAAATGGCGGCCGTTTCAGCGGAGAAATAAAAGGTGGATGTAACGTGGAATTTAAATGAAAAACGATGGAGATGGAAAACTATTAAGGTGCTCACCGGAAGCATTTTCCTGTAATGTAACTTTACAGATTCGACTTTGAGCATTACGTTACAAACTGCCTCCCTGAATGACGAGCATTCGCCTGTAATGTAACATTTCTGATGAAATATTACAGACATTGCGCACTGTAGGTAATGCTCGGTTTTCCTCCCGTGATGTAATGCTCGAGTTGTATCATTACAGGTTGCGCACTGTAATGCTCGGTTCTCCTCCGTCACCATTGAAATGCTCGACTCTGCACGTTACATTATACATCTTTACATCTTTATACTGCTTTGACTATTGTGTTTGCCATCATCTACCTAGCCTAGCCTTTTCCCCACTATGTTGGGGTTGGCTTCCAGTCTAACCGGATGCAGCTGAAAATCAGTATTTAACATAGAGCGACAGCCTATCTGACCTCCACAACCAAGGTACTGGGTAACACACTACCCTTGAGAAGACTGGTTATCAGACTTTCAGGCTTCAGACGACCCGTAACGACTGTCAAAGATCTACGAATCACAGCCGGGAACAACGGCTTAACGTGCTTTCCGAAGCACGGAGGGGTCTCGATATGTAATGGGTGGTCCCCCATCCAGAAAGCGACCGCGGCAAGCGTAGCTTAACCATCGATCGACCCGTATGCAGCGGGTTTAATTTTGCCACGAGCCCCTCTGGGGGCCTACTCCCTAAGCGAAATCCGTATTTTCGGTCGTCGTTAGGGGCGCTTCGTTCTCCGTGTCACTTATAGACATACCGTAAGTGAGAAGGAGTGCGGAGCGATCGTAAGAACGGCCGAAACTACGGATTTCACTTAGGGAGTAAGGCCTTGTCATTTGGCCATGTCATGCCAGCAAACAAATACAATAGTCAAAGCTCGTGGAGGCCCTCCCTTGTGTTTGTGTGGGTAAATTAAATGTGGATGAGGAAGAGGCTGTGCGTGGAGAGGAGGTTTTAGCTTTAATCTTTTTTGTTTGGATGGTGGAAATTAAGTGACTACTTTTTTACTAAATGATGATAAATCCTATATTATTAAATGAGCAATATTTGTAATTACGTTCTCGAAAACGGCTCTAACGATTTCGATGAAAGTTGCAATAGAAGGGTTACGGGGGCGAAAAATCGATCTAGCTAGGTATTTTATTTCTGTAAGTCGGTTCAAAAAAACACTTTTACACTTATGAATTAAATAATGTTTTAAAACGAACTCACCTAGAGTTCGATGTTTCCTAACTGACTACTTTGAAAATACAGACCGATACAAACTCAGAGGTTGCAGTCTCTTTTAAAGTTCAGACATAATTTTGGTTAGGCAGTATGTTATTGTAATAAGTTGTGTATCGTTGCAAGTTGTTTGTTGTTCGTTTCTTGTTTGATATATTTAAAAAATGGTGTTAGAATCTGATAAAAAAAAATGTTGTGTCGATAGAAGTATGAATTGTCTCTAAACCGGACCAAAACTGTGTATAGTATCTAGGTATATTATTGGTTTTCGTTACAAACTTACAAGACTACAACTTTCAACATTAATAACGCACAACTTTAAACTTTTCAACTTTCAAAGCAACCGTTTGCTCTATGTCGCTACATAGATCTAACTTGATCAAGAAGATTAAACTCATTTTGTCTCAAATAGCTCCTAGTCCCTTCTAGTTAAAGACCGGAAGTGCTGCCGTGTTCCTTTTTCAAACGTTCCACTTTCAACTCCCAGCGGAGGAAATGACGACGAACTGTCGGGGAAATTAACTAGCTTTTAACGGTAGATATAGTAGCTTAGTTAAATGTTCGAGTACTTTAAGTACGAACAAGATGGCTTTTGTGACTACCAACTTAAATTGTGCGTATATTCAAATCACAACTGTCATTCTATGACAATAATATGAAGTGATATGACATCGCTATAACACGGGAAATTGACGTAGGGTTTCACAGACTGTATATACGAGTAAACTAATTAATTGTCTTTGATATTATTTATCTACCTATTCATTAAATGGATACCTTTCAGATTCAAGACTTAGGTATTTATAGGACGCATGTAGCTATTCCCCAAAGAAGAATAAAAAACCCACCCTAAATAAAAGTGGCTATCTATTATATTAGGAGGAAGTCGGGATCTTAACAATAGCTCTTATAATACCTATTTCAGTAACAAAAGATAAAGATTTAATCACATTTACTTGTATTGTTGTGACATCAAAAAAAGAGTCGGTCGGCCCATCTATGTTCTATGTTATGGGGTTTGGTTTCCGCACTTAGTCAGTCCTTCAGTGGACCATTGTGCGTGGTCGGCCCATACAATTAAGTCGAGTAGGTATTAAAGTTTTGTATTCGAAGACTGATGATTTTTTGGCGATTATGATGTTGTTCCCATGGAATAAATTCCTCAGTTTGATGGCTTGTATCACACCCTTAATTTTGATCACACCTTTCTATGAACATCCTGTAGATTCAAAAGGATGGATAAAGATTAGAGATGTGTCGACTATGACTTTGGCCGACTAGCCGATTAGTCGGTTGTAAAGTAAAGAGGCCGACTAGTCGGCCAAGCCGATCACGGTTTCGGGGGTGTTCGGCAATTTCCGTAACACTTCGTTTACAGCAGATGCGCGGCCAAGTCGCCGTCTGCGAGCGTGTCGGAACATGTTTTGTTTATTTCACATTGTTTCTTAATTTTTGCTTTTGCGCGGGTCAGAGCGGTGTTTTTGTGTAAAAAAATAAAGACAATACTGATAATGTTAATCAAAAGTAAAAAAACCTCAATTAAAATTTAATGATGTCTTGACTTTTGTTTGATAAATGTCATATATATTTTTTCGTTACGAGTAAGTAATTTAAGACACTGATTACCAAAGGAAAGCTTGCTTTACATTTCAAAATGTGTAAAATTGATTCTAAAATAAAATATTAATTAAAAATCAAGCTTTTTATTTAATATAATTCCTCCTGTATACATTTTATTGAGAAATACATAACAAAGTGAGAAGCAAGATAGTCGGCGCTCTTAGCCGAATAGTCGCCGACTAAGAAAGTCGCCGGATAGTCGGCTTAACCGACTAGTCGCTGACTAGTCGGAACATCTCTAATTAAGATAAATGAAACTAAAGGAAAATGCTTTAAATATGAATGTGTTAATTATAAAATATAAGTACTTAGGTAAATTATTTTAAAACTCATTTTCTTCAAGTTATTTAGTTACATGGAAAGTAAATAGTCTTTTATTCATAAATAAGCCGATCCGACATAAATCCTAAGCCGTGAAGCTTATCCACTATTAAAACATAAATAACAATAGCCTTTTATAAGTACTATTACAAAGGTCAAACCAAGTTTATTTTCCACTATTTGGTCGCATTACATTCAGTCGAAAGTAACTTCTATTAGAAGAAGCAACAGAAAGAATAAGGCTCTTTGTACAGTCACGAGCACCATATGTATACACTTAGCAACTTTAAAAAGTGATTTTCTCATACTGTGGTGATCGTAATTTTATGTTGTTACGAACATAGTATTTTGGAACGCTCACTAATATGAAATAGTCGTTATTCCATGCGAAAATCGCTTTTGAATTTTGCTAAGTGGATAGATATTGGTGCTTGTGACTGTACACGGCACGGTGTCTTTACGGTACAGCGTATAATCCATGCTGTAGAAAAAACGTTTCTACTAACAAGCTTCCATAGTGATACATACAACACTGACGAGACTGACGACCATGCCTACACACGGCTTACAAACCACCCCGTAGAAAAAACGTGTCTGTCAACATACTTCCATAGTGATCCATACAACACTGACGACCTTGCCTACACACGGCGTACAAACCGCCCTGTAGAAAAAACGTGTCTGCCAACAAGCTTCCATAGTGATACATACAACACTGACGAGACTGACGACCGTGCCTACACACGGCTTACAAACCGCCCTGTAGAAAAAACGTGTCTGCCAACAAGCTTCCATAGTGATACATACAACACTGACGAGACTGACGACCGTGCCTACACACGGCTTACAAACCGCCCTATAGAAAAAACGTGTCTGCCAACAAGCTTCCATAGTGATACATACAACACTGACGAGACTGACGACCGTGCCTACACACGGCTTACAAACCGCCCTGTAGAAAAAACGTGTCTGCCAACAAGCTTCCATAGTGATACATACAACACTGACGAGACAGACGACCGTGCCTACACACGGCTTATAAACCGCGCCGTAGAAAAACGTGTGTGCCAACAAGCTTCCATAGTGATACATACAACACTGACGAGACTGACGACCATGCCTACACACGGCTTACAAACCACCCCGTAGAAAAAACGTGTCTGTCAACATACTTCCATAGTGATCCATACAACACTGACGACCTTGCCTACACACGGCGTACAAACCGCCCTGTAGAAAAAACGTGTCTGCCAACAAGCTTCCATAGTGATACATACAACACTGACGAGACTGACGACCGTGCCTACACACGGCTTACAAACCGCCCTGTAGAAAAAACGTGTCTGCCAACAAGCTTCCATAGTGATACATACAACACTGACGAGACTGACGACCGTGCCTACACACGGCTTACAAACCGCCCTGTAGAAAAAACGTGTCTGCCAACAAGCTTCCATAGTGATACATACAACACTGACGAGACTGACGACCGTGCCTACACACGGCTTACAAACCGCCCTATAGAAAAAACGTGTCTGCCAACAAGCTTCCATAGTGATACATACAACACTGACGAGACTGACGACCGTGCCTACACACGGCTTACAAACCGCCCTGTAGAAAAAACGTGTCTGCCAACAAGCTTCCATAGTGATACATACAACACTGACGAGACAGACGACCGTGCCTACACACGGCTTATAAACCGCGCCGTAGAAAAACGTGTGTGCCAACAAGCTTCCATAGTGATACATACAACACTGACGAGACTGACGACCATGCCTACACACGGCTTACAAACCACCCCGTAGAAAAAACGTGTCTGTCAACATACTTCCATAGTGATCCATACAACACTGACGACCTTGCCTACACACGGCGTACAAACCGCCCTGTAGAAAAAACGTGTCTGCCAACAAGCTTCCATAGTGATACATACAACACTGACGAGACTGACGACCGTGCCTACACACGGCTTACAAACCGCCCTGTAGAAAAAACGTGTCTGCCAACAAGCTTCCATAGTGATACATACAACACTGACGAGACTGACGACCGTGCCTACACACGGCTTACAAACCGCCCTATAGAAAAAACGTGTCTGCCAACAAGCTTCCATAGTGATACATACAACACTGACGAGACTGACGACCGTGCCTACACACGGCTTACAAACCGCCCTGTAGAAAAAACGTGTCTGCCAACAAGCTTCCATAGTGATACATACAACACTGACGAGACAGACGACCGTGCCTACACACGGCTTATAAACCGCGCCGTAGAAAAACGTGTGTGCCAACAAGCTTCCATAGTGATACATACAACACTGACGAGACTGACGACCATGCCTACACACGGCTAACAAACCGCCCTGTAGAAAAAACGTGTCTGCCAACAAGCTTTCATAGTGATACATACAACACTGACCTCGTAGAGTATATATGTTCTGTGACACTGACGACCGTGCCTACTCACGGCGAATAAACCGTAATTTTTCAAAACAAGAAAAACGTGTGTGTACAAAGGGCCTAACAAAGCCGAAGGGAGGGAGAGACGTATTTGCTCAGGTGACCCACCCCTTTCGACCACCTGTGTTGAAATAATCCCTCCCTAAGAGGTTTGAATGTCAGCTCTTAATGGAATCCGTTAAGCTTGTATTTAGTGTCTAAACTGCTAGTTGAGTGATTCTAACCGTAATGCTAATGTTGGACGGTTCACTTATGCTACGTACGACGTACTTGTTGATAGGCTTACATTGTCCTATCATACCTTTTAACACTCAGTAATAATAAAAATAATCATTTACTTTTAAAAGAGTAACCGTGGAGTTCTTACCGGCTCTTCTCCGTAGGAAACGACCAATTGCAACCGTGCAACTAGCGTCTGACGTTTCATAAGTGCCCTTGTAGGTTATGTGAAAAAAAAAATTAAGACTTCAAAAATTTTGTTTTTTTTTCATTTTTATGCCTTTAACTTTGGATGGACTACCTGCAGTTTCGTTTCTCCAGTTTTAGCTATAAGACCTCTCATTGTTACATAGGGTGTCCGTGTCACCCAGTGTAACTCACAAAACTACTCAAAAGTTAAAAGTACAATAAATATATAATATTCTATCTATACAGCACATGCTGTATGTAACTTTAAATTTGAGTACACCTTTCTCATACATATGAGAAAGGTTTACTCAAATTTAAAGTTGTGGAAAAGACCATGAAACTGAACAACCTTCTGCATGGGACCAACATCTTAATCGCGAAAAAATAATTTCAACCGTCCCATACAAAACTTCAATATCTACTCGACCCGTATGTTATCAGTTCAATGGTCTGTACACCCTTAAAACTGCTGTATATCTTTGAATAAAACAATCAAATTGAATAAGGCTAACATTTTTTTTTTTTTTTTAGGTTGGGATATTATCAAATAACTTCTGCCACTCTGGGCGGAGCGGGAAGGCATGTCAGACTCTTACTGACTAAAACCCACCCGTGTTTCTTCAGTTGCCTGTACGTCGCCAGAGGCCACGGTATCCCTTTCGGACTTTCCCGCGACACTAGGCACTGTCTGACATAGCTCACAGAATAAGCAAGCTGAAGTGGCAATGGGCCGGCCATATTAACCGTAGAACCGATGACTGTTGCCATGGGGTAAACGTGTTCTAGAGTTTGGCAAACGTAAGGTGGGTCTCCCTCAGGTTAGGTGGAGCAACGATCTTCGCAGGGTCGCTGGTAGCAGCTGGATGAGAGTTACCGAGAATCGAGCTGAATGGCGCGCAATTGGAGAGGCCTATATCCAGCAGTAGACTGCTATAGTCTGATGATGATGATGAGACAATACCGGCCATTTTTTTAGTTTCTTACTTTCAATCATAGCCAATCAATATAGTTGAACCATCTAATATTGCCTTAAGCAGAAGTAAAACATTTTAAGATAGAATAAAGAGTTATCGTTTTAAACTGACGTAAAATAGATCGCGTGTATCGTAAACTGGCGTGATAGATACCTTTATTTTCACTTCAAGAGAATCTATCGTTGGTACTAAAGTTTTATGTCACTATTTAAATGAAACCGATAAAGAAGTACCTATAAAATCGATTTTGTTTAAGAGCGTTTATTCTGAAGGTGGGCAACGTCGCAAATAGATGTCAAATATTTCACTGTTTTGATTAATTTTGTAATATTACTGCGTGGAAATAAAAAATGTGGCTAACTAGCGAACTAGAATATTGATTATGAAATGCAATAATTTGCTATAAGAATCAAAACAGTTAAATATTTGACAGTTATTTGCGACGTTGCCAACTTTTAGGATAAACCCTCTTAAGAGCGTTCACCCAATAAGTTGCCAACGTCGCCAGTAGCTGTCAAATATTTACCTGTTTTGATTAATTTGGCAAAATAACTGTGTGGAAATATGAAATGTGGCTAACTAGTGAACTAGAATATTAATAATGAATTGCAATTGTAACACTGAATTTGATGTTATAAACGTTTTAGGTGAAAAAAGGCGTTTTCTTTTAAAGGCACAAAATGCTTAAGTATCTTCTAAATCTCCGGTGTACATGTATGGCCAATGTATGAACGTAAACGAAGTAAAATAAGTATGTAAGAATCGTGGCAGTAGTTAGGTTCTCCGACTAACAAAACAACAGCTGCGTAAAGTCACAGCAGCTGTAACTGGCCATGATTCATTTAATAAACACCTCTTTGTCATAGGAGTCACAGACAGTCCGCTGTGCAGAGCCTGCATGGAGGACGACGAGACAGCAGCTCACGTGCTGTTAAACTGCCCGGTGGTCGCCACATATAAGGCAAAGTACTTCGGTAACGCAGGTACCCTACGTGAGATTGTCAGTGACACCAAGGCGTTGCTGGCCTTCTTTGAGGAGCTGGGGTGGATCGAATAACCGATTTTCCCACCCGTACGCAAAATACGCGCTTTGACGTGGAGTTGTGGATACCAGCCCTTATTACCTACCTAAGGATCGTGGCAGCTTGGCGTTATGTAGTTTCTGCCTAGTCGCGTGCGAAGACATCGTAATTTTATATCAATCAATCTGCGTAGCCTTTTCCCAACTATGCTGGGGTCGGCTTCCAGTCTAACCGAATGCAGCTGAATACCAGTATTTTACATGGAGCGACTGCCTATCTGAACTCTACAATCCAGTAACTGGGTAATACGATACCACTTGGTAAGACTGGTGTCAGACTTTCGGGCTTCTGACGACTCTTAACGACTGTCAAAGATCCACGAATGACAGCCGGGACCAAAAACATAACGTGCTTTCCGAGGCACGGAGGAGTCTCGGTATGTAAAGATGGTCACCCATCCACGGACCAACTCCGGCAAGCATAGCTTAACCTGATGGATCGACCCATGTGGCTGTTATTACTTAGCCACGAGCTCCTCAAATCGTAATTTTATATAAGTAGGTATTTACTAAGTAAAAAACATATACGCAAGAACATACCACTCTGTACTTTGCTAAAGCAAGCAAAGCGAGTGCTTGTTTGCATATCATGAAAGTTAAAGACTAAAGGCAGCATAAAACGAAAACTCTCGAAGGTGAAAAAACGTGTTGAAAAAGCGCTCACTAAGAAATTGTTACTTTTAAACAATGTTTTATTTTGATTAGACTAGGTTTTCTTTTGTTTATTTTGCCCGTGTACTAATAGCGCAGTAACACTTGGTTGTTCACCCGAATTCGTATACCTATACTCAATTTGAAATAAGATTTTACATTTTTAAATAAACCTTTTTTACAGTCCGTTCAACCGATATTGACTTCTATACCGTAGGCATAAAGACGGCATACTATCAACATTAAACATCTTTCTAGCTATTTTTATCTCCCTACACATTCAAATAGTTCAATTTGTTGGACCTACGTTTTTATATAGCTATAACTACGAATCCACGTTCAAAAACAGTTCGATAAGACATAACCTTACATTGGCGACACGTGTATTTTCTATTTCCAACCATGTCCGGCCGGCAGTTTGCTAAAATACACATGACAGTGTCTATTTCCGGAGAGTATAGAATTCCTGAAAGTCTATCAATAGCCGGATCTGTTACTGACCGATGGCTAGATTTATCCAAGTGTTTTAAAACTATAGTGACACCTTTTACGAAAAGATAAAACGATATATATGGGTTCTTGATTGGGAGTCGTTCCATGAAAAATACTGGTATGCAGCTGCACTCGGTTAGACTGGAAGCCGACTCCGACATAATTAGGAAAAGTCTAGGGAGATGATGATGATACGATTTCTTGATGCCCTATGATTCCTTCCCCCCTTTTTTATACATGTACTTATTTTAAGACTGTTAGCTTATAAATTATTTAAAAATCTTGTTAGAAAATCAAACTAGTAGGAAAAATTAGTGGTTTATACAATTCCATGAAGATTATTGTTGATGTTATTCTTGTTGTCCAACGTTTCTCTTACATCCTATAAGTACTCCATTTGAAATAAGATTAGACATTTAAATAAACCTTTTTACAGTCCGTTCAACCGATTTTGACTTCTATACAGTAGGCATAAGGATGGCATTAAAAGCGAAAAAGTGGTCACAATACCAACTGTTTACTGCAGCTGCCATTTGTCATGCCTCCAACGCAATAGAAGTCAAAATCGGTTGAACGGACTGCAAAAAAGGTTTATTTTGTCTAATCCTATTTCAAACGGAGTATAGGTGAGTTTATTCATCTATCCGGGTAAAAAGTACTAGGTACCATCGATGAAGATCATAACTAACCACCGTAAAGACTATTCTTGCTTGCAGCGCTCGGCGGCTATAGAACCGGGCCGGTAACAGATGTGGTCATTGTGTTCACGGCATTTTGTTTTGAAACTGGTTAGATATAAACTTCTTTGATGGTACATATATCGTATGTGTTTTTCCAAGACATAATATAATATCAGCCTGTTACTGTCCCACTGCAGGGCAAAGGCCTCTTCTCATACAGAGAAGGCACGAGCATTGATCACCACGCTTGCTCAAGACGGGTTGGCGATTTCAGACTTATATTAACTATAAGTCCAGGTTTCCTCACGATGTTTTCCTTCACCGATGTCAGTAATGTCCAAGACAAACTCAGAAAGTACATATGAATTGAAAAAGTCACATTGGTACTTGCCCGGATTTGAACCCACAACCTCGTGCATGAGAGGCGAGGCCTTAACCACTAGGCCATCACGACACGAAGATATGGTCATGGTCTATTCTTTCCACCTGCCGTAATCACCCACCTGAACATGAGTTGCCTTGGCTAACCTGGAAGTATTTTAATAGACTCCGGACCTAGGTTGGCTGAGGCCAACGGACTGCGGACGGTGAGCGATGGGCAGCTCGCCGTCCGATAAGGACCAGGCCCGGGTCAACGGCGCATTGTGTTCCACGCGCGCCTCAAAGGGATGTCAGCACCAACTGACGGGGTCCGGAAGAACCAATGCCTGCTGGGGTTGCGGGTTTGTTTGAAAGGGATATCGCGACCCCAGCACATAGGCAACGGAAGGAACACGGGTGGGTTTTAGTCAGTAAAAGTCTGACACTCCCTCTCGCTCCGCCCAGAGCGGAGGAGTATTTGATGATTCCCACCCAAAAAAAAAAAAGTTGGCTGAGGCAAGGAAAACTGCTCGATGGATATTCACAGATGACAGACAGATAGGAGTGTAAATATTGTGGTGCTGTTCCTCGAACAATGGGACACTTCATATCGTGTCCAGCGTGTCCGCACGTTACATGAACTGATGGACGCTACTGAAGGTACCAAACTCATTACCAAATTCTTGGCCGACTCTATTTAGAGTGCCGTCGAAACGCTCAGAAGAAAACGAAATAGTAAGTGCTTAGTATAGAACCGAAGCTTCGAGCATCTCGAAAAGCTTTCCAAAACGCGCTATAAGTCCACAGCCTCGAGGCGTATAATAAATACTATTAACAATGAGACCCATCCAAAGGAGTTCCCTATGGTAAAGATGCAGATTCCTCTAGAGCTTATCAATCAACTTCATTACTGGCAGTCTTGTCACGTCCCCTGCCTTTTGACACAATGCTGCCCTGGTTTGTGCGAGTTAAAATCACTCTTACCTCATTAACACCCCGGACGATGGCCCTCATAGTGGCATTGCGGGGCCCATCGACGGTCCTGCCGTCATCTGTGGGTCCCCACGATGCGCTGTAGATGTGTATCTTGTGGGGCTCGTGCCCCATCGAGTTGGCTTCAATCAAGTCCGTCATGTAGGGCTGGTCCAACATTCTTATACCTGTAGGCGAAAAAGGAGGAGGTTATTTTATGGAAGAAAAAAAAAAAGGCCTAGGGAAAGGCGGGTAGATGGAAAATAAATAGAGCAGTTAAATACTTATAGTCAGGATAATTGATTGTTAAGAGCAAGAATATTTCGCTGTTTTGATTAATTTAACAATATTACTTACTGTTTGGAAATAAGAAATATGGCTAACTAGTGAACTAAAATATTGAATATGAAATGCAATAATTAATATCGTAACACCGAATATTTCGTTTTATAAATAATAGAGCATTTTTTTAATTTTTGTAAACGTTATTACCACGGAGCCGTTTTTTATGTTATTAAGCTGAGAGTATGTCATGCTCACTTAAATGTCTCGCTGATGGTGGCGAGTGTGTTGGATCATTCGGTTCCCTACAAAATGGTTGAGCTGGATGGTGCTGATCCACGCGTCATTACGATTTAAAGATCTACGTTTTGGAATGGACAACTAGCTTCAACTTTCTGACTAACTGACCGACTATTTGACAATTCAAAAGTGCCTGTAAATGGTTTAATTGAAATAAATGCTTTGTTTTGAGATGTAAAAAAAATATTTGGAAACTTTCCAAGTGCCTTTTTTACACCTAAAATGGGTACAACAACAAATTCAATGTTATAATTGCAATTCATTATTATTATTCTAGTTCGCTAGGTAGCCACATTTCTTATTTCTATTCAGTAATATTGCTATAAGAATCAAAACAGGTAAATATTTGACAGTTATTTGCGACGTTGCCAACTTTTATGATAAACCCTCTTAATATTGCCAAATTAATCAAAACAGGTAAATTGCTGTAGTAGTATAGGTATAGTAGCTATTTGCAACATTACCAGTTTTTGGATGACCGCTCATAAACAAATTCACACTCTACGTCAATTTACCATTTCAGACAACTAAATTAATAAATGTACGGACAATGTAAGTTGGTTGTCAATTTGTTTAACAATTAAAAGATGCTGAAAATAGGTAGGTACTATTGAATATTTTAGTCCTGATGAGATAAAATTTATGAAAAAAAAAGTTATTTAAATTGAAAGTGGTCATTTATCACCTGATTACATCTTGCTGATTAAGTAACTAACTAAAATCTTTTTAATCAAAAGAATAAAAATCTTTTAAAGCGAATTTATTATTCTTAACCCTCGGGAAGTTCAATCAAGTTGTAGTTCTTTCTTTGTAAAAAGAAAGGTCTGAATTGAACAAAGGAACAAAGCTTATTAAACTAAAAGAAAACTTGTACCAACGAAGTAGTTCAAAACTACCATAATGATCAGACAAAGAATCTATCGACAAAGACAATTTTAAAATTGAACTACAGACTGTTTTTGAAACAGCTCCAAATTCAAATATTCAAAATGGCTTCCACTTTTGTCACTTTGTCACAGTTTGAACAGTTTTATTTGGAACGCGAATTCAAATTCAATTATCTGTGGGTGGCAATCTAAAAAACAATGCAAATAAAATATGATGGGACAGGTATAATCCTTAATTTAGTTTACAAAGGGAGGTAAAGCTTGCAATCAGCTTGGGAAGCCGCAAATCCCCGGTCTTTGCGTCAAAAGCGTTGTAATGCTTCCGTAATGTTACGCTACTCTTCGTTGTTCCACGAAGCCGAACAGATAACGGTAATTTACCTGTTTTTATCTGATTTCAGTACTTAAAAGTGGCTTTATGTACAGCCATAAATGTTATATTAGTTTTTCCAAGTGCTTGAAGCCGCGTCGGGAAATATTTAGTCGCGATGTCGTAGCCTTTCTATTTAAATTCTGTTTTCTTTTTAAAACGAAGTGGTTGGCAATTTTTATTCCCCTTGAGTTTTCTTTTAAGGTTTATTTTATATAAGTAGAGGATAAATCAAGAAGCTTACTAAACAATTTTATTTACGTTTGTTTATTTGCAACACTGAAGTTATTTCTTCCATTATCCTACCTATCACTGAAAACACTTATGTAAACAATATTTCAGAACACAATCACATTCAACATAATTTTCATTTCCATTCATTTTAATGTTTATGCATTCAGAAAGAAAACACTTCAGTTTAAAAGGTTATTTCAAACAAACACAGACTTTCAATGAAAGAATAACAAAACCGAATGAACTGAAAACAACATTATTCACGGTCTGACTATTATTTACAACTACAAGTTAACTAAACAACAACTTTCAAGTTAAGTTGTACCGTCGAGGAATGAAAAAGATAAGCAATTGCCAAATAGATTACTTTTGTGTTCACTTGTCATTGTCACCTTTTCGAATTTATTTTACTTCGATGGTCCTAGTTTATCATTTTTAACTTCCAGTTACAGCTATATATAGCTTTAAGTAAGCGGGCACTCTCTTTATGCCTGGAGACTTTTATTTTCTTACGAAGATACAGAGAATTTACTAACTGTGCTAAAGTGAAAAATTTCACCTACGTTAAGTATAAGTATATCAAATTTAGAAACTAAGAGTTAAGCTCTTCAACATGTAATTAGTGATCTATTGTCAACCTGTTGTTTATTTATTTTATAAGTTTATTTTAGCTCCTCTCGCCTGAAACACAGGATTACCTAGTTCAGGCACGTAAGTCTTAGGAATATAATTTACATTTAAGCAAAACTGTACTAATTTTTATGCCTTGTAATTATTTTGGAATAAATATTATTATTATTATTATTATTTCGATTTCGAAACAGAACTTAATGTTCTGTTTCAATCAATCTGCCTAGCCTTTTCCCAACTATGTTGGTATGTTGGGCTTCCAGTCTAACCGGATGCAGCTGTATACCAGTATTTTACATGGAGCGACTGCCTATCTGACCTCCACAACCCAGTAACTGGGTAATACGATACCCCTTGGTAGGACTGGTGTCAGACTTTCGGGCTTCTGACGACTCGTAACGACTGTCAAAGATCCACGAATGACAGCCGGGACCAACGGCTTAACGTGCTTTCCGAGGCACGGAGGATTCTTGGTATGTAAAGATGGTCACCCATCCACTGACCAACCCCGGCAAGCGTAGCTTAACCTGATGGATCGACCAATGCGGCTGTTGTTACTTAGCCACGAGCTCCTCATATTAAGTTCTGTTTACGTTTCGTTTTTATTTCTGCCTGAGTATAGTTCTCGATGATTTTGTTTGGTATATTGGCGTGTGCTAGCTGACATATGGCTAATAATTTAAATTATATTTTGTGTTGCGTAATGTAAATTATTTTGCATACTATTAAATATAATCTTTTTTTTTTTTACCGAACAGACTGCTGTGCTGCTGGGCAGTTTGTTGCACCACTTGTTCTTCCTAGCTAACGCACTGAAAATGGTGAAGGGTGGGCGTTTTGGGGGACTGTCTTATGTAATTTTGACGTTCGAAAAGTGCTGATTCTCAGCCTAGTTTGAATAAATGACTTTTTAATTTTGTACTGTCATTGTAATTCATAATGTTGGTTCAGTACTACCTACGTTGTTCTTAATCTTTTTTTCCACCACTGTACGTATTTCTTTCATTTATCTGGTACGTGGACTAACATAAAACTATAGCAAAAACACAAAAGAGGTATTTTTCCTCACCGTATTATAGGGCAAGATAAGTGTCATCCCACACGAGTCGTTAATTTCTAGTGACGCGGTAGAAAGAATATAAAAAGATAGAATGACTGTACCAATGCATTTTTATTTAATTTTAACACTTAATTTTCTTAGAAAAAGTGCGATTATACGAAGCTGCGCGGTAATTGCGTAACACAAATAAAATGGCGATCGATCTCCGCCCATTGTGTCACCCTATGTAAAATTTCTACATCTATATTGTAATTTTTTATGGTGTATATAGTAAAGAATATTCTATCTATCTATATATCTCAATGCCTTTAATTTTGACATCCATTGAGTCATAGGTTTGAGAAATTGTCTGGCCATTAACGTAAATAACGCAATGAACGAGGCTGAACTGTCAAAATGAAAGGCATTGCCATCGATTGCCATTTAATGCAGTGTGTTCTGCAATTACAACGTTGGTTGTCAAGGTGAATTGTTTTAGAACTATACAGACTTAAGAATTTTTTGGGGGTAAAAAAGTCCGCTGAAAATACAAGATGCAATATTATTTACCCATTGAAGATGTTAAATGCATAATGACGCAAAATTGGTCCAATAGCAAAAGTCGTAAATATTTCTTAGTATTTTTCCCCCTTCAAATATTCCGAATAGGTAAATTGAAAATCAGACAAACAAAATATAATGTCACGAACATGAAGCCTAGACGAAACTAGCACGAAGTCTAAATTAAATGTTAGACTTCGTGCTAGACTTCTCATTTCCTGATGTCAATTCAAACTAGTAAGTTTGAATTGACATCAGGAAATGAGAAGCCGCGCAGAGTTTGGACAACCTTTCGAACACCGAAATTGGACGCATACTTAGCTCTATTTCTGACAACCTAAAACTAAGGAGGACAAATCTATACCAAAGTCTAATGGCAGTGCCTCCAGCATGTTCGCAGATGCGAGGATAGATGGCTTTCACGCCATCATGCGCAAGCGTTGCGCTTCCATTATGCGCAGGGTACGCACCAGCCCCAACAGCATCCTGAAAACTGTAGCTAATAGGTGGGACAGCCCCATACTGGGACATTGGATACGCCTATATGCCACTGTGGCGTTTTAATGAATAGTGTGTGTTGTTATTTTGGTATAAGTAAGTACTAACACTAGTTTCTAAATCGTGTGTATACTAAACAAATAGACTATATGTAATGGGTCCGAAATAAAAGATTTTAATAATTAATAATAATGGCAGAGTCGAGTAGGTATTGAAGTTTTGAACGGGACAGTTGTATTTTTTGTCGCGATTATACTCGTATTGTTAGTCCTATGGAGTAAGTTGTTTAGTTTCATGGTCTGTACCACACCCTTCAATATGACCACGTCTTTCTGAATAACGTTTGAAAACATTTTCACGGTCTCGCAGAGATTTTTTACTAAAGATGTCTTCTCATTTCTAATACATCAATTAATCTGCCTAGTCTTTTCCTAACTACAGTTGGGGTCGGCTTCCATACTAACCGGATGCAGCTTTATACCAATATTTTACATGGAGCGACTCCGCCCATCTGACCTCCACAACCCAGTTACTGGGTAACACGATAACCCTTGGTAAGACTGGTTGTCAGACTTTCGGGCTTCTGACGACCCGTAACGACTGTCAAAGATCCACGAATGACAGCCGGGACCAACGGCTTAACGTGCTATCCGAGACACGGAGGAGTCTCGGTATGTAAAGATGGTCACCCATCCTCGGACCAATCCCGGCAAGCGTAGCTTAACCTGATGGATCGACCCGTGCAGCTGGTATTACTTAGCCACGAGCTAAAACATAACATAGCATAATTAAAATAACCAAATTAATGAGACTTAACATTTTAGCGGTGACTTTACGTCAGTTTTATTACGCAAAAGACCATAAGACATGAAATTATGAGGCGACGGCAGCTGTTGCGTGGGTTAACTTAAGCCGTTAAAATCAGAGTACCTAACCCAGTTTCACATTAAGATTATTTTCTTATCCGCATAAGCAAACTTAATAAGGACGGGTCCTAATCTTGAGAAGGGCCTTTATATAGCAGCACTCTAGGCCTCAGCTGTACTCTGGGGAATTAGAACTTATACGCACACGTTATAATGTAGCCTGTACGCAAGGCCGCGTAATCTGAGACTAATTTATCACTAGAGTGGCCACTGGCTTAGGTTCGGGTCATGGCTAAGTATAAGCTGAATATTATAACATAAGATGTCACCTGTTTCCCCGAAGGGATAGTCAGACGTGTACCTATAGTACGACCAATTGGAACCGTGCACCTAGCTTCTGACGTTTCATAAGTGCCCTAGTAGGTTTATGTGAAATAAAATATTTTGATTTGATTTGACCCACATTTCGCCAGTTATGTTAAAGTCCCATGTAATAGGGGGTGAACCTATTGTCATCAACCGGGCACAAATCCAGACTCCGGGCTGCTACTGAGAAATTCCAGATGGAAAAACAAAATAACACTTTGCCCGACCCGGCAATCGAACCCAGGACCTCATGCTCATCAGTAACGATTGCGACCACTAGACCAACGAGGAACAATAAATTATGTTGGTCATTAAACTTTTGGAAAAGAGGAATCCTTGAAATAGTAAAATATGTAAAAAAAAAAAAAAGTTGAATTTTCAGTGATGAGTGAGTGAAGATAATTAATTGTAATACTAGGTATAATATACCTAGTATTACAATTAATTATCTTCAAAAACATCCTGCATGAGCATTCTAAATGAAGACTTAGCCCCCGTTCCCGCGGGCGTAATAATATTGCAGCGGGATTTTATCCCGCAATGGATTTCGAACTATCGGTGTTGAGCCGAGCATTGAGAATCCAACAGAGTGCATACCAGGTCGTCAAAAAAACACACTGTTGGATTTTCAACTATCGGTGCTAAGCAAAGCGTTTAAATTCCAGTGCACTAAAAAAAATATCGTCGCGGATAATAATTGAGTAAGCCCAGTTGCGCGGGCCTACTCAATTAAAATTATAAAGTGCTCCAACATTATTGGCTAACAACTACAACTACTGTCAGCTAGTTAAACATTCTTAAAATTTAAATAAATACGAATTTATAAATATTTGCCATTTTAAATATCATATTTTATATAAATATTTAGGACTAAGTATTGTATTTATTTTATTTTTGTCTTATTTTGTTATTTCACTAGGTATATGCTGCACCGGTAGACGTCATCATGTCAACGCCGGCTGTCGCTGAAAACCAGCGCTGGGGCTCTGTCTCGCATAGGGTCGCAGCATTATTCTGAGCCATGGCCGTTTTGCGTGTATTTTCCCTCAAATTGTTATTTTCGTGTTTTGTTCTTTCCTTGCGTCATGTGTTTCTTTCGTACATTTCTATTCGAGAACACAATTAACTTATTAGTATTGCACTCTGACATTTCAAAGGACCTCCGTTAAGGTTTCCGCATAACAACATAACATAATTAGTATAATAACATTACTCCTATACGCCTCTAAGGAAACGGTAGAGGTATCTTGTATGTACACTCTCACATTGCAAGTTATAAGCTCCATGTAAGAGATCAAGTCCCTCGTATTTGTGTATAATGTACCAAAATGTCTTACTATAAAAAGAGCTTTTGGTACATTATTTACACAACAAAAAATAGGTAAGCTTGCTTAAATACTACCTTTTTGTTATACGTTATGTTTTTTTTTATAGGTCGGTACTTGCTTCACGCAGCATTCGCTTCACGAATATTCGTTGAGCGAGATTTTGTTTTAACGAACATTTATTTCTGAAACTGTTTGGTGAGTACGTGAATCCAAAACACGAAAAACTAAACCTCTAGAAGCTGCTCTGCTTGCGTAACGAGTGTTTGCAAAACAAATTCGTAAAGCGAATGCTCTCGATAACTCACCCTTGAAATACTTCAAATAAGCCAATATAAATAAAACAAAACAAAAGCGAGAATTCGAGAACTAAATTGAAAAGGGGCCGTCATTTCCCGCGTCGTCGATTTTCTTGTATGTAACACGAGATGTTTGCAAAATGTTACTCTTTAGTTATTATTGAGAACAGGACACTTGTGTTATATACAAGGAGGAATTTTGTGAAATAGTGGGCGTAGGGTAGGTCATGTTTTGAGTCACATTATGTAGCTTCATCTGGCTTGTCTTTTCACAACTATGTTGGGGGCGGCTTCCAGTCTTACCAGATGCAGTTGAATACAATATTTTACATGGAGCGAGTCTGACCTATACAACAGTTTCAGGCTAGCACGATACCCCTTGGTAAGACTGGCACAATAAGTACCATGCATATTGGCACAAATATTTTGATTATTTACTATTATATTCTTTATTCAAATCCTTGTTTCCAATTAATGTTATTTCCACTTAAACCAATGTCAACTTTATACTAGTGTTAACTTGATTAACTTGATTTCAGAATGACTAATAAATACTATTGAGAAAGTCATTAAAAAGTTGAAGTTGTAGCGCAAACTGAACTTCAAGTGCGGGTATCTTTGTTTACATGTTTCGACACAATTTTATTGTAGATTTACAGAAAATACTAAGCCAGTTTTAATGTATTTCGAGATTATTCAAATGAACTTAATACTATCTTTATAACATCGCGTTCCTCTAGTACAATAAATAACAACACATTTATTTCCAAATCACTAATTTTGTACAAAAAACATGTTATTTTCAGTATTAGTAGTAGACCTTGAAAGAAACTACCTAATCAGTAAGACATGGTAATGTGGGTCGGCAAAGAGATATATAACGGAAACGAACGGATATATGAGCAATAAAACGGACACGGAGCGTTTTATATTTAGCGCCTCTGTTTTGTTTCAGGCTCTATTTGCTAGCCCAAATAGAGATTGAAAGTATTTATTTTTTACTACAACTGGTTATCCCTAAATAAACTTTTTTTTTTTGTAGCAGGAGTCAAGGGTTTAAGCTGAAAACCAGCGCTTAGCAACCCGCTAGGGCATGATGACTCGATATCAGCGGAAATCGTAGAGAAATCAGAATTAATAAAAAACTAAGCATAATGCTGAGGTTTAAACTTTTTGCTTCCGGTATTATAGTTTTATGTATGTACTAAGTACTACTACTAGCTTTCGTAATGGAGACAATTACGTTATTATATTCTATTATTTTATTACCAATGCTCTTGTTATATAGATTTGAGCAGGTAACATAAATTAAGTACCTATTAGCACTTCTTCATTTCGTGTGGTTAGTGACTAACCTGGTGTCAGAGTTTTACAGCCGCCCATGGGTCTCTGACTTGGTTTCACTTGCCGTCAAAAAATATCTCTCAGGCACGCCGGTTTCCTCACGATGTTTTCCTTCACCGTTTTTGAAGCAAGTAATAGTTATACAATACTCACATGATTTGGAAAAGTCAGAGGTGCGTGCCTTGGGTTTGAACTCGAGACCTATGACTTGGCAGTCTGACGGTTACACCACTAGGCTATCACTGCTCAGCACTAATAAACTTAGTTAGTTTTATTTTTTATTATTATTGTTTTCATGATTTTATTAGTTTTAATGTTATTTGTTTTATTGTTATACTTTTTTTCTGTGCGTGTCCAGAATAAAATATTGTTCTTTCTTTTATTTCTTTCTTACTTAAAATTATATATGATCCGTTCCCACAGACAAAACGTGAAAACGTTTTTGAGGGGCATAGTTTTAAGTACAAGTAAACTCTTCTTGCTGTAAATTTTGCTGTTATATCTCGACATACTAGAACATGAGCATGCGTACTTCTTGGATTCAAATAGAAATCTTAAGTATAGCCATGAGATGTTTAATATACATAGTGGCACGGTGAACAAACTCGGCATGGAAACCATTTTCCAAGACATCCAAGACTTCATTAATGGAATAATACAGGATGAAACACAAACATTGGATACCCTTACACGCACAAATCAGCAGACTGACGAAAACAAATCTGAATCCATGTTTTTTCGAAACTAAACACCTATATGTATTACATCAAAATATAGCAGGATTATTTAACAAAGCTGATCTCTTGATGATAAATATGGAAGAACTTGCAGACAAAAGCAAATCAATTGATGTACTATGCATTACGGAACATTTTATGATGGCAGGATCCGAAACATATCTCCATATAAATAACTATGTTTTAGCTAGTTGTGTTAGTCGAAATAATAGCAAAAGAGGCGGAGCGTGTATCATAGTTAATAAGGAGCATAAATGGAGGGAAATTCCAGATGTTAAGAAACATACTATAACTAATGTATTTGAATGCTGTGCTATCGAACTTATTGATTACAAAGTTATTATTGTCTGTGTCTACCGAGTACGGAATCCAAACAATGTGGTAACATTTCTTTCAAAACTTGAAAAAGTCCTTTTGCTCATTACAAAAATAAGCTGTAATAATATTTTAATAGCTGGAGATTTTAATATTGACATTTTAAAAAGTAATAATGTATCCCTAGATTTCGAATGTTTGTTATTGAATTTCAACTTGAAGCTTGCTTTAAAAGAGCCTACTAGACTGATTAGCATGACTTGTTTAGATAACTTTGCCCATGATTTCAAAAAACAGTGTAAGACTGAAGTGTTAGAATTTGGCTTATCAGACCACACGGCCCAATTAATAAAACTTCCAATAAAAAAGCTTTTCAAATTTAAATACTGGTATAAAACGGAACGAGATTACTGTAAAGAAAATGCTGATAAATTCAAAATGTGCCTGAATAATTTTTATTTCTCAGAAATCTACGCAACTATGACGTAGATAATGCTTACACATATTTCATGGAGAATTTTAAATTATTCTACAATCTGTGCTTCCCGCAGAAAAGCGTAATGATGAAAGTTAATTATAAATCAAAGTGGATAACACGCGGAATAAAAATGTGTTGCAAAAGAAAAAGATTATTGCTCTGGCAACTTAGACAAAAAGCAACAAAGACGAATAAACAAAATTATATTAATTATTCCACATTACTAAAAAAAAAAAATTCGCTAACGAAACGTGCACAAAATAATTACAGAATTGAAATGTCAAATAATAAATCAAAGACAACGTGGCAGATGATTAATAAAGTACGGCCAAATTTACCAAGAGAAATCATAGAAAAAATTAAACTCCAAAGTATAAGTATCACAAATCCTACAGAAATAGCTAGCACATTTAATAATTACTTCGTTGATAAAGTTAAACCAATCTTGGGTGCCGGTAAAAAAGTAACATCCCTAATTAATCACAGACCTAATTCCATGTTTTTAGCTCCAAGCACACCTCTTCATGTGTTTAACATAATAAATGGCCTAAAAAATACAAAAAGTGTCGGATATGATGAAATTTCTACAAAAATTGTAAAAGAAGTAAATAGTCAGATATGTCATCATTTAAGTCATATTATTAACCTGTCTATAACAAATGGCACATTTCCAAAGGATCTTAAACTAGCAATTGTTCAAGAAAGATGATAAAGAATTAGTGGAAAATTATCGACCCATTGCTCTCCTTTCTGTATTTTCTAAAATCTTTGAAACTTATTACAATATAGAATTAAATAATTACTTAGAAAATAACAATATCTTATGCAGCAAACAGAAAGGCTTTCGAAAGCATACAAATATAAATATGGCTATCTTTGAGTTTAAAAAAAATGTAATGACTGCGGTTGATAAAACTACCCCTGTGTGCTCCATCTTCTGCGATATGACACAAGCCTTCGATTATGTGGATCACAAAATATTGGTTAGAAAATTGGAGGCGTACGGTATACGAGTAAACGTTTTAGAACTATTTAGATCTTACTTAACTGATCGAAAACAAATCACACAAATTACAAAATTTTACATAAAAACTAAAAAAGAAGAACAATACCAATCTAAAGTAAGATATGTTAGATATGGTGTTCCCCAGGGCAGCGTAGTGGGACCTACGCTATTTATTACCTACATCAACGACCTCCCTAATGCAACCGTGCAACCTATGACATTATTTGCAGACGACAGCACAGTAAATATTACATGTAATGATAAAAATCTATTTGAAAACGACATAAATAAAGCACTAACTTCTATAATAACTTGGCTAATCAATAATAATCTAAAAATAAATATAAATAAAACAAATGTAATGATCTACAGTCAAAGACCTCAAAATTCAATTAAATTTAAATTAATGCATGATAATAATATAATAAATCAAGTAGAAACAGCCAAATTCCTCGGTTTAAAAATTGACAGTAGAATCAATTGGAAGTGTCACACAGAAGACCTTTGTACAAAAATAAGTAGTTTATCTTTTGCGATGTACAAACTGGCACCAACAGTGAGTAGAAACGCACTATTCATGGCGTATTATGGACTTGTTGAATCGGTACTTAGATACGGTCTAATATTTTGGGGTAATTCGAGTAACACTGACATGGTATTTAAAATGCAGAAGCGTTGTATTCGGGCTATGTTTAAGATCAAAAATACCGACAGCTGTCAACCAATGTTTATAAAATACCATATACTGACACTTCCGTCACTATACATCATGGAAATAGCTTTATTTGTTAGAAGCAATCCTCACTGTTTTCCTCTTTTGTCGGACAATGTCACTAGAAATAGACGTACTAAATATAAGAACTTCTTACAGCCTCACTCTGCGAAAACAGCACTCCTTCATAAAAGCGTGTTTTGTATGGCACCATTAATATATAATAAAATTCCAGAGGTTATTAAAAATATAAACCAGCCAAACTTATTCAAGAGAGAACTTAAGAAGTTACTTACTGTAAAATGTTACTATTATGTTAAAGATTTTTTAAATTATAGTTTCTAATCTGTTTGTGTTATATTTTAATTTTGTTATGCTTTATTTTATTTTTTTCTTTTTTGCTTTCTTTCATTGTGTTGTATTTCAAGTGGCAATAATTTATTTTGTACGCCAATGGTGGCAAAACATGTTGCAACTCGCAGACAACCCACTTTAAATCCACATTTGCATTTATATGTATAATGTTACACTTGCTTACAAATAAATATATCTTTATCTTTATCTAAATCCTAACTATTTTTTTAAATGCGAAAGTGAGTTTGTTTGTTGGTTTATTTGTTTGTTACGCTTTTATGTACACATATTCCCACGGGACCGAGACTTATGCGGGTAAAGCCGCCGGACGCAGCTAGTTCTTCATAAATAAATAATAGGCTGATACGAAACAAAAAACGAGTGAGCCATACAGTAGTCGTAGTAGCATATGATGTATAACATCTCTTAACTGGCAGTACCAACCTCTCAAAAAAAGGGGTGGTACCATCTGACGGCTAACTCTAGCACCGCGCACGCTCATTGGACAAATCAAAAAGCACGCGCTTCCCCAGCTTCCTGTTACACACTTCCGTCCCTTTTCACGAAATCACTCCCACAGATTGCAGGAAAACGGAGGAAAGATGTTACATCAAATCCTAAAAAATATCATCAAAAACCTACACAACGAGAACGAATCGTTGTCTGTGCTCATTATGGTGTACTCCAAGAGCTTCATGCACACGAGATGAGTCCGTGCATCTTGAGCAGTAAGCGCTGCTTCCCACCTTACAAACTACATATTTTGGTGAGTCTTATGCCGTCACAAAAATAATAGTAGATCTGTATGGTAATTTGGCATTAATGGACACTGTAAACGCGCAATGCGAGATTCTGGTAAGTCCTGAAGTGATTAATAGATTTATAATAGTAGTTGCCTTGGCTACCTGGAAGTCTTTAAATAGACTCCGGTCCCAGGTAGGCCGAAAAACAAGGAAAACTTGCTCATGTGGTGCTGTCCCACAAAAAATGGGGCACTTAATGTAGTGTCCAGCGTGTCCTGTTTCCAGTACGTTACAAGAACTGATGGACACATGGCTCTAGTTCTATTGCCAGACACGCCAAGAAGAAGATTGGTAGTAGTACTGTAGTACATCGCCACATGCGAACTACACATCAAAGACCTGACGTCACACAAATCCTGCATCGCGCAATTAGAGTTTACCGCGCGAACGAAATATGTAAGACTATCCGAGATCAATCGTTTGTTTTTGGTCGGAGGATCCTCTCTTTTCTATAGAGGATGAGTGAAATTTACACCCTGTTCCTCATACCTCTGAAGTACATAAGGAATGATATAAGTTCATTACTAAACTGGAACTTCTATTCAATGTTACAAAACCATCTTAAAGTAGGTTCCTATGTGACGATTGACGAATAAAACATAAAGTAAAAAGAAATATTGGAAAAAAGATGAGTTGGCGAACGATGCTTCCAAACCAAACAGTTCTTTGGATATATTTTACGATCCGTAATGGTAGAGCAAAGTGCGCTATTCTAAAACAAACACAAAAGCGTTGAAATACTGTAAGAGTTTGCAAATATCTCTCGAACGTGGATAAGAAAAATATCAAGTGGAAATATTCCCAGTATTTTACTAAAGGACTGCTGTGGAGTTCGTAAACATTTTACATTCCTTTGTAAATGCTTTGACAGTACCTACTTGAACAGAATATTATGCACTTTTTTATAGAAATATATTACTAGTAATGGATATGTACCTGCATCATCAGCTTCATCAGTCTCCTACCCATATCCCAGATCATTTGGGGTCAGCGGAACATATCTTTTTCTTCCCTACTTATCTCTCCTATATCCTACTTATCTTATCTATTATCTTCGTTATCCCGGTAGTCACCCCCTTTCTAAAGTCCGGTCGCGAAGCAGAAAGAATTTCGTACAATGACCCCTCATTACTTATCTCTATCGGTCGCACACAAATGTATTGCCGTGTGCGCGAGCGATAGAGATAAGTAATGAGGGGTCATTGTACGAAATTCAGTCTGCTTCGCGACCGGACTTTAGCCATATAATCTACCATATGTATCACTAGCTTCTGCCAACGGCTTCGCCTGCGTAATATCTTTTTAAATTATAGCCTGTCTTATTCAGTGATAATATAGCATTCTGCTGGTGAAAGAATTTTGAAAATCAGTCCTGTAGATTTTGAGTTTGTACATTACAAACCAAAATACAATTTTTTTCTCTTTACAATGCTGCACCCCGCGGTTTTACCTGCATAAGTCTAGATTCCGTGGGAATATCGGGATGAAAAGTATCTTATGTTCTAACCTAGGTCATGGTCTATCCATGTGCCAAATTTCATTTAAAGCCGTTCAGCCGTTTTAGCATGAAAGCGTAACAAACAAACATAGAAAAAATCAAATCTTTTCTCCTTATAATATTAGTGTAGATGCAGCCTACCTTATTTCTACTAAATTATACACACATTTCTAAATAATTTGTGTACATCAAACACAACTATAATGTACTGAAAGTTGAAAATTAAACATTTCAGAAAATTTACTTCGTTCAGCTACTTAAAGGAATTTTCATCAAAGTATGATGAAAATTCTTTTAAAATTTGAACTTGTTATGTCATGGTTACTTAATTAAATACCAGCAAACTAGTTTTGAAATAGGGAAAAAACTTGCGAAACAAATTAAACAATTTAATGAGCTTCGTCGCGAAATATAAAAAGCAATGCTCGTTTTTGGCGAGAGAAGAATTTTATTTTCTGGGATATACAGCATCTGTTCGTAAATATCTTTCTGTTTAAAACTTGTAAAATCATTTTAAAACAAAAGATAGAAAAACAACATCGCACCCACGTTTCGCCAACGTAAAGGGATGAACTTTTAAAATATTAATAGGCGATGGCTCATGAAATCATGATATAGACTCTTTTTTTTTATTAAAAGTATTTTCACCTTTCTACACAAAATAAACAACCGACGTCACTGTTCACATTTTAAATAGCGTTCCAATTCAGAATCTAATTCAGCTTTTAAAATTTAAACCTCGAACAGATAACGGCCAGTACGTTGGGGGGTGGTCTGAAAGGACCGGGCTTCAAAACACGTAATCACGCGGTCCGACAGAGCGCGGCTAATGTCTGGGAGGGACATAACGTACCAACCACATCAAATATACTGCTGGGTACATCGCCCAGAGATTTTCAGGTCAACTGTAATTACTTTTTTGTGATGATACTTGAAGTTCTGGTTGGAACGTGATCCACGCACGTTAATGTTTAGCATAACATAATTAATTATCAGTCTGTCATTCTGTATTCTATACAGTACAGTTATATTCACGGAGTAGATATAGTAGAACTTAGAAGAGAGTTATTAAAAAAACTTTAAAAAAAAAATAACAACCGACTTCCGAAAAAAAACACTACAAAGTGAAAAATAATTTTAATTTCGGAAGTCGGTGGCAAAAAACGAAAATCCAACACCAAAGACACCGACTTTCGTTTAGACGTTTTTTTTTCGGAAGTCGGTTGTTATTTTTTGTAAAAAGTTTTTATTTTTCAGTTTTTAGTTGTGGTACCTACCCCACACAAATTCGAATACCAGTACCTGCTATGTCAATAACAGTCACAGGAATTTATCATCATATCATCCACATATACTAAGTGGGAAAAATACGTATTATTGAAGCTTACTTAAAAACTATCCAAGCAAAGTTAATAAAATTTATATGGGACCAATCCGGGAGCATACCCTTTCAAACAAAAAATAATAATTTTTAATCGGTCCACAATTGACGGAGATATCGACGGACATACATAAAAAAACATATATACGCGTCGAACATATAACCTCCTCCTTTTTGGAAGTTGGTTAAAAATAGCTGTAAGATCCATGTAATAAAAAGATGGTGAATTATACTATACTTAGCACTTAACTCACATGCTAACAGGTGGAAACAAATAGATCAAACAGTGTAAATTATGACGATGTTACGACGATTTTAGTTCTCAAGTCAAGTTCATACATGAGAAGAGTATACTACCCTCATTCATATCGAAGTCCGCAATTCTAGAATCCTTTTTAAACACTTCAAAACTGTGTCAATTTTGCCCCTTTCTAATCTCCATGTGAAACTTATTACAAATAGAACTCAACCGCAAACAGAACCCTTTAAGTCGGAAATAGTACATATCTATGATAGCAAATAAATATAATATAATACCAGCCTGTTACTATCCCACTGCAGGGCAAAGGCCTCTTCTCATACAGAGAAGGCACGAGCATTGATCACCACGCTTGCTCAAGACGGGTTGGAGATTTCAGACTTATATTAACTATAAGTCCAGGTTTCCTCACGGTGTTTTCCTTTACCGATATCAGTAATGTCCAATATATAATAATATAGTTGACACACTATGAATTATTTAATTAGAACACTGTTGAGATGAGAAAAACAAATGTAAACTATAGCAGCGAAAAAACATCGCTTGTTCAGACGTCCGCTCGTCGTGTCGAACAATTTGACCATGAGGTGCCTAGTACGGAGTTTCAATAGAATTGAAATTGGAATTGTAATTTATTTTCATCGAAGTCATAGGCTGAGGTTGGCAGTACATTTTAGTTACCACTAAAATGCTAACCAAGACTTTGTAGTAGGATTAGCTGGCCCGGTCTGATTTATCCCACCGCCCGAAGACTTAACTTGCTCACGCTATTGCACGCTCAAGTGGCGTATGCAACCAAATTAACAAAGGGGCCAAGGTCAGCAAAAAAAATCCGAATCGAACTTCCGAACGGAAGAAAAATTCAATTTCCTGGAATTCGGAATTTTGCGGTTGATTTCATTTTATCTTTTTTCGTACCTATCTCGTTCGGAAGCTATAAACGAGTTTTTGCCAAATGAAATTAGATTTCTTTCCGAGTATTTTTTCTAAATATACCTCCTTACACCAGTTAGTTAAAGGAATCTGATTGGACAGGCTCTGGGGCAGGCAGACTGAATGCCGAAGTTTTGAATTCGAGTCAAAGTTTTTAAGTTTGAACGTCTTCCGTCTTCGTCTTTTATTTTTATTCTTATGCTGAAAATACGCAAATGAAAAAGATAAAAAAAGAATTGAATGGCATGACATGACATGACATAACCAAATGTGCAAAAACTTGATTTGGATGATGTCTTTTATGTTGAGCATGACTTACTTAAAATAAATATACATAAATAGATAAATTGTTAAGATTCAGGTTCAGACAGGCCTAAACAAACATTCATTCATGCACAGACAAGAGAAACTAAACATGGCATTAGATTATGATTACGTAATCTTAACTAATTTCTAGAATCTTGTCTACCTCTAAATTAGCATAAATTCATAAACACAATAAGCCTATAATGTTCCCATAGCTGGGACTAAGGCCTCCTCTCTGTGAGGAATGGACCATAAGGGCCGAGTCACACCGGAATGGCAGCGGCCTACAGCAGCTGGCACCGGCCAGCAGCAGCTGGCAGCGGCCCCCGGCGTCGCCGCTGGCGGCCTCACGCGACCTCCAGATCCCGCGTGCCTAGTCTCCTCTTGACTAGTCTAGTTTCTACATTACATACGCGCGGTCACTAGCGTCACCGCGGGCGGCCTCGTGACCTTTTCAAGCGATACTGGTCTTTTAAGTATGTAGATAAAGTTTAAAATTATTTCACACTGAGAGTGCTCGCCGCGTCGCTGCCGGCCGCTGCCATTCCGGTGTGACCCGACGCTAATCCACCACGCGGGGCCGCAGAGTGGGTTGGTGGATGTCACATAATCTTCGAAGGTTTGTTTCTAGGACTTGCCGGATACCTCAAGATGTTTTCCTTCACCATTTTGAGAGCACCTAGCCTTTTCCCAACTATTTTGGGTCGGCTTCCAGTCTAACCGGATGCAGCTGAATACCGTATTTTACATGACTTAACGACTGTCAAAATCCACAGAATGACAGCCGGTACTAACGGCTTAATGTGTTTTCCGAGGCACGGAGGAGTCTCGGTATGTTAAGATGGTCACCCATCCATAGACCAACCCTGGCAAGCGTAGCTTAACCTGATGGATCGCACCGTGCGGCTGTTATTACTTAGCCACGAGCTTCTCCACTAGACCACCACTGCTCTGCATAATTTTATATATAATTCAAATTTCTGCCTCGTTGTTCGAGTAAGTGTTCGAACGCGCGACTGCTGAGCTTGTAGTTTTGGGTTCGACTTCTGATTCGGGCAAAGAATTATTGGGTTTTTCCATTAAGATTTCCTCAGTAGCAGCCCGGAGCGTGGATTAGTGGGCGGTCATTGGCAATAGGCTCGCCCTCTTTACAGGGGCTTAAACATTAGTGGCGAAATGCGGCTGTACTATATTCTGCTAAATCTCTCAGGGAATACTGATGTTATGTTTTCCGGGTGGCAAAATACATATACAATTTCGCCCCTCGGCTGTACCAAGGTCTAATAAAACAAGGTCTGGCATTCCGGGACTAACACATGCTTACGTCACTATCCAGTTGCCACTCTATTGCAACAAAACACAATTAAGGAAAGATTTTCAGAAACCAAAGCTTTTAAATTGTCGTTTCGTGTGTCTAATCAAACGAAACAATTCAATTTAAACATAAACCAAAGTAATTGTTAATTAAAACCTCATTGTTTTATCGGATTCGCACACCTTTATTACCATAAAGGTGGTTGGGGAGTTATTATTACAAACTTCTGGTAACACAGATGTGATGACGTAGACTTGTGTTGCCCACGTGAGAATACCATACCTGGCGAAGTATATATACCATGGGCTGTACCAAATCATGTCAACCCAAACAAATATGTAGCACCCCTCACACTGACTTATGGGCTCTATTTATTCATTCTAGGTTTCACTCTTGAAATCTAAAATGGAAGAAAAAATGGCCGTCGGCGGTTATTTTTTCTCTATATTTATCTCGTGTAATCCATATAGCTGTCAGTTTGCCCTCCCAACGCGCTTGGGTGACGGACGAGCATTGGCCGGCGGCAAATGGAGGCAATATGAACTTTTATAGCTCGCTATAAGTAGCTCTGGTTAATAGTTAATTAAGCTGATGCAAATGTGAAAGCTGGGCTGTGAATTCAATGAGAGAGTTATGAATTTTTGTTGAGTTGATAGTAAGAATGTAAATGCTCTTCTATGATGTTGAAAACACTATCAATATTCGTTCAAAATTGTACTATCACAGTATCTAAAGAATTTATTTAGAAAAAAACCGGCCAAGTGCATGTCGGACCACGCACAAAGACATTGTAGTTGGAAAACATGTTCTTCCATACATCGATATACGTCACGGTCAAATCTCCAATTGCAAATGTAAGTTGAATCGCAAAAAAAATATATAATTGTTGTGTGATAAAACTACAAATTAACGATTTTCGGACATTTTCCTTTACTTGTGCTGTGAGACCTTGCTTCCTGCCAAATTTCATGATTCAACTTTTAGGTCTACGGAAAGTATCCTGGTTTTGATTTATTTCCGAGTATATGTCGCATAAAGGGCCGTTTTTTTTATTGAATAGACTTAGAAGGTTGTTTTTTTTTAAATTCCAAGGGACTAATAGACCTACGTATTTGATATTAATTCCAACTTGATACCTCCATACGTTCCTGAGAAAAAGGGTCTTGACACACTGACGGACAGACAACGAAGTGATCCAATAAGGGTACCGTTTTTTTCTTTTGTGGTACGGAACCCTAAAAATAAGAAAGTTCATTTGAAAATTAATGGTGCGTGATACAAAACATTATCACGCACCAATATTTTTCAAATGTACTTCCAGAATCCTATGGTTACTTTCAAATGACTCAGCTAAACGGCTTAAACTAAACGAGCGAATGCTAATTCTATTCCCACTTCACCAAATTATTTTTGACGTGAAAACGTATTTTCGTTCGGTGTGCTGGTGGTAATTGAGTAAGCAGGGACAGAGCATTCTTTCGTTCGTCTATTCCAACAAGAATATCAAGAAAATAATGCTCTCTTGCTCTCGTTCTGGTTCTACATTCGTTTGGTGTAAAACGCACCTTTGACGTAAAGGCGTGTACGCACAAATATGGTGAACACGAACATCGAACACTGGGTACACCTGCGCGTACCGCTAACGAACATCAAACACTGGGTTCGACAAAAACGTACCGTGGCTATCAAATATCGTTGTTCTTTGTGGACGGTGGCTCACACTCATTTAAAACTCTAAATTCAAAGCCTTCTTGATAGGAAAATGTTTATACTCGGTATCAGAATTTATGTCAAATAATAATAAAAATAGTCACATAAAATAATAGCAGTGGACAAGCTTAAATTAAACTATCTTTTGACTTGAACATTACGCTCCTAGGACCTCGTTAAAGTTGTACCCATTGAATTTGACAATATACCTGTTATTCATTTGACATTGTATTTATTTGTTGACATATTATTTGAAATTAATTAGCTTTTAAATGAATTGTTTCCGCACGTGATAATTTTATTTAATGTGCAATGTTCAACACTATGTTATCTGTTAATGAATAAATAAATTAAATGAAAAGGTGTTCGGAGAAATTTGATGCAAAATCGCGAACATTGGCGAATCCAATGGGGCTACTAAAGAAAGCGGGGTGGTTGAGCGCGAACTCAAGTCGAACTGTGTTCGTGTTCGCTTTGCTAATTTACGTCACACGTATGAACCTAATGTTCCGTGTTCGATGTCCATGTTCACCATGTTTTGTTCAAACAAAACACTATCAACCAACGACATCACTCATATTATCTTTCATAAACAAAAGCTCCCAGCCATTGGACACTAATCATTATAACCAATAGAGTAGAGTAATCGATACGGTCCAGTTTCTGGTTACAAATTAGAAGATCTCATATAACTGGGGAAAGGGGGGACGGAAACTAATAACATCGTGCTGTGATATAACCAGCATGGATATCGAGATAATTATGATTTGATACGCTTTTAATAATCCATGCTTGTTTTTGCTACTATCTTTGTTAGTGTCATAAGTTGTACTTATGACCATGTTGATAACTATAATCTTTGTTCTGGAAACTTCCTTTAGCTTTTTGAATCTTTTCACGTTAAAATCTTTTTGGAGATTGTACCCACTTGCTTATACGATTCGCGCATAAATTATGAGGAGATAGCAGCAATTTTATCCGAATAAAATGAAGTTTAAAAAGGCGCCCCAACTTCTTGGTAAAAGATATTTCTAGATTTATTTCAAAGAAAATTACGCATTCCGATCACCTATCTACCCTCTTGGAATTATTCTTTAGAGAACTCCGTGAAAGATACTTATGTAGGTCGCAGTCTGATATGACAAGCTTACCAGTTTTATAGAGTAAATAAAAAGGCTACGCAACCGCTACGAAGAACGTGACGTCACTACTACGGTAGCTACGCCGCTACGCCGTCGTAGACGATAATGCTACGATTTTTATTTCTGCAGTTATTTTCTTCGTGTACGTGTTACATTGAAATTGGTATTTTTATTGTCATCGATTTAAGTTGACGGTTAAAAGGAAGATTGAATTTAATGTTTGGTATATAATGGCAGTTCAAGAAATAGAGAAACTTATTTTAATACATAAACGATTTTTGCGTCGTGTTGACGATGAAAGTGTTCGTAAAATTACATCTTTGTTCACTATCGGCATAACGAAAGGAAATACCAAGCAATTAAGAACTTGGTGATGAATATATCTTTGAACAAAACTACGATTTTTTTAAATCTGGATCACAAAAACAACATCTTCGGAACAATAAACTTAAGTGTAAAAGATAGTAATGTGATAACTTACCAGCAACTTTGGAGTGATACGCCACACCCACTCCACAGACGCCGTTATCCCTCGCTGCGGCCACCTCTCCCGCACAGCGAGTGCCATGGCTAAACGACAAAAGACAATCATTATTTAAATTATTTTCACATAAAAGATAAATCACTAGCCTTGAAACGAAATACATAGTTGGAAGTCATGGCCGTCGCCAAGCAGTGGGGTCTGTTATTGACATTTCGGGGGTTAGCGAGACATGTTCTAATTTCGCCATGTCTGGGTTGTTGATGCTAACATCAGATCCTACTCTAGCATAGTCCACCTATAAATGCTGGGACACAGGTCTTTGGGCTGTTATAATCTACCACGTACGTGCGCGCGCTCACTTAAATTACCCTCTTTTCATTTTGCTTTTTGTTTTGTTTAGTTTAGACAGACTCCTTTGAAATTGAGGATTTTTCTTCTTCTTCTTTTAATTAAATTAAATTAAGTTCTATGGTTTATTATCCTAAATACAATTGACACTGTATCCATTGGAAGGGCGGAATGTCCTAACACAAGCATTTCTTTTGCTTAAAAGGACATTTCTAATACTAAGAATGTAACTAATTGTAAGTTGTGGAAATAAACATTTTATTATTTTATTTATTATTTTTATTACCACGCGGGCCCAGTACGGGTTAGTAGATGTCACATGACTTCGAATTTTTGGTTATAGGACATACCAGTTTCCTCACGATATTTTCCTTCGCCGTTTTGAGAGGTGCGAGGTTTGATCCTACTCTATAGAACAATTATTACAACTTGATTGGCGTCATCCTGATGGATGACGCCAATCAAGTTGTAATATTTGTCAATTCTCGTGTTTTTAAGAACGTTCGCCTTCTAAACTCAGTCTCAAGTGATAAGTTTATGGTATTGATTGTCGCTGAGGTAAGATTGAAGGTAGCAGGAATCCGCTGGATGCGGGAAGCACAGAACCGGTCGAAGTGGCGGTACTGGGGGTAGGACCCATGTCCAGCAGAGGACCTGTTGGGACTGAAATTATGATGATGATGATGACGATGAGATAAAATTATGACTAGATCTTAAACGTATATAATTTAGCCTTAAGATAAGACGAAGAGTTTTAGATTCCGATGTTTTCGAAAGTCTACTCGTATAGACAGATTGGTTTTAATTAAAAGTTTTAGCCCCAAAATGAAGTTTACTCCAGCAGCGAACCTATTTATGTACTCATTTCAAATTAGTTCTTAATCTAGCTGGTGTCTAGGCTTATAAAAAACGCCATGTAAATAATGTATTCCACAATTTTTTTGTAATTTCATAAAGTACTGAACAAATATGAATTTACAAAGGCTTTGCTAAAGATAATGTAGACTAGAGATTTATTTTCAAGTAAATAAGAATAGTATGAAACGATGTCAACGTTAACAAAGACGCTCAAGACATATTTGAGGAGATCTATGTAAATATCTAGAAAATATATGTATGACATTTAAATTTTATTTGCATATAAGTTAAATTGAGAAAAGATCACGCGATTACTGTACTGTAATGGCTTCTACACACTATGCCGGCGGCATGGTCGCCGGCTTGTGCAGCGCCGCACGTACCCCCGGCTTTTGCGCCTTCATTTCCTTTACGATCCTTTGTGCGGCTTTGTGAGGCAGGGCCGGGCGCGCCGCGGCTTGCCCGGCGGCCATGCCGCCGGCATAGCTATAACCGATTAGGAAGAAGAGTGGGGCGCGTCTTTGTGGATGGCAATATCTACATTACTTTTTTATGAATTCTCAAAAGTTTGGTTGTAATTATTTAAGTACGAAAAGTAACTATAATGTACGAGTAAGTAGCTGGTGTTATTTTCATGGGATAATGTTCTGTCATTAATTTTTGATTGACCAATTCCTCCTACACTGCCATAATATATTTTTCTCTTAGTTTAAACGACAACTTCCTAGCAATTTCCACTAATACAGCCTATCAAATTCACTGTTCAAACTCTCATCTCTACCTAGGACTTAATCTTCTCACAATTTACTTGTACAAGGTTTCCGAACAACCTCACTTGAAACGCGAAGCCTCTAACGTGACAACTTCAAGTCATCAACGACAGCTGCTTAAGTGAAAAAGTCGCACAAACTCGTATAGTGTTCGACAGCTGACAAAATGCTTAGGAAAACGCAATTTTGTTGCCGAGTCGGCAATATATTGTATGTTATAAATGGCGTGGAATTGATGTTTCAGTGAATTTTATTCGTAAAATTGCAGTTGAACCAGTTGAACACATAATATTATGAAATAGATAGTTTACTCTTATATTGTAGCTTTAAATACAATAAAATCGATGTAGGAACGCAGAGGCCACGGAATTACGGAATTATAGATTACCAAATGCCCGGGGGTGGTCTAAAAATAAATAAACTAGTTCATATACGAGTAGTTTATCTATTTTTAGAGCAGCCCCGGGCAGGTATATATTTTTTTGTGACGACCATTAAAACGTTCAGGTGCGTATCCTACAGCGCGTGTATGATAAGATGTAGGTATAATGATCGTTGTCAAAATAAGAAACGAATTAATCTAAGAATAAAACTACCTACAAATGTGTTATTCAAAAGCTCAAACGATAGTAACTTTTAATGAAATACGGAATAGAGGCTTTAAAACTTTTCTATTTATTTTCATTTATGGAGGTAGTCGTTCATTTAATTTCGTTCTATCAGAAATTAAACTAAAGTTTAACTTTTGACCCTAAAATCTATAAGGCCTGGTGCCTAAACTAACAACTATTAAATATACAGGATTACTTTACACAGCGAGGTACTCAGTAGAATTAATTAATATGGGTTTACAGTGCCTAAGTCCTAAGTAATTATACCCTTTCCATTAAAAAAAGAAATATTAATTTGTAATGGAGGTTCTATTTTAATGTCGCAAACGACCTTGCTTGCTCTAGATTTGAAAATAATTTGTTAGAAAACTACTAACTACTATTGATTTAGAGTTATATGATTTTAATTATTGTGAATGTCAGGACTATAATTATGTAATATCCACATCTTTATTTATTTTTCTCTTTCATTTTTTTTTCTCCGTTTGTTTTAATGATGGTCTGGCAGTTGGAGTAGTTGAGGCGGCCAACCCAAAAATCCTTTCTCTGGTATTGTTCGTCGAGTTGAGCTCCTTAAGTTCTGAGTTGAGCTCCACAATTACTGACAAATGCTTGCACTGACTGGACAGGTCCACTCAAATCTGTTCTTTCCTCAAAAGACCATTTCAGACACTACATGGTCCTCATATGGTCTTACCAAGATTATGTCTGGACTTTAAAAGAGACTGCGACCTTTGAGTTTGTATCGGCCTTTCTTCTCAGAGTAGTCAGATAAGAAACGCCGACCTCATCTAGCATTATTTTTTAAATATTTTTTTTATATGACGAGTAAAAGTGATTCCGGTGTCCTATTTAGAGAATAAACAATTCCATTTTATTTCATTGATACTAGGGTTAATTTATTAAATGACTAGTAACTGCCTGTAATTAATTGAAATAAATGCTTTGAGTTTGAGTTTGAGCGACCCAACCCTGCTTCGCATGGGTGCAATGGGGACTCTAAATATCGAGATTTTAGTGCTTAAACCAAGTTAAATACTAATTTATTTTACACAAAAACCTTCCGGAATAAATACTCTAAATGATTATTTTTAATTTATATTGAAAACCGCGTCAATATCCATTGTGAAACAATGTGAAACAATCCAAACAGACACAAAAAGGTACTTTGTTTTATACTACGAGTATGTACTTAACTAATAGATGCTCTGCTATACCCAAATCGCTTTAGCGTGGCAATAACTGTCATTGACCCACCTTAATATTCTAGCATACTTTATTTAAAAAATTTAAATAAAGTCCGTTAACGTCCATCTGCCGGTGAGATGGATTTGTGGAGTGAAGAAAATGAATAAGAAGAAGAAATGAGTACATAAGGGGAAGTTTGAAAGTGGCCAGTGACAGATAAGTTGATAGGAAATCGTTTGGCTTGGTATCTGATGAGGAGGGGAGAAACTCATGTGACTAAAAGAGTGATGAATATAAATGTTCATGGATGGAGCGGGAGAGGAAGGCCAAAGAAAAGATGGATGGATTGTGTGAGAAATGATATGAAAGACCAGGGAGTGAATGATAGCGTGACAGTTGACAGGGGAGAGTGCAAGAAGAAAACGTGTTGTGCTGACCCCAAGTAACATGGGACAAGGGCAGGAAGATGATGATAGTGGTATCCTTCTTTTTTTTTCTTTTTGAGGGTGCGAAATTATAAAATAACTTCTCCCGCTGTAGGTGGAGCGGGAGGGCGTGTCAGGCTTTTACTGACTAAAACCCACCCATGTTCCTTCCGTTGCCTGTGTGCCGGGGCCGCGATATCCCTTTCGGACAAACTCGCAACCCTGGCAGGCATTGGCCCTTACGGACCCCGTTAGTTGGTGCTGGTATCCTGATCTCTATCTATCGTGATCTTCAACATGTTTCAATAAAACATACATAGTTTATTGCTTGGGTTATTACTGAAATTAGGGAAAGGGCAATGACCGCTAGTGCTACGCTAAAGCGATTTGGGTATAGTTGTATTTTTGTGGTTCTAACATATTTACGATGATTGAATGATGATCTAACGCAATGCTGTATGTGGATGACTTGATTAGTAGCTAACATATTCCCGCACCCCCACGCATTTCCCGGATACGCAGTCGCATTACCATATTTATGCGATATTTGACATAATATTATTTGAAAATAGCCTTCGAAAAGCCATTAGCAATTGTGTCACAAACGAATCGAAATCCACTTTTAACATCTTGCTTACAACATACAGGATGTAAGCAAGATACAGACATACTATGTATTTTGTACATGAAACTAAGTAATATTGGGCAAAAATTGTTGCTGGGAAACGACTTTTATCTTTGGTGTAAAAAATCGCTTTTTACTAGCGCGCAATGTAACTCACGCAAAACATTCTGCTTATGCGCATACAACGGTACAGGTTGTGTGGATATTTAAAGCTAAGTTATAACATTGAAAACTTGTTCGATTCCCTGGTCGTACTAAGTGTTATTGGGTTTTTCCATCTGGAATTTCTCAGTAGCAGCGCGGAATCTGGATTTGTGCCCAGTTGATGGCAATATATTCGCCTTAGTCACCTTAAACATAACTGGCGAAATTTGGGTGCACTATAGTTGCACCTCTGCCTAACCCTTCAGGGAATATAGACGCTTTATTATATTATGTTATTTAAAACTTGTTTTTATCAAAAACAGTAGTAACCACTATGGCAGGTATGGTCCAGTACAAAAAAAAGTATCACAATGACGGAGAGCACAAGTGACTGTCGGCTTCATTAAGCGTATTTTTACACCCGTTATGTGATACCGAACCGTAGAGAAAAATAATCCATAGAGCGTAGAAATTTCAATAAAATGTTTGTTTACGTACCTGTTAAACCAGTCATCTGTATATCTTGGATAGGGAAACGGATCATTGCTGCTGAAGTCATACGAAGCCTCCGCATTCTACAACAAACAATAGACAAAAATAAGTTTAGTTATCAATAGGAATGTAGACTGGGGAAAAAAAAACTATTTAGTCCGTCAGCCAGATAATAAAAAAAAAATTAGACACGTATTTTTTGCTTTATCATATTAATAAAAAATGGTTTAGATAAAACGCATTAAAGTTGGGGAGTGGGGACTCGCTACGTCACAAGTCAGTATAAAATCTACCGACCAGTGACGTCATGCCACAATTTAAGGCATTGCCTACTCAAGGTATTGCAGGAATCTTTTGATTAAGTAAAATAAGAAAATATACGTGTCCAATATTTTTTTAATAAACTACAAAACAACCCGATGGAAAATAAAAATTGTCAACATCCTTATTCAAAAATAATAGGTATCTAAATATAATACTGCCGGATGAAAAATATTCTAAGTACTCGTACCTACTCTAAAAAAAATTTGAAAATGAAACGAATTAGCATTGCCATTCAACGTGGCAATGTTGCAGGGGCACGTTTCCGGATGACAGTGATGTGGACGAGAACTTCACCGCCTAAGTGTACTTTTGTCTTTGTATAGTTTTTTAGTCATTTCATTTAGTACCTCGTGTAAATAGTTAGTTATGTTAAATATTGTAAATGACGTAAATAAAGTTTTTGAAAATAAAACATTGATCGATATTATATTTTATTTCCACAAAAGTAGGTAAATTGGTCCCTTGTAACAAAACCCTCCGGGTTCCTAAAAAAGGGCTTAGTAACAGCAACTGTTATCTTTTGTTTTCATAACATTTCATTTGAAAACACACCCTTGAAGTTTCACTGATATCGAGGCTCGCAAATGTTTGTTCAAACATTTAATTGTGCCGGCCAAACAATACGGAGAGCAACATGGTAATATTTGGAAAACAGCTAATAAAAACAAACTCGTTATATAGAAAACGTTTTATATTCATACAAACGGAGTATTTCATACTTCAGCCGGATATTGTTGTTACTACCCGGACAGGGTGTGTAGCGAATTACGAAAGCTTACTCAACCGGTTTGTTTTTATAACCACTGAAGTTCTTTGTAAAGGGTCTGTTTTCAATTTCATAAAAATCCTACTAAATTAAATATTAGTACCTGGGCGACCGAGCTCTGTTCTGGTGAAAATAGAGAATGCTCATTTAATAGTATAGGAAAGTAACTAATCAATGTATAGTACATACTAATTCCATGATGCCATGATAGTAGGTACTTACTAATTCCATGCTGCCATGTCATTATTCTAAGGTAGCCATCTTGTTTTAAACTTTGGGCGACCGAGCATTGCTCAGATGAAAGACGGAGAAAACGAATTTACTCAGATATGAGACCTAGCTAGATCGACTTTTCGCCCCCATAAACCGTTAGAGCCGTTTTCGAGAACGTGAATACAAAAACATATATATATATACAAATATTGCTCGTTTAATATTATAGGAATGTTTATCTGTAAAATGAAGGATTACTCGATGATTATTTCTGTTCTCGTTTTAGGACAAGCTGTCAAAATTAAAATATAGGCAGCCATCAAGGCCAGTAGCCAGGCTTACCTGCCCAGGGGATGCCAGACGACAGTCTGCAGACTCATTCTTTGACAACGTAACACCTTGAGTCAGGTGCGCGTTATTTGTTTTACACATATTTTCCTACACCCCCGTGAAGCTTGGGGCTGTCACCAACGAAAAAGTTTGCCTATAATGAGTAGAGTCTGCTTCTTGATAGTGAATATTACATCCCAAATTAATCTGAGATGTAACCGGATAGACAACTACAACAACATTCCATGGAATATTGCCATAATGACTCCATTGAACCACACGACAAACATCGCTCAAAAGTAACCTCGACCTCAGAGTTTAAGCAAATTGAGCAACTAATGGTAATTGTGTGAAATCCCCGCTTAATCCTAATGAATTTGCACGCACAATTAAGCTCAGCATTAAACCAGAATAAAGATTAATTAAGTCAGTAATTAATGAAACTGTCTCAAGGCGATACAGTAAACCCTTCGTCAATTGAAAACCTATTCTGTTTTAGTGATCGAAATGTACAATTTCTATTTACTCTTGCGAACTATTGGCTTGATTAGTGTTCTTAGTTAGGTCCCTGCCCCATCAATGAATCAATAAACATTAACCATAAACCAATTCTTTTATCTGTGAAGGCTTGCTACTTACTGCCTGTTTATCAGTATATGTAACACATTACCGTCGAAACGAAAAATAAAGAATTATTATAAAGTGTTATTTTTTTCCACAACGAGGAAGCTCTTGGCCTGCATCTTACCTGATGGTAAGTGATGATCAGGTCGAAGGTGGAAACGAGCTCCACCCGGAATCCAGAACCACTCTAGAATCTGGTTATCTTAGGCCTTCTTAAAAAGTAAATGGAAGTTCCCGTCGATAAAAGCTAATCACTCATCTCAACACCATACTTTCCCTCGTTAGAACTTTTTCGATACATTAACCATATAATATTGACGCGGCAATATCGTGAGCTAAATAAACTAGAACCAACGTAGAAAAAAATTAGGGCAATAATTTTATTACAATTAAGGTAAATGAAATTAAATTTTATAGGTATCCGAAGTTCCTTAAAAACTTCACAACGGCAAAAATATCGTGAAATAAGACCGAAATTAGATTTCAATTTCAAGTTCATAAAAAAACGCTTAGTTTATCAAACTAAGGGCAGTAATTTTCAGATGTAATCGAATCTTTGGGTAAAGTAAAATATAAGTACTGAACAATATTAAACAAAGCTTTGCGTCTTTTGTTTCTAAATTGAACTTTGTGTGAAGATTTATAAATACGATAAGAAAATTCTTTTGGAAATACTCGTAGACTAGATTTTGAATTTGGAATATAATATTAAATCGCTTTAGGAATCACAGAATAATCATAAAATCATTTACACGCAAAGAAAAAGGGTCATTTTCCGCCAAATTTTCATGTATATGTAAAATTGGGTATAGTAAAAAAAAAACACTTACAAAAACACACAAGAATTAGAGGGTCAATAAATTGAACATTATTTAGGAACAATAACACCTGCCTAGCCCATCAGGGCACACAATCGTGATATAATGTTATGTTTAAACAGTCATCATTTTGAATTAAGTAAACAATATTATCAAGAAACTATCTACGTTGGTCCCGGCTGTCATTCGTGGATCTTTGACAGTCGTTACGGGTCGTCAGAAGCCACAAAGTCTGACGAAATTATTTAAATTTTAAATCTTCTATAAGAAATAAGGTTCAAAATAGCTGACACCTTTGTAAACGTAGCTTATATGTTGTTATTATCACAATAGTAGCCAATGTTTTCTATACTATGGTAGGTATGGTTTTTATTATGGTTTTACTAAACTATTGGAGAATAGTATTATGTATTTACCTACATGAAAATGTGTTTGACATGACTTGTGTCACCACGTGTTCGCGATGGCCTAATAGAAAATTCTTTACAGATATTCTTTGTGTAAAATAATTTTAATTTGATTAAACGTAAAAAATATCTCTGCTACAATTCCAAATTCAAATTATCCCGCCATCTTTGTTAACAAAACGCGCCCTTACAAAAGCTTCCGCTCATTACCACAGATACGACTAAGCAAAGAAAAGCGCCTATTTACTCGAAAGTATTATTTCGCACCCGGCTTTAAATATTTGAAGATGTTCAGTGGCCGTGAACGTATTCATTTAAAATTCAACCGTGGAACAAATCTTAATTCTCATTTCGTGGAACAGGGTGAAAAAGTGCTACACTTTTTTATTGTGATTATACGAATCTTTGTTTAATTCAACGTGTACTTTAAATTAGGGAAGGCTTTTCTTTTTTGTCCATTGTTGAGGAGGCTTTTAAATAACAGCAGAAAAATACTTTTTCGTAAGTGTTTGATTAGATCTTGTGTCTTTTGATAATCAAACAGTCGTTTTATTTTTTATGTTAAAGGGGATCAAATTGATTTTTAGATAACAAATAACTATTTTATTGTCAATATGAATACTTACATAGTTGTACTTCAAGTCTGGATGCATATAGTCGACACCTGTAACAAAAATCTATAATTACTAGTTGTTATTTAATACCATTTTACGTTAAAAAAAATACCTAGAATAAAAACCTGACTAAAAAAAATTTATTATCCACAAAAACTCGTACCTGACAAATTAATATGAGCTCCATGAAAAATAATTTATTTTCCCTAACATCTTAATGCCAAAGGTCATATTATCTAAAGTGTTTTTATTCAAAAACGTATCAAATAGAGAGTTTCTATTTAATTTTGAAGTAATATATTCATTATTATCCTCTCATAGTACATACCTACCTACGTAATTATGTTTTTCAAATTAATATTCATTAGAAAAGGTAGCACGTTCTATACAATGTTTTGAGAGACAAGAAATTTCCTTTTTTTTTTTTATTTGGGACCGTGTCTTTTGTACCTAATAGATTAAATTAAAATTTAATGAAAATTGTATTAAAAAGTGTACTTCCATGTGATGATTAGACAGGTATGTATGACTAGGACAAATAATAGGGATGTTGATTTTTTTTTCTCCGTCAGACAGGTTATTAAAAAATATTGGACACGTATTTTTTATTTTTTTATACATTGAGTTAAAATGTGGCATGAACTCACTGCCCGGTACATTTTATACTGAATTGTGTAACGAGCCCCGACTCCCCCCCAACTTTAATGCGTTTTATCTAAATAATTTCTTATTAATAGATATGATAAAGCAAAAAATACGTGTCTAATATTTTTTTATTATCTGACCGACCATGACGGACTAAAATTATTATGTTTACCCAGTCGACATCTCTATTATACAATGTGTTTTTATTTTATTACACAATGTGTTAAAAACAACACGTTGTACTCGTATATTGTGTATTTTTCGTCTGTACGTTCCTTCGACTTTTCGTTTGGATATGTTTAACATAAAATAATTATATGAGAAATTAATTCATTGACATAAAATAATAATATGAGTCAATGTCAAATCTTTGTTTGTAAAACATAAATGTAAGAATAGGTGTTGTAAATATTAATACGCATAGATGTATATTTTGTCGTCAAAGGCGTACTTACAGATATCAATTTAGTAATAATACACATTAAGATGAATTCTTCCGCAAAGATCACAATCTCAACGTTCTATTCTGCTTTATAACTAAAAACATAAAGTTAGCAAAATCTATGTAAAGCGTAGAGCACTAATGTACGTTGTCCTAACACAATATGGATCTACGTTCAACGTTCTCGATAGCCATTCCAAAACCATTACAGTTTGCAAAATGCTCGTGTAAGTGATGTAAACTCAGAAAAATTATAAGTTTATCACATAAACACACCACGTCATTTGCCGTTTTAAAGCCTTTCCATACAACTGTCAAAAATGACAGTTGTGATTTAAATATGAGTGGTATTTAATTTGGTAATCTTTAATACCTAGGCTATACCTAGGTTGTTAGTATTCTGTAGGCTTGTGGCTAAGTAATAACATCCGCACGGGTTGATCGATCAGGTGAAGCTACGCTTGCCGCGGTTGGTCCGTGAATGGTTGACCATCTTTACATACCAAGACCCCTCCGTGCCTCGGAAAGCCCGTTAAGCTGGTGGTCCCGGCTGTCATTTATAGATCTTTGACAGTTGTTACGGGTCGTCAACCCCGAAAGTCTGACAACCAGTCTACCAAAGCGTATCATGTTACCCAGTAACTGGGTTGTGGAGGTCAGATAGGCAGTCGCTCCATGTAAAATAGTGGTATTCAGCTGCATCTGGTTAGACTAGAAGCCGACCCCAACATAGTTGAGAAAAGGCTAGGCCGCTGATGATGATGAGTCTTTAATAAACAATTAATTTCCCTAACTTTAGAAACAATATTAGTAAAACTCTAGCCTAAGATAAGATACTAACCGTCATCCATAATAGCAGTGGTAACATTGATCCCGGTATACCCCAGGGCCCACGCTGCCTCCACATTCAAATCCAGCTTGGGTTTCCCCCCATTCTGACCCGTGTTCTTCAGGTACCATTGCAGGGGGAAGTAGGGATCGCGGGGTTCTGCTGCCGGCGCCGGCGCAGGCTCCGGTAGCCTGAGGGGGCGGAATCCCCTCTTTACTCTTTTAAAGCCGGTTTGTTGGACTGCTGTGTGGACCTGCGGACAAAAGAGAACGTTTGTGGTTAGAGACGAATTAAGATAGAAGATAATTACTTAGTTTCTTTATTTTATTCAATATCTTTTTTAATATTTGGAATTATGCTTTTGTTGACCACACTATCTCACCTGATGGTAGATGATTAAGCGGTCGGCGACGGTCTATGCTTGCTTAGAAGCAACCTCCAGACTTGAAGACTCTCAGGTTATAGATATCGTTAACATTGCATTAATCGGTACATCATTAATTGACCGATTAATTTGAATGTTCATAATTATTAATATAATTATATTATGTTTCTGATAGGTTAATAATGTAGCTCTATTAAAGATGCGTGTAATATTTCTTACGAGTAACGAGTCCAAAGGCTTAGAACAAGCTGGGGTTGCGGGAAAGTCCGAAAGGAATACCATGGCCCCTGGCACCGAAAAGGCAACTGAAGGAACATGGGTGGGTTTTAGTCAGTAAGAGTGTGACACAAGCTCCCGAAAGAGAAAAAAAAAAAGGACAAGGTGACATCCTAATCAGCGATAACGATAATGAAAGGTCATAAATGTATTGGACCGACATAAGTTGCCAAAATGGTTATGTCAATGCTGTTGAAAGTCGTTGTAAAAATACGAAATGCTTTGAAAGCAATTGTCTTTTATCTGGACGAATGTTTATTAGAATTTTTTCATTTATGTGTTGACGTAAAGCGATGAAGCACACAGCCGACATATTTATATAACTGACCTTTGACTTTCTGCAGGGAACAAACATGCAACTTCTGAATATAAAGAGAGAATTAAAATTCAGCCATAATCGTTTTAAAACAGCTCCCTAACCAGATATTAACAAAAGTAGCGTAGTTAGTGGTCCACTGCACGCAGTAAATATACCCGGGAGCTTAAAACTGTTCAAAGAGGAAAATCCCCCACTTTACAGCGAGGTTGCGAGGCAAAAACTCCAAAAGTGCTTGTTCGGGGATTCAGCGGTTATCGCGAATGAACTTTGTACTGTTTTTACACAAGTGGATGATTTAAGCGGACTGTAGGGAACATTCGGGTCTCAAAATACGAGTAGTTTTACTCGTAAAATGTTGACTTTCACGCGCGATGTGGAGATGTCTAGAGTTAAAACTCGCCCTTTTCAACTAACAAACGAAAAGTACAAATTGTAATCTTTATTGCGGTCCAAAACAAAAATAGCTGACGTAGCTCAAAAGGGTGCCCAACTTAAATAGGACTGGGCAGGACATATCTATCGCATGCCGGACCAACTGTGGGCCCGAATTGCACAGAACTGGTGCCCTGAGACAGTGTGGTGGGTCACAGCAGACCACATAGGAGATGGCGGGACGAGCTGGATAGGTTCCGTCAAAACTGGAAGGAAGACGCGCGGGTTCGTGAAAGATGGAAGGAGTGGAGAAAGACCTTTGCCCAGAAGTGGGATAGCATAGGCTAGTATTTTTTTGTTGTTGCATATGTGTTTACAAGGTAAGTTAACGAGTAATACCCTCCTCCCAATCCTTTTCCACAGTTTTATAAGGTAACTATCTCACTGTGAAATTCCAGTCTTGACATCGTAAACAAACGCACGTCACGTCACACGTCCACGTCACGTCCATATATTTTTACAACAACAATTCATATCTTGTTTGGCTGCTACGCCTGCTACCAGCTACTACGCTACGGGCTACGAACGCTACGGACTGCGGTTGCTACGAACGCGCCTACGGAAGTCTACATGTATTTCTGTGAATACATGTTTATTAAATTTCGTAATAAAATTGTGTTTAAGACAGTTTATTACGTTCAATTCAGGAGTCGTATTATAAAGTACTAACTTTTGGCTGCGGCGTCACCCGCGTGGATGTCGGAAAGTCGTTAAGCCATGATTAGTAACAAACATCCAAACATACAAACTTTCACATTTATCAATAACATCATGATTGCAGTCGGAAAAAAGAGATGGTGTATAGCTCCCACTCTCTCTCGCAATCGAATCATGATGGGATTAAAACGTCACCAGATTGAAAACAAAGCTAAACTTTTGGCTAAGTCTATTGACTTACAACAAAGATCAAAGATTCAAATAAAAACAAGTCAACAGCGCCGTATGCAAGATTAGATCGTCAATAAGTTCAAGCGACAGACAAAGTTACCACGTTAAAGGTCAAAGTATTATGACAAGAGTTACAACAGAACGTAACGTAATATCACGCTTGTATTCCTCGTAAGAGTGGGTAGAGATGTCTTGTAGAAAAACCCACATTTCGCTGGTTATATTTAAATGTCATGTGATAATATTGGGTGAAATTCGCCATTAACCGGGCATAAATCTTGACTCAGCGCTACTACTGAAAATCTGAACTTCTTAACCAATATTATAATTACGAAAGTGAATTTGTTTGTTTATTTGTTACGCTTTCACGCTAAAACGGCTGAACAGATTTGGATGAAATTTGACTTATGGGTAGAGCATGACCTGAATTAGGACATAGGATACTTTTTATCCAAATATTCCCAAGGGATGGATCGATTATGCGGGTGAAACCGAGGGGTGCAGCTAGTCTACTAATAAAAGAACCCAATTACACGTTTCCAACTCAGGGATCGAACTCTAGCCCACATTCAGAGGGGCAATTCCCGTGTTTGAAAGAACGTTCCTATTCTAATCACAGTTTCAATCTGTAAAAAATATGTTTCTTTCCCTACATTGTTGACATTGATTGTCGCTGAGATGAGATTTTTAACGTTTTCAATTTCGGGAGTTGGCCTTCAGTCGCGTTCGCAATCACTAGACGAACTAAACATTCAGAAACCCGTTACATCTATTCAAAAACGCGATCTGTCTGTCACGTAACTACTTTGGTTTCTAAACCGTCACGGCTCCCTAAAGAACCGTATAAATTAGTATTCCGACGGCACTTGCTCCGGGATAAATGGGTTTCCGAAAAACTGATTAATGTGCCCTTAACTTGACCTGAATGTTAACAGGCACGTCATGCTTATGAATACGTTGTTATTAATGATACAGTAGGTCCCTGAGATACTTTTTTTCATCCATTTACTTTTCCTGATTTGGAAACCATTGTGAGGTTTTTTTTTACGATTATCAAACGCTTTATTTCAGTATTCAACTAATATTAATAAATACAATCTTAAATATAATATACATCTAACACTAAACATATAAATTATGTACAAGTATACAGAGGAAATATATACAAAATAAAGGAAGAGCTCATTGTGCATCAAAAAATTCGCCCGCATCGCAGTCAGTGGGAAAAGTGCCCAAAAGACTGGCAGCGTTGCCACGTTGGATGGCATTAAACGTCAAAGTGTTTCCCGCAGCGTTCAGAAGTTATTAAAAAATATGAAATATTTTAGTGTGTTGTCTAAATATATTTTTAATACGGTGGAAAAAAAATAATTAATTTTGTATATAAGTTAATTAATTGTAATTTAAATTAGTATAAAAACGATTATAACACTGAGATGTATCACTCAACCCGAAAGGGCGGCAAGTTGATATTTTATGTAATCTTTAACTATTGTACAACTACATATGTTAAAACCTAATTTAAGTTTAGGTCATGAATAAAAATTATTAAAAAAAAAGGATGGCATTAATAGCTTTTTGTAGGTGTAGGTATCTCTGTTTCGTTCACTTATTTTTTTTCTGGTAAGTATACAAAATACGTAATTAATGCACACCACCAAACTCCCCAATTAGAATATTATGTTACAATCATAATACATACACAATTTTTAGTTTTATGTATAAAACATTGTTTATTTTTTTAATTAGTTTTCCTGATCGTGGGAGAAAATTCTGGTCACATTACAAATCTACGCACGTACACAGCTGCACTTTTATAAGGGTCTAGCGTTGTAGGTACTAGTACTTCGTCCATTTTGTTTTGGTTTGTATTCTGACTGATTTACGTAGTTTTAATAATTTTTCGAATAAAAAATTACCCAAATGACCAAATTATACAAATGACAGAATTCGATTCAGTAAACGAGTCTGAACACACTACTTTCATAAGGTAATGAAAAAATAAAAGGTAAATTAATTCAGTTAAACATTGTATAGGCCCTTTAAAATAACTAGCGAAATGTGGGCTTCACTATACACCTCTCGAATGCGGTCGTGATTTCATGTTATGCATGTGTTAATGATAAGTAAGTTTTTTAAACGGCTTCCTTTAAGCTCATACCAAATAAAGAACACAGACTGCGCTGCGGACAATATAGTGAAGCATGCCAAAACTACACCTGCGCTCTGTGCATACACGCTCACACGCACACATTTACAACCACTTACAATCAAACTACACCACACAAAGTGCACACATGTTTACGAAACCGGCTTTACTTCACTGTTGACAGCGCAGTCTTGGTTTTTTTTTTGGTCTGAACCTTTAAGTAATAAGTTGGTAAATAGGTCAGTGCCACACGACGGCCCAAATTATGGTTAAGTAATAGTTAGTGTCGGACGCAATTTTGCTAATGATTTTAAACCAAAAACATATTAATACTGTTCATTAATAATACTTACTTCAGTGAAAAAGTGGTGTCTCAATGTGCTTGATTATTACGCCATTTTGTATCGAAGCCAGCTTCAAATTAAAATGCTACGTCTTTTGTAACTAAATCATTTCTAAGTTACAAACTCACGCACCATTAAAACTTTTGCAAATGCTTTGTTAACTAAATAATTTCCAACTTACTATGAAAACTTCGCACCTATCTTCAGGCACAAAATTTCATCAAAAATTTAATTTAAAACGATTCACATCCATATGAAAGTTTATGAAAGCACTTCACGAACTTAACAAATCGTCTCGTATGTTTCCTAAACTTAATTAACGTTATTAAATATCGTTTCATATAAAGACATAATTTATGTTATTCATTAATTTTGTAAAATCTCTGAAGTTTTGAATATATTAAGGCAATGTCCTTTGACATTAAAATAAAATAGTTCAAAAGTCATCAATTGAAGTGGCCTCGTTTTGGCTATTAAAATGTCGTCTCAATCAAAATAACGTTTAGTGAACTCATTAATATGCATAAAATTGTAGGCTGTATTGATTGGCCGTATTAAAATAAACTGTTAAAGTTTTCTATCTCCACAAGTAACATCATCAAAATATGATGTTTATATCTATAGAGCATAAGTAAGTATTTATTTGCATAAAACAAGGTATACATGGTGTTACAATAATTTACAATAAAGATCTTACATGTTTTGCCAGAATTGTACTTAGCACGCATATGTTCACTTAATACTAACATGAGAATTTTTTATCCATAAATTCTTTAAGACTATAGAAATTTTCCGAGTTTAACCAGTCATACAATTTTTTCTTAAATAATCTGGAGTTTAAGTTTTTTATGCTACTCGTTATGTTATTATATATACTAACACATTTATATAAGCAGCTTTTATTATATTTAGCAAGCCTGGGAAGATCATGCAGAACGAGTCTCTGTGGATCACGCTGGCTCCGTGGATTAATATCATTGGCTGATATAAACAGGTCTTTATGTTTATTAACGAAAAAACACAAAAAAAAATTACATAAATATAATATAATAAATAAAATATAATAATTAAAAAAAATATATATAATAAAATATAATTATATATAATATAATATATATAATATGTAAATGGTACACCACTGACTACCTGCAGTATTGTCTCTCCTTTTCCCTTTAATCCATCCAAAGGTTGTCTGTAAAAGATCGCTTTTAGCGATAAGACCGCCCATTGTGTCACCCTATGTAACATTTCTAAATTTATTTCTGTAATTTGTATGGTGTGTATAATAAAGAATATTCTATCTATCTATCTATCTATCTAACGAATATACATATTTCAAATATACATAGAACATAGAAGAATATACATAGAACACACAATGCTGTAATGTTATTAGCAGACAAAGGGGGCGCTTTTGCTCATCCTTCTTGATGTTATTAAAATGCCTACGAATGCAGATAATAGAGACTGGTTGACCTAATTAGAAACATATCTATATACCTTCATGATAATGCTTTTGAAGTACAAGCGCCTGAATTAATATGGTTTCCATCTTAAAACCTTAATAAGTGAATTGTACACAGCGTGTAACAAAAACCCTGTCCGATCTGTGAAGGTGTTGTTAAGAATCATACTGAGAGTATATTTATGAGGAAAATTCCATGAAAAAAGAAAAATAATATCCATGCATTTTTTTCCAATGGGGAATTCGACCGCTGTATCACAGGGGGCGCGGGCGACCGTCGTTTAGCGAGTGTCTGACCGCTGTTGAAAATTTACTTGGAAAAATTTATTGGGATAATTTTGGCGATAACTTTTTTTAAATTATTTTTTTATTACTTTTTGGTAATTTTATTGCAATACCTATGTGCCCCTTTCGTATCTGACAGGGTTTTTGTTACACATTGTATATAAGGATTCATAAAATGATACACATAATATCACCAACTTTATAATGACAATAACATTCACCTTACCGCACACCAACCATTCAAAATTCACTACAACAGAATTCCACGAAAAATCTCATATATATGTTATCGAAAACCGTCGTTGCTCCGTTCCACAGGCGGACAAGAAAAGTCGTCGCCTCAAGACGTTCTATCGAGCCTTATATACGACGTCAGAAAATTTCCTACGTTCACAATTTTGCGTTTAAAATCACCTCGTTGATATTCCAAGGCGATGCCATGCCGCCATGAATAAAATCATAAAACATGTGTTATAGCTTGTAAATAACGACTTCTGTATGATGTATTCGGTTTATGTTGTACTTCAAGCTGTATCTAAGTGCGTTTTAATGGTGTGAGTTTAATCAATGTTTTGATTATTGCTCGAGCCTGCCTGATTAAATAAGTTAGTGTTTATTTTTGTTTCATTCCAAGTTCACACGACACACGTTTAGGAATAGGAATGAACGTTCATTTGCTCATTTTATTTCATTTTTCGATCATTTGGTAGGCGAGTGAAAGATGACAAGTGCCGAACCAACATCGTTGGATCGGTTCCCTAATGAATTGATTTTTCACTTTTAATTTATTTTGCTTTCAGACTTTTCGCTTCGAATGAAAGACAAAAATGAACAAAAAGTGAAGCATTACGTGATTTTGGTTTAGAATTAATGAAAACTGGCGTCTTATTCCTCACAAAGAAAGTATCTCGTTATCTCGCAGTTCATGATAAATGTAAATCTCTGTCACATTACTGATTCATAGACTTTATTAAAACTTGTATTACTTCACACAAGTTTTTCTTTTAGCCCTTTTTGTATTGCGATACTTTTCATTTGGGAGTCTTGATAATTAAAAGGCTGTTGTGAAAAAGCCTTACCACAGATAATATAATACGACCATCCGGAACATACTTACCAGCCATCCGAGGGGTTCTCGTTAACGTAAACGTTAACAACTGGGTGTAAAGAATCATGTTGAAAGCGATCCTCCAGCAGCTTAGCATGACCACGATAAAAACGGGTTTTGTCGACGGATGAATAGACAAAATGACAGGTAACAATCACAATCTGTCATTTTGTCTATTCTTCCGTAGACAAAACCCATAGAAAACCCTTTTCTATGGTTGTCATACTACGCGTGCTGGACACATCAGGTTAGGCCAAATGTCTTTACGGAGCCTAACTATAACGCAGATCTTAATGACATCATCATCATTATTTTCTTGCCCTTATCCAGTCCTCTTGAAAGATTGCTTTTAGTGATAAGGCCGCCCATTCTGTGACCCTATGTAAAATTTATCCATTAATAATCTGTAATTTGTATTGTGTACGTAGTAAAGAGTATTCTATTTTCGAAAACTGAACAGACAGCTGTGCTGCTGGGGATTTTGGGGGACTGTCTTATGTAATTTTGAAGTTCAAAAAATGCTGATTCACAGCCTAGTTTGAATAAATGACTGTTAAATTTTGAATTTACTCTTTTCTATGGGTCCACACTAGCTCAAGACAGAGAGGAGTGGAAAGAAAAAAGGGAGGTCTTTGCCCTGCAGTGGGACAACACATGCTAAAATAAATAAATAAATATATAGGATAATATACGAAGATTATTTATATGAAGGGTTCGTAGCTAAATGATAACAGGCGCACGGGTAGATCGAAGGGTAAAGCCACGCTTGCCGCGGTCGGTTCGTAGATGGGTGACCATCCATTAAATATTGAGTCCCCTCATCAAGTAGGTAACTGGGTTGTGGAGGTCAGATAAACAGTCACTCCATGTAAAATACTTGTATTCAGGTGCATCCGGTTAGACGGGAAGCCGACTCCAACATAGATGGGAAAAGCTAGGAAGATTGATTCTATTCTATTCTATGCTTGATAGTCGACGACTAATTACTAGGTATCATACAGCACTTTACATTTACAAGACTCATCAACAATTTGTGTGAGGAAATTCTAACCGCAGAAAAGGAAATAATGGTTAGTACCTACCCTCTAAATTTAAATATTTTCTCAACGCTGGTTATTTTTCTTTACTGCATTCATGAAGGATATTCCTAAGTAATTTTATGAACTTTCATGTTTGTATTTTTTACGTTTCTTCGAGAAAGAAAAGATGGCAGATATTTTCTCAGAGAGTCTGAATCAACTGAGAATAAAAGTAATAACTAAAATCATATTTCAGCGTTGTTAAAGTGTTCGCAAGCTACTACTGCTGAAATCGAGATTCTGAGTTCGGTTCCAAGATCAGGCTAAGTTATGTTATTGGGTTTTTCCATCAGGAATTCCTTTGGAGTTTCTTGCCCATTCTTCTCCATAAAGATCTACGTTTTGGAATGGGCAACTAGCTTCAACTTTCTGACTAACTGACGCGACTATTTGACAATTCAAAAGTGCCTGTAAATGGTTTAATTGAAATAAATGCTTTGAGTTTGAGTCCTCAGTAATAGCCTGGAGTCTGGATTTGTGCCCGGTTAATGGCAATAAGCTCGCCCCCTATTACATGAGATTTAAAAATAGCTAGCAAAATGTGGTTGTGCCATATGTACAGCTCTGCCTAACTCAAAGAATACAAGCGCGATGTCTCAGCCTGGGTCTTAAAGTTACTGCTGGGAAAACAATTTTTTGTTTATATTTTTTTACTAGCTTTTGTCCGCGGCTTCGCTCGCGTTAGCGTCGGGTCACACCGGAATGGCAGCGGCCGGCAGCGACGCGGCGAGCACTTTCAGTGTGAAATAATTTTAAACTTTGTCTTCATCCTTAAAATAGTATCGCTTGAAAAGCTTGAAAGGTCTCGAGGTCGCCCGCGGTGCCGCGAGCGGCCGCGCGCCACGCACATCTTGTCGGTGGTTCAGCCTGCGGCTGCGTGTATGTAATGTAGAAACAAAACTAGTCAAGAGGAGACTAGGCACGTGGGATCTGGAGGTCGCGCGAGGCCGCCAGCGGCGTCGCTGGCAGTCGCTGCCGGCCGCTGCCATTCCGGTGTAACTCGGCCCCTGATGTTGATTTTGTCAATAATTTTCCTATCTCTCGGGAACAGTCTTTTTTCTGGATGAAAGATACACTATGTACTTTTCTGTATGCAAAATTTCATGATGATCGGTTAAGATGTGAAAACGTAACAAACAAACAAACTCACTTTCGCATTTATAATATTAGTTAGGATTATTCCACACACGAAAACTACTAATGTATTTGTCAAAGAATTGAAATGTGCCATTAACTGTATAATACGAAAGTAATACTCCAAATATAATAATAATAATAATTATATAATCCCTATACATGAATCGTATGAACGAACTTGTAAAGAGTCCTTCGTGTGCGAATGCTCGAATGTTTGGCACAGAACGTCAAAGTACCTATTAAGTACGTGACGAAGTAAGGCCGTGTTCAGATCAAGATTCAATTCATTGATATTTGTGTCTGTTTTTTGTTCTGTTTTAGACCTAAGTCAACGCTGTTTTTTTTTTTTGCTAATGATTTTATTTTGTTTTCCATTTTAATTAATATATAATTTTATGTAATTTAAGAAGGTTGCTTTGTTGTATGTAAATGTCGTGTACACCTGTAATTGCTATATATATATATATATATATATATATATATATATATATAAGAGCCCATATCTGTTAACTTTAACATTTAATGTAAAATATATATGCTGTTGGCGTACCTATTATAAATAAATAAATAAGATTCAGGTTAGTGGCGTATATACATTTTCTTTAATTTTGGTCCTTGTAAATTGGACAGGATCGACAGTGTGCCACACTCTGCCTTCATTATGCACACAGCTGGGGGGTTGAACTATCTGTAAGTGTCTGTGTCCGTACCAAAGTAAGAGTGAAGCCCCTTCCATCTTAAAACTTGGCATCTCGCTTTTCGTCAATCGAGATCGCGGTCAAGAGTTTATTAATAAACAAGCGACTTGGCCCTGCGTCGCACGAGTTCAAAGGCGATATGTCACAAACATCAAGATTTTTATGATAAATCTAATTTAAATAATAATATATTATACACATAAACCTTTCAGGAGAAATACTCTAAATGGTAGTGAAAACCGCATTAAAATCGATTGTCTAGCTTAGAAGATCTAAGTGATTACGCAGGCAAGCACGAAAAGTGACTTTGTTTTACCTATACTAGCTTCTGTCCGCGACTTCGTTCGCGATTCTATATTAGAATTGGGCTACACAATGCATAAAGAATTTTCCAAATCCGACTGGTACTTCCGAAGATTACATACAAACTTACAAATAAACAATAAAACACTTTACAATATTACAAGTATATATAGTATAGATTAGTATAGATAGTTGAGCTCACCATTTATTAAAAAAAAAACCCTGTTATTTATTTTAAGACCAAAAAAAGACACATACTACCTACACGCAAACTAAAGAACAGTTCAATTCTTGTACTCTCGGAAAATTCCATGCCCAAATTTCCAGCATGTACACACAATATGCCACAACCTGCGACTGACATACGCTCGGTATGGACGTGCCCTAAATGCGAACTCCATTTAAACTCCCCACGTGAACACTTCGCACAGTTTGCACACAAGCGTTACATAATGTACGATGAATTTCACTTTCCTCATATTGAGAAATGTTAAACGAAGGGTTTTGTAAACATTTCAGTATGTGTTGTTTTTTTCTGGGTACTTAATGTTGTTATATTCGTATTTCCAGATAGATAGGTAGGTATTATAGTACATTTACTTAAAATTGTGACGTTTGAAAAACATAGTATACTTTGTTTTTTGTTTTATCATTATTTTTGGTAGTGATATCCTTTACGTCTGTGTTTCACCAACTAATTGAATGTGGCCTTTTATAAAAATAAATGACCCCTCGCGCTGTGCAAACCGGATGAAAAACAAGGGAACTGCTTATTACCCGACTGTTAAGAAGACTTTTAAAATCGTGTTGCCAGTCGGAAATGTGTCGTTATTTTAGTAAAAAAAACCTCGGCCCGTAATATTTTTAAAAGCATTTTCCGTGTACTTGAACAATCTTACAGCAGTGAAATAAAATATGAAAGTAGCACTTTTCGTAATTGAGCCAGATTGGAGGTAATTCCATTTTCTTACCTCGGAGAGAGCATAATACCACGTTTACTTTTTACTGTTTCTTTAGCGGTATTGAATCTTTAAACATTGTTAATTTAACAAGTTCTGAATAAATAAATTTCTTTATAAATCTGGCTGGCAGTGTATGGTAGGTAGGTTAATGTGCACATTAGTGGTAGTTCTCGATTGGGGCCGGCTTTTTCTAAGTGGAACAATTTGGTTGATTGCAGGGTTTTAGAATGTTCCGGAGAGCTTTCTATAGAACCATTTCCTTGATCATCTATGTTAGAACTCAGTAGTTAACTACGACTAGACGACTAGTTATGAATATCAGTTTTATCCAATTTCATTCAAAATACAAAACTTACTCGAAACGCAAATTCTACTTTTTTATTTCATACATTTGTAAAATTACTTTCCATCTTTTATATCCCTGGAATTCCCAAAAAAGTTGTTCCGATGAATTTCCGGACCTCTCCGAGTTCGAAACGAGAGAAGTTTTGAATGAATGCCAAAAAAACAGTTCCACGCGAAAATGAATGCTGAAAAGTTTCTCATAATGTCGGAATTTGTGGAAAAATTACTCAAAAATTATTCGCCTGGATTCTGGCGCGTAATTAATGCGGCTTGGCAGATCCTGCCAATTAGGTAGGCTTGGCAGCTATGGCGACGAAATGCAAACTAGATTCCAAACGGCCTACATAATGAATGAGGACATCTATTAATTAATCTCTGTTTAAGTGACTAACTCGAGGGAAATGTCGCAAAGCTAAAAGACGAATTGAAGACGCATAAATATCATAACTCACAGAGTTATGATATTTATGCGTCTTCAAAATATCGTCATAATATTATTTCCATCAGTTTTAGGTACAGATTATTTCGGGCTCTGTTTTAATAAATATAAGAGGAGGTCGTGGTTAAATAATAGCAGCGGCATGGGTCGATCAATCAGGTTAAGCTACGCTTGCCGGGGTTGGTCCATGGATGGGTTACCATCTTTACATACCGAGACTCCTCCGTGCCTCGAGAAGCACGTTAAGCTGTTGGTCTCCGCTGTCATTCGTGGATCTCTGACAGTCTTTACGGGTCGTCAGAAGCCTGAAAGTCTGACAACCAGTGTACAACCACGGGGTATCGTATTACCCAGTTACTGGGATGTGGAGGTCAGATGGGCAGCCGCTCCATGTAAAATACTGGTATTCAGCTAGATCCGGTTAGACTGGAAGCCGACCCCAAAATTGTTGGGAAAAAGGCTAGGCAAGTTGGGTTGGTTTTAATAAACATAAAGAACTATAGTTAATTGACTCAGGCGTGACTTTGCGGAAATCTATTGCAGAACAGAGCTCTGCTCTCGACGCTTGACGTGTCCACACGTCGGGTCCTGGTTCGCAACAAGTCAATCGTCATCCTGAGGATGCTTCGTTTAGAGGTGATACTCATGTCGATTTCTTAGTGTTCCTTATGAGTCTTTAAGAACAGTTAAGTGGATTAGGTTACTAAATATACGTCGCCTACTGTATTTTATAAACAACTATTGCTTTCGAAGAACCTGAGTATCACAAGGATCCGAATATCAGAGGGGCAATTCCCGTAATTTTTAAGAACGTTCGCATTCGCATCTCATTCGCAATCTGTCAAAAATACAATCAATTTACCAACATTTTTGTAATTTGTATGAGTCATTGTAACTCGAATTAATAAATGAATAATAATAATAATTAGTCCGTCTTGGTGATTGTTAAAAAATATTCGACACGATTTTTTTTCTTATTTTACGATACTCGTATCTAAAGATTACGGCGATACATTGAGTTAAAATGTGCCATGACGTCACGAGTATGTAGATTTAGATTTATTTATGATGATAGCGACCCCCACTCTCCGACTTAAAATGCGTTTTATCTAAGTCTTTTGGTATTAATATGATAAAGCAAACTATACATCTCTAATATTTTTTTAGTATCTGACTGACGGACTAATTAGAATTTCTTTTTTTTTACCCAAGCATCATACCTATTCTCTAACTGCAATTAACGTAAGTTTGTAATCGCAAAAAAAAAAATTTGATAGAGCTATAAATTAACGATTTTTGGACCTTTTCCATTATTTGAGCTGTGAGATCTTGCTTCGTGCCAAATTTGATGATTCTAGGTCAACGGGAAATACCCTGTAGGTTTTGATTTATTTGCGAGTATCAAAATATGTCGTATAAATGACCGTATTTGTTTATATTGCGTTGGCGTATACGCTTATTTTTTATAGCTCCAAGGGACCATAGACGTACGTATTTGATATTCATTTCAATTTGATACTTCCACGCGTTCCTGAGAAAATGGCTTTTGACAGACAGACAGACGGACAACGAAGTGATCCTATAAGGGTTCCGTTTTTTTTCCTTTTGAGGTACCTACCTAAAAACGATCACTCCTTGTCCTAGTTAGGCTAGCGCATATTACAGCAGCATTGGACCGCAGCACATTCCAATGTGAACAACAAGCCAAGTGCGGCCCGCCTGAAGTATGGTGGTGTGATGTTTAATACAAAATGTACGAAAGTGATGCGTTCCGTTGCGGTGCGGCCCGCCAAATTGTGTTCTAGCCATAAATTGACATAATCCATTGAACAATAAATCTAACGCTGGCTGTCGGCAGATGTCGCGACAATCAGCGAGGGGATTATCAAAGTGATGGACGACGGTTTTGGCGTGGATTGACTCGGAATCTAGACTATTCTTCATTCCGTTGACTCTAAGATGATGGATTGACTCGGAATCTAGACTATTCTTCATTCCGTTGACTCTAAGATGACCTATCTATCATTTGGAATTCACATCACATTTGTGGGGTAAAACTTCAGACTATTGAGCATTTTGTAGGTACCTATGTAAAAAGACTTTGTAAGAACTTTTTTAGGTAATTATAAGACAATTAAAAGCACTTATCCTAAAAGTTGGCAACGTCGCAAATAGCTGTCAAATATTCACCTGTTTTAATTAATTTGGTAATATTACTGTATGGAAATATGAAATGTGGCTATCTATCTAGTGAACTAAAATATTGATTTTGAAATGCAATTATTAATATAATATAACACCGAATATTTAGTTTTGGATTTAAAAAAGTATTTGGATACTTTCGAAATGCCTTTTTTACACCTAAAACGGTTACAACATCAAATTCAGTGTTTTAATTGCAATTTATTATTAATATAAATAGTAATATTGCCATATTAATCAAAAAAGAGAAATATTTGACGTCTAATTGCGAATTACTGCAATTTTCCATGATGAAACAGCCAATTTGAAGCTAGCCTGAAAGGTCAAATGACCTGGAATTTAGGAATCCCAAAATAATACACATGACATGGGTACACTTTTTTTTTTCAATGTTTCCAAATATATGTCGAGTCTCTGTTTGAGCATATCTTTGTGCCTCGTTCAGTACAAGAGAAAAAGGTCAAAAAGTTGCCGAACGTAGTGAATATAATAAAATACATGATAATATGAAACTGCGGCTTTAGCACTGCCGCTTTTTGTGGTTTAAAATAAAATAATGTAGGGTTATATAGTCCAGTGTGTGTAACCATAATGTGTTAGGTAATAGGTAATAGGTAATATGGGCTGGTATCCGCAACTCTACGTCTAAGCGCGTATTTTGCGTACGGGTGGGAATATCGGTTATTCGATCCACCCCAGCTCCTTAAAGAAGGCCAGCAACGCCTTGGTGTCACTGACAATCTCACGTAGGGTACCTGGGTTACCGAAGTACTTTGCCCTGTATGCGTCGACCGCCGGGCAGTATAACAGCACATGAGCTGCTGTCTCGTCGTCCTCCATGCAGGCTCTGCACAGCGGACTGTCTGTGACTCCTATTACAAAGAGGTGTTTATTAAATGACCCATGGCCAGTTACAGCTGCTGTGACTGTACGCAGCTGTTGTTTCGTTAGTCGGAGATATATAATGTCCATAATGTGTTTATAGTATGACCTTATTTTATTGTTAACAATACTGTGTCTTGCGTGTGGTGCCGGACGTAAAGAATAATACCATACCATTTCTTCCCGTGAGTGTCGCAAAATGCGACTAAGGGACTCACTAGAGAATGGGCAGCAGCGTTCTCTATGCTTTTTAACACGATACTGCGATCGCCAACCCACCGGCCAAGCGTGGCGATTATGGCAACCCCCCCCCCCCCTCCCCCACTTCAGGGAGCCCTATGTCCAGCATTCGGCTGAAAGACTGTCTTGTTGATTCCTTTTCTGAAAACTACATTTAATTACCCTAAAATGTAAAATACAATAGACGACGTATATTTAGTAACCTAATCCGCTTAACAGTTCTTAAAGAGCCATAAAGAACCCTGTAAGAAATCGACATCTGTTTCTCTTCTCAACGAGGCTCCCTCAGGATGACGATTGACTTGGTGCGATCCCGGACACGACGTGTTGCCACGTCAAGCGCCAAAGGCAGTGAACACGAGGAAATGTGTAAAGTAATGGAAAAAGCAAAATTATTTATAAACCAAATGATGCACCTTGCATAAAATTCAACGTAGGTTGAACCAAAAATTTTTGAGATCATAAAAAAATATTGGACACATATTTTTTCTTTTTTTACGTAAGCTAAAGATTACGGCGATACATTGAGGTAAAATGTGTCATGACGTCACGAGTATGTAGATTTTATACATACTAGTGACGTAGCGACCCCCACTCCCCAACTTAAAATGCGTTTTATCTAAGTAATTTTTAATGAAAATGATAAAGCAAAAAATACGTGTAATATTTTTTTATTATCTGACTGACGGACTAATTAGAATTTAATCTTTTTTACCCAGGCATCATCCCTATTCTACGTAACTTGATTCATCCAGTAGATACCTATTATATCCAGTATTTAGAATAACAACCGAGGCCTTTCAAAGTATAATCTAACGAGGGATGAACAACTACCCACGACTGTCTAGATCGGACAACCCCGGATCGACCCGAGGGAGATTTCTCAGTACTGGAGTATTATTGTATCCTAAGCTCAGACCAAACAAAAAACCCAGTGAACAATACAGTGAAACATGCCAACACTACACCTCCGCTCTGTGCATACACGCTCACACGCACACATTTACAACCTTTTACAATGATACTACAATCAAACTATACCACACAAAGTGCACACATGTTTACGGAACCGGCTTCACTTCACTGTTGTCAGCGTTCTGACTTGGTTTTTTATTTGGTCTGAGATCCTAAGCAGTCTTACATAAATTACAATAAGTAAATGGTCAAAATCATGGTCTAATAAAACAAGGTCAGGCATTCCGGGACTAACACATGCTTACACATCATCCAGTTGCCACTCTATTGCAACAAAACACGATTAAGGAAAGATTTTCAGAAACCAAAGCTTTTAAATTGCCAAACCAACGTAATTGTTAATTAAAACCTCATTGTTTTATCGGATTCGCACAGGTAATAAAGGTGGTTGGGGAGTTATTATTACAAACTTCTGGTAACACAGATGTGATGACGTAGACTTGTGTTGCCCACGTGACCACTGTGTTTCGGAATGCCATCCTGGCGAAGTATATTATTATACCATGGTCAAAAAAAATTGCTACTCGTACGTAAGGTAGGATGCACTCAGGCTAAGTGGAGCGACGATTTTCGCAAAGTGGCTGGTAAAAGCTGGATAAGAGTGGCCGTGAATCAAGGTGAACGGAGTGCGAGAGGACGATGTCCAGTAGTGGACTGCTGCTGAACTGCTGATCTGATGATGATGAAAATAGTTGCTAAAACATAACCACAACACTAGACAAATAGATTAATGATCGCATATGAGAATATTGCTACTTATTCTCTTGACTTGTCTTGCTTTGAAGTCGTCTACTACAAGCACCGGCACTTCGATCAGTTCTTTACTTCTCGCATCCAGCGGATACCTTTGATTTTTGATTCACCAGAATATCGGCCCACCTTGTGGAAGGCCTTCCAATGCTACATCTTCCGGTACGCGGTCGCTACTTCAAAACGTTTCGGCTCCCATCGGCCATCTGTTATGCCCTGCCCACTGCTGCTTAAGTTTGGCAATTCTACGGGCTATATTACCTTGTTTCTCCTCATTATCTCTTCATTTCTGATTCGAAAATCAAAAACTAATTATTTCGCCTTGAAGTTCAATACGGCTAAAGCGGCGGTCCCACGGCCTGTCGAGGCCTGTCGTAGCCCGTGCCGAGCATTCCCACCACAGGCCTCATCGGATCGACGGTTCCCACGGCCTGTCGGCCTGCCCTGGTATGCTCTGGCCTGTGAGAAAGCGGACTGTGGGACCGCAGCTTAAAAATATTTATTGTAAAGAATTTCACGTAAAAAATCTAATGAATAACTAACTACATTCATGAAATTACCACGGCTATTATGAAATAGTTATTTTATGTCAAGAGCTGCTTTAACAGCTGTACTTACAAAGGATTAACTATTCTCTTTGTTTTACAACGGCAAACGAAAGTAATTGGTAATAAACGTGACTCAATTACCTTTCTGTCGAAGTGGTATTCTAATTAATTATATCTTGAACGTATTTTGATCGTTAAACCTTTTGAAGTCCTCCATTGAGGCTCCCACGGTAACAACAGAGTCCTTCAATTTCAAACTTAGCAAGGAGTCTATTCGAAATTATATTACTTTATGTCTATTATAGATGCGTAACATCTTTCCTCTCGCTTTCCTGCTATCTGTGGGAATGATTTCGTGAAAAGGGACGGAAGTGTGTAACAGGAAGCCGAGGAAGCGCGCGCTATTTGATTTGACCAATGTGCGCGCGCGGTTCTAGTGTGTTCTAGTCTCCGTCAGATGGAGATCATTTTCAAAAGGTTGGTACTGTCAGCCAAGGTATCAGAATTACACATCATATGCGACTACTGTGAGGCTCACTCGTTTCTTTTTTATATTCAGGGCCCTAAAAATTGCTAACATTAGGTCTTACGGCTGGTTTTTCAAATAGGTATCCTACCCGTCTGTCTTAATTCTTTATAACCTCATCCATGTAGAATCATCTCGACGTCTATTCTCAGCTCAGGAAATAGAGGGGGAATAATAATAACAGTTGCACGGGTCAATTGAAGGTTAAGTTACGCTTGTCTCGGTCGGTTCGTTGATGGGTGACCACCGATTACATATCGAGACCCCTCCGTGCCTCGGAAAGCACTTTAAGTAGTTGGTCCCGGCTGTCATTCGCAGATCTTTGACAGACGTTATGGGTAGTCATAAACTCAAAAGTCTGACAACCAGTCTTACCAAGAGGTACCGTGTTACCGAGTGACTGGGTTAAGGAGATCAGATAGGCAGTCGCTCCATGTAAAATACTGGTATTTAGCTGCATCCTGTTAGGCTAGATGCCGACATCTGGAAACATGTCTGACTTTTGTCATCATCCGTTCGTTTTTTAATCCCAGAGACTAATTTGACAGGAGCAAATGTCAAACTCCGAATCAAAAAACAAACAACAATCACTTGAAATGTCAAATTAGTCTCTGGGTTTAAAAAACGAACTTTACGCAGAAACATCAAGACTTTTTTCAATTCACAAAATAGAATAGGTTCTTTAACATTCATGCTCATTATTATTTTATTAAGTTCGAAAATACTTTAAAATTATCGTTATCAGAATATACACCGTCGACGAAAATACTTGGTATTATTTTCGTAAAAAACTTCGGTAATAAAATCGTTTTTCTCATGAAGATTATTAGGGTTTAATAAGTTTGTTGGCAAAAGTTAAGGTAATATTAATTTATTTACTTAATTATTCCATTCATGTAAGCAATCACGTAATTCCAAATACTTTTCATTTTGTTTACCACAAAATTAGTGTTCCACTATGAATAAAATAATGAATGCAAATGTTTTCATAAAGTTCATACATAGTTGGAAGAAGTTGGATTAATGAAGCTTTGTGTAAAATCAAAATCAACAGTAGTTTTTCAAACGAGACTGTGAATCAACCTTCTTTGACCGTCAAAATTACATAAGACAGTCCCCCAAAACGCCCGCCCTTCACCACTTCCTAATGCTTTAGCTGGGAAGAAGTAGTCGCGCAAAAAACTCCCCAGCAGCACAGCTGTCTGAGTTAAAGACATCACCTCTACAGATTGCGATATAATACGAACATACCAACAATAGGAAAAGTCCTATATATTAAGTCCTAAATGGAGAGAATTTGTTCTAAAACGGTACAAATCTCACAAGACCTTCCTTTACAATAGAGATTGAGACTCAATCCATATCCGTACTCGACACATATTGTTCACTTAAAATACCTCCATTCATCGGAAAACGTAAGAGAACAATAAACAACCATCTGGAAAAGTAAATGCCCTTCCTAATTTTTACAAAAGAAAATGTCTTGTAACTTGAGTACCTACCTATTTTAGTATGCGTATATTTTGCCAGGTTTTTGGGTACGGAAAGGACCAATTTTCATATTGTTTCCGCGGAAAAGTGGACTCAATGGTTAATAGGCCTCGAAACCACTGGAGAAAGAAGCATTTTTAAGCGTCTATATCTTTGCATAATATAAAAAGGTCACTTTTCGTGTCTGTCTGTGTGACTGCTTAAATCTTCTAAACTACACAATGGATTTTTATGCGATTTTTGCTATAATTTAGGGGATTTATTCGGCGTTTATAGTACATTCATATTTAACTTCGATATAGCCCAGAAATATCTAGCTTTTGACCAGCTATACTCGTAGTAATGTATGAATGTTTTTTTGGTATGATTCGTTTAAGAAAGCTCAAAACTCAAACTCAAAGCATTTATTTCATATAAACCAATTACATGCACTTTTGAATTGTCAAGGGGTCGGTCAGTCAGAAATATGAAGCTAGTTGCCCATTCCAACGCGTAGAAGGCTCCTATGAAAAACAACGGGCAAGAAACTCCACGGACACTCTTTTAAATCAGAATATTGTTACAAAATATATAGCAGAAGCTGCACTACACTCAAAACGATGAATGAATACATTGGAGGAAACCGGCATGTAGTAGATCAAAAAATTCGAGCACTCGCACTGGTCCCGCGTGGTAGATTTCGGCCCACTCCGTCTCATCGAAAGGAGCCCTGTGTCCGGGACAGTGGGAACATTTGAAGCCGATTATGCTTAAGAAAACTTACTATACAATAGGGTATTTTTTACAACATCAAGCAGCATGTTCACTGATGACTTAGAACAAGCTTAGGTATAAAAATAAACCACTTTTCTTAAAAAATTTAAGCCTTGTCAGGGATAATGAAGCGCAAATAATATGGCTGACCGGATTACGTCACTAAGCCGATACCGTTTTATAAACATTTTTATTATTTAATACTAACTGCGCCCCGTGGTTTCTTCCGCATAAATCTCGATCCCTTGGGAATATCGAGATAAAAGGTATCATCTGTCCTTTTCCAGGTCATGGTCTACCCATGTGTCAAATTTCATCCAAATCCGTTCAGCCGTTTTAGCGTGAAAGCGTAACAAACAAACTCACTTTCGCATTTATAATATTAGTTAGGATGTTGTGGTGTCTTACGACTTCCACGCGAACGAAGTCGCAGCTAGTGTAATAACAAAGCCATGACTCACTCACTGACTCATCGACATACAGCCTAGGAAGCTGAAATTTTGCTCAGGTTCCCTTTTTATTTTTCTCGGGGGAGGAAATAGCATGTCACGTGGTAGTTACTTAACAAAATCTGTAATACTTACAAGTGGGTGCTGCTTGAGCATGCGTGTATGTGCGATGGAGCGGCGCGGGCGCGCGTGGGGCAAGCCCCGGTGCGCGAAGTGCCATTCTGTGTCAGAACCGAGTACCTGTAGAAAAAAAAAATTTTTTTTTACTAAGAACTTGTGTACTTTTTAGGGACTATGTGTAATGTTTTTAATAATGTTGTAGACCGCATCAACATCCATTGTGTAATATTGTGAACTAATAGGCTGATACAATATTAGTTTTTCCTGAAACAAGCTAATATTAGTGTTTTGGTCGATTTCCCCTTTATATTAATTTAATATGAATGTATTGTACTCAAAGAATAAAGTGGGTTGGCCATTTACATTACAGTTTTTCATTGAAGAAACAGCCAGAACATAATGATGTTATTTATATCTATCTTCTGGCTTTTTATACTACTAATGGAATCGCTGGTATATCTTCAAAACGACGCATCGGGCGATGTGGGTGACATAAATTAGGTGTATCCGGTTAGCCGGAAAGTTACTTGACTGCGGAACCAGGACTCTCAGACCAAATAAAAAACTAAGACTGAGCGCTGTCAACAGTGAAGTGAAGCCGGTTCCGTAAGCATGTGTGTACTTTGTGTGGTGTAGTTTGATTGTAGTGTCATTGTTAAAGGTTTTAGATGTGTGCGTGTGAGCGTGTATGCACAGAGCGGCGGTGTAGTTTTGGCATGCTTCACTGTATTGTTCTTAGCAGTCTGTCTTGGTTTTTTATTTGGTCTGAGCCAGTACCAAATAAATATTGGCTCGTCATTTTCTAGAAATCTCTTTAAATAATTGCGTTTTAATTGTTCCTTTATTCGAATTGTTTACTTGAAGTAAACAATTAACTTCGCTACGGCTCAAGTGTCATTAACATCAAAGAAACCGTTATAATAATTAGAGATCAACAAAGACCAAGTGCCTTCTATTGTTGATTTGTAACTTTAAAAGACAATCGTCGCTGTTCAAGAACGTTACTTCCCTAGACAAAAACATTTTCAAAAATAAAACAGCATCCTCTGTTATTTGTTTTGCTCAAAACACAATTTTCTGAACATTTGCATTACTAGGAACGTGTGAGTCAACAGTTTGGAATGGAGGTAGTAAAGCAAATCCCGCGTTCTTTCATGGATTTATAAACGGAGCAATAAAACCAAAATGGCGGCCAAACCGAGCGCAAATATGGCGCGAATCAACGTTTACATTCCGAGGCGACACCGGGCTTTCAAGAAAATGATGTTGTATTGGCGGGAATTCTTACATTGGACGCGTTCGTTTTATGTTATAAATGTTTGTGGGATTTGGAAGTCTTAGATAATGTAAGAAGAAATATTTAACTGATCCTCCCAAAAACTTATTGACCTTCTAATGATGAACATCTTATAAAATTATTGAACCTCTTAAACATTTTTAGGCTTCTAATAGATGCACAAGGTTTTTAAATAAATGAGTCTCTTTTTAAATTTCTGGTCTTTTCTCACAGTTGATTGCAGTAGGTAACTAAGCTAGGATACCCCGACCAAATGGGTTGGGTTAAGTTAGACATATAACCAACGACGAGCGAGCCGAGTGACCTCTACATCCAAGTTTGTCTATTTAGTATTTAAGGACAATACAAAAAACAGGAATGAATAGAGGGACACAAAAAGAGGCGCATTCATTATACATATTAGAGTATTCTATAATATTAATAGGAAAGCAAAATAGGAATTATTTGAATTTCGATTAAATACATGCTAAATAATTATATTGACATAGAAGAGCCACTACGTAGTTTTGTAAAATGACTGGCTCCAAAGTTAGCGGTACTGTGATCTCGTAACACTCATTTTATTGGTGTTTTGGCGGCATCTAAATCGCCACATGCGAACTACGCATCAAAGACCTGACGTCACACAAAATCCTGACGTCACACAAACCCTGCATCGCGCTATTACGAGTTTACCGCGCGAACAACATAATATTTATGACTATCCGACATCAGTCGTCGGGCAGTTGCCCACCAGACACGACACCCGTCTGGTCGGAGGATCCTGCGTTTTATATAGAGGGTGAGTGAACTTTACATCCTGTTCCTCACCTCTCAAGTGTTAATGATTTTTGAAAACATTTTGGAAAAAAGTAAATTAACAAGTTTTGCAGTGGTTTCAAAAGTTAGAAATTATAAATATTTTTTAGAACTCTGTACGTTAGCCAATTAGAGTTACCCTACATAATAAATAGGTACCCTCAGAAAAAAACAAATAATTTATTTCTAATAATATTTTCATATTTTATGTAAATAAAATATGAAAATATTATTTATAAAAGAAATTACGTAAGTAATAAGAGAAAGAAGGATAAGTATAAAGTTATTATCCTCATTCCTCATTATACGTATATATTTACCTACCCTTAATGGGAAAAAAACCAAAGCACTAACCTTATTAGGCTTAACATATCGTATTCTTTGTGTAATACAAAATATTACAGTAAAAAGCATGAATAAATATTTTGAAAAACCTGAAATAAGATTTTTTTTTTTTCCAGAGAATTGAAATGAAGCCAATTTAGATCTAACGCGACTTTCAGTAGAACTCTATTCAATGTTATTTTCCTTTTTATACAAAAGCGACAGGTTATTAAGAACTTGTATGACTGTATGTGTTTTTTCATTACCGTTACACGTTCTTATATTATTAAACCTGTTAACCTCCCACCTGCTACACAACGGCAAAGGCGCTACACGCCTCGTTTGTCTTCTTCAATGTTTTGTATGACCTACTTGTTTGGTATACATATGAAAGACACGTTTTCTTTGAAAAAAATCAATAGTTGATTCAAAACGGCAAACTAAAGTTACTACATGTAAAATAACTTCAATACTTACAATTTTAATGCAAGTGCTATGGCAGTTTTTTAAAGTATAATTTTATTAGTACTGTAAATACTTTTCAGTGGTGTATTTAAATATCAACTTACAATAAATTAGCTATTTATAAGGAAAGTTAGTAAAACTCTACTTTCACTGAACACTTCAAGAGGGCCTTTTTAAAATATATACGTATAATTCTATTTAACCCCAGAGATAACGAGTTTTAATTAAAAGGATTAGGGATCGTAGCACCCATTTTTTTTTTCAAACTATGCTGTTTACTCTGGCTTACCCACCAAACATTTGTGTTGCCACACTTAATTAAAGTTGGAACAACTTCTACCGACTGCAAACAATGTTACCTTCTGAAGTAGTTAAAGTATCTAAGTAGTTAATGAAGAATGTTTCGAATCTAACTTCCTTTATTTTATTGCTAGTGTTCAAATAATTGATTGACTGATTTGAATTTTACCTAAAATTTTCCTACAGCTGTTTTGTATCCGTAATATTTAAAAAAAGTAATTTAATAAAATTACATTGCCTTAGAAAAGAAAACGACTAAAAAGGTTACATCAGCATCTAATCAAATTCGAATTTGGAATCCTTTATTCAGAAAAATACGGCCTGTTCTATTCAATTGGTTTAATTAAAAGTTACGCTTTCTGATAAAATAGGTTCGTGGAAAACAATTTCGGTTTATGTCCCCTTTGCTAAATTTATGATTACGATTTCTTATATTGTACATCGAAGTAATTTGCCTGGATTTATTAGCGACGCAAATGCCTTAACGCCTAGCGACTGAGGCGAAAATGAAAACCAGCTTTACTGCTTGGAGAATAAAGCCCAAGTGGCTATAACGTTTTATTGCCAATACCCCGCCAATTGTGCGTTGTTTTCACGTGTTCGTAATAATATCGAGGCGAAAAGGTTAATTGGTATTATAGTAGCTCGGCACGAGCACTTAACGATTACAAACACGCCCATCCTAGAAAATGTAGACTAAATAGGAAAGACTTGAGATAGGTTTGTAGTTAAATATCAGACTAGCGAATTTGTACCCGTTATAAAATTACTTAGACCTAGCTACACCTGTCACCTTTCTCCACTCTGACAAAGAAAGTCGTGAGAAAAGCTACACATGTCGCGCTTGACATGCGACGTAGGTATAATGATATAAAACGTCACATGCAATCTCTGGCACATCAATAATAGTACATTATATTTCATACGACGTTTTTCAACAAACTTGCGAGGAAAAAAACAAACTTGTTGTAAGAACTTATGCTGGAATAACGTAACTATAGAGATGATAATTTAGATTTATAAAGTTCAAACTGACCTTTGTTGCCAGGTACTGTCAATCGGAGCTTCTTTTAAAAACTTTTGTACGTCGGTTGGTGTCAATACTTTAGATTTTCGTATTTTTTATAACAACAAAACAAAAACGATAACAAATATTTACGGAAAATGGCGCGCTGGTTTTTTTTTTTCTGCTAGCGATGCGCGCGCAGTTGTAAATAAAGGCACAGGTAAAACCGCTGGACAGCCTATATAAAAATATAATAAACACAAAATAATAATTTGAATACGCAAATTAAAATTAATATGTTGTGTAAAATATATAATTTGATGAAATATTATGTTAATGTATCACATTTTATTTATTTACACAGTAGGCATAAAAAAGGCAAGAAGTACCCACGCACATTGGTCCACCTGAAAGAAACCAAAGCCCGTAACATAGAACATAGAAGGCAAGAAGTCTCTTTGATGAAATTAAAAAAAGCACAAATCTCTGCTCGGGTTAAAATAGAGAATGCTCATTTAATAGTATAGGATAGTTCATACTAGTTCCATGTATTCAAAGTCAATTTCTTTATACAGATTCCATGCTGCAATGATAGTACTTACTAATTCCATACTGCCATGTCGCGTTTCAAAATTTGTCAAACAACAATGGCCGCTAGAAATTGTCTATGGTTTTAGTGATGTGGTAGTATGATCTTTTCGTTTTGGTACTTTCGATGTTACGATTTTTTTTGTAGGTAGTGTTTCATCAGTATTTTTTATATAGAGTAACTTTCACATAAAAAACAAATCCATTGAAATATGTTCGAAGTTAAAACCGTGAAAACAAACAAGATAGCACGGGTACTTACGTACGTTTGATATGTCAAAGATTTAAAAAAAAATACTTATGCTAACCAAATACATATCTGACAAATAATACGAGACGAGCTTACAGATGGTGTAGCTCACAGACTACTTAGAGATATGGTGTAGCTCAAGAGTCACCAAATGTTATGATTCGTAACAAATTCAGTGTTAAAGCAGTATAATATTCTAAAACTTGGGGGGTCCCCTTATTACATATAGACTTAGACATTATTTAATAAGGAAATAGGACGGCAGCTTTAAACGCGGGCTAGCTCCAACAGCATCTTGAAAATCCTAGCCGAAAAACACAATTGTTGTCAGTATAATAGTTATAAATCTTAGAGTATATAACACTGGAGAAGCCTTACGAACACTTCCCCTCTGTAAAAGTACAAGAACAAATGTTCTAGTACGTTCATAAAAACTACTTTCAAATCGATTCTAACGCACTTCGTAAATCGTTTTAAAGACGCGCGGAACTCCGTGAAAATGCCTATTTGTGCTGTTAAATGGTGTAAAAAGCGTTCAAATACGTCAAATTTACATAAAGAACTGAATAACTTTCCATATACAATTTTTTTTTTCTAAGATTTAGTCATGTTTTTATTGAAATTTAAAATCCTAACCTCATAATACAATTCGATTTCTCATTCGATTCTACCATGATTCAATATAAAACGTAGCATGAATCGAGTATTTTCCTCACGTTGCTACTGTGACGTCACCGAGTCTCACTACATCTCGTTTTTATGTTCGTAAAGATCAAAATACTTTTCTTTTGCATTACGAAAATATACGTCAAATCAGCAAAACTTACACGCACTTGACATGCGATTATGTCCTCTAGTAAAAATGTTAACGAGACTACCGTAGTATCGACATGTCAATTTTGTGTTTGAAACCAAAATTGACATGTCGATAATTTCCTAGTAAAAATTACTTATTAAAAATGTTTTTTTTTTTTTTTTGTTGTTCAATGTTTTATAATTTCTTTATGTCCATTGAAGTGGTTGTATATAAAAATAAAAATAAATTAACTTGACCTAATTTTTTATTGAGATTACATACTTATTACAAATTTAGTTACTTTTATTTAATTGAAGTTATTTTATCTTCTTATTAAAATGTAACTATTTTATGCAACAGCTGTTTTATTTCATGGATTCAAGTAAAATTCCGAATGAATATCGATATCGATAAAATAAAAATTAATGGTACGGACTTCTCTTTCCGCTACCGCGTCCCCCGCAAAAAGTGACAGACAGTTTTGTTCGGAATATTGTGCTTATGGCTTCTCCAGTGTTATATACTCTAAGTTATAAATACATTAAATAGTTTTTTTTTTCAATAAAGGAGTAATAAAATACTCCTTGAACAAATAGTCGATATTTATTATGTCAATCACTAACTTTTCAATGACAACATAAATTTAGACCAGTTAAAAAGGATGTCGGTTATCTATGGTCGGTTGTTTGACATTTGTAAAAAATCAAAATTTATTCCAGTTTTCGCTTTTATTGTTAATTAAATAGTTTAATTAAAAGATAAGAAACACGCATAGGATTTTAAAGTGGATGTGATAATACGTGTATCCTATTTAGTGCGTATTTAATCAGTGACACGTAGATATCGCGTTCAATTCCCAGGCAAGTCCAATTTTATTGTTTTTAGCGAGTCGCAAACAAATCCTTATTAGTTATCTGTGGCGTTACAGCACTAGTCCGATAAGGCACGCGTTTTTAATACACTGAATTATGAAGCTAAAAACGGTTCTATAAGAGCTACTTTACGAGCAAGTATGTTGAAAATGTGTATATTAAACAGTCTTCCTTAACGTCCTTACATTATTGCAAACGGCAATACGTCCCTCCATCATTCTGCGTCCAATAACAGTCTGTTCAAATCTAATTTATATTTATTTTTCGTTTGTTCCCGAGGGTCGGAATTAAATCCGTCAAATAACGACTTTCAAAATTCGAACAAAACAAAAGGGTCTAATATTCATGAGTAGGCAAGAAAATATACTACGTTGTGCCAGATACAACACAGTTTTTATCTACCTACACGTTCGCTCACGTTATAAAAGTTAACCAAGGGTAACAAGTTACTGCGCCTCTAGTTGGCATGGGGTTGAATACGTGAGTAGTTCTAGTCTATTAACCGCCATCTTACCTCACCCGTTAAACCTGGTATCGATATATTGTTTCAAATGTTACAAGTTTTAATACCAACTTTACTGAATATGAAATACACAACACATAATAAGTAGACTGAAGAAATCTGCCATGTTCGTGACTTTCAAACTTTCGGGGTTAAAATGATTGAACGTTGACTTTCTCATTTTCGATTGTGAAGTAAGCACAATTTCATGTTTATTTGGAGGCAGCCATCTTTTTAAATCAGATGTTTTCATTCAAACACGGAACAGGCTAACTTATCGATTTTCCAGAGCTACATGTCTAGAACCAGTTTAATTAAAAAGATATTGATAGGGTTTCAATTTAAACTACGATTGGCATAAATGTTGGGATATTCTAATTTACCAAACTGCTAACAGACACTGTCTTACCTACCTAATACGATAAATTAGGCATTGGAACCAAATTATCTTACCCTACCCTACTTTTAAATTTCCTTCGCATGGTTTTCAGAAGAACAAAATACGTCAATAATGAGGTCACTTTTGTATAAACACGCCTACCCTACACTTTATGCATAAACTGTGTTGTTTTTCCCAGAGACTTGTTATAAAGTTACTTCGCTCTGGGGTAAACAAGCGTATCTGAACATCAAGAGATAAGACTCGATCGAGACTTCTCCACAGCTATACTTTATCGGAGAACGCAGCCTTCTAAATTCAAAAGATCTGACGCGCCAAATCCGGATTATGGCTTCACAGGACCGTCCTGCGAATTAATTTCGGGAAGCCAAGCGAATCTTAATATCAGAATAACCGAAAATGCCAATATTAGCAGAGGCGTTGTAGAATCAGTGATTTACGCACGCACCACTAATTTATTTATAGTTAACAATTGTGTACCTACAAACTGGCCGTAATGAATATTTAACCGGATCAACGCGAAACTTCAACGTACATGAATAAATTATTACAAAGCGGGCATTAATATTATAGGTATGGCATGTATATTTTGAAGTCTTTAAACGAAATTGCTTCCTAAATTCTACTACATTGCTAACGAAATCTTACATCAACAGGAGTAGTTTCCTAATGCAGTAAAAAATAAAAAAAATAACTTAACATTATGGCGCCAAAACACGTAAGAAAAATTAAAAAGAACACATTCGAATTTCAAAACGAAGTCGAAATAAGTACCTAGTGCTGTTTCATCGTTCAAAACATCACAATGCTCACGTAACATCACAAATTCATCAACAACAGATGTTGTGAAAAGTCCGCGCTGTTTTGTAGGGAAACGCGTCTTGATTATGTAAATACTTTCCTCCGCCCCAGTCTGAATACAAATATCAAATGTGACCTTTAACTTCATGGATGAATGCCTTTGTTCACAACGTAGGTCACGTGCATCTTTTTTTTTTCTTTTCGTTTCTAATGTTGTCATTCTTTAGATGGTGTTTTATGATGAACGTTGCCATATTTTTGTAATTAATTTCTTATATTGAGTTCGTAATGAGAGTCAATCGTTTACGTTGTCGATATTCAGGCAAAACATATGTTGATATTGAAAAAAGAGAAGTTAAAAAAAAAATCTGTAAGGTAACTTTTAATCGTGCGGTTTAAAAATCTCTGACATGCGTATGTAGTTTTAGATTGTTAGTATACCAACGGGCAACGGACTGCAAAAACATTGACTTAGCAGAACAAATGTTTGAAATTTAAAGATGGATTATGGTTATTTAAAAAATATCTGGAACAAAAGTCAAAAGTTCAATTAGTCCATCATTATTATTTATAACAATTTTTTGCCGGCAGCTTCGCCCGCGTGGTCTTCGGAAATTAACCCGCGGCAACGCACTACCGGGATAAAAATTATGTACTACACCAGGTCATGATCTACAGCATGCCTACAAAAACCACTCAGTGGATCCCAAATAGCAGGAAACGACTACGCGGCAGGCCCAGAAAGAGATTGGAATGCATGCTACCATCGTATATGAATGATTTACCTAAGGAAATCGGCAATGTATTAAATGCGAAGAACTGCTCAAAAATATTAAAAAGATACTTTCTAGATAGCAGTGCGATCTAGAAAAAATCCATATACCTACCAATTTGCAAATGAGTAATAATATGTAGTGGCACCAAGTTGCCGTGTCTGGCCACACCACTGTTAAACCCGCGATGGTTTGGTGGTGTGTTTAACCAAATGTCTGTTTTTGTTTTGATTAATAAAAAAAAATAAAAAAAATAAAAAAAGATGACGGGATGAGTCGGACTCCTTCTTAAAGAATTGGCCCGCAATCGCAGTAGACCGGGAAAATTGGAAAGAGAGAAGGAAGGCCTTAGCCCAGTAGTGGGACAATATTTACTAATAATAATACTAGCTGTTGCCCGCGACTCCGTCTGCGATCCAGGATGAAAAGTAGTCTATGTCCTTCTCCAGGTCATGGTGTGCCAAATGTCATCTAAATCCGTTCAGCCGTTTTGGGCAGTTCAGGCATCATCGCTATTGCGTAACACATTAAAATTAGCAATGGCTTTCGTTTTGACAGTTCAACAACATACATTGCGTTATTTACGTTGTCGACCTGACAAATTTTTCGAACATATGAAGCAATGGATTAGCAATATCCTTCAAAATCAGATTTAGATTGTTTTTTTTTTTTTTCAGATTGAGGTTGTAAGTGTGTTACTCAATTATGGTGCTGGTCATATTGACGCGCCGGTTGCGATATCTACCTACTTAAAACATGAAATGCCAAATACCTAAAAGAACCAACCTAGAATTGATGTTCCGAGTCGACAAGCTCAAAAGGTACAACATAATCCTTCTTGTACCTTTTATGTAATCCTACCCGTACCTGCCAGATCCTTCTATACCATAGTCTATAATCCTGTACCTACCGGTACCTATCTCCTTTTAGACGAACTTGAAAGCTTTTAATGCACCTTCTTAGTAAATACTTATGAAATGGCACTCGATATTTTACAGCAAAAGTAAAGTATCTCTGGGGCAGAGTAAGCAAGAGGCAAAAAAATATGTTCTCAAAATTGCTTGGAAATTCGAGCATTATTTTGACAACCTTCTTTGAGATAAATCGAAAATGACGTATTGGTGAAATACATGCGAGCAGCGGCAGGCCACTATGAAAATCAAAATCTGTCGTGTTCAGCGGCCAAATAAATTACTATTAAAACTCATATCTATCGTATAACCTCCTTTTTTTAAGTCGGTTAAAAATGGAACGGACTTTTTGCTTCGAAACATGGCAGCCAAGGAGGTAACTTATCAAAGATTTTATTTAAATTTCAAACTGGCTTGCAAATACTGGCTTGTTTAAAGTAAAAAAGAAACAAATGAACATATTGGCACGTGAACAATTAATTATTTTTCGTGATTCTGGAATTTTTTATTGTTGATTCTCAAATAAAATGTTCTACAAAGGTACTACTTAGTTTGAATTTATGCGCATTATTTGAGAAAAATACTATAGGTAATACTATAGGCCTTGGCCGCAACCAGGCATTGATGGACGAACGTTCGTCCATCAACGCCTCTTTTACCGGCCCCTAAATTAATGTACAATTCCAGTAAAATATTCGTTGTGTTAAGTTTAAAATATACAAACGCACACAGCGTTTGTATATTTTAAACTTAAGTCAATCACAGAAGACCGATGTTAAAGACTTGTCTACTTAAAAGATACGCAATTAAAGTGCAATTAGCTACCCACTCATCTGCCTTTTTAGTTGACCTTACTTACCTACTGAATATAGTATACAACACATGGCCACACAGGGTGTAAAAATAACCTGACCGAAGCCCAGAGTCACTTGATCTTCACGATATGATGCTTTTTTTTTACTGAACCATACCTGAGGACCTGGGGACTAAGGTCCTCGCGCACATGTGGGAGTTGCGCGAGGAGGCGAAACGCCGGGGTATAACTCCGCTGCCGCAACAAATCGCGGCACAGCGGACAGAGCTCCGGCGGGATCTCATGGCGGCATGGAGTGTGCGATTGTCGCAACCCAGCGCTGGGCACGCCACAATTGCGGCGGTAAGTCCCCTCTTTGAGGAGTGGCTGGAGAGGCGCCACGGCGTCCTCACCTTCCGCCTGACGCAGGTCCTCACCGGACACGGTTGCTTCGGGAGGTTCCTGTTCAGGATCAAGCGGGAGGAAACGCCCGGGTGTCACCATTGTGTGGATCGCCCGGAGGACACGGTGGAGCATACGGTGGAGGTCTGCCCGGCTTGGGCGGAGCACCGCCGTGTCCTCACGGAGGCGATCGGTGGCGGCGATCTCTCGCGTCCGGCCCTGGTTCAGGCCATGGTCCGGAGCGAGAGTGCATGGGAGGCCGTCACCTCCTTCTGCGAAGCAGTTATGCTCGCGAAGGAGGAGGCGGAGCGCGCGAGGTAGATTGAAGCTGCACGCCCTCGCGCCCCTAGTCGCCGCAGGAGACGCCCCGGGCGTCGGGAGTCACAAGCTGACTTCCGGCCACCGTAGGCGCGGGCCTGCGGACGGTGAGCGATGGGCAGCTCGCCGTCCGATAAGGACCAGGCCCGGGTCGACGGCGCGTTGTGTTCCACGCGCGCCTCAAAGGGATGTCAGCACCAACTGACGGGGTCCGGAAGGACCAATGCCTGCTGGGGTTGCGGGTCTGTCCGAAAGGGACATCGCGACCCCAGCACATAGGCAACGGAAGGAACACGGGTGGGTTTTAGTCAGTAAAAGTCTGACACTCCCTCTCGCTCTGCCCAGAGCGGGAGGAGTCATTTGACGATTTCACACCCAAAAAAAAAAAAAAAAAAAAAAAAGGACCTGGGGACTGGTTACAGTGAAATTGAAGGTCCATTTTGTTTTAAATGGTTTGAGGTAACATTAAATTAGCCCACGATGCCTGTACCGTTGCATGCACCCTGTTAGCACAATATTTTGAGTGATTTACATTGCGCACTACCGAAAACACAGAATTATCACACCAAAAATAAAAGTCATTTCCCAGAAATTATTTTTAGTTTAAGTTTGTTAGTTCCATGTACATACTGCGTAGATCACGGCTTCGTGAAAGGTCTTGTTACACCCTGGACAATCTGACATCGTAACCAGGGTCAAATTGAATTAGCTAGCTAAACTCCTCAGACGTGATGGATATCGATAACAAAAAAAAACAAACAAAAAACACGACTGCCAAATAACGAACTTTAAATAAAAACAAGTTGTATTATTTAATTTGTATATACAAAGCGAACGGTTACCCGTTTACTCGCTGACTAAATAGATAAATAAAATTCTCATTGCTATCGGGGGACCGTTGTGTAACACTTTTTAATCTAAAAGATACATTTTTAAGCACTAAAGGTGGTTTTATACTCTCACGGCGAGGCGAGGCGTGGATGGCGTGGGGATGAAATATTCGTTTTATATATTAAAATTATTATATAAATTATATAGTTTTGGAATGTGCTCATCAAGTCCTTCAATTGGATACCCATATTGTAACAATTGAAGACTTTTTTTTTACCATTTCAAAAACTGGCACTACTGCATATTGTTTTTTTTCAATGAAATTTATAGCGTATGTCACCATCGGGACGATGTCAGGATTCTAACGTTACCCCATACATCTAAATCTGTTCAGGCATTTAAAAGTTATGGTGAAACAAAAAACATTCAGACTCCTTTTTGGGCAGTCGTGTAATAATAAAAAGATTTGATACACTTTTTGAGTCAACGACCCTAAGTGTGTAGTGTAGGTTCTTGAAATATTCTTATTTTTGTGTAAACTACACAGACGCTATCGATATGTAAACACGATAAAACAAAAAAAAACATTTTAAACTCATACTCGGTCGGAACGGTCATTTACCCCAGAAAATAAATCATCAAATCTTCTTATTTTCACCCATCACGTCTGCGGAGTTTTGCTAGCTAATTTAAACTAAATTGCTTTGCTTTTTAGCTAAATTGACCCTGTATAAGAATATAAAAGTAAATAGATCCCGGATAACGATCAAGGATAAACGTTTTGATAATCCTGTTTGAAGTTCCGGAAACTGGAGATAGGTATCGAAATATCGTCTTTGCGAAGAACTTGATCATTTCCATCTTTGGAATTTTGGAAAGCTAACTTGTAGACTTGTTTGTAAAACTTCTGCATTTGTTTGAAAGGATGATTTATTGCGGATAGAAATTCATGAGAGGCTTATGACTTGATAAGAATAGTATGATCTTTTTACGCAGGAATCCGCTGGATGCGAGAAGCACAACCGGTCAAAGTTAAATAATTGATTTCAATTAGGACATAAAAGGCACTTTTGAACGTCAAAAGTAAAGTGTGCCGATCCTTGGAAAACGCCTATATCCAGCAGTGTACCTACGTCTTTCAGCTGGAATTAATGAATGATGATCTCTTTGCGACAGTCTGTCCATACTTGAATTCTTTATACATCGAAACCCTGCTGTACCTCGGAGATTTCTTAATATTGTAAAAACTGTGGATCTTGGATCTTATACAATATATTTAAGACAGAAGCTACGAAAAGTCAGAAGGCTAAATTTCTGGCAAGATGTAATCTAACTTTAGAACTTCAGACGGTACCTACCTTCTGCCCAGTTATAGGGTGATAGACTTTAGTTTCAAATGAAGACTAAAACATATGGCGCTGAGCAGACTATGGACAAATTTCCTCGACTAAGGCTGCCTGTCCACTGGAGCGGAGAGGAGAGGAGCGGAGTAGCGGTGTGCCAATATTAACCAATGGAATTGCATAAAACCTCCGCTATGTTTCAGTGGACAGGGATTTGCGAACTAGTTTAAAAATTCATACAAAACCGGGAAGCGGAGTGGGGAAACGGAGCGGAGAAGTGGAGCGGGGAACCGGAGCGGGGAAGCGAAGAGGCGACGCGGAAAAATACGTGAACTCGGTCTAGCTCCGCACAGTCCGCAACACCGCTCCACTACCTCGCTCCGCACAGTCCGTAACTCCGCTCTGCTACCTCGCTCCTCGTCAATGGACAGACACTATCCGCAACTCCGCTCCACTCCGCTGCCATTCTCCTCTCCGCTTCCTCGCTCCGCTTCAATGGACAGGCAGCCTAAAGAACGTATGAAATCCCGGCAGTCTGTTGGTCCTATGTTTGCTTTGCATATAGATTTCCCTATTCTCTATCGTCGCGGACAAATTGTCCACGGATAAATAGTCTAGCACCTGCTTAACGCCTAACAGGAAAAAGCAAGTCAAACCTGTTGGTAGTTATTTCATGAAAAATATTTAAATATATCCGCATCTGGTAAGTCTGGAAGCCAAACATAATAAAAAAAAACGCTATCTCACAAAGTAAAACAATAACAAACTCAGGTTACAGTACGACACAAATTACATGTAGCAAAAATTTGAAAATTTTCATTAATTCGTTTCAATTTTACGAATGTATTTGGTTAAATGACTTCACAAGATATTGCGTTTGCGTGAAGATCATTTTCACCTAAAGCAGTAATAAATATTGGTGATTTTGAAGGCGAACTCAGTTCGGATGGTGATCGGTTTTACGAATTTTGCCGATGCTAATCTAAGTTGTGTAGTACTGTAACTGGCCCCTTACTCCCCATTTATTTATAAACAGTCCCAGGAAACAGCTGTTTGAAACACGACGCCGCGTAAAGGCTACCTACTTCCGGTTTGTATAGGAAGTGACGGCGGTTTGTTTACACCTACCCACATTGTTTTTGTTTTGTTAGGGCTTCAATTTAGCGGTCATTTGAGTGATTCGAAGATGCGGTAGTCTTGTATACGGAGCGTGGGACTTATTGAAGATTTCAACGATGTTTAAATAAATTAATCGTTGGTTATGATTTTTAAAGGAAACGGTAAGTTATTTACTAGTTCAACTCTCAGTCTCATTTTAGCACCGATTATGTGTCGTCTAATGTTTTGTGGTACTGAACGCGTCTGAGTTCCATTACCACAAAACATTAAACGACAGCGCTTTATATCGCTAAAATATAACCCGACCAAGTGAAATTGCTCGTTAGTTTCGTATTACACGTATGTTACTTTGAGTTGATAGAATTTAGGATTATTAGTTGTTGATTGAATTGGCGCTACGTAACTTAGTAGAAGTTCTTTATTTACAAAATTTATAGCTTCTCGTGACGGGAACTTTAGGTACCTATATTAAATCCTAAACTAAATGACTTTACATGAAAAATAACATGATACGAGTATGAAACGCAGCCAACGTAGACTTAATTGAATCATTTGAACCTATTTATTTTAAACAATTTATATATTGAAAACCTACAAATGAATATAAATTACCTACTGTCTAACTAACAGTGTTATGGACATGTGAACGATAATACATCTATTTAAAAAAAACTTACGACTGGAGCCGAGTACACGCGATTCAGCTTCACCGAACCGAGGGTAACGATTCAGTTTCGTTCACTGATTAAAAATAGCGCAAAATGCACCTAAAGAAGTTCGCACTTCAAAAACATTACCTTGAGCGCATTCCTCTATTGATATGAGATGAGTAACAAATAACCTAACCCAGTTCCCTAACACACACAGAAGACTATGACGTCACTCACAAACGCAACCACTCCACCAAAATACACAAATTACCTAATGACGTTATTTCAACCGCAAAACTAGTTATAACTTCATTAACCACGTACATTAACCAACAATTATGCAATTAACTCGGTGGTTTTTGATTAGGTAATAGGTAGGTACATATGTAGGTACTGTGACCTGACACCCTTTAGCAATAGGTCAGTCTACCTGACCTGCATCAAGGGGCCGATGGCTATAGGTATCGTTTGATTAATTTATACTACTATTAGGTATTACTACTGCTACAATTAAAAAGAAAACGATAGAAAAATGTGCCAAAACATGAAGCGTCCTTGATTCTCGTCCAATTATCGAATAGCCGCCTACAAAGTTTTACTTAAAAAAAATATTGATTTGATTATACAAAGCATTTTAACTTTGAATTCTGGTAGGTTTAAATCTCAAAATTCCGATCCGTTGACCTGTCACATTTTATTATGTAGCAATAATTTGTGTTTATTCATAGCTACACCAAGTTTCTTATAAAAACAAAAACAAATCAACCATAAATAAGTTCTGTAAAAAAACACCGCTGTTTTCATCAGAATATAACAATTTCTTTAGAAATATGAAACAAGGCAGACCTTCGCCTTGATTGATTGAATATTTTATGTTATACAACATTTTCCCTGTAAAAGACGTAAGTCTTCAGAATACAAACAACCTGTAAGTTGCAACAGGTGCAGGATCAGTGCCACTTAAAAAGTTTTGTAAAACAATTTAGCTTACACCGATACGACGCCGAAACTTGTCAAGACTTGAAAATAATCAGCTTTATGTCATAAACAAATTGTGCTACCCGACATTTTGCTGATTGGAATTTCTTCTCGTGTTTGCATGTCAACAATACACAGACCTGTAGGCGCTGAGCAGACGATGGAGTTTGTCCGCGGACAAGTTGGATCGTACGGTAATCTAACCCACACGTAGGAAAAATTCCAGGATTTCCATACGTTACCAAATCGTCCATGGTCTGCTCAACGCATTAAAGGAAATAAAACTAGACACTTTGTATAGTTTTCAGCACAATAGAGAAATGGCATCCTTAACTATAATTCTCTGTTATCAACAGTGGGCAAAAAATCTATCAATCTGCGTTTTCCAAACTATGTTAGGAGCGGCTATCCACATTAGTCATCCGCAGGTAATAATATTAATGAAAATGAGGCATAAGGCTAAAGAAAAACGGGAAACTTTACTTTCTGAAAATGTCCATACCTTTTTCCGAAAGCGGAAAAACTACTAGACTGGTTCAGACAGTTTTGAGTACCTATTCCAAATCTATCGACAAAAAACTTGAGGAAATGTCAACCTATAATAACCTACAAGACAACAAACTTTGATTAAGAAGCCCAATACTTTACAGCCCTGTTAAAAAACCTCGAAGGCAAAGGTCATTCGTTAACGAATGCCTACCTCCTTTGACTCATAAAGTAGAACGAGTACATTCGACCTTAGAACCTCAACAACAAATTACTGACACCTAAAACCTCTAATTTGTTAACCGTATTTAGAGCTTTTACTTTACGATCATTTTCTTAGCGCTTGTCAGAGAAACACTTACTATTTATTTGTGTGAAATTCTTGGTAAAGCGAAAGAGAATCCCTTTAATTAAAATGTCGTCTTCATTTTTACACACAAATAAAAGGGAAGTTTCAGTTTAGATAAGTCAGGGAAATTAATTCTAAATTGACTATCAACTATAATAATATGACAGATAAATGAGATGGTTTTAACACAGCTCATTGACGTAGGGTGACAATTTGCTTCCCAATTAATTTCCCTAACTTAATGATATAGACTTAATTAAATGTAGCGTGTCTACTTTCTCTACATAAACATTTTCATTCACTCTTTTCAGTCTTAGATTTGGATTTATTGTCAAAATGCAGTCATGAGCAAATATCGTGTTGTCGACACTGAATATTATCTGCCATTTTCACACGTAATATTAAATAGAAAACGTTTTCCGCTTCCAGCCCTAAATAACATATTCTTGGAACCTTCAACATACATAATTATAATTTTAAGCAAATTATAATCGCTCCCTCGATGTCAAGTTCAGGGTGCCATGACACTTCGGTCGGCCATTTTGTCTTGAAACAGCGCACGCATGACGAACCATGTCATAAACAAAACTACAAGACCGCAATATGGGCGCCATTTTGAGCTTACGACCCGGGAAAATTATGCTCTCCGATGCCAAAAGTTCCTAATGTCATAAACGACTAATGAAGAATAATTGGACAAAAGTTATTTAAGTAGGTAGGTAGTATGCTTATTTTAGTGATAACCAAATCCTTGAAATGTTAATAAGAGTTTTGAACAAAGAATGAGTGCGCCATTTGATCATATAACACGAGTTAGGTACTACGGAAAATATAACGGTCTTTTGCTATCGGATGTTAGCTTAATAACCTATATTTTAGTATAGTTTTTATATACATGAATAGCGCGGCTAAAATAGCGCGCAAAAATAGCGGCTCTGCTCTACAGAGCCGCTATTTTTCAAACGACTCACAAAGCAGCCATTTATAGCGGTTCTTAATGACTTGAGTCTTTTCATTATATTCAGATAATAAATTAAGCTTGGTGAAATACGGCGGGGATGCGTAATTACTGCCGATGAACCTAATTATTTAAAGAATCCTTGAATAATGATTCGTTTGATATTTCCATGAAACTTTTTTCCGCATTTCCAATACGTTTAAATACCACATTTATTAGAGAGCTATTATGGACTGTATTAGCAGCTAAATACTTTTTAATGATCATTTCTACAGGATTTCTACCCTACCAGTAAGCTTCAAAAGTCGACCAATCAACAATAGCAACAAGTAGATCACATGACACGACAGCCAATCAACCCGTACGTAACCCGTACCTACCTCGAATGATGTCACTATGTCACTATTTCCGAGATAGAGTGATAAAACTATCTTTTGGTGCTTGAATGACATTGACAGGGGTGCGTTGTTGGTAATTATTTGTGTGTATGAAATTGTATTGAAAAAACAAGATGGCGGCGTTAGTTCCGATTCTTGCCACGCGCCAAAATATTGTTGTACACACGGCTACACATCAAGCTATACATTTCCAGTTTATGCTGATCTCGCATTGTATAGGATTTCCGTACAATGTGAGGTCAGCTTATACTGGAAATGTATAGCTTGATGTGTAGCCGTGCGTACCTAGAGTCCGCGCCAACAATGAAGTCCTTTTGACGCGGCGCTAGTGTCTGTGTCATTGCACCAAATTGCTTTAAAAAAATGTAGTTCAACAATTTTCAGCCGGACTTCAGTGCTGGCGCGGACTTTAAGTACCTACTAAATCCCAGCAACCATAAAACTCAAAATTTTCAAAATTCAAAAGTCATTTATTCAAACTAGGCTGAGAATCAGCACTTTACGAACGTCAAAATTACATAAGACAGTCCCCCAAAACGCCCACCCTTCACCACTTCCTAGTGCGTTAGCTAGGAAGAAGAAGTGGCGCAACAAACTCCCCAGCGCCACAGCTGTCTGTTTAGTTAGAAGAAAAAAAAAGATTCTATATAATAGTATTCAAAATAATTTACATTACGCAACACAAAAACATAATTTAAGTTATAAGCCATATATAAGCTAGCACACGCCAATATACCAAACAAAATCATCGAGAACTATACTCAGACAGATCTATACATAGACACTAAACTTTACTGAATATACTAGATAAACGAGGCATAAAGTTAACACAGGTAAACTTCAACAACTCAAATGATACTAAAACATTACCTTTGTTTATTATGCCGTTATAAATGTTGTTATCCTTTCAGCAAGTTATCTTAGAAGTGATAGATTTCGCTCAAAGGCTCATATTCCACTCATGTTATACCTACCCTCACGTCTTCAAAGCAATTTGCAAGAAAATTGCTCATCTACATTACCTTTCTCTTGAAATTGGGGATCACAGAATGTTTGTGTCATATTAAGCTCTTCGAAGAAAAGTAGTAAACACTGAGCTACGCTTTATAATAATAATTAATACGATTATTCGTAGAAACTTGTCATTCATAAATCAGTTATCGTGAAATGAATTTTGCATTTTTAATGACCAGGCCACGTCTTAACCAGAAGCCATGGTCGCGCGAGTACGCGATCAGAAAGATCTTTTTCGACGCTACCACGAGTTCGGGCTTTCCGGACAAAATTAACTCGACGATCGCGCCGGTTATGACGCGGCCGTAAAAATATCGCGGCGGGATTTTATCGCGCACTTGATTTTCAACTCTCGCTGTTCAGCCAAGTGGTGCGAATCCAACGTGCTGGGAAGTACTCCAACAGTGTGTTTTTTTACACATTTTCAACTCTCGGTGCTAAGCAGAGCGTTGAATAACCAGGGCACGAAAAAAAATCGCCTGTGCTAACCTGGGCCTAGACAAAGTCACGCGATCATTAAAGTCGCGTATGTAGGTACGTAATTTTTCAGATAAACGATCGCGTATTCGCGCGACTATCGCGCGCGGTTAGAACGCAGGGTCAAAATCTTTGAACAGAAGTGGTTTCATATTAACTACTTTAGTAGCTCTTAAAAGTTTTCCGACCCACTAGAAACAAAGTACCTAGTAACATGTTATATTAAACAACACTGGTACAAAGTTAAACGGCCATTATAAAGTTTACACGAGCTACAAATATGTGCTAACTTAATTTCAACACTGTTTTATAGCTCCCCACAAACAATCGTAAAAAAATAAACGCTGTGCTTTTGTTTTTGAACTAACAAACTGTTTCGAACACGTTCGAATGGATTTAAATACTGCAACCATCTGTGGACATATCAACAGTAAATAGAACACACCTTGTCCGTTTAAGGGGGATGCGCTAAGATAGCCCGCGAATTTAAAATTTTCTTAAGTTTTTTGCAGTTTGCAGGTCAGTGCCAGGTTGTATGTTAATTAAAATATGATTCGCGACCGTAACAAACATGGCTTTATATAATTATAATCATTACAATCAGGAATACAACTCCATAAGTAAGCACAACGTCAAATGTCATGTTTCCATGAAATAGTCATTCAATGGAGTTATATGAACTTAAAGAGTTGTATTGATCATTTTTATGATTACAATTCTATAAATATACATTTGATACAGCCGCGAATCATATTTAAATCAACTTACAACATGATACTGACCTGCAAATTGCAAAAAACGTAACAAAATTTGAATTTCCTTAGCGCATCCCCCAGTTATCTGTGGGAGTTCAGAATAAATATTTGTTACAACTTTTTTTTTTATCGTGCGGCAATTTTCCGCATCCAGTAATCTTTATTTTTGTTGAATCACCTCGGAAATGAGAAATTGATTGGTTTCAATGGATACAAAAAAGAAAAGCTTCTTGTTGCCTATATTTATTTTTAGAACCAACCACATATTTTAGCAACAAAAACAGATGATAAAAACCATCGCACAGATAATAAATCTGCTGAACGAACAAGGTCATAGATAATATGAAATCTCGAGTAATCCCTCTGGCTCATAATGGATAATGTTATATTATGTTCACTCAATCTTCCTCACAAAAATTGTTTCAACCAGCTATGACAACTCGTGTACGCGAAACATTTTTATTTTACTAGAATTTTTCGCGACCTTTTCTGCGTAGATTTCGTTCATGAAATTACTAGTTGCTGTTCCAATGTAGTAACACTCATTTATAGGACAGAGAACTAAAAAAATCTTTCAAATTTCGAGTGAATACGATTTTCCATCATTTGTTACCTATTTCACCCCCTAGAGGGTGAAAAAAAAAATAATAATTTCAGTGTACCCTTAAATTCGCTGAGAAATAAAACTAAAAAAGAAAGAATGATGTTTATTTGAACAAAGCTCGTGAAACACCAAAAAACAAATACCAAAATAAAAAAGTGAAAATAATGTTTTAACCACAATAGCGTGTGCCTCGCGGCAAAAAGGGTCAAACCACGAGTTTCTTGTTTCAGTGGGTAACATTCACGAAATTGTTCGTCATGTAGGAACTTATAGATATGTAGACAGATTATGAACTGTGTACATATCTCTCATTTCTATATATTGCTTCTTTAATGTTTTCTATATTATTTTAAGTCTAATACCTGTAGAAAACATTATCTGCAAACCCAATCGAATTGGTGTTAAGAACACAGTAGGTACTCAATTACATAAAGTATCCAATTGGGTATTTCACGAGCTTAATTAGGCCACGAATGCCAATGATTGGCATCTAATTAAGAATGACTTGTATGTAGCACGAGAGCCTGTGTAGCCCGTATGTATATTATATAACTACATACGTATATAATATATAGAGTTAAACACGTAACCATTTACATAAACGGTCTGCTCGGAATAAGGCAATCAGGAACTGTTCGAACAACTTTTAAATTAATTAAAGTTCAACGCAGTTCAGTTTCCCTGTATTTTGCTGAACTGTTTTTACTCAAGAGGCAACTTTTCCAAGAACAGGACAGTTCATTATCATAGTTCATTAACATAGTTTAAGTTGGAATAGCAAACAAAGCATGTAAGGTCTATTCAAATCTTTGTTTCCAATTGATATTATTTCCACTTAAACAAACATCAACTTTCTGATAGTGTAAATAAAGTTGATTTTACACTGAATACTACTGTTAAAAGAGTTTAAAAATATATATAGTTTTAGCGCAAACTTAACCTTATGAAGGCATTACAGTTATTTTTCATAAAACTCGTGTTTGTTTACATGTTTGGCAACTAAGTTGCGAATGCAGTATACCTACACCATTTAGGGACAACAAAGGCAAAGACAAAAAAAGGGAGACCGAGAAGAAAGTACACGGATCAACTGAAAGAAGCCAAGCTCGTATCCATATTCTGGGCTTACTATATAGATTTCCATCGATACGCTGAAAAGAACTCAAAGAAAACGCAAACTAGAATCATACTATATAGGCAGCTAAAAGAATTACCAACCAGATATATAAAATGCAATGTAAACCGCTACAGCAAGAAATGTCCAACACAAGATCTCAACCGTTTATAAAAATATAGCATAAAAATAAAAATGTTCACCCTTCCGATATTTTCCGCAATACAAAAACCGAAAGCTATTTCACCCATTTTAATAATAAATTATGAAGAACCACCCATTTCCTCCACCATTAAAGTCTTATACTCCGTAAATCCACAAAAAGTCCATTCACACAGGATAACACACATAGATTGAAACTGCTCGTGTGTAAATTGGTCTGTGCAACTGAGCTTTGATGAATAAATCTAATTTGAGCACCTTTGTGCACTATTTGACAATTCATTTACCGAGACAATTGAATCGTGCAGCGAGATAAATGGGTTTGAAGAGTTTGCACTTTGACAAATGGTTCTTTTAGACCGTTTTTTGTCGTGTCTGACGGTACCTGGTGTACCTACTACATAACATTACATCACACTTCTGTACCCAGACGATGACATTTTGATACAGCCGATTCAAACTTAATGGCGACTCGGAACATGAGGCGAGTCGCTGCGCAGTAACGAATTCATGAGTCAGCGGGTGTGAGGGGTGCGGTACTGCGCAGCGCGTAGCGCACTTCCGAGCCGCCATTAAATTTGAATTGAACTGTACTTTTACATTTCACCAAAGTCTGATCTGAAACATACCATAGGTTGAAGCAACATTGAAAGTTACGGCCGTCTAAGCAATGTTTAGATGATGCAAGCCATTTATTGCTTCAATTTTATTGTATGCCACAGGCAAGAAACGTGCATCGCGTAAATGGTACTTTATACTCAGACTTAGGTCGAATTTCACCAACAAAAACTGAACGCGATCAGCACATATACCACGTTTAAGAGCTGTCAGTGTCATTATTTTCTTTGGAATATTGAGACTGACAGCTCTTGAACTCGGTTTAAATGTGCTGATCGCTTTCAGTTTCATTGGAGAAATTCGCCAGAGATACAAAGAAAATCATTTGAAAAATGAAAGAAAAGCCTGTGTAAGCATCTTCACGAATGTATGTTTTTAAAGAACATAAAATTCAGTTTTCTAAATGACCTTAAAAAGGTAGCGCTGACTCAGCTTAGGTACTGCATTCTCATTACATTAACTTTAGTGAGAGTAATTGCTAATTAGGGCAGGTTGCCTTGCACTTAGCAAAAAGGTTTTATGCACTTACAACAAGGCTTTGTACTTTCACAATCCTGCAGTTGTAAGTACTAATTAGTCTAATTACCTAGAGTAATGTAATAAACTAGTGCTGTGCCCTTAACTGAATATTTTTCGTTTAATGACCCATTTTGTGTTTTAATTTTCATTTAAATGGTTTCTCATTACTAAGGTTTACTTCTACTTAAGGTTTATTACTTAGTTTTTTACTAAACTTAGATTTTTTTTATTTTACTAAACATCTTTAATGCAGAAATATGGTTACTTAGGACTAACATTTTATAACTCTTCTCATGAAAGTTATTTCACGACTCACATATTTTTATTATTAAAATAGTTGTTCAGATGTATTCTCAATTTATTTAATTTAAATAATATCGCAACCGCTTTAAAGACTATATCAGCTTTGTTGTCAGCACTTCAGCTACAATTCGATATCTAAATCTTGATGTAACTTCCGTTATAGCTTCTAGAATAATCAAAGACATTGTTATCTGCACAATGTCTGCGACGAACGTTTGACATTTGACGTTGCTATCCGTTTGAAGATATCACGTTTGCTGCTGTAAACAGATCTCACAAATTAATGGAAATGTCCCTCAGTTTATGGTATACAACAGGATTGATAATAATATGATTTAAGATTTCTTGTGGTTATAATCTTGTTCTTATCGTGTGGATGGCAATCTAAGTGGAATCGGCCTAAAATTTGGCTACGAGTTTGGCACCATATAAGTAGCGTCTATAAGTTCCTGTAACGTGCAGACGAAAGGATATACTGGACACGATATTAAGTGCCTTATTGTTGTAATTAAACAAAGATGGTATAAATTTTATAATAATATGTTCGTATTTAAGTGTTTAAATTCAGTTCCGTGACATAGATAGATGAAACGAGAGGTCGACATCGCCAATTAAGTCAATTAACCTTCACCTTAGCTACGCCGTAGCACATAGTAGCTGCTACGGCGTAGCTAACGTAACAAATACAAAAAATACCAATTCTGTATTTTCTGTGTTATTTTAGTGACATCCTCCAAAGCACAATTAGCTATGAAACCATCTTTTTACAATGTAACAAAAAATAACTCTATAAAAATTCACTAAGCCGAATGATAAGGTGATAATATTGTATATCGTATAAGAACAACAGTTTGAATGTGGGTAGTTTTATCCGATATCAACTCATTTATACATATCGGTGTTATCATATCAGCTCTGCGTGTGCAGATATACTTACATGTCATAGCAGGTTACTATTTACATTATGTGGAATGTGCATTGTTATGTGCTTTTCCTGTTCAATTTATTCATAAGAATAGCATCTATAGTAAATGTATTGACAACAAGGGTTATTTAAAATAGAAAATGCAAAAGGTCATTTCAAATAGTCTCTATACTTTTCAAAAGTTTAATTTTTTTATGTTACAAGTCGTTTTTCATCTAAGATTCGACCTTCAGGAACATTATTCGAAATTTGAAGTTGTGATGGTTCACATCTTTTACTTAGCGACTGATAGTGCAGCCGAAGAATAACATTTCTAAGCTTTTCTAATCGATGAAACAAAGATGTTCAAAAGTAGGTCCCCATGGCCCTTCAGTAAATACAAACGTCTTACTGACAGACCCAGATTGTACATTCCGTATGTAGCACCAACTTGAAACACGTCTTCAAACTGTGAAGTTTTCAAGTGAACCTCAACTGAGCAACTGTATAAGTTTGTATCTTGTGAGACGTGAAGCCTTCCAGATTCTAGAAACTTTGTGTACATGTGGCCTTCCAGATTCTAGCAACTTTCATCTCAAGAGGAAGATACAGGATGATTGTTCAAGTGGTTTTTCATTCACTTTATAATTGGGTGTAGAGAGTCTTTTGTTTTTCTCTTTTATTTTCTGAGCCTTCGTGTCTTGTATCAATATGAACTACAGACCTACTGTTTAACTTAGACGGTGCCTGAGGTAGCTGCGCGGTGCGGGAGGGGTGTTAGTTGACGCCCGTCAGCGGGCAAATGGCTGAGCTCTAGCGACACGTCACCTTAAATCTCCCGCACCACGCAGCTACCTCAGATCAGGCACCGTCTCAGTTAAGCGGCAGGCCTGTAATAGCTCATGCATATATGGTAGTAGCTCCCATCCGTGGCTCCGCCCGTGTGTTATGTCGATAAAAAGTAAATTAAGTTCTTCCCCAGGGTTTAAAATATCCCTATAGCAAATTTAATCAAAATCGGTTCTGATCTTTTCTCTTTATAAATTAGTTTTGAAGTTTAGATGAAACCAAATTTCCATATGGATTAATAAAATGACAAAAAAAAAAAAAAAAAACCTTATAAACACAGTCTGCGTCTGCATAATTCTGTTGTGTGTGTGTAAGATTTGTTTGAAATTGATACAGCTGCATTTTCATTTTCATTTTTTCATTTTCATTGCAATTTCATCTGTAAACGGCATACGTTAGGACTGTTTTCCAGTTCTATTATAGTGACGTAACGTTTGCTAACCACATTCAGTCTCTATTTTGTTGTTAACATACGCTCAAGTGTAATACATGTCGGTAAACCATTTGTATAATGATCCGAGATCCGATCACTGAAATGTCATTTTCTACATTAATTGTGCAGCACAAGTGAATACCCGCGAAATTTCGCGTTGTTGCATAACTTTTTAATTAGACTTTTCATTCATATTGTTTATGACACGTCTTTAAGTCATGAGCTATCCGAAAAAAATATGTGACCTAGGTCTTAAAATTCGGTGTGAAATTGATTCGCTGTTACAAAATAGCGGGCCACAGAATATATCAACATAAGTTTATCTGAATACATAACGAATGTACTCAAACCATTAACCCTTTCACGGGCAGTACGAAATAAGTAGTTTTTATTGTTTTAATGAGTGTTGACGTAGTTAGAGGTCCGGTACATAACATTTCTGAACAATTGCACCCCCCCAGACATCCCTACTTACTTTTATGGGGGGTGGCAATATGTTTGCCTATGCCACGTCTATATATTTTTTGGCAATATAGTTGCCAATGCCCGCGATTAATTTTGGTTTCAGTGAACATAAAATGCAACAACAAATTATATATTGTATGTACCATTTATATATGAAACATAATTGAATTAAAATAAAACACAAATCAATTAATATAATATATAAATATTATAATATATAATATAAATATAATATATATATACATATAATAATAATATATAATATAATAATCAGTGAACATAATAGCATGGTCAATAATTATTACAAAAACATAAAAATACTTATATTTCTCACGGCCAAATTAGAGATTCAATCAGATTTTTACGCAATGTCTGTTAAAATACACCGCAAACTACATGTGGCGACACTAAATGTCAAATAATACGTTAATCACTCAAATGAAGAAACCAAACAAACCATATGAGGTTTTTGGGTAATGGGGCTAGTAGTACGTAGAATAAAAATATATTTCTGTCAAATCGATTACGCGCCAGATTTACAATACTGCTGTGGCGAATATTTTGCCAACGCTCGTGAAAGGGTTAACACGTGTTATTTGTCAAGGAATACAACACAATGTTCTATATCTCTCTATTATTAGTAATACCTGTGTTAAAGCACTAAGCTGTTATTGACTGACCGTAAGGCCCATTTTACACACGCGTCTTTCTTGCAGTGAAAAACTACGGTTTATATTAATCACTTGAAGCTTGTTGACAGACACGGTTTTTCTACGGCGTGGTTTTTACGCCAAGTGTAAGCTTGGTCGTCAGTGTTGTATAGATCACTATGGAAGCTTGTTGACAGACACGGTTTATACACCGTGTGCAGGCACAGTCGTCAGTGTTTATGGATCACTATGTAAGCTTGTTGACAAACACGTTGTTTCTACGGCACGGTTTATATGCCATGTGTAAGCTCGGTCGTCAGTGTTGTATGGATCCCTATGAAAGCTTGTTGACGCACACGTTTTTTCTACGGAGAAACCATGCCGTGTACAAAGAGCCCAAAGCCCTTATCGATACATCACTCATTCAGCTTTTAATGCCTACATTCCTTAAGCTATGTAAAATACGGTATTCAGCTGCATCCGGTTAGACTGGAAGCCGACCCTAACATAGTTGGGAAAAGGCTAGGCAGATTGATTGATTCCCCCAGCTTTTATAAACCCTCAAAAGGGCGGAGCTGTAAAATATGTTGTATTTTATTAACACAAATCGTTCAAAATTGACAATAAATTCGTAGACGGTGGGTGATTGAATAAATCAGTCGTGCCCTTTATGTAACCTTCGTTTTAAACCATTGTTTAACATTCAACGAACCGTGGTTAATTGTAACGAGGTTTATATTGTGCTTGAGAAAATTTTACGCATTCAATATCGAATAAATGAAGATTTGAATTGAAGAGCTTCTTAAAATGTCAAGGGGTTATGAATGTACTCAAAACATGTTATTAAGATATAATTTGTTTTTTTAAACTAAAAGCCACGTTTATTATTATGAAAAGGTTTACTATTATTGTAGGTAATTATTGACGCCCGTCAGCGGGCGAATGGCTGAGCTCTCGCGACACGTCACCTCGAATCTCCCGTACCACGCAGCTACCTCAGATCAGGCACCGTCTCAGTTAAGCGGCAGGCCTGTAATAGCTCATGCATATATGGTACTAGCTCCCACGCGGGTGGAGCAGCGGGAATAAGAATAAGCGGGGTAGGAATAAGTTCTTATTCCTACTTGTAATACAGAATCAGCTAGTACGAGGAATATTCTGACCGTTACTGGCGGCCTTATTATATTATAATATCAACAGTATACGTAACATAATCAATTGTGAACAAGGTAAATTAATAAATTCTTCTTTATTTTCTTGTCAATCAATCTGCCTAGCCTTTTCCCAACTAGGTTGGGGTGGGCTTCCAGTCTAACCGGATGCAGCTGAATATCAGTATTTTACATGGAGCGACTGCCTATCTGACCTCCGCAACCCAGTAACCGGGTAATACGATACCCCTTGGTAGGACTGGTTGTCAGTCTTTCGGGCTTCTGACGACCCGTAACGTTTGCCAAAGATCCATGAATAGTATGGCCACATCTGTATGCATATCGGAGCAGCAATACGCAAAAACCACCACTTAGTGGATCCTAAATAGTAGGAATTGACTACGCGGCAGGCCCAGAAAGAGATGGTGGGATCACCTTCTTAAAGGACTGGCCCGCAATCGCGGTAGACCGGGAAAACTGGAAAGAGAGAAGGAAGGCCTTTGCCCAACAGTGGGACAACACAGACTTATAATAATACTAGCTATTGCCCGCGACTCCGTCTGCGATCCAGGATGAAAAGTAGCCTATGTCCTTCTCCAGGTCAAGGTCTACCCATGTGCCAAATTTGATCCAAATCCGTTCAGCCGTTTTAGGGTGGGAGCGTAACAAAAAAACAAACTCACTTTCACATTTCTAATATTAGTTAGGATAATAATAATAGTAGAAAATGGAGCTTTGTTATGGATTGCTACTCATGGAAGCTCAAATTAATACTTGGTAATAAAAATATTCCACATTTACTATCTGTGGAAATGTTATTCTCTGGAGCATTAAGGAGAAAATCTTCCACGTAACGGAAACCAATATAGATTATATTTTATCTCGGCTAGATTCTCTCGGGAGAGAATGAAATATAATATCTTTTTCGTCGAAGCTTTCGTAATAATAAGGCTGCGGGATATTAATAATTATTAATTAGTGCCTACTGTATGTACATACTTTATTAGAAGGAAAGAAAAAAAAATGCGTTTATTGGCATTACAGCAGAAAAATAAACCTTATAACAAAAAAAAACAGAGAACAATGATTATAATGCCAATAGGGCCTCAGCTCAGCATAATGTCAGATGGCAACACAAAGTGTACCACCTGACGGTGATTTTCAGCTGCAACCCACGAGTGCCATACGCTTGAATAATAAAGACAAGGAAGTGTGTGTCCGTTTTAATAAATTAACAGAATAAATTAAAGGTAAGTAGTAAAAGATAGGATAACATGAAAAGGTCACAAAATCAAATAAAATGTTGTGACATACATGAGTGTGTGTGGTGTGTTGGGAATGAGAAACTAAAATAAATAAATACCCAATATCTGTGTCAAAACTACGAAACGGAACGGACATCAACAACATAGGTATAGAAATAAACCAGCATTGTGTTCTGTATACGCAGGTATACTTTTCTCCAGAGGGTTGAAACCATAACCGCCCAAAAAATAAGTAACACATTATTAAAAATTTCTTCACTGAAATAAGTTCTTTGACCGATCTACTTACTGTGTTACCGGGTTACCATTTTTTTATTTTTTTTTTATTATTTAATTATTTATTGTTTTATCATTACAGGTCTAATGCGATAGCGTGGTCTTAAAATTAATTATTAGTTAGCCTAATCTGTACCACTGCCGAGCAAAGGCCTCGCCCAAATCCTTAATATTTAGTATGTAGATCTATCAATTTATCATCATATACCTACAATACGAGTACAAACAACCACACGAAGCCTTGTTACACTAAAACGAAAAAACCCAAATCGAAATTGCCAAAAAAAGGCATCCCCCAAATCCATAATATTTTATTTAGTATTTAGATTTATCGTATTGAATTTTTCGATAACAATTTATCATCATTATACAAACACAACCACATGAAGCCTTGTTACACTAACACGAAAAAACCCAAATCGAAATTGCCAGACAATATTATTTTACATAATATCTACAGTCTCCACACGGCTTCATATTGGATTGTTAGCACACTATCCGGTTTTCAATTTGCCTAAATAAAAACGATATTGGAAGCGAGAGCCAATCACCAAGCCTACGTACTTCATTCCTTTTTATTCCGAATGAAAAAAATATCCATTTCCATTTCTCGATGTCGGATGAGAACGCCGTCTAATGAAAATGGACACTAAAACTTGTTTTATAGCTGTAACGCGCAATGGATGGAGTTAAAAACCTATCATAGTTCGATATTCTTTATTATTCGTCACTAGCTTCCACTAGCGGCTTCACCCACGTGATATCTTTATAAATTACGAGTAAAGCCTACTAGCTACGCCCCGCGGTTTTACCCGCATAAGTCTCGATCCCGTGGGAATATCGGAATAAAAAGTACTATATGTCCTTTTCCAGGTCATGGTCTACCCATGTGCCAATTTCATCCTTTTTGCGCCAATCCGGAACATACATCCAGACTAACAGACAAACGGACAAATATTTTAAAAACTATTTTTTCGGCATCAGACTAGTAGCAATTACTTTTTGATGTGTAACATCTTTCGAGTGGAATGATTTGGTGAAAAGCAACGGAAGTGTGTAACAGGAAGCCGGGAAAGCCCGCGAATTTGATTTGGCCAATGAGCGCGCGCGGTACATGAGTTGGCACTCACAAACGACCTCGAAGAGATCCCGCCTCTTTAATGGTGCTTATCACCTTAATGTTGGTTATTACCAAGGTGAGATGTCAGATGTTACACATCATATGCGACATCATTTTTCACACAGATAGTTTATAACCTGGATTAACACAAAGGGTACTTTTAATCCCAGCAGTACGTTCCCCTGGGATATTTTCCAATATCCACGCGGATGAAGCCGCGGACAAAACCTAGTTATGAATACAGGAATAAATCATTTTTGTCACAAAACAAATCTTAGGGCAAATTGTAACTGCCGGGGTTGCGGGTTTGTCCGAAAGGGATATCGCGGCCCCGGCACACAGGCAACGGAAGGAACACGGGAGGGTTTTAGCCAGTAAAAGTCTGACACACCCTCCCGCTCCGACCAGAGCGGGAGAAGTTATTTTATAATATCCGACCCTCAAAAAAAAAAAGGGCAAATCTTTGACACGTCTTTCCTCAAAAATAAACTCATTTCTCACTATACGAGTAGACCACAACTCACGTTTTACAAATGAACAAGACAGTAACCACACATAAATAAGAACCAAGGCACAATAAAAAGTTAAAACATTGCTCGAATTAAGTGGCAAATAATAAATGGGCAAAGTTGGCGAGGGTTGAATGAATAATTTGTAGACTCAAGACCGGTGAATTCCCGTCGGCCGACACAGGGTAATGTGGCCAAGGAAACCAGGACCTATGGGACTTCTATTTTTTTCCATCTACCCTAAATATGGGACCAACGGGAATACATCTTCAATACACATTGCTATTATTGACAGGGCTGATAGACAGATAACAAACCTGTCAAGTTAAAGATTGTCATCGAAACTGAACGTCCAATAAAATAACTAGCTTCCGCCCGCGGTTTCGCCCTCGTGGTATGTCAATAAAAAGTAGCTTATGTCCTTTCCCAGGGATTAAGGTTATACCAAATTTAATAAAAATCGGTTCTGCCGTTTAGCCGTGAAAGCGTAACAAACAAGCTCACATTCGCATTTATAATATTATATTTAGAATTCTCACTCAGTAGCAAGTAGCTCGTGGCTAAATAATAACAGCCGCACGGGTCGATTGAGGGTTAAGCTACGCTTGCCGCGGTCATTTCGTAGATGGGTGACCATGTTTTCTTTACGGTACGGCGTATAAAACGCGCCGTAGAAATAACGTGTCTGTCTTCCATAGTGATCCTTACAACACTGACGACCGTGCCAACACACGGCGTAAAACCGTGGTTTTTTACGGCAAGAAAAACGTGCGTACAAAGGGCTTTAGAGGCCTCGGTGTTTATTGGCACTTCAGAGAATGGCAACGCATCTACGATTCCTCTGGTGTCACTGATGTCTATAAGAAGCAGTGACAGTTTTAACCATCTAGCGGGCCGCCTACTTACAATTTTTTTTTATCCTGTTAACGAAAACTGGACGAACTGAACTTACGAGTTCTTGGATTCGGAAAGAATAAGATCGAAAATGTGGATTTCTGACCGCCCTGATTATTTCATATCGTTCCAGCCACATTTGTAACAAAATACGCCCGCATTCGTACAGCCTGAATATAAAAGAAAGTTGTATATTATCAATAAGATAGCCGCCGAACGCCCACAATGAAACATGAGATCGGGCCTAAAATATTTGTAGACAGTTTTTTTTTTTGGTATTTTTATCGAAGGGCACGGGAGATGTTCTTATTTATGTATAACTTTTGTACCTAAATGTTTTCGGTTTTATGAATATTTATTCTCGTACCAAGAATTACATAGGATAAGAATTTCGCTTTAAAAGAAATAGAGACAAGTTTACTGTGTTTGTTAAAGTCAAAGTCAAATCATTTATTTCAAATAGGCCCTTGCAAGGCACTTTTGAACGTCAAAAATTACAAAAAAAATGAATTGATTCTAGTCGCCCGTCGCCGTATTAAAGCCCATTTACACGGAGAAAGAGTTTTCGCCCGTGTAGCGAGAATTAGCATACGTAGATACACGTCAAGCTATTATCGCACTCATGAGTTTAGCATTGATGCTTTTTGGCTCACAGAGTTTGTCACTTTGAGAAGTAGAGAAAATCTTTCCAATGTAAATTCTGAGACGTTTAACACTTTCGACTTTTCATAGAACTCATACGCCATGCCGCCATACATAATAGAAGGGAACCCTCCGCGAGGGTTGCCGGCATTACGTTTGCGCTAATGTTAACCATCGCGGACGGTCAACGGCATTAGGTTTAAAACCGTGTTATAAAACATTGTAAAACGAAGTAAAATTGTATTTTCAGGGGGTCTTGTCGCTATACGTAGTTTCGAACCTTAATTTTTTTTTGTGAATATTTGTAACCGTAATGCTTGGATTTTAAAACCACCGCCTAAACTAATACATCTTGTTAAAACATACATCTGATTTTATTTTCACGGTTTATAATGCTGTATTCGCTAAGAAAAACCTACATTTAAAATGAGCACTCCGCGAGGGCTCCTGGCATCCCATATGCGACTAGGTGAACCCTCCAAGAGGGCTCCCGGCACTAAACGTGTTAACGCAAAAGAAATTCTAATATATTCTCAAGGGCGCCTTCAATTCAGACAAAAACTTAACAATCAGTCACAACTTATCTGTCTTCTTCAATATAAAAGCTTTTTATATTATTGAGTGGTACTTATTTCCTGCGCAGTGACCTTTACAATGCCTTTGATGTGTGCGAAATCGCATTAGCCAATCTAATCAACTTAATCTATGCAGTCCACTGCTTCTTTACAGCAGGTTATCATAGCAGATGGCATTCTGTAGTGTTTTCTTACGCCATGGGAGAAAAGGTTGAGTTTATGTATGTGTGTTTGTATTTCCATTGCCTCTTCTCGTGGATTGCACACTGATGCTACACTAAAAATATAAGCCATTAGAACAAAAAAAAAAACTTTATTTTGCATAATAAGTCTTATCCCTGGTTTATACGATGGCAGTGACTTGATCCAGTGATTCGGAATTTCTGACCCAGTCAATGGGTTCATGTAGACGAGATCGTCAGTAAGTCAGGCGAGGGAAGCTACTGGGCCCGAACATAGACGGGTAGGTTAGCACGAGCCCAGTTCGTGTAAATCTGCCTTTAAATATAAATAGTTCCACAATATTTCAGCAAGCAAAAATTTCCTTAAAATAAAATTATAAACAAAAACACTTGATCAAGTAATCAAAAAAACTTATAATTATTCGAGTACATTACTCATGAGATCAAGTGAACTGTTTTTTATTTATATCTATGGTAGGTACTGTTTTGATGATCACTACCTAAAATGGTGCTCGATGCCATCCTATACAGGGTGTCAGGAACATCGACGCGAAAACTGTTACCATGGATTCAGTACATGCTTCTGAACCTCCCTGCGTTGAAACTTTACTCGGTTATCAAAAAAAAAATCATCTGTTTCATAGAAAACCTACGTGGTCAAAATGTATGGAACGGCAGATTTTTTTTAAATTATCGACTGCCAGTATGTCTGGTCTTTAAGAGACTTTGCATACGGAGTTTGTTTCGATGTTTCTTCTCAGAGAAGTCGAATTAGAAAAACCGACCTCATCTAGTTTTCAAAATATAATTGACGCTTAAAAGTGTTTGTATAAACCTATTTACAGAAATAATATAATTTATCATGAAACCAAAATGTAATAGGATTGTTACATTTTCTTTTCAAAATTAACTTATTAACAAAAAAAAAAACGAGCGGGCCTTACAGTAGGCGCTAATGATGTGTAGCATCTGACATCTCACCTTGGTGATAAGCAGAATCAGAGGGGCGGGGCGTCGTCAAGGTCGTTTCTGACAGCCAACTTTAACACCGCGCGCGCTCATTGCTCAAATCAAATAACGCACGCTTCCCGTGACACACTTCCGTCCCTTTTCACAAAATCACTCCCACAGATATGATTATTTAGATTTTTATAGATTAGATATAGGCAGCGAGAGGAAAAATTGTACTTATCAAAAATCGTGCTTGAGCTACAGTTTACCGGCTTTCGAGTCCAATCAAAGACGCACCCAACTCCCTCATGTCAAATTCTCATCCACATTATCCTTGAGTATATTTTTGGAAACGTCTCATTACACTAGCACGTGTATCTGTTATTTGATTTGTTCGAGGTTACGGCCGTAGGCTTAATATTGTACTATCATAGTAAAGGCCCTGAACTAACAGTATTTACCATGAGAAAATATATCGCGTTGGTTACTTCTCGGTATTCGTAACTCGTTACATCAATCCGTTGCCTAGTCTGGGTTTATTTGAATCTCAAGGTGTACTCGTATTTTGCGAACTTTGATATTTAAATACGCAATTATTTTGGTTTTACTTTAACATAACACCGCGTCTGTATTCTCCCGAAGGATCCCAGGGTTGTAACAGTAAAACAGAAAAAAAATAAACTGGCGAAATGTGGCTGTAGGCACTGATCTACACCCACATTTCGCCAGTTATTTAATTTTTGTGTGTTATTTATGTAAAAGGATGTGAGTCTAATGCTGATGCGAATTTTCTTATAATTACTTATTTATTTATACAGGGTGTTTTATTGTAGAAGATAATATTATTATTTATTTGTATTTTTTAGTTAGACAGTTAATTTAGTACCTAGTGTAAATATTTAGTTGTGTTAAATGTTGTAAAATAAATAGAAGATTACATGTTGCTAATGCTTGATACTTAAAATAACATGAACATTTATGTAAAGATGCTAATTACCCTTTTTCAAGATATATTATAATATATTCAACCTTTTTCAAGATATATTATAATATATTCAAAACATAACTGGATTCTATATTCAAAACATACATGGATTTGCCGCTGTCATAAGGAAAAGATGTGCCTCCCTACTCACTCGCGTTCGTGGTAGTTCCAACTCTATACTGTGTGTATTTGCAGATCGGGGGGAGTCCCCCATGCTGCAGAGATAGATGCGGCTTGATGTCTCATTTTAATTTGTGTTGTGATGAGTACTAACATTAGTTTTTAAGTATATTGTTACTAACAAGAATATGGACCTGGTCTGAAATAAATGTTTATTATTATTATTATTTCTTTATTACATTTTTATACATACAAATTACATTTTTAAATATTTTTATGAAAAAGAAATAAAATAAAATAAAACATTTAAAAATATAAAAAGTAGTGGTCCATCGGCATCAGGAACAGGGTTGAAGGTGCCGGTGGTCAGGGCTCTAGAGAGAGGAACCTCCTCACGATGCGTGCCGTGTCTAGGAGTACTGCTTTCTGAATCAAGCCCTTATTATTATTATTATAACCCCTTATGGCCTTAAGCAGCCACATGACCACATGACCATATGACCACTTGACCACTTGACCACTTGACATTTTGAAGTCAAAGGTACTTACAGCGGCCGTTTCAAAAAGTTTGAGAGTACTTAACGTAGGTTGTAATAATCTTTTATAAATCTTTTGTAAAGGGAAGCTTATTTCTTTGTTCAAAACAATGAGTTTTCGCTGTGTTTAGTCGACAAGTCTTTGTTCAGGCTACTTGAGGGCTTATCGGAAACCGGCTATGAAATGACCTCGTTTTGGGGGTAAGGGCTTTTTATGAATGTGAAAATAATATTGTTAAAATAACACAAAAAGTATGTCAAATCCGGGCAAATATCAATGTGACTTTTTCAATTCATGAGTACTTTTTGAGTTTATCTTGGACATTACTGACATCGGTGAAGGAAAAGATCGTGCAGAAACCTGGACTTATAGTCAATATAAGTCTAAAATCGCCAACCCGTCTTGAGCAAGCGTGGTGATCAACGCTCGTGCCTTCTCTGTATGAGAAGAGGCCTTTACCCTGCAGTGGGTCTATTTTTTTAATTTTTATTAAAAAATTAAGCTGTTATTATTATAAAGACTAAACTGACCCTATTTCTAATTAGAATCTAAATATAATTATAATGGCAAAATACTAAAATTATAATGATTACAACGAAACTGCATTCATTATTGTCAAAACTTTTGATGTCTCCCAAATTAATTACTTATTTTTATAGAGCGGACTTAAATTGAGCTTTGTTTACCATTACAAAACAAGGTCAATTATGAAATCCCCTTAAGACTAGTGAACGCGCCTAAATGCGCTTACCGTGAACGCACCCGGAGCGAGAGGGGCGCGCGGGGGCGACGCAGGCGGCGAGCCGGCCGACGCAGCGGCGCGCGCGAACATTGTGGCCAGAAACACCGTTATACGTACATGTCGATCTTTAATGTCGCGATCGCAAAACCATTGTAAAGTGCCGTCTCTTTTAAACAATAATTAAACTAAATTGTAATGAAGTTGAGATATCATTATTTAAATCCCAACAACTAGTGCTATTTCCAACAAGCCATTTTGATAAAACCAGTACCTACTAGACCAAAATAAAGTTTCTAATATAGAAAGTAAGAGAGTTCATACGGACTCTTAAGGAGCTTGAAAAATTGCCACTTTGACTTTGAAATATTAGACGTGACAAGCCTTCTACCGAGACTAAATTAATAAACTCTAGAAATCTTAAGCAAAGTCTATTTTAGTACTAAAATGTTGTAATATTAATATTTGGGACATCCTTCAGTTATAATTGAGATAAATGACGTTTTGAAGGTCAGAGGGTTTTATTGGATGTAGACGACCAGAATAATTTAAGATCTCAAACGAGGACTGCGGATATTTGAATGAAAATAACAATAAATTATACTGGCTCTATGAGGAGCAGTGGCGTCCCAGTGGTAACAACCTCGACTTACGAGTTGTAGGGCGTGGGTTCGACCCCAGGCAGGCGCTTTACTTTCTGTAAATCATCCATCACCGCTGCTCTCAAACCGGTGAAGGAAAACATCGTGAGGAAACCGACATGTACTAGAACAAAAAATTCGAAGGTGACATCTACCAACCCGCACTGGGCCCGCGTGGTGGATAACAGCTCACTCCCTCTCGAAGAAACGAGGCCTCGTCCCAGCAGTGGGAACATTGTAAGGTCTTTATATAACCTTGTTTCTGATTGATGTTATTTCCTCTTAAACAAACATCAACTTTATGAATTGTAATTAAGGTTGATTTTAGACTGACTACTACTGTTGAAATAGTCTTAAAAAATATGAAGTTGTAGCGCAAACTTAACCTTATGTGTAGGCATTACGGTTGCTTTTCCTAAAACTCGTGTTTGTTGACATGTTTGGCAAATAAATTGCGAACTCAGATTACGGTGATTATGCTATACTGACTATTGAGTAACTTGAAAATAAGACATCGGGATTGGTTACTGATTACTGTTATTAATTAATAATAAGCATAATCAGCCTGTAACATTCACACTGCTGGTTAGGCCCCCTCTCTGTTAGACGGAGTGGACCACAAACGTTGTGCCTTCTCACCATCAACCAGGCTTTGTGCTCTCTGAAATCTCGATGTTTGACATATCCCCACGTTAGTAGATTGCAGTCCGTGCAAAGCAAGAACAGGTCACTAGTGACTTATAAACCTAAGCTGTTAAGGAATTAGCAAGCGCACTAAGTACAAAGGTCAATCCTGACAAAGGTCACAAGAAAAAAAAAAAACAAAAACACTCTATTTATCAAAATGTTCTTTTTATGTTCTCCCGTGCGTCATACGAGAGATACATTCTGATTAGAAGTGATGTCACGAGTGACGTCACTGCTCTTACTTTATCAAAGCTAAGTATTATATGGATGCAATAAAATAACGCTCTCTTATCATATACAAAGCCTTTTATACCCAACGTTTGATAAACGACGCTTTTAAGGCAAGCTTGATTTTTCTGGCGTGTAATGTGATTGTTTCAATTCATATGTACTTTCTGAGTTTATCTTGGACTTTACTGAAATCCGTGAAGGAAAGTGTGCGTGGTGATCAATGCTAGTCACTAATTAATTAATTAATAATTTAATTCAAAATAAAACATTCCATACATTGTTAGTAAAAAAGTACTTATAACTAAGTTAGTAAATAATTAATTATTTATTTGTTTATTATTTACAATTCCGCTTTTTTATATTATATAGGGCACCTCTAGATCCGTGAACGGTGTTCCAACGCCTCACAACCGGGCAATCAATCCTTCCCAATATGTTATCCAGAAGACTGTTGGAGCTGCCCCGCCCGCGGTGCATCAGGGAGGCCACTCTTTTTCTTACTATTGCCCTAAAGCAGTCCGTGCTGGCCTGCAAACATACCTGATGGACTGCAAAAGTGTGGCAACCCCATCAGCATCCTAAAAGCATTATTGTACAGGACCCGTAGGGCATTGAAAGATCTACGCGTTATAACGGACCCACAGGCTGCAGACTGGTCCCTGGTTCAGGCCATGGTCCGGAGCGAGAGTGCATGGGAGGCCGTCACCTCCTTCTGCGAAGCAGTTATGCTCGCGAAGGAGGAGGCGGAGCGCGCGAGGGAGATGCAAGCTGCACGCCCTCGCGCCCCTAGTCGCCGCAGGAGACGCCCCGGGCGTCGGGAGTCACGAGCCGACTTCCGGCCACCGTAGGCGCGGGCCTGCGGACGGTGAGCGATGGGCAGCTCGCCGTCCGATAGGGACCAGGCCCGGGTCGACGGCGCGTTGTGTTCCACGCGCGCCTCAAAGAGATGTCAGCACCAACTGACGGGGTCCGTAAGGGCCAATGCCTGCTGGGGTTGCGGGTTTGTCCGAAAAGGATATCGCGGCCCCGGCACACAGGCAACGGAAGGAACACGGGTGGGTTTTAGTCAGTAAAAGTCTGACACTCCCTCTCGCTCCGCCCAGAGCGGGAGGAGTAATTTGATGATTTCCCACCCAAAAAAAAAGCCTGAGGAAGACTGGTATTATTAATATTCTATTTATTGTGTAATATGGATAAGATGTCTGACTTTTTAGTTATTTTGATAAAGAGAAATTACCTAGTCATCTAAAGTAAATAAAATGTCTTCTAAAAATAAAGAAATCTGTCGAAACTATTAAGTTACGAAGATTTATATAATTCACTACTCAACAAAATACGAACTCTATCAACATAAAGTGTCAATGATATTATTTTTTATCTTTTACCGTTGGTGAAAATGTTTCAGGAAACTTCACTGCCATAGATTTCCTCGAAAACCATTATAGCTTCGAAGAAAGTATTTCGACAAGTAAATACCACATCATATAGAATCGCTTTGTACCTCTTCCCTTTGACGTCGTCAAAGTCGGGAACATATACGCGCTATCGGGAAAAGGATTTCGTTTCCATCTAACAAAACTTTTATTATTACTTTTATCTACTCTCATACCATAATATTCGAATAATAAAATTCAAAACGAGTTTATATTGACGTACGTTATAAACACAATACCGAAATTTAAAAATAGAATCTTATTATAACACTTTTTCTCTAACAAAATAATGAAAACAATTTTTTTTTCTAATACGATACAGGGCAAATCCAAGAAGTTAATATCACCAAGGAGTTTGTTTCCATCTATTTTTGCAATGGAACGTTAGCCCCGGACAGCAGCACCGCTCTAGCGCATGCGCGGTGATGTGCTGCGTGCAGGCGCCATTCATACGTTTTGTTGAACTGAATTTCGTGTTTTTTTTTATTCTTGATCTTTAACTATGATCTTTTATTTAGTAGGTTCAATGGTTTTTAAACACACGCTGAATTAATTCACATTATGAAAGTAGTTTGTTCAGATTCGTTTACATAATCGATTTCAGTCATTTTTAACTTACGTAATTTTTAAATTTCTAATTTACAGGCACACTTTCACTGTAGTAAAAAAAAAACAAAATGGCCGAAATACTTACTACGCTAGACCCTTATATGTGTGCGACTGTTTGCGTGCGTAGATTTGTAATGTGACCACAATTTTCTTCTAGATGTTTAATACAAAATAATAAAAATATGTGTAATAAACATAGTATGTGGTGTATGTTTTATGGTTGTAACATAATATTCTAATTGAGCTGTTTGATGATGTACGTTAATTCCGGGACATGTTGTATATGTAGGCAAATCAATACTGAAATTATAGCCAACGAGCTGAAGAAGAACTTATGCTACTTTTCATCCTGGTTATTTCTAATAAAAAAATGTCAAAATACAAAAAAAAACAAATCAAATCATTTATTTGAATTAAACCATTTATAGGCACTTTTGAATTGTCAAGGAATTGGCCAGTCAGAAATATGAAGCTAGTTGCCCATTCCAAAGCGTAGTAGGTACATATGGAGAAGAACGGGCAAGGAACTCCACGGACACTCTTTTAAATAAAATAAATTGTTACAAAATATTGGTTGCATCATTCATGTTGTAATTATACATGTGAGAACAATGTAGAAAAACGTGCATGTTAGAAGCGTCCGTAATAAAAAGATAAATTTTGTTTTATCTAACAACAACAATAACAACAACAAAACAAACAATGAACAATTCAAAAATTAAAATCAGCCATGGCAACTAAGAGACACGCCCAGACGAAGTCGCCTACAACAGCTGGCTGATAATAAATTAGTTTTAAAGTCCGTGCGCGACTGCTAGTCACCGCCTGAGGTACATGAGCGGTGACAAAATTGGCAGACTGAGTTAGCGTGGCCTTTGTCTACCTCCCGCGTTTCACCGCTCACATAAGTACCTCAGGCGGTGACTATCAGTCGCGCATGGACTATAGGTAGTAGGGATGCACCGCTGTTAGCTGTATTGTAATTTTAATCCTATTAGGTACTTAGAACTTACGACTAGTTCATTAGCATTTATTTATTTACGATGCTTGTTCTTCTAACTATTTTTTTATTATTATATTTGTAAAAAGTTATGCAACTGGTAAAATTGATGTCAAAACTAACCAGTGTTTTAATTTATTTGAGTTTTTTTTCTTCTAAACATTATTTAATCATTAATGGTTACGGAAGGTAAGCTTGATATTCAAAGTTACACGTGGCTACAAATTCGAGCTAACACGTTTTGATTGTGGCCTGTTTAATTGTTCAAAAACTTAGCCGAAAGTTGCAAGGTTAACGTTTATTTAAATATTAAACCAGTAACTTTAGATTAGTATTCGAATTGATTATGTATTAAATTTTATAACTTAACATCACGCCTGTCTTCCCCGAAAGGATAGGCAGAGGCACCTGTAGTACACTCGGCTACAAATTTCCAGTATAACCTGACCTTGTTTTTTTACGGAAATCCTATACAATGCGAGATGAGCATAAATTGGAAATGTATAGCTTGATGTGTAGCCGTGTGTACACTCACAAGTCGCCAGTAATTCAATTCAGTATATTCAGTTTCATAAACAATTAACTTCATACAGTAAGAAGAGGAGGAGCTCGTGACTAAGTAATAACAGCCGTTTGGGTCGATCCATCAGGCATCCATAAGCTACGCTTGCCGGGGTTAATCCGTGGATGGGTGACCATCTTTACATACCGAGACTCCTCCGTGCCTCGGAAAGCACGTTAATCCGTTGGTCCCGGCTGTCATTCGTGGATCTTTGACAGTCGTTAAGAGTCGTCAGAAGCCCGAAAGTCTAGGCATATCGAATTATCCAGTTACTGGGTTGTGGAGTTCAAATAGGTAGTCGCTCCATGTAAAATACTGGTATTCAGCTACATCCGGTTAGACTGGAAGCCGACCCTAACATAGTTGGGAAAAGACTAGGCAGATTGATTGACAATCATACCAGAACATTGTGTATATATATCATACCGAGTACACCTGGAAAGTTATTAGTTTGTACCTACTAGATCAAAGCGGGTAATACACGAACTAATTCGAAACTATCGATCTATCTTTGTGGACAAAACCGCTACATGCAGCCCATTTCAGTAGGTAAACCGCGATCGCATCAGGCACGGCGCCGACCAAAATCGTGCAGTTCCAACGTAGATATAAACAGGTTTATGTACATACTGACAAACAGACATGTATGTAGATAGATACATGCGTCAACCGCAACTGTACGTGGAACGGACAGACGCGATTATTTACCGATACATTGGAATTATTGGGATTGTTTGTCGGTTTTCGTGTTTGAAATTGGAATACACTTAAGTAGTTAGATTAAGAGCGTTTGTTCTGAAAGTGGGCAACGTCGCAAATAGATGTCAAATATTTCGCTGTTTTGATTGATTCTGCAATATTCCTGTATGGAAATATGAAATGTAGCTAACTAGCGAACTAGAATATTAATAATGAATTGCAATTATAACACTGAATTTGATGTTGTATTAGGTGCGTTTTAGGTGTAAAAAATGCATTTGGAAAGTTTCCAAATACCTTTTTTACTTCTTAAACTAAATATTCGGTGTTACAATATTAATAATTGCATTTCATAATCTATATTCTAGTTCACTAGTTAGCCACATTTTCTTATTTCCATACAGTAATATTGCCAAATTAATCAAAACAGCGAAATATTTGACATAATTATATTTGCGACGTTGCCCACTTGCAGAATAAACGCTCTTAATATGATATCGATGTTCGTAATGTTATGAAGCGGTAGCATAGTCAATTTTGAATTTAGAGATGGAAGATAGAAACTTAGATCGGTATCTTTAAAAAGAAAACCCACATCAAACTTTTACTTAGAAGCTACGGTCTTCTTCTTTTTCGTGTCGTTAGTGACTAACCTGGTGTCAGAGTTTTATGGCCGTCCATGGGCCTCTGGCTTCACATGCCGTCGAGAAATATCTCTCAGGCATGCCGGTTTTCCTGCCGGGGTTGCGGGTTTGTCCGAAAGGGATATCGCGGCCCCGACACACAGGCAACGGAAGGAACATGGGTGGGTTTTAGTCAGTAAAAGTCTCACCCTCCCGCTCCGCCCAGAGCGGGAGAAGTTATTTGATAATTTCCCAAACTCAAAAAAAAAAAGGCATGCCGATTTCCTCACGATGGTTTTCTCAAGAAACTACGGTAATTCTTGTTATATTAATACAATCACGAGTACCTATATGACCTTCTACTGATCCAGACATATAGCACAAAATTAACTTATATCACGAATTGCCTCTATCGCTAAATTAACTAGACATCTTCAAAGAAAATAACTTTATTACATTCCACATTTTTTCTTAACTCATTATTTATCCAAAATCCAATAAATATAAAGGTAACCTTTCACTCTTTTTTCTTCAAAAATATATTCTTTGTCAAATCAGCTAATATTGAACTCAATGAGTAATGGAAATCATTTCTCCTTTCCCTGGAGATAGCTTCGTAATTACAATGTTCAGAGACGTGTGAACCGACCTCGCAGCCTTCCAAAAGAGATGACATTATCTATTACGTTATATATTTAGATGTTATTTGCACTGTTGTGGAAAATACGGGCGTTTTCTTAGAAGAAAGACTACTCGTCTATTATAAAAGTAGGGCTTCATAAACAAGGTAACAGTTAACGCACAGTACAATGCGTTCATTATAATTTGTCCCGTGACGCGATCGGTAGCACTGTTCTGTCAGTCGCCATTTTGAACTCTATTAGTATTGAAACTAAACTTGACAAGCAACTAGACGGCAAGTGACAAGTTATAGCGAACGGTCTGTACATGATATGATACCTTTTAACATTGTTTTTAAGTTTGGAACAACTTGCATCAACTTTTTTACCAGCCAGTTAATTTCATAAACAGATGAAGTGAACTTTTTAATCGGCTTTTGGTCCTCCAAAAGGTTTGGTCATGTTGAGAGGATAAATGAAAGGCGACTAACAAAAATGTCTTTACAAGGCGGATGTGAGAGGAAACGCCGGGACGTCCCAAAAGGACATATAGTGACCTTATTGTTGTGTTTTGTATAGTTTAGCAAAACATGAATAAACGAAAAATTGATTTGTTAGAGTATAGACCTATCTACAGTAAAACTATTGCCTTAATGTCCCTCGGGAATCATCGGATTTCCGAATACAAACGAATGCTAATTTCCATGTCCATCAATTATTCGATTTATCGTGTATAATCATTTAAATTCAGAACTAAGTACTTTATTGTTGTTTTGTTTTGATTTCCGTGCGAACTATATAGAGCTACTTAGTTCTGAAATCAAATTATTGTACGTGCGATGATTCCCGAGGGAAATTAAGAAAATAGTTTGTACTGTACTTTCATTATTTTGAATAATTCACAAAAACAACTGAATACGCAGCTACAAATATAAGGATGTCTAAAAGCGAAAGATCCCTTTTCACATGGGACCAATAGTGATCCAATACTGTAATATAATTGGCAAATTGTGAGTGTATGATTACAGCTCAACCTATGCGAGCTACCACTATGGTTGGTTAAACATCACGGCTTGTTGACCCGAAGGGTTGGGCAGAGGTGCACCTGTACACCCACATTTCGCCAGTTATGTTTAAGTCCCATGTAATAGGGGGCGAGCCTATTGCCATCAACCGGGCACTAATCTAGACTCCGGGCTGCTTCTAAGAAATTCCAGGTAGAAAAACCCGACAACACTTTGCCCGACCTAGGAATCGAATCCAGGACCGCCGAATGCTCAGCAGTAGCACTTGCGACTACACCAACGAGGCAGTGAACTTGTATTCTTAAAATATAATATTTTATAGCTATTCCAGGAACCCGTTTACTTTATTAAACTTAACTAACGTAATTTTCTCATAAAAAAAATATTAATAATTTACCAACACTGAATTCCCTTTTACAAAAATTAAGTTCAAAATGTCTTTTTAAATCGCGTCAAAAAGTTGCTCTAAAAACATTATACTCGCCAAAGGAATTTTATGCAGACAGAATATTCAAGAGAATTTTTAAATCTTGTTTTATGAAGAGAGTCTTTGGTATGACACTGCATAATAAATGAGGTGATTACCCTCTAGAACTTGTGAGAGAAAACATCAAAGACAAGCTAGTAAAAGTATGAATAAACGTAATAAGGTGACCTGACTACTTGACCAGTATTCTTGGTATTGCATGGCATCGCTGAATGCAAAGGCAAATTTCTAATAATTCATTAGAGTTTATTCCAGTTTATTCATTATACGAATTCAAAAGAATCGTGTCTTCTTATAACTTAATTATGCGTTTATTATTGCTTGAGCAGGACGGTCTTATTTGGGTACGTATATTTCATAACAAGTTTTTTTATGAAACAGAGTATAAGTAAGTACCAATCATCTTTTCCTAACAAGTTTCAGATACGATGAGATCATCTTATTATGATCAATCGAAAAGTTATTTCGATAGTCCTATAAAAACAAACAAAAGATTAAAGAACAATCTCCTTACAGTTTAACTGAGATTTATCAGCGTAACTAAACAAAGGAAATAAATTGTGTTCTGCCAACAAAACGGCAACTTTGCTCGACGATGGCGGAGTCAACTTTGCTCGACGATGGTGAGACCACTTTACATGCACAACTTGTGTCGCCACAAACTTTGTTAATTTCTAACTTGGATGGCAAGTTTCCTAGGCAGGGATGGTAGGGAAAAGATTAGATTATTCGCTGATAAAGGATAGAATAATACTGAAAGAAAACCGCGGATTTAAAGGCAGAGTTTGACAATGGAGTTATTTTCAAAAAAATAGCAGCACATATTTCATTTTTTTTTTTTTTAAACATTACCCCACACTAAGAAATTCTTCTTGTATCGTGGGTGCGTTTACACACATAGAAACTCACATACAACACTAACACCCAGACCCGAAACAACTACTTGCAGATCATACAAATATTTGTTCCGTGCGGGGATCGAACCCGCGACACGTTGCGCAGCAGTTGATCGCTCAGCCACTGCGCCAACCGTGTCGTCCATCGTGTGTCGTAAAGTATTATTTACAAAGTCGGATATTCTTGCAAATATTTTCAACAAAAGAAATCATCTTAACGCGATTATTAGTTTTAAAAAGGCTGTTAAACATATATACCTTGTCATAATTTTTGAGGTATTTCACTCACCATAATCAAACACATCATGCCTTCATAAAACACCCATAATTCTAGTACATACTCGATAACAACCTAGGTCAGAACCCTCTCACATGATAAACTGTCCATCTCGAGAACCCAGCATAAATTTTAATGACCATAACTAACGTATCCATGTTACACCAGTAAACCAATCACAAAGTGAAAGGCAAACCTCGTTTAAACTAAGTGGTTGGATAGTTAAGTTAACAATGTTGGATAAGGGCCCAGCCTCGGCAAGATTGCCCAGCCTTGGGCAACATTGCCCACCGCGTAACGTTGTTTTAATGTTATCGTTTGACCTTTCACGCGATTTGGAGTAGGGTCTGTCAGGTAAATTCATGGTTGAGGTAAAAGTGATCTTGTACGGAAATTTAGTTTTTAGAATTGAATGTATAACTAAGTGTTTTTTATTTTGTTTGGGTACCTCTAACTTACCTGAAGACCTATTCCCGTAATTAAAAACGTTCAAAATCTACTCGCAATCTCATCTCAGCGGCAATCAATGTCAGAAATGTAGGTGAATTCGATATTTTTGACAGATTAAAATGCGGACATTCTTAAAAATAATGGAAATGCCTATCTGAGCTTAAGGCAGTGTTAAATGACGTCCTTCTGACTGCTAGTCATAACATAATAATATCAATTAAATCGTATTTCTCGGGAGTTTGTCCGTCTCGTCAGCATTTTTATTACAGACGTCATGAAGTGCAACGTGAGATCAACTCACGTTGCACTTCATGACGTCTGTAATAAAAATGCAATAAAAAAACTTTGAATATTAACCAGCAATCCGTCTCGCAAACGCGGCTAGGACAAAGTCCAAATAACCATTAAATGTAACCGACTCTCGGAGGTCCATAGACTAATAATTATGAAAGTAGATGTTATATAGGTAAGTCGTAAATGTCCAACAATGCTAAATAAACACTTACCCTTAAAACGGGGCAATAAACAATCTGGACATTGGCAATTACTGTAATAGCCACCTGAAATGGTGGAATCATAGAATTATCTTCTTTTTTTTTTCTTTACTGTTTTCGTACAACAAAATATAGTAATCTGCGTTCGCAATTTATTTGCCAAACATGAAAACAAACATGAGTTTTAGGAAAAACAACTGTAATGCCTAGACGTAAGGTTCAGTTTGCGCTACAACTTCATATTTTATATGACTTTTTCAACGGTAGGAGTCTGTCTAAAATCAACTTTATTTACACTTTCATTAAGTTGATGTTTGTTTAAATGGAAATTACATCACTTGGAAACAAGCTATTAAATAGATCTTAGGTACGTGCCTTTTTTTTCGTACGCATATATTAATATACATATTTCTTTTGATATTCTGTCTGCACTTCTATAATTCTCAGCCAAATTATAAATATTTAGGCATCACATCTGTAAAGTTAAAAAAAAAACTGTTTCTCTAAGCAGATATTTGAAGTCTTACCTGCAATGCCTTTCAATCTTACCTGCAGTCGACCCCAAAAAAATCATCACGTCGTTTTTGTTTTTTGTGATATCATGTTAAGTAACGCTACCGATCACGTCTGTTGCGTTTCGCTAACTAATTTATTTAATCCTGTATCTAATCATAATCATTATCAGTAGTATAATTCATAATTCTCCTGCCCTTATTTCAATTTCATTGACGTCAGCGTAACATGTATTTTTCTTCCATACCTCTTTATCAATCGTCATCCTGGTAATCACCCCTTTTCCAGCCATTTCATCCCTCACACAGTCCATCCATCGTTGCTTTGGTCTTCCCCTACTTCTATAGCCATCGACACTCACACTCAAGACCCTCCTCACGATACTTTCCTCACTCCTCCCCAGCACATACCAGGACAACCGATTTCCGAACATGCTACATCCTGTATATTGCCCCTTTAAACATTTCTTACAATATTCACAATTCAAGTACAAACTAGACCAAAACAATCTCACTTTAATAGTTAAGAGCTAGTCTAGCACCTAATTTGTCTTCATAAATTAGTTTTAAGAGCTCTTAAATTAAACAACTTAGATATTTTTGGTAAACGAAAAGTGTAAAGAAGTTATAAGTTACTGTACATTATCTCTAAATTGTTAATGTACAGTTTATTAAGAAATAATTTTTTATCTCTTTTTTTGTTTTTTATAATAACACACCCATCGGATCAAAATTGTTAATTTAGTTTATTTTAGAAATTTAAAAACACACTTTTTGAAACATTTTTGATGTAACTACCCAATTTCCAAGGCACCAAAGTCAAGCGAAACATCAAGGTTTTAATATAAATTATTAATATCGAAGAAGTTCGAAGAAAAAAGCAAGCAATTTTAAAATGGAATTAAACATTAATCTGGATTTTCTAGAAACGCTTACCAAAGGAAGAAAAATTGATTTTTAGTATTTTGAAAGCCAAAAGCGTCAACAAAAGGTATACATACTTATATCACATTATTTAAATTAAGTTATAAGACTTTCAACATAATATCTACCAAGAATGAATTTTGAATTGAATTGACTTTTGAATTAAATTGACTTTTGAATTGAATTGAATAGAATTTTGAATCGAATTGCATTTTAAATTGAATAGAATTTTGATTTGAATTGAACTGAAATATATAAAAATCCCATCTGGCCGTTCTAAACTTCGGTCGATAAAGGGACATACATTGAGAACTCCGTATTTACAGAGTAGTCACAGTGCCTTACTTAGGCACCTGTCCCATCCCAAGCGATTAACGAGAAGCAACTATTAACGAGCTACGTGCAGCGAATGCGCGATGGCGATGAGCGATTACTCGCAAGTATGCGTATGTACCAAATGTGAGTCTCAAAGCGACTGTTCTGCCCGCCAAGCGAGCGTCGCTGAGCGAGTACTCTCTTTGATAGCTCTTGTCTTCTCTCTTGTGTCTCGGTGTGAACAATGATCATCCATTAATATATGTATCTCTTTTACCTGCAATCTTTTGTACTTATGTACTAAAGATTTTCTCGCTCAAGAAACGAGCGAGAAAATCGTTGATCGCTTGTCGCTTGCTCGTCGGCGGCGGTGTTACAGCTGCCTTAAGAAAGCGAGCAGGTGGTCGTTCGCACATCAAGTCGTTATGACGTCACGTTAATATTAAGTTACGGCCTTGACCTTGAAGAGCTGGCACGTTCATGATACATTCAAAAGTCAAACAATTTATTTCAATTAGGCACATAAAAGGCACTTATGAACGTCAAATTTACAAAAAAATAGAATTGATTCTAGTCGCCCCTTCCAAAAGGTAGTTTTCGTATGGAGAAGAATGGGCAAGAAACTCCATCGTTACTCTTTTAAAATGTTTTTACAATATTTTGTATACATTAATTATATGTGAAGACGATGCATCTAGAATAAGATTACTATACCACGATAGGTAAAAAAAAAAAAAAATGAAAAAAAATAAAGCAATTGCAGATAAATTAATTATGATAGATAGATACATGGTGCTCACATATTTACAAACATTGCAAAATTATACGATATTCCTAACATTTTAACAAGTAATACTAATAAGTCAGTGTGTGAGTTCAAGAAATCACAGAATGTAAAATCAGAGTTATAAAAAATAACAAACTATATAATTAAATAAGCAACCAGTTTGATTTTGTCTAGACTCTAAATTGTCCTATGGAGCAGGACCAGCATGTTTCCAAGCATTCTTATCTTGGATATAATCCTCTAATTTGTAATATGCTTGTTTACAGAGTGTACTTTTAATATGAGTTTTAAATTTTCTTTCATTTAATTGTAATATATCACAAGGTATTTTATTGTAACATTTAACACAGTACCCCATAAAAGATGTATGTACTTTAGATAATCTGAAAAATGGTTGATCTATTTTATCTTTATTTCTAGTATTAAAATTATGTCTATCACTTATTTTATTAAAAATATGAAGATTTTTTCTTACATACATAATATTTTCATATATGAATTGGCAAGGTACCGTCATAATATTAATCCTTTTAAATAGTTCCCTGAGAGATTCGCGACGATGTAGATTATAAATGGCTCTGACAGCTCTCTTTTGTAAAATAAATATGGATTCAATGTCAGCAGCCCGACCCCACAGTAAAATGCCATACGACATAATACTGTGGAAGTAACTAAAATAAACCAAACGCGCGGTTTCTACATCTGTTAACTGTCTTATCTTTCTAACAGCATAAGCGGCCGAGCTTAGGCGCCCCGCAAGAGATGTTATATGAGGTCCCCATTGTAATTTCTCGTCTAGCGTGATTCCTAGGAAAACCGTTTGATTAATAAATTCTAGTTTTTCTCCATTCAATATGATGTCACATTCGCTACTTCTAACATTAGGTAATTTAAATCTAATGCATTTGTTTTTTTTTTTATTTAGTACCAAATTATTTACCGTAAACCAATCTTGGACTTGAAAAATAGAGCTGTTAACGTCATCAAGATTTTGTGACCGTCGGTTTATTTTAAAGATCAACGATGTGTCATCTGCAAATAACACCATCTTCGGTTGATTTTGAAGTAATTGGGGCAAATCATTAATATAAACTAAAAAGAGGAATGGACCCAATATCGAACCCTGTGGAACGCCCATTGCCATTTCAGACCCCAATGAGTTTACGCCGTTTACTTGAACTTGAACTTTTCTATCTTTCAGGTACGATCTTAGTAAATCAAGAGCTGTATTCCTAATCCCATAGTGCTCCAGTTTCAGCAGAAGTGTTTCATGGTCTACGCAATCGAACGCCTTCGAGAGGTCGCAAAAGATCCCAATGGCATCTTGTGCTTCTTCCCAGGCGTTAAAAATGTTCTTTATGAGGGTGACACCGGCGTCAGTGGTACAACGCCCTTTGGTGAAACCGTACTGTTGTTCATGAAAGATGGAATTTTTATTAAAGTGACGTAACATTTGATTCAGCATCAACTTTTCAAACACCTTGCTGAAAACTGGCAGAATTGACACAGGCCTATAATTGTTGGGTTCCTTACTATCACCGGATTTGAACAAAGGAACTACTTTACTGTGTTTCATGAGATCCGGAAAGACTCCTTGGTCTACACTGGTGTTAAATATGAAAGCTAAATAAGGCGCAATGGTTTCGATGATACATCTACAGACTTTTACAGACATTCCCCATAGATCTTCTGTTGATTTAATTTTAAGATCTTTAAAAGCTTTTACAACAGCCTGGGGGTTTGTATGCTGAAACCTCAACTCCAAAGGGCATGACTTTACATTTTTTTTTAAGTAAGGCAGCAGAAAGCGTGGGTGAGGAATTTAAAGTTTCCGTAGTTTTAAGGGGAATACTAGCAAAAAAGTTTTCAAATTCCTGAGCTATTTCTACATCTGAGTTGATAGGGCCATGTGCAGTCTCTAAGTTAAATTCAGTATTACGCTGCTTTTTCCTACCAGTTTCATTATTTATTATTTGCCAGGTAGTTTTTATTTTATCATCAGCTGATTTTATTTTATTGCTAATGTAAAGAGCTTTAGCCATTTTGCACACACTTTTAAAAGTTTTTGAATATTTTGCAACATGCTGATGAAAGCTTGTATTATTCATATGTTGCTTTAGGCCATACAGTTCAAAAAGTTTTTCCCTGCTTTTACGAATACCTGGAGTTCTATTCACACGCACGACCTGAGAAAGTCGCCATCCGACACACAGGTGCCATGATTTATTTTTAATAACATGGTCTTATATCAAACAGAAACGTGGCTTAAAAGAAAAACAAAATCTTAAAATCGTGATTCGTACCCACACTTAGTACGAAAATTTTAAAAATACCTAAAAAGGAAAACAGATTTGCAAAATACATTGAACAAACTTTGAAAGCAAGCTAAGTACTGAAAATCTTGAAACTAACTGAAAATTTGAGAGTTTTCAAAATTTATTCATATTAGTTGTTTTATTCTAAGGAACACTTCATTTGCGTTTCCTCGAGTTTTACATCATTCGTCTCGTAATAAACGATAATTCTATACTCATTATCTTCAAAAACAGAGCATTTTCACCCAAAAACTCTTCAGTTACTGAATAATGAACCTTCATCAAATATGCACATCTATGAATACAAAATGATTCGGCGCGATATTGGCCACAGTAGGGATGCCGAAACGAAAATAAAACCTTTAAAAATATCTAGACTTCAGTCAGTTTGAGGCAGGCGAAAAGATCAACGGGTTATGAAAAGATTGCTACAACGTTGCATTGACAATATCCCACGTTTTTGTGGAACGTGTAATTTCTTTTATTCTTGTGACAACCAAAGGCTTGTGATTATGCAATTTAATTTTGCCTTGAGTGTTGTGTGGTGTGTGGGGTGTGGGGTGTGGTGTGTGGCGTGTGGCGTGTGGGGTGTGGTGTGTGGCGTGTGGCGTGTGGCGCGTGGTGTGTGGCGTGTGGAGTTGGGGAGTGGTGGAGTCCTGGAGTGGAGACCGCGTATCGGCAAGCGTAGCCTGGGACGCCCCCCAGCTAGGTGGACCCACGATCTTGGAACAGACTGGATGCGGAAGGTGGAGGACTGAGTATTGTGGACAGGCCTATGTCCAACAGTGGACTGAGTTGTGAACGTGTTCTTTAAAGTTATTTCGTTAACGCCGAAGTAAATGCTTTCAATGGAAATTAAATTCTTGGCCATTTATGCATGTCCCTTTAATTTGATATTATATGAGTATTTAGAATGGAACACTATTCTACACATTTTGTAATAACATATAAGTACTGTTTTTTTTTTTTTGAGGAGCTCGTTGCTAAGTAACAACAGCCGCACTGGTCGATCCATCAGGTTAAGCTGAGCTTGCCGGGGTTGGTCAGTGGATGGGTGACCATCTTTACATACCGAGAATCCTCCGTGCCTCGGAAAGCACGTTAAGCCGTTGGTCCCGGTTGTCATTCGTGGATCTTTGACAGTCGTTACGAGTCGTCAGAAGCTTAGGTCGAAGTTTAAAGTCTGACACCAGTGATCCAAGGTGAGAGATCCAAGGGGTATCGTATTACCCAGTTACTGGGTTGTGGAGGTCAGATAGGCAGTACTCCATGTAAAATATTGGTATTCAGCTGCATCCGGTTAGACTGGAAGCCGACCCCAACATATTTGGGAAAAGGCTAGGCAGATTGATATAAGTACTGTTTTTTTAACATTGTACTCAAAAAGAAAAGTATTGTATACATTAACTACAACAAAATGATCATTTCAGTTCGTCACAACGCGGTGTGAATTTTTTAACAATACCAAAATACGAATGTCGTTTTCAATGTCAAAGTAAACGTCAAATCATTTGTTTCAATAACGCTAAGATTCTAGTTGTCAATTCCAAAAGGTATCCGTAACACTCTAAACTATAACAAACTTTCCGTTCAAACCTAATTTCCCACGTCATATTATAATAAGATTCCGTACTCTCAAAGTAAGACTTTACTTCATTATCACACTTACCTAAGTACCACTCAAGAATTTCCTGTATAGTTAGAAAGATCTATTCACACCTTATATAGTTACTTAGCCGTAATTCATTATAAGTTTCCTAGAAATAAGATGTGAAGTTTGTAGGTAACTGATGGGTTACTTAGCAACTCTATTGATTGAGCAAAAGGTGGATAAAAGTATCACTAGGATAAAGCTCTCGTATTGGTACGAAAACTAATTATAAAATTATAGGTGACAACGTGGTGAAAATATTAGTCAAGCATCAAAGTTGGTCGTAGGACTGCCCAGTAAGTGAAACTGACTATTGTAATTGTTGTATATTACCTATTGATTTATGCTACCAATTTCAAAGACAAATGAACAAAAAATCGTAGCACAGTCCCTGCTACGCCGTAGCTGCGTAGCATATCTATGCTACGCACATACTTAATCAGACAATAGCGAAGCGCTCATCATTCTCGCTCGGAGCTCGGACGCTTTAGCATCGTCTCCGAGTCGCACCATTAGTTCTGCGTCTTCTTCTAACTAGTCTTCAGTTTTTGGTGCAGGATCCTATTACGACAAATATTGCGGAATCCTTCTAATATAATAACGTTGGAACTATGAAGGCAGAAGTAATATTAATACCAACGTGAACGTTCGCACATTGGTGGCATCAGAGATAATAATATAAGACCATCTCATCATCCAGCTCGAAGTAATCGGATTGAGAACTTGTGTACCAATGTATTATTATGGAAAATTTACTATTTTACAGGAGGTAGTCATGGTTTTATACGGGATTGCACATTTGAGTAAAATTGTGTTCTATTTTATTATCGACTTCAAAAACTGCAAGATATTCACATATGATAATCTGTAAGGGCTTCCAAACAAATATACAAAATTTTATAGGTGTATGTATGTTTGTTTAGCATCAAGTTTATTTGGAAAAGAACAGAAACTGTAAATATATAAGTTGGTTATTATTTATTCATGAATAAATACGACATTTTGACGAAGAAGAATAATTCTAGCATCTTTAAATTATACATACTTTTGTAGGGTCTTGCTTAGATAATTTTATTTTATTTTTATTTTATTAATTTTAGGAAAACTTACAGCTAATACATTTGAATATCTAGTACAATGTGTAAACGATGGCCAATTACAAGCTTCCACTAACAATTAGTGTGAGTAACATTAACAAATACGCGTAAACAGCGACGTAAGAGAGATACGCAAATGAATTATCTCATGCTAACAAAAAAAATAAAAAAATACAGTAACACTGAGAGAAAAAATAAAAAATAATGGTTATACATCGAAAAAACAATTGTTCAAACTTTTCTTTACTTCCTTAACGCTACTAGTAAAAAAATCTAAATCATTCTCGACATCCTGACACACCATGTTAAAAGTACGACAAGCTCTTATCACGTACGAGTTCTGTCTGTAGATAGCTCTGACTTGAGCATAAGATAGGTATTTATAAAACTTAGGTATTTCTGTTGCCAATCATCAACGCTATTTTCTGATGCTAGTAGTATGAGTGCCCGTCAAATACACGCATAGAAACTAACAAAAATAAGATAGTCGCAAATAATTTGAAACCGTATTTTCACTTGACAAGCTTAATTAAGTAAATCGGATACACAGAGGATCTAATATCATTAACTTGAATCCTTACTGATTAACTAAATTCAGTTAAATTCTTACAGTTGAATTCACTTCAATTAATTCAATTAGTGAGAGAAATCTAATTCAAGATCGTTAAGACTTTTTCATGTTGAAGATAAATTGGATTACCTATGGCAAATAAATTAGTACTAGAAAGATGGTTAATTGACTCAGGCGTGACTTTGCGGAAATCTATTATAAAATGGAATCGTTTTTTTTAAGACCTAATAAAAAAAAAACGATGTGGCTCACTCTACTCTCGACGCTTGACGTGGCAACACGTGCGGGTGTGCCCGTGTCCGTGCCCGTGTCCGTGTTTCCGGGTTCGCAACAAGTCAATCGTCATCCTGAGAATGCCTTGTTGAGAGATGAAACACGTGTCGATTTCTTACAGGGTTCTTTATGACTCTTTATGAACAGTTTTGCGGATTAGGTTACTAAATATACGTCGTCTATTGTATTTTAGTACTAAAAAATCATTTGGTCTACACAAGACTAAGAATTCAATCGTAATTGCCGAATAAATATTACTTATAGGTAGGTCGATAGTTGGCGTAGTATGCTTGCTTTAGAAATACCCTATTAACTTATAAACTCCCTAAAAACCAAGTGCGAGTCGGACTCGCACACAAAGGCCGTTTGTCCACCGCACCGTGAACGAGTCGTCAACGAGAACTAGAGGACGACGCCGAAGTACATTTACAATAGCCACGAAATCTTGTTGAAGATGTCGATGAAGTACCGTTCACAGTACGGTTGACAAACAGTGAAACCATACCACCGTACAATGTTTCACACTAAATTTTTCAATACTTTATTTAAAAGAACCACGTGTCTTGTATGGGAGACGCCCTTTAATTATTAACTTTATTTATTTTTTATTATTTATTGTTATAGCGACAATATAAATGCACAATCTGTTACAATTTCAACAGTCTACGGAATACCGTTTGGCACCCTTTAAGAACGGGACACTAAAAAGCCCATTGTGGCAATGAGTTCAACTCTTAAGCGTTACTCAATATGGTAGACAAAACGCTACGTGCACATTCTTTCATGCTACATAACTAAAATATCAATGGTTTTATGGTTGGTGGATACATGTGTCATGTGTCATGTGTCTGTACATAAAGTCAGATAAAAAAAATTGCTTAGCAAATTGACTACCAACTTATGTTATCCGTATATTCAATTTACATCTGTCATTCCGTCACTATGACAGTATTGTGACGTACGGTGTCAATTTTCTTATTAATCAATTTTCCTGACTGACGGCGTGTACGTAAGGTGGATGCACGGTCGATGTAAAGTCACACCTTATGACACCGCATGTCGTGCGACAGGTCATCCGGTGGTGGAAGATTCTTCAGGGAATAAAATTGCGCTATTCGATCCATCTTTATTGCTATCAATATGTTCTACTCTGCCGTAAAGTGTCCATATTGAACCAATTAAAAACAATTGCTTCAGAAGACAATCAATTAAAGAGGGCGATGGAAAGTACGAGCTAAATAAAATGCAACGCTGTATGTGAAACATTAAGTGGGGCTTGGATGTAGGCCAGACCACGGAACTGTGAGAAAATAACTATTTTCTTTAATAGTGATGACTCTTCGTTTCTTTTATTTTATATTATTGGTAATTGTGCTATTTTACTCTGGAACTAGCTGCGTCCTGCGGTTTCAGCCATATAAGTCTCGATCCCGCGGCAATATCTGGATAAAAGAATCCTATCCTGTCCTAAACCAGGTTATAGAAAGAAAGAAAGAAAGAAAGAAAAAGTATTTATTGTGACTCGCACAGGAAATCACATTAAACTAAAAACACATTAAACATAAATAAAAAACAAAGTAACATTAAAATGAAGGAAGCCCTGTACGAGGCCAAAAGGCTCCGTTATGGTCTACCCATGTGCCAAATTTCATCCAAATCCGTTCAGCCGTTTTAGCGTGAAAGCGTAACAAACAAACAAACTCACTTTTGCATTTATAATATTAGTTAGCATTATTATTGTTATAGGATGTTGCTCGCGACTTCGCCTGCGAGGTTTTTTTTTATAACAAAAGTTTTTGTATTTTATCATTACTTAATACCAGGACCAAGATGGAAAGTAACCCAAGTCCTTCTCCAGGGATTGGTTTAGTGGTTTAAGCGCGAAAAGGTAACAAAAAGACAGACAGACAGAGCTACTGTCACATTGATAATATTAAGTATGGATTCGTAGACATCGCATATTTTGCTGAGATAATGAAAATCAGCAAAAAACATAACTGGCGAAATGTGGGTGTGTACTGCAGGTACAACTCTGCCCGATCCTTGGAGGAAACAAGGCGTGATGTTATGGGTGATGTGATGAAAATCAATCATCTCAGATATTTTGTTTAAATTTGATAGATCCCTTTCGCAATAAACGAATAATTATATAATACAAACAATCGATAATCAATCATTGAAAATCTCCCCTTGAGTCCTGTCACTCAGACGAACCAACTTACAATTCAAAAAGTTCAGAAGGGAAACTTTGTTAGAATAAGATTTTCTTGAGAAAAGCCTCTTGGGAATTTGAAGTACCTACTTGTCCGGCAATATACGACACCACTCGTATTTCTGCTATCATCATCGCCTAGCCTTTTCCCAACTATATTGGGGTTGGATTCCAGTCTAACCAGATGCAGCTGAATACCGGTATTTTACATAGAGCGACTGCCTATCTGAACACCACAACTTAGTAACTGGGTAATAGGATACCCCTTGGTAAGACTAATGTCAGACTTCCGGGCTACTGACGACCCGTAACGACTGTCAAAGATCTACGAATGACAGCCGGGACCAACGGCTTAACGTGCTTTCCGAGACACGGAGGGGTCTTGGTATATAAAGATGGTCTTGAGGGACCTATCCACGGGCCAACCGCGACAAGCGTAGTTTAACCTGATCGACCCGTGCGGCTGTTATTACTTAGACACGTTAATTTTATTGATTTTATATGTTGCACCACTGACCAGCCCTATTTTAGCAGAAATAGGGCTGGCTCAAGCATCATTGTTATGTTCCGTGTTGAAGGCATGTTGATGAAGAATTTCTCGGTTAAATTACAGGGACTTGAGACACTCCAACATAGTTGCAAAAGTAGCTATACATCTGCAAACCCCTAGGTATTGTAGGTAACCATTACAAAGTTCCATCAGATGCGCCGTCGATATAAATTAAACTCAAACATGAACTAGATTTCCATTTCACAAAACATATTATATCCTTGAAATACTTACGTGGCGACTGACGCCCAAGACCTTTATTATATGTATATACATTATCTTATTTACTCTTGATTGAATAACAATCAACCTCATCAATATATTAACATAATGTATACTTAAACACGCTATTAATAACTGATTAAATTGTGGGTAGTTCAATGGCAAGTTCGTGACGTCACGCGGTTAGGTTAAGGTGATACTAAGTGACAAGTTGTTTACTAATCAATGGGATGGGATGTGCCTCCCACATGTTATATTAAAATCACCATGAATAGCTTTATGGGCTGTGGGCGTCACACATGTGTTTAGTTAATTTCGAGGGCACCTGTGATGGTAGTGGGCGATCGAATGGCGAAATTAGACTGCTATTCTTGATTTTTATTTCTTCTCTGAGGGTAAATTTTAAATTTTTGTCTTATATGGAAACCAGCTCTGTATTTTTCCGTGGGTCGATTGTGACATAAAATGCAAATATTACATTAAGTCAAGTAATGTAGTAACCTACCTACTTATACTCCATTTGAAGTGTGATTAGAAATTAAACTAAACCTTTTTTACATTCCGTTCAACCGATTTTGACTTCTATTGCGTTGGTGGCATGACAAATGGCAGCTGCAGTAAACAGTTGGTATTGTAACCACTTTTTTACTTTAATGCCATCCTTATGCCTAAATTTCTAATCTTATTTCAAATGGAGTATAATAATATATGACACGATCTGGATCAATCGAAAATCTTTAAATATAAATTATATCTTATCATTACAGCCCAGGATTAATGAAAAGCAAACGACGGACTAACATTTAAATAACGCCAACATTTTATACTTTCTATCTGCAAATTAATTCTTAAATGCTTCGCGATGAAGCGTTAAAAAACACTTAGGTAAATCAAGAACAAAAGCATTTAGATTACCTTCGTATTAATACGGCTGAGCCTAACTTGACAGTAGACGGAATTAGGGAGAAGTAAAATATTCGGCCATCTTGGGTCCGAAGTGTCGTAAACTAATTGGAGCATTTGATATCTCTGCCGAAAATATCTTTTGTGATTGAAAATGTAAGTTACGCAGATAAAGTCTGGAACTGAAAGATACGGATATGATAAAAAAAAATTGGATAGACAAAAATTAATTGTAATATGTTATTAACAAAAGTATTCCATACGGTTTGTATTATCAAAGCAGGCGGAAGAAAAGCGGTGGAGGCAATACAATATTTAATAGACCCTAGTCTTATTCTAAATGTTATTATCATTAGTCCAATTCCCAAGGTGCCTCATCATGCATAATCAGCATTTAATGTGGACTGCTTGGACACAGGCCTCCTCTGTTCGAGAGGGAGTGGGCTGTAAAACACCACGCGGGCCCAGTGCGGATTGGTAGATGTCACATGTCTTTGAATTTTGATTCTAGAACATGCGGGTTTCCTCACGAGGTTTTCCTTTACCGTTTTGAGAGCAGTAGTGATGAAATTATTTACATAAAGTAGGCCAGGACTTAGACTTGTAAGTCGTAAGTCTTGGCCCCGTAACAGCCACTAGGTCCCTCATAATTACTGCAAATATTTTTTTGATAGTGATGTCTACAAATTTTTCAGTTTTGACGGAAAGTTATAACTTGATGGTATAGCTACCATCGCCCCCGTCACGACGTCAAAATCCTACGTCCTGTTTTAAAGAAGGGTTTTAAAGTACATCAGCAAATAAAATAATGACTCAGCAAAGAACGTGATCAAAGCCGAGGCCACCCGTCCCTCACGTGGTTATGAAACACGTAATGTAATAAAAAACACGTGTCGAACCGACAATTTGTGGAGAAATCTAATAAGGAACCCCATTTTGTCAATATGTACTTTATTTGAATCGAATATGTACTGATAATCGAATTCCCTTATATGAGAAACCTAGGGATGGGACACGAGCAAAAAAAACTGAAAGAATAGTGCAAGTACATGAAGTTTGACATCTGATTAAGTCTTTACAACTTTTTTTTTGTAGAGTAATCGTTTTTTTCCTTGGTGTAAACGCTGGGTCAGACTTCTAAACTACCGCTAACATAAATACCTAGTCAAATTAAAAATTAGTATACATAGCCGTCGCCCGTGGCTTCGCCCGCGTGGAGGTCGGAAGTTATACCACGAGACTACCGGGATAAAAAGTATTCTATATGTTAATCCAGATTATAAACTATCTGTGTGCCAAATTTAATCCAAATCCGTTCAGCCGTTTTTGCGTGATTGAGTAACAAACATCCAAATATACAAACTTTCACATCTATAATATTAGTAGGATTCTCAGCTTGGTGATCGTATTTTATTTTTATAAAACAACTAATGAGTATCACTGGCCATTCATTTACTTTATTTTAAAATAATCCACAATGTCACTCTCTGATTAAGAAAGACAGGGGGTGATACCTGGTGGCTAATCTTGCTTGAGAGTCGTACCATTCAAAGCTTCAATCCAAATATTGTCTGCTAAAATTACGGAGTACACTCCTCAAAGTCTGTTTGAATCTGAAAAGTAACCGTAAGCAACTGAGCGTGAGGCTCACTGAAGTGGACGCCGCCTAATTTCGGACTTTCGGGCCAAAGTTACCAAAGGATGCCCACAAAATGTCAAATACCAAAAGGCTCTCTGGTTTAGGGAATGAAATGGATAATTTTCTAGACATTTAAAGCCAAATAATGAAGTTTTTATTTTATGTTAATTAAGCAAAGTAAAATATCTCTTTTTAAAGTAATTTAATTTAACTAAATCATTTATGATAAAGGTAAGTCAAAATGCTAGTCCTACATACAAGAATAATAAGAAAAACTAATTTAATATTTTTTAAATTAAGATTTGATTTTTCTACCGAATTTTGCGACAAATAAATAATATAATATAATTCTTGTATGCCATTATTAATAGTCGCCGTTTGCTTACTTCAAGTATATTTATTTTCCAACCACCCTAACTTAGTTAATATTTTTATGATATGTGTTATTGTGGTCTATTTCACTGATTCATATTCTGTTGTTGACTTTTTGTGTGATGGCTACTAACGTTAATATTAATTTACCTGCTTTAAACATATTTTACCAGAACGTTCGTGGTCTACGAACCAAAACCGATACTTTCTATCGTCAAATGGTAGCCAGCTCATTTGATGTCATCGTTCTCACTGAAACTTGGTTATTGGATGGTATTTTGAACTCGGAATTTTTTGATGAAAGGTATATTGTATGGCGTCGGGATAGGGATTACGCTCTGACTGGACAATCACGTGGTGGAGGAGTTCTAATAGCTGCTCGTCGAGAATTATCAGCAACATGTCAACAAAATTTTCATTCTACAGCTGAAGATCTTTGGATAAGCATACACTTGAAAAATTCTAATACGCGTAACTATTTTAACTTACATCTCTGTGGGATTTATTTATGTAAACAAAATCTGGGTCTTTCCTTTTCTACACAGTTGATGAACTTTCTTTCGACTTTAAATCGGTCTGTGATTGGAAATGGTTCTGATAGATTTCTTATTATAGGTGACTTCAATATGAGCGGAATAAGTTGGGTCCCGTCTGACAATGTATCGTTCGTCCCATCGAATCTTAACAGTAGCGATGAATTGCTACTTGGAGATGAGTTATGTACTCTTGACTTTGGTCAATATAATGACGTGACTAACAGATACGGTAAAATACTTGACTTAGTCCTCTCGAACCAGGCAGTAAGCGTAACTGAAAGTTTAAGCCCGCTAGTGCCAATCGATGATTATCACCCAGCATTGTTAATTACAATGGATCTGGTTGAAACCCCTCCCCTTGAGTGCGCGTCACGTATACAATTTTTATATGATAAGGGTGATTACGAATCCATTAACCGTGACATTTTTAAGACTGACTGGGAACGTGAGTTCTCAGTAAGGTCAGCTGACGATTCCGTAGGTATTTTCAATAACGTTATTTATAATCTTCAATCGAAATATATTCCTCAGAAACTTTGGCGTAATAAATCATATCCGACCTGGTACAGTTCCTCATTGATAAAGGCAATAAAAGAGAAATATAAATACTTAAAAAAAATTAAAACCTACGGCAATATATCTGACGAACAAACATTTAAACTTCTTCGGGATAGGGTAAGAATATTAGAAAGTCAGTGTTACGCAAATTATTTGAAACTTACCGAAGCGTCTATTAAAAATAACCCGAAACAATTTTGGACTTTTGTTAAAAAACGTCATAATATAAATGCATTCCCGAGCACGTTCAATTTTAACAACGACACACTGCGTACCGGGGAATCAATATGTCAGGCATTTTCAACTTATTTTCACTCCACATTTTTAGATCCCAACCTAACTCATGGAGGTAGCTCAAATTCTTCTTCATCTTCTTTTACTGAATCCTCAAATCTGTCGTCCGATATCAGTCGTATCACGGTGAACATTGAAGACATAGCCAACTTACTTCGTAAATTAGATACATCGAAAGCGCCAGGCCCGGATAATATCTCATCCAAGCTTCTCGTACGTTGCGCTGCTTCTATTGCATTTCCTATTTCAATTCTATTTAAAAAATCTTTAGATACTTGTGTTGTCCCCAAACTTTGGAAATCGGCATTCATAACGCCTGTACATAAGAAGGGAGTCAAAACAGACATTGCTAATTACAGACCGATATCCAAATTGTGTATCATTGCCAAGGTTTTCGAAAGGATTATTTATAACCAGGTCTATTCTGCTCTGGAACAATCGTTTAGTCCCTTCCAACATGGCTTCCTTAAAGGTAGATCCACTGTCACCAATCTTATTTTGCTTAATAACTACATCACCGACGCAATGGACCACGGTAAACAGGTCGACGTTGTCTACACAGACTATAGTAAGTGTTTCGACCGAATCGACCACGTCATCCTATTACGGAAATTGGAGGGCATCGGTATGCGCGGGGACTTACTCAGATGGTTTTCCTCTTACATAGAAAACAGGTCGCAAGCTGTGGTCCTTAATAATTATATATCCAGCTGGGTTTTGGTCCCCAGCGGAGTCCCCCAAGGTTCGTTGCTCGGTCCGTTATTATTTATCATCTATGTAAACGACATCGATTCCTGTCTGACCTCATCCAAATTATTGTGCTTCGCTGACGATATGAAAATTTATGCTACCATATCATCGACTGCGGACATGACGGCATTTCAAACTGACTTACAGTGTCTTGAAGTATACTGCCAAAAAAGTAAGCTTGATCTTAATCCCAAAAAATGCTCAGTTGTAACGTATTCCCGTGGACGGTCAGTCCTAGCCACAACATATACTCTTGGTGGTCATATATTACCTAGATGTAGTACTATTCGTGATCTGGGGGTTCATCACGATTCCAAACTTATATTTGATAAGCATGTTGATGCCATCGTCGCTAAAGCCTCAAAATCCCTTGGTTTCATAATGCGGTTATCCAAGTGCTTCACGCAAGCTAAAACGTTAAAAATTCTGTACTGCACTTTTGTTAGAAGCCACTTGGAATACGCATCTGAAATATGGAGTCCACGCTATCACAAGTATATTGACCGTATTGAGCGCGTACAAAAAAGATTTTTAAAATTTTTATGCTTTCATCAGAGGGTACCGTATCAGTCCGAAAACTACCTCAGTCTCTGTAAAAAATATCATCTCTTACCATTGATTGATCGTCGTGAGATCTCTGACTGTATATTTTTGTTGAAAACGGTTCGAAGTGACATAAAATGTTCTGATATTTTATCAACTTTCTATTTTAACGTTCCAAGCAAATCCAAACGGTTCAATCCACCATTACGGGTGCCATTTACAACTACTAACTACAGACAAAATTCATACGTTGTGCGTGTAAGTAGGTATTTTAATGAGGTGTGCAAGCAGTTCGACTTTGATCTTTTTAAAACAAGTGTGACCTCGGCAAAAAAGTGTTTAGCAATGAATTTCTTTAAAACTTAAATTCTTTAGACTTTGTTTTCTTTTTATTTTTAAATTTAATTTTTATCATCTTGGTTCTCATGGGAAATAACCTGTCGCAATTATATTAGTTTTTACATATTTTAGGTGATGATCTACCTGCAAATTTGTTTTTTTAATTTTAAATGTTATTTTTGATATGTTATCATTTTTTTTTTCTTTTGTTTTGGCAAAATTTGGCAGTGTGTGTGTGTGTATATTTTGTTCCACAGTACTTTTATACTAGACAAGTTCTAGACGCGAAGACCTGTAATTGGCTGTCAGATTATCATACTGTTAATTATCAACATTGTATTTAGCTGTAAGTCTTCCAAAGTCCTTAAATAAATAAATAAATAAAAATAAATAAATAAATAAATAATTATACCTACCATAAAAAAAAACGACACGCCCATTATTATTCCCCGTATTGGATACTCCAATTTATTAGGTTAGGCATAATTGAGGAAAATTACAGATGAAACAACATCTTTATCAAGGGCAGAAATATTGTAATCACTGTATTTACGAAAATCTTCTTACGAGGAGTAAAACATAGCTATTGAATTTTATCATACTAACACTTTTAGACACAAAAGTTTTTTATACCTAATATTATATTTTTATAACATCTAAATTACATACATAGTATTATGTCCCAACATTATTTTTATGCTAACATATTCATTTCAGACAATCGTCTTAGAAAAGACCTATTCTGCTACACCGTAGCGCGTAGCCCGTAGCTACTCTCTACGGTCTATGGTCTTTGCTACGCCGAATAGGTATATTGTGTAGACGACCCTCATTTGTCGTATAGACATTGCTGTCGGCCGGCGCCTTTAGGTATGATATCATTTCAACTCTAAATAACCCTCACAAAAGATCTTTTGTAATACACATAAAACTATCAACTATGTTGGAACATTATGTGATGTTATGCGTATGAGTATGAATTGTTAAATTAAGTCGTCGTTGTTTCTTTGGCGAATGGGTTTTTCATTCTTATGTTACTATAAAACTTGTATATTTAAACGTGTATATTTTCCATACGTTCTAATAGTTCTATTTATTAACAGACTGTTGCTTTTTTTTTTTTTAACAGATAATTCTACTCAAATCCTGTTCTAACTCATTTTTTTTAAATTAACTCTTAATACTTTATTCGGGTGTATTAACTTAAATAATATGTTTTAATCGGCTATCTTTCCTCTGATTTAAGTAAGCTTAATTATTATATAGCAAAAAAGGCAGACACAGAAGTCGATATTATTTGATTGAAAAAGTTAAACCAACGCATTTTATTTGTTCCTGGTACATTGAACTCGCCCGCATCGCGTTATGTGATTACTATCTTCAGTTTAATCGGTCAACTGCGACGTATAAAATTAACACTGTTTTATTTATTTAAAACCTCGACATTGCATGGTGCCAGCCAATAGGGATGATGACAAAAAAAATGTGTTTTGTCCGTCAGGGAGATTATAAAAAAATGTTGGACACGTATTTTTCTATTTTACGTAATCAAAAGATGACGGCAATACATTGAGTGAAAATGTGCCCTGACGTCACGAGTATGTAGATTTTATACTTATGTACTTGTGACGTAGCCACCCCCACTTCCAAACTTGAATGCGTTTTATGTAAGTCCTAAATAGTTTTTTTTTTTTACCCAGGCATCATCCCTATTCTGTATCCCAACAGACAAAAGATAAATCAAACTTTGTTATTTTATTGGATAAAATGATTACGTTAGGAGACAGAACTAGAACTGTCAAATTAGTTGTCGTGTTGATGTAACAAATCATTACCTGCCTAGGCTTTTCCTAACTATGTTGGGGTCAGCTTCCCGTCTAATCGAATGCAGGTGAAGATGATTAGACGTAAAAAATAAAGAATAACGTTTACCTGGACACAAAACGCGAAACACAAAATACAAATAAAAAAGTGAAAATAATGTTATAACAACACGTAGTGGGTCTCACGGCTGCGCCAAAGGTTCATTTCAGAAACAGACAGATGCTACATACATGTAACAAATAAATAATCTTTATAAACTGTAGCATTGTTTCAAATAACACATGATGAAAAAGGCAGTTGACGCCTAATATTAAACTTAGCAAAAGCCCACTTCACCACACTTGACACTTCGGACCCACTGACCAACAAGTATTCTCTTCAAACTACCACTCAAATATTAACAAACACATTAGCAAATTGGAAAGCTCAGTTTGATAGTTTGCTTGTTAGAGAACACCCACATAGCAATACATTATATGGGGTTTAGGCTCACACGCCATCCCGGAGCAATTAATTGATCTCAAGAGCGTGATATTGCTTTGAGTAAATCTTGAGGTTCTAGTTGATTGCAATTATAACATGAGCATGCAATTGCCCTTGTAATTGAAGAGGCTGTGAGCCTGGAGATCGATCATACAGGTCCCGATCCAAGTATGGACTCCAGCAAATGCCATCTTGATTCTTGCTGGTATTTTATAACACTTATGAACCAAAAATTGTACCTTTTTGAGATAAATAAAATAACTATCTTTATTGCATTTTTATACTTATTAATTACATTTTTAAATATTTTTATAAATGACATAAAAACCGCATCAGGGACAAAGTCCAAGCTGCCGGTGGTCAGGGCTCTAGAGAGAGGAACCTCCTCACGATGCGTGCCGTGTCTAGGAGTACTGCTTTCTGAATCACCCAGCCGCGCAATGAGAGCCTCCTGAGGTGTTGGTCGAGGCTCTCCGCTATTAGGCCATTAACCGTTACGAATATCGGTACAATTATTGCAGAGTCCACGTCCCACATGTCGACAACCTCGTGCGCTAAGTCAAGATACCTACTTGATTTTTTAAATAACTATTATTACTATGAATCCGCAAATAAGCTAGAAGTCATTCCATTTTATTGTACTTATTAATATCATGCCAGCCCAACCACTATTGAACAAGCAGTGGACGTCCTCAAGGAAATTGCCCTAACCACAATACTGCGCTAGGATAAGAGATTAAGATGTTAGTAGGTATTATCCTACAAGGCGATGAATACGATCTTGTTTTTTACAGATGCTTTTTATTAGTCACATTAAACGACGTACACGATCAAGCAATGTCTAATAACTGACTGAAAAGAAATTGAACAGAATTCACTTACTGACAACTGAAGGCATACCTTATTTAAAAACGTTCAAAATAAAGTCACTGTCTCATCTCATCGACAATTACTGTCAAAAACTCGTTGAAAATATAGGGAAATTCGAGGTATTTTTGACAGATTGAGACTATGATTTGAATGCGAACGTTCTTAAAAATATGGCAATTGCCCTTCTGATTTCTGAAAGCCTGATCAAGCCTGTGATCAGAACACCTACTGTAATATCACATGTGACTTGGCACAAACAACAGTATTAAAGAAATCATCCGTCGGTCTCTTGTCACAGCCGGGGTGCCAACAGAACCGATTGCAATCTTTGGGTAGAACCCAAACAGGTTCTACCCAAAGATTGCAATCGGTTCTACCCAATATGACCTATGTCGACACCCTTGCGCCATCGCATCTTCCTAGCACGGCGGGCTCTGCTGGGGTGGCTGCTGCAGGTGAAGAAAAACTCAAATGCCGCAAATATCACAACCGTATTGGGAGCTATATGTTTGAGCCGTTTGGGGTTGAAACACTAGGGCTGTCGTCTATGAAGTTCGAGTGCTCATCGAGTATTTCGGGACATCGCTAAGCGGTTGGTCGACTCTTCACGTGACCAGAGGGCTGACCAATTTTTAGGTAAAAAATCAACATTGCCATCCAACGCAACGTGGCAACGCTGCCAGCCTTTTGGGGCCTTTCCCCCTGACAGCGATACGGACGAATTTTTTTATGCCCAATGAGCTTTTCCCTTTTTTCTTCCTTTAAATACCTACTTGCATATAATTTAAATATTTTGTTAGATTGTATACCTATTATATTTAAGAATTGTCAAGCATAATACGTAATAAAATAAAAATAAGAACCAGCTTACACCAAATCGCATCACTCGCTAACGACGGATTAAATGGACGGGCAGACAGTTTTCCAGAAACTGAGGGTCATTCAAATATAATTGTATTTAAGCTGATGTCTGAAAACCTACAAGCGTATTCCAAGTTCAAGGCCAAGTGAAGCGTGCAGCGCCACGAGGCAAACATCATAAAAAACGCGTTGGACTAATGATGTATCTAAATAGAATAAAACTCTTTCAGATTACATCGTTTTTTATTTCACTTTTTATAATTGGAGTGCTCCAGTGCTTCAGCAGTTTTATTCATTCAATATTTAGTGCTCGACGCGCAGATGGTTTTAATTTTTAATTTTGTTCTTAATTCGCGTTTTTCTGTGACGTGGTATTTCGATAGCTGCGCTTGTCAGTGATTTCGACCCATTTTCGAAAGGGTTGTATGAATATTTTATTTATGCAATCCAAACCTTTAAGAATAGATTTTAAAATAGTAAGTATGTGGTATCATACTTACTATTAAGTTGTCAAGCTGTAGGTTTACTAGCGCCCGCCTTTGCTTCGCACCACGTTTTTTTCTGTATTATAATAATATATACAGGGTGGCAGGGACATTGACGCGAAGCCGGCTACCATGGATTCAGTACATGATTCTGAACCCCACTGCGTTGAAAGTTTTCGTCGGTTATTAAAAAAAAAACAGCTGTTTCATAGAAAAGTGCAATACCTACGCGGTCAAAATGTATGTAACAGCTGGTTTTTTTTTTAAATAACCGCCAAAAATCTTCAACGCAGGAGGGTTCAGAATCATGCACTGAATCTATGGTAACCGGCTTCGCGTCGATGTCCCTGCCACACCGTATAGTTAGTTTAATATTAATTAATTATACTCCTTCCGAAATAAATTCTATTTTAAGAGCGTTTATTCTGAAGGTGGGCAACGTCGCAAATAGATGTCAAATATTTCACTGTTTTGATTAATTTTGCAATATTACTGTGTGGAAATAAAAAATGTGGCTAACTAGCGAACTAGAATATTAATCATGAAATGCAACAATTAATATCGTAACACCAAATGTTTAGTTTTAGATGTAAAAAAAACTATTTGGAAATTTTCCAAATGCGTTTTTTACACCTAAAATGGGTACAACATCGAATTCAATGTTATAATTACAATTCATTATTAATATTCTAGTTAACTAGTTAGCCACATTTCTTATTTATATTCAGTAATATTGCTATAAGAATCAAAACAGGTAAATATTTGACAGTTATTTGCGACGTTGCCCACCTTCAGAATAAACGCTCTTAAAATAGAATTTATAATAGGATAAACCCTCTTAAATGATGGTGAAAACTGCATCAAAATCCGTTGCGTAGTTTAGAAGAACAACGTGGTCACACGGACAGCAACTTTAATTTATAGATGTACAAGCGTTATCGGATGGATTATAGCACCATTTTTGCGGTTTTAATACGACTCGTACGAAGATTTGCTACTAGACTAGCGAGATATAAAAAGCCTTCACGTAATTACTGCTACGACCGGTCTTATACTCAATTAAATCCTTATAAAAGTGAATCCAGTTTCCAAGGCATTAGGTATCTAAACCACGATTACACAGGTGGAATTGTACTGCCCCAAAGAATAAGGATTTCAGTATCATGTAAAGCTTCTTTGTTGTGTAGGCTTTAAACGCGTGATAAAACCATTGTTTTATAACAAAAACAGACTCCAGTAAAAGGGAAATAACATATGGTACGATCGCGGTCGGACTGTTCCATTTTTTGTGCCACAATAATTCGGCGCTGCGGTAAAAGTTAAAGTCAAACAATTTATTTTAATTAGGCACATAAAAGGCACTTATGAACGTCAATTTTACAAAAAATAGAATTGATTCTAGTCGCCCCTTGCAAAAGGTAGTTTTCGTATGGAGAAGAATGGGCAAGAAACTCCACCGTTACTCTTTTAAAATGTTTTTACAATATTTTGGATACACGTACGAATAATATTCAGAATATCATATTAATGTATATTTCATATATACCTTGTTTTTACATACAACATGATATAACACACCAGCTCTCATTTCAAGGTTGAAAAAGGTAATTCTTAAGTAAAATACAGTAGGTATTGTTTTATTTTAGTGATTGTACAATCAATCAATCTGCCTAGCCTTTTCCCAACTATGTTGGGGTCGGCTTCCAGTCTTACCGGATGCAGCTGAATACCAGTATTTTACATGGAGTGACTGCCTATCTGACCTCCACAATCCAGTAACTGGGTAATACGATACCCCTTTGGTAAGATTGGTTGTCACACTTCCGGCGACCCGTAATGACTGTCAAAGATCCACGAGTCCTAAGTATTATTTTAAGCTTACTTCAGTGGGGGAAAGAGATGGAGCTATTCGTCCAGTAGAGCTTTATCTCTTTCCCACACTAAAGTTATATTAAAACATTACTGCTTTAGATGTGGTGTGAGGTGGTGGCAGGCCCCCTGATCAGTTTCTGCCTTCTTATGATGGTTGCGCCAAATGTCTCCTTGTGTCGGTCGACATTAATACTCTTTCACTTTTTTTGTATAATGACGGCTACAGTTCGGCCGTCGAGAGAATGCGTCCTTGACAGCTGTCAGTTTCAAATATGTGATTTGCGAATTTGATCCTTATTACTACTAGAAATTGTTTAACTGACAGGTGTTAGGAACGCATTCCCTCGACGGCCAGACTGTAATTGAAAGAATGCCAGAGGATGGTGGACCGCTACGACAGAAAAACAATATAAACGGTGAGTAACTTGGATAATTACTACATAAGTCTACATACTTGTGCCAATACTACGATTAATTGGTTGAAACTGATGATCTTTGTATCATTAATTCATTAAACACTTTAATTTAAATTTAAAGCAAAAAAGTAGGACATAACATTGCTTAAATAATACATTATTTCACAAATCCCCCTAAGCACCAAAATGCAACGTCACTGTCCCAAGTAGCGACGGTGGCGCCACCATTCCTCCTATAACATACAACAACGTCGTACAACTCTGTTACTAGGCAATTTCAACTGAATGCTTAATGTGGAGCCGGAAAATGACCTCGTTTATCTAAGATACACTGTGCTAAGAATAGTGACAAAGTTGGCGTGACATGGCTGGCCTTACATGGATTATAGTGGCTGGTTATGTAGGCCAGTGTGAAAACTATGGGTGGTTGTGTATAAATTGTTTTTATGGGCTTTTTTCTAGCCTGTAAAAGCCTAATGCTTTCCAATGGCTTTAGCCGTCGTTTCTCTATTTACTATGCCTACTGTTAAAATATTTTTATCTGCATGTTTGCACAAGTAGGTAGTCCTGTAGCAATCAGTATAAAGGCCATTCATACGAACATATATTCAGACAGAGATTTTTAATTTCCTGATCCAGAAACGCTTTTTCAGTAAAAGGTAAAATAGTAAATTTTCAGCATGTGTAAGATGGAAGTTGTGGGTGGTTTAAAGCTGTGAATGAAAGAAACTTTCGAAATAGTTCACGTCGAAGGAGTTTGCGTGACTTTGTTTGCGTCATTGTTCTCAATCTTTACTCTATATACCGGTGCAACCCTGAACGTAGTTGATTCGGAATCTGTAGATAACGTTATCTTTTTTTTTTTACTTGTGTCTTTCCTTTCGGCTGAAATGATAATAGTGTGTTTGTCAAATAATGATTTTAATGTCATTAAACGGCAACCCGGGGACCTAACTAACATACCGAAAAGTTAGTTCGAAAAGTGCTGATTCTCAGCCTAGTTTCAATAAATGACTTTTGAATTTGAATAACCCACCAATAAAATTTTCTGTTTTCATTTAGCCACTTTAATTTCTTTTACATGGGCTCTTTTTACGGTGTTTCATCTTTTCTCTATACCTACAAAAAATAACATTTGGGACTTGAGAACCCCCTCCCTTTTAAAGGCCATCACATTTGTAAAGAAGACCTGCTAGTATAAATTAAACCTTATACACAATACAAATTACACCGAACCGATAATAAGAGCATTATTGAACTGTTAAACTCAATTCAATTGTCTATTAACCAGACTCTCGTTTCAAAGCTGCGGTAACAATGTTTACATTCAGTGGTTCTGAGCGATTGGCGCGCGCCGCCGGCATTAACAAACATAGTTATAATGGAGTTAGTGCCAACAACTAGTTGTTCAACCAACCAACATAGCAACTAGTTATACGTCTACGTATCGACATAACTTCTACACTTCGAAGATAACGCGCGAATCTATTAGGTCCATGCTCCTTTCCTGAAAAAGCCCTTTCTTTTTCCAAACACACGACAATCAAAAGTAACGACAGGACACAAATAAATGTTCTAACTTCTCCAATTAACTACCCAACGATGTCCGAAGCCGTAATATTCAACACAACATCTAACAACCTCATCACAGTTATTAAACATCATCAATTTACGAAGGACCTCGCCGCAATAAAATTCCAGCGATTTGGGAAGCTTAGGGATATTCCGGAGACATAAATCAAGTTATACTGACGCAAATATGAGTGCCTATGGCTATGTTTACGTATAATCACGTGGTCACCACTCACCGGTCCGAGGCTGTCGAAGCCGTGGCGCAGAGCTAGCTGATGAGCCTCGTCGTGCTGTACCGAACGCTTGAAGCGCACCAGGAAAGTGTTGGTGAAGACCTCTCGGGACGCGGCAGCAGCGATGAGCAACGTAGCAGCCAAGCATTGCAACCACATGTTCGCGCTGTGGCCGACGGCGGCTGACTGTGGCCCCTACCGTCACTGACGTCACCACATATCGACCTGAGCCCCGCGCACGCGCCAACCCGACCATTCACGCTCCCCTCGCCGACGTCCAGCCTTTTCACAGATTATGAAAGGATGGCTCGCGCCGCCACTACCATTGTTTTGGATGAAACAACCTAGATTCGTGCTGTTCCGTTGAGCGCGACCCCATCTTGAAGGCGACCTTGTTCACGGTAATAAGGCTTCGAACTATAATTTACATTAGGGGCCGTCTAGTGCGGTAAGTGTCCTAAAAGCTTTGCGTTGAAATCGCTTGTAGAGAAAAGAGGTTGAGATGTGATGTTGAGTGCTACAACCTACCTACTTGACATTATTTTGATATCGATATTTCGAGATAAACATGATAGATACTTCATTTAACTGTATACTCGTGGGGAGCCTCGACTTTGCAAAGTTGAATTGAACTTTTCTAATCTCGGCTGAAGGGTCGCCAGTTAATTACGTTGATGGACAGACAGTTATGAGATCGTGTCTCGTGAGGCTGCGGTTAACGCTTCAAGACTTGTTCACTGATAAACTTTTAGGAAATTACTTTGATTAGTACTAACAAGGTAAGTTTTGGAACCAGAAACCTCAGCCTTTATTTATTTATTTATTTATTTTATTATTTATGTACACACAGTAAAATTGATACAAATACGACATAAACATAATTATGAGTACAAAGGCCTTTGTGGATTTGTACCTTCAAAATTCGAATGCGGCACGTTCTTATCGCTTCGTAAAAAAAATTTAAGAACATGTTCTACACCGTGACATTTTAGTCGTCTAAAAGCAGCCCACTTCGTGAATCCAATGACAGAAACTCTTTTTTTTTTCCGAAATTAAATTTATTTTGCAGATTACTATAATATACATCTAACACTAAAATATATAAAAATAATTAATTTTTATAATATTTTTATTTTTATGAATGTATTAATAAAAATAAATATATTTATTTTTATTAATACATTCATAAAAATAAAAAAATTATACACCGTGACATTTACCCGATATACCCGACATAAACTACCTCTAGGAGCAAAAAAAATATTTTTACAATATATATATATATTTTTCTTATGAATGTTTAGTAGTTGTTGTAGTAGTTGAATACATGAACCGGGCTGCTTTTGTAAGACGTCTTTGTCACCGTGTTTAACTGACTGTCGTGTTGTTCCCGAAACAATCTACCTTTTTAGCGTAACTCGTGGTCCCACCTGTGAATGATGTAAGGATCTACGTGGTTAGTGACGAACCTGGTATCAGAGTTTTAAAGCCGCCCATGGGCCTCTGACTTGGCTTCACATGCCGTCGAGAAATATCTCTCAGGCATTCACGTTTACTCACGATGTTTTCCTTCACCATTTTTGAAGCAAGTGATAATTATATAATACGCACATGAATCGGAAAAGTCAGAGGTGGTGGTGGTACCTTGGGTTCGAACTCGAGACCTATGACTTGGCAATGCAACGGTCATACCACTAGGCTATCACTGCTCAGATCAGGATCTACTGTTAGATAATAATTATAATAAATATATTTATCTACTTACATATTGCAAAAATATTTTAATCCAGTCAAATCGTTTATTTTATTCACATTGGGCTTTTTTGTGTTGTTCTATTGCTTTTGTGTGCACTAAATAAACGATATATCTATCTATAAAGAGGTATATCAATCTAGAGTGGCACTAATATACAATTGACATGTAAGTGGCTTATAAGAATGAAATATGCTAATGGCTACCATGCTGTTACCCATGGGCTCCGTTAGTACCCATGGGCTCCATTGAAAAGTGATTTAGCGAATATTCGTGCTAGGGCTGAAAATTGTAGGTGCACACACAGAGATTATTTTTTATTTATTTATTTACTATTATCACTTACATTTGTTTTTACAGGTGGGGACCCAATAAATCAATAGCATAATAGCATTATCACCCTATGATGATTGATGATCCCACTGCTGGGACTGCGGCCTCCTCTTTGTGAGAGGGAGTGGGCCGTAATCCACCACGCGGGCCCAGTGCGGGTTGGTATATGACACATCTACATCCGGTTCCTCACGAAGTTTTCCTTCACCGTTTTGAGAGCAGTGGTGATGAAATTATTTACACAAAGTAAAGCGCCTGTCTAGGTTATAACCTACGACCTACAGCTCGTAAGACGCGGCCGTTACCAAAGGCCCACCACTGCCCCGGGTGTCACCACTGTGTGGATCGCCCGGAGGACTCGGTGGAGCATAGGTCTGCCCGGCTTGGGCGGAGCAGTTTCCTCTCAATCATACCCATTGGGGAATACCCACAGGTGGAAAACGGTAATATGAACTATTCTTTATAATGTATTTTGTGTAACATTATGATCCTTTACGTAACGAAAAATTTGAAAGTTTATTTTGTGTAAGGTAATTTTTTTTTTATGACTCCTATGGGATGCCGGGAGCCCTCGCGGAGGGCTCATTTTAAATGTAGGTTTTTTTTAGCGAATTCGTTATTATAAACCGTGAAAAAATCAGTTGTATATTTTAACAAGATTTCAAACCAAATGTCGGTGACACTCCTCGAGGGTTAACTTTAGCGCAAACGTAATGCCGGTGACCCTCCTGGAGTCAACTTGCAATATATATGGCGGTATGGCGTATGAGCTCTATGAAAAATGGGTGAAGTCGAAAGTGTATGTCTATTATTTCAAATGGAGTGTAGGTACTTACTGCCTCTACAAGAGTTCATAATCCTCCGAGTCATGAAACGTGTTTACCTCGCAATGAAGCCTTGAAAAACTACTATCAATAAAAATCCAATCCAATCGCGAAATTTCAATATACCACTAATAAGGAGACGTCAGCGTGTAACGATCGTAAATATTAATTAAAAACGATAAAGTTTAATAACCTAGCCTACTTTAAGTTATAGCGATCATAATGTTTTTTTTACCCAAGTTTCACTTCTTATTTTCAATTGTGGTTATGTGTTGTGACTCCAAAATGGAGCCTTTTGTGGTTGGTGGTGTGTATACGACCATAGAGGACTATCCACACTGTATCTACTTGGCTATAGACTGCTCTAGGCCCTGGATCTGCGGTGCTTCAGTCCTGAACCAGAATATTCTCATCACGGCTGCACATTGTGTGAACGTCTGTGACACCAAGAACCCTGATCACTTGATAGAGGCTTTTGCGGGGCATGAAAACTTAAAAAAGGTAAAGGGTTTTTCTATACAAGTTGTAAAAAAACTAAACTAACTTGAAATAACTGAAAAGCTAAACAGGGGTCATTATACTGGTCATTATTAACCTCTTTTACTATAGCACCTATCCTGAAATGGTGAAAAAATCAGCAGTTCCCTTAATATAGTTTTATCAGTAAGTATACTTGAAAGTACGTTTGGCGAAACGTTCACAACAAAATATGTTGAAATCTCTTTGTTCTGTCAATTTTCCATACAATGTTTGACAAGAACTAGAGATTTCAACATGTTTTATTGTGAATGTTTCGCCAGTAAAAAACGAATATAAATGTATGGCGCAGCATATTTAATTTAAGTTGGTAGGTATGTAACGTAAATAAAAACCCTACTGAAACAGATGAAATGCTGCATCCATTTTAATCAACCTTATAATACGTGATGAGTACCTACCTACCTAATCTTCATCTACCGAGCGTTGTGTGTTGTGACAATTTCTTTAATTTAAAGTACGCAGCCAAATGGAAAAGAGGCCGGGAATACCCCACCCACATTGAAAATCATTCGAATTTTCTTTTCTTCAGGTTAAATCTAAAAGAGAAGCTGGAGTAATAAAAGTCCATGAAGAATATGAAGAACACACAGCTGCTAACGACATAGCGCTAGTCGGCCTCAAAAGAAGTTTGTATTTAGGCCACAACATCAAGAGGATTTCCATCAGTCCACGGTTTCCGAACGTGCAGAGAGGTGCAGTGGCTGGTTGGGGAATTGTAGATGTGAGTTCACACCTCCCTAAATAGTAGTTGCCGCTGCACATCAAGTTTTAGAAAAAGTTCGGTTGAGCAGAGCCTCCGTCTTTATCACTCATTACTGCACTACAGCCACACAACAGGCGAAATAACGCCACGGAAATGATTAAATTATTCGATTTTGAGACTTCAGCTACTCTATTTACTACTGCACATCATAGGGAGCTTCTCAACCAACACGATCACCTCTATTAGCCTGGCCGGAATCGGCCGTAGAACCTGCGAGATTCGGAACGTTATCAGCATTCTATTTTAACGATTGGGCATCGATCTGGGCCGATCGACTTGGTGGAAAAGCTCCTTTACGGTATTTTTTTTAATAGGTTATGAACCTGTATGTAATTTTCCTTTAACTGTTAACTATTTTATGTTATAGAAAATTTGGGTAAATCAACAGTGTTACTAAAGTATTAGGTACCCCATGGAAAGGCAATAAAAGTCATTCAATTTGAGATTTTAGAGAAAAGTAATATTTATGAAGAATTCTGGGAAATTTTCAAAAAAACATCAAAATTGTTTTTTTTTTTCATAAAAATTCTCGACTAGGCTTTATGGGGTACTTAATTGTTGCAAATGGGTTACACTATCACGTCCTGGAAGGAATACTAATGTAACTACGGGGACATTATAAAAACATGATGACCATGGATCCGCTGGCGGTCTAAGAGGGGGGCGGCACGTGTGGCCCCAGGCCCCCAACGCTCGAGAAAAACTTTTGTTCAAATCCCATAAAATACCAAAATATGTTCAATAAGTAAAAGGCAGTTCGTAATTGGGGGCCCCCTACGCATGCTAAATATAAACGTAGGGTGCTAAAATTTTCGAGCTCGTTTCGCTCGCTCCTCCATTTTACGTTCTCTTTTGCTCAGACTTCTCTGCGTAAGTCTACAGAGTTACTGTTATTTATGTATGAATAGACAAATGAAAACTTTAATTATCCGGTGATAACATTTTTCGAGCTCGCTCTTGCATCCTACATTTTCTAACTTTTCTGTATACGTCGACAAAGTAATTCTTATTTCTGTATAAATGTTCAAAAGAAAGTTTTTGTTTTTGCGGGGCGCAAAATTTTTCGAGCTAGCTTCTCTCGCTCTACCATCCTCTTTTTGTCTAATGCTCTAGCTTTAATGTTGTTGTTGTTGTCACCAATTATCATCTCCTATTATCAATAGTCAAAACAAAACCTTACCTTATATGCTTCGCCGTTTATTCCAGAGCGTATTTAGTTTTTCCGCCCCGAGCAGACAGGCTTACGGAATAGGAACGGCTTAGGGATATGGAACCCTTTTTATTTTTTTTATTTTGAGACTGGCAAATTATCAAATAACTTCTCCCGCTCTGGGCGGAGCGGGAGGGCGTGTCAGACTCTTACTGACTAAAACTCACCCGTGTTCCTTCAATTACCTGTACGTTGCCAGGGGCCACGGTATCCCTTTCTGACTTTTCCGCGACCTCGGCAGGCATCGGTCCTAGCGGACCCCTTCCGTTTTGCTGACATCTCTTTGAGGCGCGCGTGGAACATAACGCGCCGTCGACCCGGGCCTGGTCCCTATCGGACGGCGAGCGACCCATTACTCACCGTCCGCAAACCTGCGCCTACGGTGGCCGGGAATCGGTCTCCTGCGGCGGCTAAGGGCGTGAGGGCGCGACATTTGCTTCTCCCCCACGCGCTCCGTCTCCTCCTTCACGAGCATTACTGCTTCGCAGAAGGAGGTGACGGCTTCCCAGCACGCCCTCTCGCTCCGTACCATGGCCCAGACCAGGGCCGGACGCGAGAGATCACTGCCGCCGATTGCCTCCACAAGGACATGCCGGTGCCCCACCCTATCCGGGCAGACCTCCACCGTGTCCTCCGGGCGATCCACACAGTGGTGACATCCGGTCGTTTCCTCCCGCCTTATGCGAGACAGGAACTTCCTGAAACAACCGTGTCCAGTGAGGACCTGCGTCAGGCGGAAAGTGAGGACCCAGTGGCGCCTCTCTAGCCACGGATATGGACCCCTAAGATGGCCATACAAATTCTTCAACTAAATGAGATAGCGTCGTTGAGCTTGAACTCGTTGGTTTTGTCTAGATAAGAACTAGCCCAAGATGGTGTTCAGGGTCTGATGATGAAACCGGAAGGGGGCCATAGGAACTCCTCAACCAAACAAGATAGCACCATCGTGTTTGAACTCATTAAATATGTATCGACAAGTGCTATTACACTAGGTGGTGTCCAGGGTCTGATAATGGAGCCAGAAGGTGGCCACAATAACTCCTCAACTAAACTTGATAGCCCTGATGTGTTTGGGCCCGTTAATTTTTGTCGTGACAAAAACTAGGTAGGTATAACCTATGGTGCAGTCCTGGGTCTGATTATAGAGGCGGGAGGTGGGCACAGGAGCTCCTCGACGTTACAAGATAACCCTGTAGTGTTGGGCTCGTTGGATTTGTGAAGGTGATAGACAGATATTTAAACATATTCTAATGCTAAAAAGTACAAAATATAATACATCTATTTATATAAAATGCTTTGTCCTGAATGACTGACTGACGGATCAACACACAGCCTAAACCGCTAATCGTAGAGACCTGAAACTTGGAGGGTGTGTTCTTTGTATGACGTAGGCATCCGATAAGAAAGGATTTTTCGAAATTCTACCCCTAAGGGGTGTAAAAGGTGGGCAAAGTTTGTATGGGACAACGTGATTCCTTGGTCCAATCTACTTCAAATTTTGCATAAACATTCTTTAACAGAATTAATGGAAGACCTGTTTCGTATTTTATTGAAATTCATCCTCTAACGGGGTTAAATAGGGGTAGAAAGTTATTTTGGGAGTGATTTGCTTCGAAGTTGATATCAATACTCCTTAGTGCTTTTGATTTAAATTACATTTTATTTTGACCTTAGATTTTGACACATGTTTGAAAAGTCAATCCGATTTTATCAATCAATTAAAAAAAAGGTTGAACTCACATACAGGCTTGGTGCTTGCAATGCAATCTCTTTAAAATTGGAATGTCTCGAAAGTCACCGTACTCTATACATACGAGACGGACAGACTATATTTAGCGGCTATTATTTAGCGGCTGTTATGTGGCGGCCGTTATATGGTGGCCGTTATATAGCGGCCGTTATATGGTGGCCGTTATATGACGGCCGTTATGTGGCGGCCGTTATATGACGGCCGTTATGTGGCGGCCGTTATATGACAACAATTATTTAGCGGCCGTTATATGGCGGCCGTTATATGGCGGCCGTTATGTGGCGGGCGTTATGTGGCGGCCGTTATAACCGGCCGTTATATGGCGGCCGTTATATGGCGGCCGTTATATTGCGGCCGTTATATTGCGGCCGTTATATGGCGGCCGTTATGTGGCGGCCGTTATATAGCGGCCGTTATGTGGCGGCCGTTATATTGCGGCCGTTATATAGCGGCCGTTATGTGGCGGCCGTTATGTGGCGGCCGTTATATAGCGGCCGTTATATGGCGGCCGTTATGTGGCGGCCGTTATATAGCGGCCGTTAATGGCGGCCGTTATGTGGCGGCCGTTATGTGGCGGCCGTTATATAGCGGCCGTTGTATGGCGGCCGTTATATGGCGGCCATTATATGGCGGCCGTTATATGGCGGCCGTTATATGGTGGCCGTTATATGGCGGCCGTTATATGGCGGCCGTTATATGGCGGCCGTTATATGGCGGCCGTTATATGGCGGCCGTTATGTGGCGGCCGTTATATTGCGGCCGTTATATTGCGGCCGTTATATGGCGGCCGTTATGTGGCGGCCGTTATATAGCGGCCGTTATGTGGCGGCCGTTATGTGGCGGCCGTTATGTGGCGGCCGTTATATAGCGGCCGTTATATGGCGGCCGTTATGTGGCGGCCGTTATATAGCGGCCGTTAATGGCGGCCGTTATGTGGCGGCCGTTATGTGGCGGCCGTTATATAGCGGCCGTTGTATGGCGGCCGTTATATGGCGGCCATTATATGGCGGCCGTTATATGGCGGCCGTTATATGGTGGCCGTTATATGGCGGCCGTTATATGGCGGCCGTTATATGGCGGCCGTTATATGGCGGCCGTTATGTGGCGGCCGTTATATGGCGGCCGTTATGTGGCGGCCGTTATATGGCGGCCGTTATGTGGCGGCCGTTATATGGCGGCCGTTATATGGCGGCCGTTATATGGCGGCCGTTATATGGCGGCCGTTATATGGCGGCCGTTATATGGCGGCCGTTATATGGCGGCCGTTATATAGCGGCCGTTATATAGCGTTTGTAACAGACGGCAAATTAAACATGGAGCAAAAACTGCGTATAAGTGCCCTATGCCGGAAAGTCAGTCACGGCACATCGCAGATGGCTGTTCAGTACCAGTCCCTTAAGATGAGAGCCGTCCGGGCCCACTCCACCGTCCAAACACTCGAAGATCAAATTGATCTGTCGCAGCAACTGCAAGCCCTTAAGCTGTCAATCGGAGCTTCAATGAAACCGGTAACAGGAAATTCCTTCGCTGAAATGGTTAAAAAAGGTACCAACAATTTTATACAGCCGATAAATTTAAGCTCAGTGGCCATATACCCAAACGACAAACTGAAGTCGAGTGAGGAGACTAAAATACTTGTCCAAAAAATTATATGCCCCGAGCAAATGAAGCTTCAGGTAAGAGGACTACGTAAGACGAAAAATGGCGGCATCATTATAAGCACTGAATCAAAGGACGATATTGAGAAGGTGAAAAAATCGATGCAGCTATCAAATTCAGGCCTTACAATAGACGAACCCCCAAAAAGGAAGCCTAGAATAGTAGTTCTCGGAGTGCCCTCATCCATGCAACAGAATGAAGTTTTTACTTGTTTATTCCACCAAAATCTAGCAGAGACCCTTCAGGATTATAGCCTCGAGACCTTTTTGACCTCCATTAAGTTAAGCCATAAGTCAGGTAAGAAGGACGCTGAGACCTGTAATTATATAATAGAAGTATCTGCAGATATACGTAAAGCCCTAATATCAAAAGACAGAGTGTTTGTAAACTGGTCGTCATGCCCTGTGAGAGACTTTACTCTAGTCACACGCTGTTATAAGTGCCAGCAGTACGGACATGCGGCCAAATCATGTCGGGAGACCACCAGTACCTGTGGCCACTGTGGTGATCAGGGTCACTCCATTCAAGAATGCACAAAGAAGGCTGAGGAACCAAAATGTGCTACTTGCTTGCACTTCAAAAAGCCGAGCAATCACAAGACAAGTGCTTCTGACTGCCCAGCGAAAATAATGGCTGAAAAAAGGTACATCAATTCTGTTGATTATGGAGGCGCCTAAGAGCGCCGCTAATCACATATTTTTTTTAGCCCTTGTTATAGTTTTTTATTTTATTTTTATAATTATGATTAATAATTTAATTAATGACATAGATAATTTCTCTGTATCTGAATCCCACGCTTGTGACGTTGAACACTGTAAGCAATATCTCTCTTCCTATACTAGTCCACTTACCATACTAACCCAAAATATTCGCAGTATTTTTAAAAACTTCGACAATTTTACCGTATTTTTACAACGTTTAGAAATAAATTGTGACGTTATTGTATTAACCGAATGTTGGCTTTCGAAACAATATAATATTCCACTAATTCCGGGATATAATATGTATAAAAGTAACACAAATTACAATCAGAACGATGGGGTGATAGTTTATGCAAGAAATCATCTCAATGTGTCTGTCGAGGAACCAAATATGCACGACTGTAACAGATTGTTAATTACAATTGGGTCAGAATTAGCGATACTTGCCTTATATCGACCCCCCTCTTTTAGAAATATAAGCAATTTCACTGACTCTCTAAACAACACCTTGCAGAACCTATCGTCTTTCAAAAATACTATTTTAATTGGAGATATTAATATCAATATTCTTCCAGAAAATTCTGATGCATCCACTGAGGAATACCTTAACCTATGCGCCTTCCATGGTTTGCTTCCTGCTCACACACTTCCTACACATCAAAGTGGCTCCTGTTTGGACCATATTATGCTCAAGTCAAATTTCCCTGCACTTGCCCTTGTAATTAATTCAACAATAACCGACCATAATGCTACCCTACTTATTTTAAATTGTAAATTACCTAAAGTAGTCACTCGCACAATTTCTAGTTTAATTGTAAATAAACTTGAAGAAGACTTACGCAATATCGATTTTGACCCAGTCTACAATTCCGCTGATCCGCAGTTTTGTATGTTGTACCTAATCAAAAATGTACAACACGCAATTCAGAAGAACACGGTCATATCTCGGCGAAATAACAAAAACTACAACATAAAACCATGGATCACGACAGGACTTATTCGCTGTATGAAAAATAGAGATAAACTGCATATGAAAGCGAAATCTAATCCAGATAATTTAATTTTGCAACTGTCGTATAAACGATATCGTAACTTCTGTAATAATCTTCTAAGAAATGTAAAAAGCAACTATGACAAAATTGCACTAGAAAAAGCAGGTACAAATAGTAAAAAAATCTGGAATTTTATTAAAAGTGTAACGTATAACTCAAAACTAAATCAGTCATCTTCAGGTTTATTACAAGCACACTCATCACAGTTAGCATCTGCCAACATTGCGAATAATTTCTATGTTAATGTTGGTAAATGTTTGGCTGAAAAAGTTCAGGGCCAATCACAATATCTAACAAGCACACCATTTTCGTGTAACACTATTTTATCATCCTTTGTGTTGCAAGACACTGACGAGACTGAGGTTGAAACGATAATTATGAATTTGAAGGACGACTGTGCAGTTGGCTGGGATAACATATCAAATAAAATTATTAAACAGTTCAAGCACATTTTGGGACCGCCACTAACTTATATTTTCCAAAAATGTTTATCTTTAGGTCTTTTTCCCGAGTGCCTAAAAAAAGCTGTTGTTGTCCCTGTTTACAAATCAGGCAGTAAAGATCAAATAACAAATTATAGACCTATTTCCTTACTGCCTACTATGTCTAAAATATTAGAAAAAATTATGAATAAAAGGCTTTACAAATACTTGGAGGATAAATCAATTTTATCTAAACGGCAGTTTGGATTTAGGCCTAAAATGTCAACAGACGATGCCGTGCACCACCTGACTGATTATCTAGCACAAGAACTTGATAATGGTAACCACACAGTAGGAATCTTTCTAGACCTCGCCAAAGCTTTTGATACGGTTTCTATTCCTATTCTGTTGCACAAGCTTGAAGCCATAGGTATCAGAGGCACCCAGCTGAAACTATTTAAGAGCTATCTAGAATACCGTACCCAATGTGTAAGGATTGGTAATGTTCTCAGCGATACTGAAAAAAACACGTCCTTCGGAGTTCCCCAAGGAAGTATTTTAGGGCCTACATTATTTTTGATCTACATAAACGATCTTTGTAACCTAAATCTAGATCACGGCGAAATTGTTTCTTATGCTGACGACACTGCCCTTCTATTTTCAGCTGATTCAGAAAAAAATGTCTACAAACTTGCGCAACAGGGGTTCAATATTGTTAATAAATGGCTTCAACTCAATTCACTAACACTAAATGCAAATAAGACAAATTACGTTAAGTTTTCGATGCGCAAGCAAATATCAACAAGCACTACCTCGACATTGTATGCTCATTATTGCACAATTCCTATAGATAACCAATGTGTTTGTCCCAATATTAAAATGACAAATACAACAAAATATCTTGGTGTTATAATAGATGAAACACTTTCGTTCAAACAACATATACAAGCTTTAAATAGTAGAATTCGGAAGCTGATATTTGTTTTTAAAAAGTTACGCTATATTGCTGACCCAAAACTAGTTAGACAAGTTTACTTCGCTCTATGTCAATCAATATTAACCTACTGTATTACCACATGGGGTGGAGCGGGTAAAACAATGTTACTAACCATCGAGAGAGCTCAAAGGGCGATTCTCAAAGTGTCTACTTTCCGCCCTTTCCTTTTTCCTACTAACCTCCTATACAAATCTTGTGAAGTATTAACAGTTCGACAGCTATTTATAATGGGTATTGTATTAAAACAACACAGAGCTCTACCCTATAGCACTGCATATGCTAATAAAAGACGTAAAGATATAGTTTGTCCACAAAATACAACAAAACATGCTTTTGTTTCCAAATTTTACCTGTACCTCGGTCCTCTTCTCTATAATAGACTAAACTCGAAAGCAAACATTTATTCCCTGAATTACACAAATTGTAAGAGAATTCTCAAGGATGCTCTCCAAAGTATGTCTTACGAAGATACAGAGAATTTACTAACTGTGCTAAAGTGAAAAATTTCACCTACGTTAAGTATAAGTATATCAAATTTAGAAACTAAGAGTTAAGCTCTTCAACATGTAATTAGTGATCTATTGTCAACCTGTTGTTTATTTATTTTATAAGTTTATTTTAGCTCCTCTCGCCTGAAACACAGGATTACCTAGTTCAGGCACGTAAGTCTTAGGAATATAATTTACATTTAAGCAAAACTGTACTAATTTTTATGCCTTGTAATTATTTTGGAATAAATATTATTATTATTATTATTATTATAGCGGCCGTTATATAGCGGCCGTTATGTGGCGGCCGTTATATGGCGGTCGTTATATGGCGGCCGTTACAAGGCGGCCGTTATATGGCAGCCGTTATGTGGCGGCCGTTATGTGGCGGCCGTTATATGGCGGCCGATATTTAGCGGCCGTTATATGGCGGCCGTTATTTAGCGGCCGTTATGTTGCGGCCGTTATATGACGGCCGTTATGTAGTTATATGGTGGCCGCCACACATCACCAACAACAATCTATTCTCGCCTTGCAAAGTAATATTGGGTATGCGACGATCGCTTAAGACTAAGGTTGCCAACTTTTATATCATTTATACAATTTTTACGAAGCTATCGCCAGTAAATAAATAGTAGATGGCTTCGATCAATAATGCACTAGATTCCCGGTAAGCGCTTCAAAAACGGAACGAAAAATAAGAGCACAGATTGGGTTGTGGTCTTATTTCAAATTAGTATGGTCCAATCATAGCCAACGTTAAGACGTCAAAATGCCGCAGTACGCGTTCAAAAAATTTGTAAATAACCACCGTAACACCAAGATTTTGGAAGGAATATTTTTTTTTCGGTAAGTTTATTATCAGTAAGTGTTTTTCATAAAATAAAAACAGAATTAAATAGTAAATATAAATCAATTACCAAATATTATGATTGTTTGACCAATGTTTGTGACAACTACCAACTATTGTAACAAACATCGACTGTTCTGGAACAGGGAATGCATGGTGTAGTATTGTTATTTTATATTTTATTATTTTATAAAGAAAGAGGAAAAGAAATATATAAGCCTTATAAAAATTCGACAATTTGTTCGATTCATTTTAATAGATTGGACATAACTGGAAACACGCAAAGGCGTAGATTACTAAAAACAGTAAAACAGTAATAATAAGTATTTTTGAACTATAAAAATTACTTTTTATTTTCAAGCGACATGACAAATTTGTTTCTCCGTCGACAGAAAGATTTAATTTAGCCATTGCAATTAAATATTTGTTTCTCCGACGACAGAAAGATTTAATTTTGCCATTGTAATTAAACTTTATGTTTGAGTATCAAGGCTTATAATAAACTGAATTTGTTAGTATAATTTATTTTTTCTGTTTTTCATAGAAAAAAATATAGACACATTTCGACTCCACTCATTCCTTGTCCAAGCGGCGAGCCTCTGTCATAAATTTTTATTGCTTTTATTAGCACTTTGTAATTCGAACTTTAAAACAAGCGTGTAAGGTTGAATTTGTTTTGATGTATGTTTGACTTTATTGTTTTTTGTACATAGCTTTGTGAATACAACTTTAAGCATTGCATTTAAGGTTGAATTTACATTAAGGTATATTTATTTAAACTAGAATTACGTAAACACAATTGGCGACAGTTTTAGGAGAACTTTTGTATGGGATATTGTATCTAGTGCATTATTGATCGAAGGTAGATGGCGAAAAAAAAATTGTGTATTGTTCCAAAAACATTATCCGTCTTATTACAAGAAACTGCATAAGTAATGGTTTAAACAAAGACTTTTAAAAGGTCTTGGATTGTTACGGTAACAAAGCTACGAGGAGTACCAGCCTCAAAATGTGTCCCGATTACAAAACGAAGACCAATCCAGGATCAGTTAGTACCAAAGAAGGTTCATGGTTCAAACTCAGAGTAATAACTAAGGTTCAAATAATATCCACAGATAAGAACATTATTGGCATTCTTTCATTCGTTCACGCAGGCTTTATTTCTGAGCTTTATTTGAAGCAACGTTCTGTTTCTCTAAATACTGATATTGTAATAAATAACACTTGAAATGCATAAATAATTATTTATCAATACTAAAATATGTCCTAAATTGTTCTTTGTTTAGGTTACAATTATTTATGTTTAATGTGTTTTTAGTTGTGATTTCCTGTGCGAGCCACAATAAAAACTTTTTCTTTCTTTAATTTCTTTCTCTTAAAAACGGGGAATACTGTTAGTGCAATATGGCGCGCTTCAACAATTTCAAGCGGAATACCGGAAAAAAAATTGTAAAGAAAATTTATTGCCCAGCAATGTAGCATATTGCGGCGTTTATTTATTTAATACTTTAAGACAGAGGCGGACTTAATGCCATAGGCATTTATCTACCAGTCAACCTTTGAGTGATGCAGAGACAGTGGCAGGTGCAATAGCGAGAATTGAGGAATAAATATTTATTTAAATATAAAGATATACATATCAAAAACTATAAATATAATATATACACCTAATTATATATAAATATAAGTACAAATAAATACACATAAAAATACTAAATACGCGTTTGTTATTGTTGTAGTGTTGCGGCCGATAGTACGAGTATTAGTACCGCTTGAAGGTTTCTAAGCTTTACAGAGAGGTCTGTATTTATTCTTAGGATTCCCCTAACACCATCAAATTACCCCTTCGAATTCAAGAGAGTGCAGTTTCCCATCAAAGTATGCTTCGCAATGACTATAAACAAAGCTCAAGGTCAAACTCTTAAAGTAGCGGGAGTAGACTTAAGGGAAAGCTGCTTCTCCCACGGCCAGTTGTATGTGGCATGCTCCAGAGTAAGCGCACAGAGTAGCCTGGTGATTCTAGCACCCGAAAGAAAAATAAAAAATATTGTTTACAAAGAAATACTGCGGTAGGTGTAGATTTCGATTTCGTTGTAAAAAGATAATACACCCGTGTAATTTTCGCCAGATCAAAGGCCGAGCTTCGTGTTCATAATTTAGTTTTTTTTTCTTTTTCGAATTAACCTTTATATCCCTACACTATAATAAAAATTGTATAGCGCGACCCCTATTAGAGTCAACTCCCCGCACTTCTAGAGTTCGTCGTGTGCCGGCGAGGTTACGTGACTAGTAGCCGGCACAACACTATCCATGTCGCCCGCGGCCCCGCGCCGCTAGGCCAGTCAGTTGCAAGCACCCAATAATCGCGCACGCGCTCGGCGACCGTACTCTTGCGCCTCGCGAGCGGTCCATTTATGTTTTTACTTTAAGTTATAGAGAGTTAGTAGACTAGACACACACTAGACACTAGACTTAGACCTACCTTAGACTTTGACGTAGACTTTGAGTTAGTTTGTAGTTAGTTATTTCATGTCTATTTCATTTCGTTTCATATATACCAATATACACAGTTTACACGCACTATAGTTGGAGTTTTCTTTGTGTAAAGTACCCCGACTATAACTGGCGTCCCAACGTGCGGCCGTGTTTCGAAAAAACGGTTGTAAAACATTATTTCGTGTAAGATTGTTATTGTGTATAACAAAGTATGTGTAAAGACTCGAAAAACAGTGTGTGAAGTGTCGAAAACAGTGACTTTCTCGGGTTTTCTTCGTGCGGCGTTATATACCTACTCGTTATATACTTCGCCCGCGCCGCCCGCAGTTTCGTTACGTTTTGTGCACACAACATTATTTTTAAAGAACTTTTAGCATATTTTGGTGTAATATAGTGACTATACAGTGGATTTAGTGTTACGAACTAGTTATTTCACGTTTTAGTCGTTCTAGTGTCTTCTTATTTACTTCCTAGAACAGTCGTGTAGGTACCTACCTAGTTCGAAATCCATGGAACATTCTTGGACATTGTTTCGTTTACTGTGCTTAAATTTTACGAACTTGATGTTAGTATTTACGTTTAGTCATCCTAGGTTATAGTACTTTAGTTTAGGTTACCTAGGTCGTATTCTTACAATTCGTAACCTAATCCTGTGAACATTTTGTGTACAGAGTATTGTTTATAGTGACGCTTCGTGCGAGTTGAGACTTTATAGTGTAGGTATTTAGGTTATTTAGAATACCTAGAACACTGACTTGCGTCGAACATTAGTGTAAACAATAACTTTGATTATTAAAACAGTGTCTTGTGTGATAGTTACCTAATTTTATTAGTTGTATTGTTGTGTATTATTAGGGTAAGAACATTCGCGTAAGCTTTTATGAACGTTGTTTACGAAGTTACGCGTTGTGTACGAACAGTTGTCGAACTTTAGTGACGAGCTAGGTTACCTAGGTACACCGTTACCTATTTGTTGTGTCGGAACGTTGTTTACAGTGCTTATAAGACATGGTGCTAACACGGTCTCGTACGAATAGTGCTTCGCGTGCTACGCAGCAGCCTGTAGATACGGATACTACGGCGGGTGAGCAGTTAGACGGTACGATGCCGTCTACTTCAGATGGCCGCGCATTTTTCGTTGACGTGCGATCGTCGACGCCGCCGCTGGCTGGACCCCCGTCCGCCAGCGCCTCGGCTCCATCACCACCGCCGCTGTATGGGCGTGAGCTGCCTGGGTACTCGCAGATGCCGCAGCACGGGCATGCTCCGCCCGTCACCACACCGCAGCCACCGATGTCCGCACCTATCGTGATGACGGACCAACAACTGGTATTCCTCTTGCAAGCCTTACGGTCACAGCCGCCTACACAGGGCGCGCCACTACCGCTGACGACGTCTGTGAGTACAAACTTGGCTAATTGTACTGCGAGATTTAATGGTGCTGGCGATGTTATGGTATTCGTGGATGCTGTGCAGATATATAAAGACTGTGTTGGCGTTCACGACGATATGGCTCTAAGAGGCCTGCCAATGCTGCTTACTGACTTTGCGGCTACCTGGTGGCAAGGCGTCAAACATTCTGTCACAAATTGGCAGGAGGCCACCCATCTACTTCGTCAAACATTCGGTCCACGCCTCCCACCTCATAGATTATATAGAGAAATGTTTAGTCGAGAGCAGGGTGACGAACGGACAGATGTCTTCGTGTGTAGGATAAGAGCTATAATAGCCCAACTACCGCTGCACACGCTACCTGAAAATCCAGTGCAGCTGGATATGGTGTACGGATTGCTCCATAGGAGAATCCGGAAGAGGGTAACACGGAGTGCCTTCACTTCGTTCGCCGAGCTGCTACAACAGGCTCGAGTAGTGGAGGATGTGCTCGAAGAAGTTTGCGCCGCTGCGCCGGCAAAAGGCACACTCCTGCATCTGCTGCCCCGCCGCCTCCGCCACCGCATGCCTCTGGACATGCATCGACGTCTTCACCTAGTGCTGCGGTTAATAAAGAAGAAAAAGCACCACCAAGCAAGGCTAGACCTAGGTGCGCATTTTGCAAGATGTTTGGACATGTCAAAGATGACTGCAGGAAACTAGAAAATCGGAATAAGACGACTGCTGAAACGGTCAAGAGCGAACCAGTTACGACCCGATCGGAGCTGCGCCCGTCCGTAGCGTGCTTCGGATGTGGTGCGCCCGGGGTGATACGTTCAAACTGCACAGTGTGTAAAGGGAAACGCACTGCATCGCCGATCAAGACCACCGCATTCCAATCAGTGACAGTAAAAGGAAATGTGTTAAACCCGCGTGTGCGCCCTATTTTTAATGTGCAGGTGTTCGGTGCAGTAGGTACCGCGTTACTAGACACGGGCGCGAAACAATGCGTTGCTAGCGATAGTTTAACAAGACATTTGCGGGCTAATGGTCAAATATTTAATAGTTGCGAAATAGAGCTAAGATTTGCGGACGGAACCCAACGTTCTCAAACCGTAGAAACTGCGTTAGTAAATGTAAAGGTGCAGGGAGTTACAATAAGCACTCTTTTTATGGTCTTGCCTGGCGCAACCGATTCTTTACTAGGTATGAACTTCATAGAAGACGCTGGCATGATACTCGATTTCGAAAGGAATTGTTTCTCGTTACGCGATACAGGCTTCTATGAGCTACAGTACGAACGCGAGGACCAAGTTGCGGTCAGTTCGACGATTGGCCTCCGCGAATGCGAGGGCATTCTCCTATCACCATCTGATAGGGACAAGTTGGCTGCACTGTTGGAAAATAACGCTGATATCTTCAGTGCAGGGGGAGGGCCTACGCCCTTCGCCTTGCACAGGATAGACACGGGTAACGCCACGCCTATCGCAACACCCCCTTATCGACTGACTCCTGCTAAGAAGGAGAAGATAAGAGCTGAGATTGATAAGATGTTGGAACTGGAAGTAATAGAAGAAGCTGAGTCAGAATGGGCTTTCCCAGTCGTATTAGTCCCCAAAAAGAATGGTGAGACCAGATTTTGCGTCGATTATAGAAAATTAAACGCTGTGACGCGTACGGACAAATATCCGCTGCCATTAATCGATGACATCATATCTTCCACAAAGAGTAATTGTGTGATGTCCACCATCGATCTAAAATCTGGGTACTGGCAAGTGGAAGTAGCTCCAGAGGACAGACCCAAGACTGCATTCGTTTCACCGTGCGGAACGTTTCAATTTAGGCGCATGCCATTTGGCTTAAAGAATTCGCCGTCGACATTTCAACGGTTGATGGATCGTTTTCGGTCTGGACTAAAAGACGTAACAGTTGTGGCGTATTTAGATGACATCCTCGTAATTTCTGATAACCTGGATGTGCACCTACAGGATCTGCATCAGGTATTTGATCGCCTTCGTCAATTCAACCTCAAAGCAAACCGCGAAAAGTGCGTATTTGCCAGGGAAAGAGTTACTTATTTAGGGCACGTTATTACGGTCCAAGGTATCGAACCTGATCCAACCAAGGTCCAAGCAGTCGTGGAAATGACACCTCCTAACAATGTAAAGGAACTAAAAAGTTTTTTACAAACCTGTTCCTGGTTTAGAAAATTTATTACACAATTCTCGGAAGTAGCCCAGCCGTTGACTGACCTAACCAGGAAAACAAAAGCTTGGAAATGGGGTGAGAAAGAGTTCGCCGCCTTCAACGAGCTCAAACGGAGACTCACAACGAGTCCAATCCTGCGCCAACCAGACTTCGACCAGCCTTTTATTCTACGCACAGACGCCAGTGGGTATGCCCTAGGTGCAGTGCTCGTGCAAGGTCCTGATCCGAAGTCTGAGAAACCTATCGAGTATGCAAGTAGGTTATTGACGGCAGCAGAACGCAATTATTCCACGACGGAGCGGGAAGCGTTGGCTGTGGTGTGGGCCCTAGATAAGTTTCGTGGTTATCTCGAAGGCGCCCAAGTCCGTGTTGCAACCGACCACCAACCGCTGAAGTGGCTATTGTCTGTAAAGACACCCAGTGGCCGCCTAGCACGGTGGGCCCTGAAAATTCAAGCTTATAATCTTGATGTGGATTATACGCCTGGGAAAGCTAATGTAGTGGCGGATACACTTAGTCGTCCCGTATGCCAGCCATCGATGGACGAAAATCCCGACTCTACCTGCGATCTGTGCCCAGTCTCAGTAGACCTACCTCACCGTAGTTCCAAGGAGTTGCGAGCAGCTCAGCTCGAAGATCCTGAACTTAGGAAGATACTCACGGACTTTGAAGAGGGTGATGCTGCCGCTCGATGGACAGATCGAGGCTATTACCTTTCAAACGGAGTCCTTTTCCGTTTTGATCCGGATGGTGAATCCGAGGAGCCTCAGCTGGTAGTACCAGACTCTATGCGCACCGAGATCTTGAAAGAGCTCCATGATGCACCCACCGCCGGTCATTTGGGCCTGGAACGCACTCTTACAAAGATCAAAGAACGATTTTATTTCTCAAATATGCGTCAATACGTGGCAAAGTATCTCAAGGCCTGCGATCTCTGCCAAAAGTTTAAGCCATCTAATCTTAAACCTGCTGGTCTACTGCAAACCCCTGTCCCGCAGCAACGCTTCGAAGTCCTCGCCATGGATTTATTTGGTCCTTTGCCTGAGGGTAGCAAGGGTGAGAAGTGGATCTTCCTAGTTGAAGATACTGCGAGCAGATGGGTAGAGTTGTTCCCGCTGACCGAGGCCAACGCAGAAAGTTGCGCTAGAGTATTGATAGAGGAGGTTTTCATGAGATATGGGTTTCCCCGTAGAGTACTCTCAGATAATGGAACCCAATTCGTTTCAGCGGTTATGCAAAAAGCAATGCACGTTCTCGGTGTACATCAAAATTTGACTCCTGTCTATCATCCCGAGGCCAACCCAGCGGAACGGAAAAACCGCGAGATGAAGCAGATGTTGGCGATCCTGATAGATCCACAACACCGTCGTTGGCCGGAAGTGTTACCTGCTGTGCGATTTGCTTTAAATACGGCTCCTAACCGAGGTACGGGACACTCTGCCGCTTTTTTAACGTTTGCGCGCGAGTTCCGGTCCCCGGTGGACGTTGCCCACGACTTGCGAGCGGTCGTAGCGCAAGAAAACTACGTACCCCAAATCACGCCATATTTACGGGACTTTGTATGCCGCCTGCAAGAGGTGAAGTGGCATGTCGAGCGCCAGCAGGATATTCGTAAAGATGCAGCCGACAAAAACCGCCGTACAGGACCTAAGTTTCAGGAGGGTGACCTTGTATTCGTAGATAGCCATCGACTTAGTCAAGCCGCAAAAGGCTTCACCAGTAAGTTTGCCCCGAGACGAGAGGGTCCATATCGCATTAGTAAAGTTGTTTCCGCAACTACTTACGAGGTTGTAGATAAAGAGAGCGAGCCTCGGGGGAAGTATCATGCCAGCCTCCTAACACCGTATGTAGGTGACTCAGACGTTGTCGTCCATGGTAGGAAGAAGGGCCGACCTTGTAAACTTTCGGTTGCCAAGCCATCTCCAGAGCCTTCAGCTGACTTGGAGGGGGAGGATATAGCGCGACCCCTATTAGAGTCAACTCCCCGCACTTCTAGAGTTCGTCGTGTGCCGGCGAGGTTACGTGACTAGTAGCCGGCACAACACTATCCATGTCGCCCGCGGCCCCGCGCCGCTAGGCCAGTCAGTTGCAAGCACCCAATAATCGCGCACGCGCTCGGCGACCGTACTCTTGCGCCTCGCGAGCGGTCCATTTATGTTTTTACTTTAAGTTCTGAGTTATTTCATGTCTATTTCATTTCGTTTCATATATACCAATATACACAGTTTACACGCACAATAGTTGGAGTTTTCTTTGTGTAAAGTACCCCGACTATAATTGTTATATTTTATAATTATTCAAACATTTTAACATGATAATTTATATGTTATAACCAAATTAATAACGTAAAAAACCAATAACAAATCTTATTAGAACCATTTTCGACTTCTACGCGGACGAAGTCGCGGGCAAAAGCTAGTCTATACATATAAAATGCTTTGTCCTGAATGACTGACTGACGGATCAACGCACAGCCTAAACCGCTGATCGCAGAGACCTGAAACTTGGAGGGTGTGTTCTTTGTATGACGTAGGCATCCGATAAGAAAGGATTTTCCGAAATTCTACCCCTAAGGGGGTGAAAAAGGGCCGGGCCTGGTCCTTATCGGACGGTGAGCTACCCGCGCCTACGGTGGCCGGAAGTCGGCTCGCGACTCCGGACGCCCGGGGCGTCTCCTGCGGCGACTAGGGGCGTGAGGGCGCGCATCTTGCCTCTCCCTCGCGCGCTCCGCCTCCTCCTTTGCGAGCATTACTGCTTCGCAGAAGGAAGTGACGGCCTCCCATGCACTCTCGCTCCGGACCATGGCCTGAACCAGGGCCGGACGCGAGAAATCACCGCCGCCGATCGCCTCCGTGAGGACACGGTGGTGCCCCGCCCAAGCCGGGCAGACCTACACTGTGTCCTCCGGGATCAAATTACCCCTTCGAATTCAAGAGAGTGCAGTTTCAAACAAAGCTCAAGGTCAAACTCTTAAGGTAGCGGGAGTAGACTTAAGGGAAAGCTGCTTTTCCCGCGGCCAGTTGTATGTAGCATGCTCCAGAGTAAACGCACAGAGTAGCCTGGTGATTCTAGCACCCGAAAGAAAAACAAAAAATATTGTTTTCAAAGAAATACTGCGGTAGGTATTGTAGTATTTCGATTTCGTTGTAAAAAGATACTACACCCGTGTAACTTTCGCCAGATCAAAGGCCGAGCTTCGCGATCATAAAATATATATAAATATTTTTTTTTTCAAGTTTATTTAACCTTTGTATCCCTACACTATAATAAAGATTGTTATATTTTATAATTATTCAAACATTTTAACATAATAATTTATATGTTATAACAAAATTAATAACGTAAAAAAACAATAAAAAATCCTATTAGAACCATTTTCGACTTCTACGCGAACGAAGTCGCGGGCAAAAGCTAGTATACGTATAAAACAAAGTTTTCATGAACTAAAAAGTTCTAAATAAAACTTACGTAAATATACGTAGAACTTTATTATTTTCTTAACAGCTTGAGGCTATTTGGTACTTTTTAGTTCATTAAAAGAGCTATTTATTTTTATTTTTTACTTATATTTTATTTTAGGAAGAAAGAGCAAGTACAGTGACCATCCTGAAGGCCGTGCCACAAAAAATAAGGTCAGCACGAGTGTGCTCACTGGTCGGCAAATTAGAAGCTGGCATGTTTTGCGCCGGAAGCACGAAGGATGAAGGACACCATCAAGCTGAGTGAGTTTTAATATGAATATGCATGTATTTTTTTTCACTTAATCAATATTTATTGACAGTAATACAACCCAAGAAAAGTATTAAAAGTTACATTCAAAAATTCCTTACTACAGTTCAAACGTCCGTTTCTGTCGCGGTCATGATGTGACATCATTTACCACGTTACTGCTTTATTTACATCTGTTTTTTTTTAAGTTATTAGCCCCAAATCATATAAATTAAATTCTTTTTTGTGCTTTATTCAAGCAGAAATCGAATTTAGTTACTAAACCTAGTCAGACTTCAAGCACATTGCAAAGAATAGATTTGAATTCACGTAGTAGATATTTGACGTCACTTCCAACATAAACACAAACTTTCACCAAAAAAAAAAAAAAACAAGATGCTATTTGTTTTATGTTAATGTGATAGTTGTCCTTTTAACTTCGTTATATAGAAAAAAATCACAGCAGAGGTATCTGCTGTGATTTTTTTCTCATATCCAAAACCAACCATTTATTTATTTTAGCTGGCAGGGGGAGGGGGACACTTGACTAACAAAGATTTGCATTTTAAAGAATATTTCGCAAACGGATCCCTGAATTCAAAAATGGTTGTCACATACCCACAATATTTTTGATCGACCTTTCCAACGACACCCACATCATGGGATAGACAAAAAAAACCACTTTACGTGTAGGGGAGGTACCCTAAAAAAAACACTGTCGGCGCGACTAATATGTATAGGTTCCCATGCCAAATTACAGCTTTATAGTACTAAGAGTCTCTGAGCTAAACCACGGACAGACAGACAGACGAACATGGCGAAACTATAAGGGTTCATTGTTGACTACGGCACCCGAAAAATAGTTAATTGTTTCTTGACTCATAAACAATGTACTTTTATTTAAATAATGAATAGTGAGTGTTGTGACGTGCATATTACCTATTATGGTAGAATATAACTTAGTCGTATTACATCTACATTTCGTCAATTTTGTTTTAATCACATAACATAACATCACGCCTTGTTTCGACGCAGGGTTGGGCGGAGGTGTACCTAGTAGTTGTTTTAATCCTATGACGTAATATGGGGCTAGGCTTAATGATGTGATGGTCCATCTTTGATCATAACTTTTAAACGTTAGGCACCTGTATTCTAGTCTTAAAATGAACATGGACAAGACAAAGGTCATGTCAAATGCCCATGTACAACTCACTCTGATGAAGATCGGAGGAGATACACTCGAAGTTATGGACGAGTATATAACTAGGACAAATTATCCAGTTAAGTAGGTCCAACTTCGAGAAAGAGGTCAATCGTCGAATCCAACTCGGCTGGGCAGCGTTCGGGAAGCTACACCATATCTTCTCGTCCCTCATACCGCAATGTCTCAAGACGAAAGTCTTTGACCAGTGCGTATTGCCAGTGATGACTTGTGGCACTGAAACGTGGTCGCTCACAATGGGCCTTATTAGAAGTCAAAGTCACCCAAAGGGCAATGGAGAGGGCTATGCTTGGAGTTTCCCTACGTGATCGAATCAGAAATGAGGAGAGCCGCAGGAGAACCAGGGTAACCGACATAGCCCGAAGAATTGCCAAGCTTAAGTGGCAATGGGCAGGGCACGCAGAACAGAACAGATAGCCGATGGGGCCGAAAGGTTCTGGAGTGGGGACCGCGTACCGGAAGACGGAATGTTGGAAGGCCTTTCACAAGGTGGACCGATGATCTTGTGAAGGCCGCTGGAATCCGCTGGATGCGGGAAGCACAGAACCGGTCGAAGTGGCTTGGGGTAGGCCTATGTCCAGCAGTGGACGTGATTGATGAAGATGATTCTAGATTAAGGACGAGGTTAACAGACAACACTTGGACAACAGCGTTCCATACGAATAAGGACTTTAAAGTTATACAGCTAATGTTCATATTTGTATAAGACGCTTACTTAGCAAAATCAAAGTGCGGTCTGTGAATTTCCCACTAAGATTCGATTGGCCGTTTGGGCGGTTACGCACGGTTAGGTCCGAAGGGCGTGTACGCACGAACGTACAATAACATCGAACAGTTTGATCGCATGTGCCCTAAACGAACATAAAACACTGTCTTCGTCCAAAAATGTTCGTGGCGATCCAATTTTGAATCCATTCTACTAAAAGAGCGGAGCGGTTGAGCGCGACCACAAGTCGCACTGTGTATGGTGTTCGTTTTCGCTTGTTCACTATGTTTTTTGTTCGTGCCGAACGACACGAACGACGGCTGAAACTACGGATTTCGATTACGCATTAGGCCCCCAGTTTTGCTACCGAGCGCGACAGCGGTATCGCTAATCTAAATAGGCCTAAATAAATTATATATTATATGTTTATCATAATCTTGAACCATTATTCACAATGACATGTCTGTTCTTCTTTTTACAGTGGTGATTCTGGAAGTGCTCTCATCACTAAAGACTACACAGAACTAGGACTGGTTTCCTTCAGATCCAGAAGATTGCCAGCACTGATGGTGTACACCAATGTTACCTACTATTACAAATGGATCAAATATAATGCAAGAAGGCTGTATTGCCAGATATTTGAAATATACCTTCCTAAACCAGACATTGGTTACAATAAAGTAGTTAGGTAGTAAAATATTTTGTCTTTGTATTTCCAATAGAGTGTAAAAATCTTAATATCTTACAGAACCATGTTATCTGTGATATACCTGAATAATATCTGATGACAGATTTGGGGAATAAGATGTCCATTTTTCAGACCAGTCTCAAGATTCTGAATTGTACCATAACTAATTCTTTTTCTCATCATCTACAAAATCATTGGCTTATTATCCATTCAACTACCTATGCATCCAGAATGCTAGATTAATCAAATATAAATTATAAATAGGAACATAGAATGAGGGACTGAAACCGGTATGATCAATACGGGTATTTTTTCAGTTAGGTGCAACATTATTACCAGTATTTTTAAAGATTACCTTAATTCTAAAAAATGAATACAGCCAGTATTAATACCGGTTACCGAAATATAAAAATTACCTGTATCTTTCTGACACGTGCCGTCGGCCTTCGTCAAAGGAAGGACGCATATTGGCTGTGTGTGTCAGAGACTAGTCTACCCGCGCGCCGGCGAAGACCAAACACGTCATAATGTTTAAAGTGGGTACCTATTATCTAATGAAAAAAAAAATTGGCATATACATATTCTGTTACGTTCTCGTAATCAAGGTCATCATCAACCGGCATTAAAACAGTAACCTAAATAGAGGTACCACGTTTCTTCTTCTTGGTTACCCAGATAGCAATAACCTTAGTTGTACAAGTAACCAAATTCTTCGATACCTGTACCACAGATAATATAATACTTCTGTACCTACCGTAATTTATACAAGTTTTCAATCCCAGCATAGAATGATCTCCAAGTGCCAAAAAAGTCATATGAGTTGGGATGAGATTCTGAATTAAGGGGGGCATTCTATTTAAGTTAGCATTTCGGACTTGGAAATAAAAGAAAAGTAATTGAAAATTAAATTATTGCTACAAAATAAAATACAATTTACTATTACAACAATGAGTAAGTTTTATTTAATTATCACGAGTGTCTAGCACTGAATTCACCAACATTATTAGTACAGTTGCCAATGTTAAGTTGTAAGGTCTCCAGATATCAGACCGGAGCAGGATTCACAGGTGCTGGAGCAGGATTTATAGGTGCTGGTGCTGGGACTGCTGCAGCACCTGATGCAACCTGCTGTTCCGTAGCATGTGATGGAGGATGCTCCAGAACATTGTCAATTAGCCCGAAACTCTTTGCTTCAATTGGAGACATGAAGTGGTCACGTTCCATTGAAGTCTGCACTTTCTCCAGGGCTATCCCAGTATGTCTGACGTACAATGTATTTATCTGTGCTTTAAGCTTCAATATCTCCTCTGCTTGAATCTGTATGTCTGTAGCTTGTCCTCTCACCCCACCAGACGGCTGATGGATCATGATACGGGAGTTGGGAAGTGCATGTCTCATGCCGGGTGCTCCAGCTGCTAGAAGTAGTGATGCCATGCTGCAAGCCTGTCCAACGCACCACGTAGCCACTGGTGGCGTTATATACTGCATTGTATCGTATATACCAAGCCCAGCAGTTACATTTCCCCCAGGAGAATTTATGTATAGGTGTACCGGCTTTTTACTTGATTCTGACTGCAGAAAAAGTAGCTGGGCAACGATCAGTGAACTTATGTCGTCGTTTATAGGTCCCATGAGACAAATGATTCGTTCGCGAAGGAGTCTGGAGTAAATATCGTATGCACGCTCACCTCTACCTGTTTGCTCCACAACTATCGGTATCATACCGATTTTCAGAGGTTGACTGGTACTTATCAGTCTCTGGATATTACTAGATCTACTCCCAATCAAGCACGCAGCTTGTGCTATTTGTCGAACGTAATTCAGTGCCATTTTTGGCGATAATTCGATTCGTTATTATGGTAGGTACCTACTTAACTATATTTTATGGAAAGTCGTTTCTTCTCTAAACATGCATCTAAGTGATCTAAATGTATCTTTAATAAGTAAGCAATAAATAAATGACGAGAAATTAAATTCAATTTACTTTTACTTCACAACCTACAAAAATATTATTTTGACATTGACAAATAACAATGACATGACGTGACAATTTCGTTTTCCAACAATAACAACTCAATTTTTTTCGTGCATCAACTCTGACACCTTGGATTTATGTAAATTGGAAATCGAGGAATCCCATTTACATACATGGTGGCAGGGACATCGACGTGAAAACTGATACCATGGATCCAGTACATGATTCTGTTCCATACATTTTGACCGCGTAGGTATTGCACTTTTCTATGAAACAGCAGTTTTTTTTTTTAAACCGACGAAAAATTTCAGTTCAGAATCATGTACTGAATTCATGGTAACAGTTTCCGCGTCGATGTCCCTGCCACCCTGTATACAGGTTGTTTGGCAGTCGGTTGAACATACGAAAATGGCGGATCAGTGGGGCCATATGCTACGTGTTTAGGCCCAATAACAAGATCCAGGCCACACGGATTTTTATAATGATTTTGTTTTATTTTAAACGAAATTCGTCGTTGCTCAAACTTCAATCATTTCATTTAAAATTATCAAAACCGGCCTAAGATGGTGGCCATGCCAGTGTCAGTTACACTAAAACATGTGAGGACGACGACGGACGCGCGGCGCCTACCGGTTAATTGCGCTATTTACTCGAAACTACGAATAAAAAAAGTTACATGCTTTGCGAATAACCTCCTTAGTGCACTTCTAATTAGCGTAGGGTTGCCAACCGTCCTGTTTTCCTAGGACATGTTCTCCTTTTGGGATGTCCTGGGGTGTCCGGACAGTTATAACTTCCTGGGTTTTTTAAAGCATTCTGGTAAAGTCCTGTATTTAAAATTTCGGGTCTTCAACTTTACGTTTATAAACACACAGTCGAAAGAGAGAAGTCGGCTACTTCCAACAACAGTAGCTGCAATAATCGAAACCGATATGAAGATTTCTTCATATCGGTTTCGATTATTGCAGCTACTGTTAGAATAAAAGGATGAGGCAACTTATCCTAAACCTGTCTCTAATCTCAAAAAAAAAGCCAAATTAGTTATTTTACCTTTTAAATCATGCGTATCTAAATGTTCAACGGAAATATAAAAATAATGTACCAAAAATAATGTATTATGAATAAACCCATTTTTATTAAAACATATAACTAGAGTGTGTGTTTACTAAAACTAATTAAAAATATTATATCAAAACACCGTTAAAGCACAGATATTAAGACTTTTATTTAGTTACGTTACTCTTATTATGTAGTAGTCATCAATCATATTATGTAGTATTCTGTCTCAGTTATCCTTTTGTCCTTGAGATACTTTACCGAGATAAATAATAAATAGGGACTGTAATGGAAACGACATAAAGTCTAAGCATGCATGATGTTACAACCACCAGTATCAGTGCGAAAATTGAACCTGTAATCCTGTCCAAAACGACGGTCTTGAACATTACGTTGAACGGGTCGATAAGAATGTTAAATCAAAATATACAGGGTGGCAGGGACATCGACGCGAAGCCGGCTACCATGGATTCAGTACATGATTCTGAACCCCACTGCGTTGAAATTTTTCGTCGGTTATTTAAAAAAAAAAACAGCTGTTTCATAGAAAAGTGCAATAGGTACCTACGCGGTCAAAATGTATGGAGCAGCTGTTTTTTTTTTTAAATAACCGACGAAAAATTTTAACGCAGGGGTATTCAGAATCATGTACTGAATCCATGGTAACCGGCTTCGCGTCGATGTCCCTGACACCCCGTATACTATATAAACAGGTTTAGGATAAGTTGCCTCATCCTTTTATTCTCTACGATGGAGACAGCAATGTACAGCGAAACAGAAGTGGGGGCACTGACTTCCCAGTCACCGCCGGTGGAGACTGGGAATTTTTATTCCCATTTGCCTCCGGTGGCAATCCCCGCAGGGGCGACTGGGAATGAACGCTTTTTACAACCTTTGAGTGGAAGATAACAATTAGGATTAAGAGGCCTCGCCCACGGCGACTTTTTGTAGCGATGCTGTCGCGCATATGCATCGATACAGCCGCGATGCTGTCGCTGGCTGTGTACCTTCGCCCAGATTCTGTATCGCTACCATCGCGATGCTGTCGCGCTTCAGGGCACATTCCCCAGCACCCCTCCCTCCGTTCTTCACCCTTAGTTCTCCTGATGTCATCAGAAACGGTCGCGCGTTTGCATCGATACAGCCGCGCGCTTGCATTGTTTCTGTCGCACGTTGCAAGTGTGATAGTAGCGATGCAGAAGCGTTTACACAACGCGCGAACCGTTTACAAAACGCGCGACAGCATCGCTCCAAAAAGTCGCCGTCGGTGAGGGGCCTAAATTAGACAGTGAACAGTTGATTAATTATTTTTATTTAAATGGTATTTATCACGTGGCAATATTCAAAATCACAAAATAGGCACTACTTGTCTTATTTAAAAATATAAATCAAACAAAAACATAATTTTAATTACAATATAAGTATCAAACATAACAATGAAATCAGTTGCTTTGTATTTGTCGGCGTCTTAATTTCATCAAAGCTTCTTGTCTTTTTTTCTCGATTATTTTCTTTAGGTCTACAGCACTATTAGTAGTTTGTTGTTGAAAATGTTGAATAGGTTTATTCTGGACATTTGCTACATTACTTGCAACTTTAGGTTGAAACTGAACCTTCTTTGGAAGAATTGTTTCTGGTAACTTTTTAGGAATGCCAGCTTCTTCGTTTATTTTTGGCATGGATTGTTGACTCATTTGTGTATTCGGGAGCGACTGGGTAATTTTCTGTGAAGATGTAAATGGTAGAAGCCTCTTCGCTAACAATTTTTCTCTTGCAAGGTGATGTTTCTTTTTTATTTCCTCTGGAGTGCATCTTATAGGAGAATCTCCTAGAGCTGAAACAAGATTTACATAGTAAAACCTATTTATTTTGACAAATCTTAAATACAATATAACACTAAAATATGTATATTATGTCTATCAATCTGCTTAGCCTTTTCCCAACTATGTTGGGGTCGGCTTCCAGTCTAACCGGATGCAGCTGAATACCAGTATTTTACATGGAGTGACTGCCTATCTGACTTCCACAATCCAGTAACTGGGTAATACGATACCCCTTTGGTAAGATTGGTTGTCACACTTCTGGCGACCCGTAATGACTGTCAAAGATCCACGAGTCCTAAGTATTATTTTAAGCTTACTTCAGTGGGGGAAAATATTTATATTATGTACAAGTATATAATTCATTTATTTACTTGTATGTACATAATATATATACTTGTACATAAGTAATACATAATATTAAAAAAAATGTCCACGTCACTGTCAGTGGGAAAGTGCCCAAAAATAATTAACATCTTTCTTTCACCACAGCGTATTTCCTTAAGATACCTAACTATCAAACAGATTTGAATGAAATTGGCAGAGAAAAAAATCTTGATGAGTTGTGAACACAGATGTAGTTTGTTAATATATAAAAATGGAGAATTAAAAAAAAATCTTATCCAAGAGTACCTATAATAACAAAGATTACAACTGCTACAATAAATGTGATAAGCTGATATGCATAGTGTACTGTAATTCGAACTACAGTTGAACCTGGATAAGTGAGATTTCAAAAGAATCGCGATCTCGCGATCTCTTCTTCGCTTATGGAGGTTTCCCACTAACTCGAGTTTCTAGCTTATAAAGGAACAGAAGTGGTCTTTCTCATTTATAGAGGTTTATAAAAAAGACACATTTGTCCATACGAATAGAATACGATACAAAAGCAATGTTAATTATTCGAAATTTAAGAAAAACAAAAGCAAAGTAAGTTCCACAAAATTTAGGAATAAGTCATAATAGCAATGTTAAATTACACTCGATTGTCACTTATATAGGTACAAGCAAGTAGTAGTCCATGATATAGAGGTCCAAAGGTGAAACACAAGTGTCTCTTATAGAGGCTTTTGTTTGTCACATATTGAGGTTTTAGAGGGTTAAAATAACAGGACCTGGCAATTACTCTCATATAAAGAGATTTGTTGCTTACCCAGTTCTCACTTACTCAAGTTTGACTTATGTTGGCCAAAAAATGGCTATTATCAAGGTAAGAATTTCATAAGTATTCTGCAATCAAATAAATTATTACCTGTTGTATCTTCTGCATCCTTGCCAAAAGGCATTGAGTTATATCTCCCAAAAACCATCCCACTTGTTGATGGTTTATTTATATTAGTCACTGTCGGTGAAACTGGCATTGAATTGTGGCGGCTAAATAGAGATTTTGAAGATGGACTACTCTCATGAACAATTAATTCCTTTATTGTCCAACTGTTCCCATCTTTTGGACTATTTAAATTATTTCTTCTTCTTGATGTATCAATTTTCACTGGCATCTGTGTTAGCCGGTCCAGTGCACTATCATTTAAGTTACCAACCAAACTATCAAATGAATCGTTATTCAACTGTGGGGAAGCACATTTCTTTACATTCTTCATAATAGATGAATCTAATTTTATACTGTTCAGTATGGCATCCATGGAATCTTGATCCATTTTGAAATTTGAATGTAGATCCGGTGTAATAACTTTCTTTTTCATGTTTGTTTCATAACATGGCCTTTTTACAACTGGTGCTTCGTTGAGGATATTTTCTTCTACAACCTGACTGGCTTTTATAAGGCACTCATTCATAGAGTCATCTGATTCCAATGCTGTTTCTGGATCTGGTTTCACAAAGTTAGAGCTCAACACATTTCTTCTTAAACATCGAGAATTACTTCCTACTCTACTTTTAGGGGAGAACTCTGGTGACTCAGTCATGAAGTCATCTTCACTTCCTGAATTCACTTTTTCTGTACATACTGTGGGTTGGGATTTCTTCGACATCAACTCAACTAAATTTTGATTAAGTTCTATCAGTTCTTGAAATAATTCAGTCTTTTTGTGTGAAGTTTGTTTAAGTGCTCTTCGTTTTGGAGGTTGTCTTTCAATTATTTTAGGCTTAATTGATCTTTTTGATCTTCGGCTCACAGGCGTTGAATTTTTGATGCGAGATTTGGCTGCATTTTCTGTTTTTGGTGTGTAGAAGTTCCAAACAACATCTGTTTCTCCTTCTGCACCATCCTGTGTGCAATAAAAGGGAACCGGGCTAGCAGCTTCCGAGTCGCAGATGGAGTCACTATCCCTAGATGGTGATTCTGCCCGATGCTCAGGCGTTGAACAGGATATTACTGAAAACATTGAAATTTTCTAAATAAAAGCATATTATACTCCACTCATTATTCAACCCGGAATACAGTGGGTTCTATTTTTATCTAGAAATCATGAAAACACCCGCTTATCACAGAATGTGTAATTATCTTGTTATATACATACAAAATGCATAATGAAGAACCTACCTTTATTTTTATTCTTCGTAGCAACCATTTCATTTGAGTATCTCTTATCTTTGTTGTTCATAAGGATAGCTTGAAGTTTTGGCAATGATTGCAATATTGATATTCATATGATAATGCATGCAGTTTTATGTAAATTGTAATTAAATAAAATAATAACACCACAACGGGACCCGGGAACACTTGACATTGACAATTTGACAACTTGATGTTCTTGCTTGCGTTGCGTCGTCAATGACATTTCATTTAGTGATGTGATTTGCTCATTATAATGTTCTAACTGTCCAATACCAAATAAATCGACTAAAATATACCAACGTTAAGAAATTAGTATCTCTGTCAACTGTAAACTTTTCCCGAATAGTAAAAAGGTAAGAAAATAAAGAAGTTAGGGGATCATTGAGATATTGCTGTATATGTTAATAATAAATAGAAACTAGATATCTCTCTCTACTCTTTACATACTCGCATTGGTGCAAGCGTATCAGAATTAAAATACTTGACATTCGCATTGCTGTAAGCTGCTAGCCCATCATTGGGCCTAGACAAGTGACAATCGCTTTCAATTCAAAGCGCTTCGTATTTCTACAACGACTAAACAGAATTGACAAAAGCTTTTCGGTAGCATAGGACAGTCCTATACATTTTTGACGTTTCCATCATCGTTAAGGTTGATAGAATGTCACTTTGTCTAGGCCCTCAGGCTCATTGGCGACACAGAGCATGATTCTCGCCACGGTGTTCTTGGTCAGCACGTGTGTTTAGAATTTTTAACTGTTTTTAAGTGATTGTTGATATTTTAGTGACTTGTTGTAGTTAAAGTGTGTTGTCCTTGTGTTCGTAAACAGGTTTGTATTGTAATTGTCCTATTTTAACCGCTCAGGCGCCTCTTTTATCCAAGATGGATGAAGATAAACCCCCCGATCCTGATCCTCCCGACATTCCAGTTATTTCGTCGCCTCTCTCCCCAAATCCACTATCGCAATTCGCGGATGTTGTATGCAGTGTTTCAGAGATGGATTTATCAATCCCCCAATCCCAGCCCAGTCAATCTTCCCGTAAACGTCCCGTTAACGAAGAAATTTTATCACCTACCCCCCCAAACAAACAAATGAAAAGCCAAATTGGACGCAGCAAATATTCGGCAATAGATAAAGCTCCTTACATCGTCCACGTATCCCGTATAGAATCGCAACCCAACTCAGGTACCACCTTACACCCGGTTAGTTTTGGAAAATTTTTAATGACCAACAACATCGCGAACATAGTTCGTGGTGGGGTTAATAGGGTTGGTAGAAATCGCGTATCTGTTGAGTTTGCTTCCCCTCAGGATGCCAACTCTTTCTTGGTTAATACTCTGTTAACCAAGTACAGTTATACTGCCTCTATCCCTACATTCAACATCACAAGGATGGGAGTAGTAACAGGTGTTCCCTCAGATTTATCAGAAGAGGAAGCAATTACTTATTTATCTGTACCCTCAGGATGTGGACAAATCCTTAAAGTTCGTAGAATTAATAGGAAAGTTCTAAAAGACGGAGATAATGAGTGGAAACCCACAGAAACTTGTGTCATCACGTTTGATGGACAAGTTTTACCCAAAAGAATCTTCTGCTGTTACACATCCCTTCCCGTTGAGCAGTACATATATCCCACCATTCAATGTCGCAAGTGTTGTCGATTTGGACATGTGGCAAATGTATGTAGGTCAAAACCACGCTGCAGTAAGTGTGGCCACGATCACCCAGGTGATGGTTGCAACATTTCTGAGGGCGAGGCCTTCTGTATTCTATGTTCGGGTAATCACTTCGCTAATAGCAGGTCATGCCCCGAGCATGGTAGACAGAAGGCTATTAAGACCGTTATGGCTGAGAAATCTATTCCTTATGCTGAGGCTAGCAAAATCATTCCAACAGCTTCCCGCAACTATGCCAACATCACAAAAACTCCGATTTCTCAGTCTTATCGAAAGACAGTAACCCTAAAGCCTAAGACCCATGCCCCTCTTTCCCCGTCTTATGACAACGCTGCTCATCAGCAGATAATTAGTTCCCCCCAACTTTCACAGCCTAATGGCTGCGCTCTCAACCATAATAATCTATCTTCTAATAATAATACTTCTTCTATTATTGAACTTCTTATAAAACTCTTACCTATCGTTATTTCTTCTTCTACTTCTAATTCCCAATCACCGTCCAACGTTGCCGACCAACTTATAACTCTTCTCTTAGACATAAGAAATGGCGTCTCGCCAAGTTTTCCTTCAGTGGAATGTGAGGAGCGTGTGGCATAAAAAGCACGACCTCATATTTCTTTTAAATAAATACAAGCCATTGGCATGTTCCATAGCTGAGACTTGGCTTACTCCAAGTCTTAGCTTTCGTATGCCACATTTCAATGTTCTCAGATGTGACAGATCGGATGGCTATGGAGGGTCGGCTCTCTTAGTCAACAACCGGGTCTCACTGTCACCCTTTACTTTGCCTTCACTTGCGGGTGATATGAGCATTGCAGCGGGGAGGATCGAGGGCATCACAGTGTTTTCCATCTATATTGCACATGCGCACCATGATTTTTTTATAATTTTAAAAGATATTTTTGCTAGTGTTCATGGTCCAATACTGGTCATGGGCGACTTTAACTGCCACCATTATCGATGGGGGTCTGAACGCTGTGATGCCTTTGGTGTAGCTCTAGTGGATCTTTTGGATGACTTGGATCTTTGCATTTTAAACGACGGATGCTCAACACGCCGATCTCTTCCAGGACAACAAAAGAGTTGCGTAGACCTTACATTTTGTTCGGTTGAGTTAGCAGCTTCAACTCACTGGGAATGCACAACCTTGTCGCATGGGAGTGACCATTACCCTATAGTTATATCCTTGGTTAATAAATCTTATTTAGAAAAAACTTCCCCTCCACTTTTGAAATATAACCTGTCCAAACCAGATTGGACAAAATTTGGATCATTATTGGAGGAGAAAATTGATGTTCTTCCAAATTTAAATTCGAATTTTTCAGATCCTTCTGGTCACTGCCATGCCAAGAGCTGTTATGAGGGTTTTATAAAAGCTATCACCTCCAGTGCAGATTCCTGCTTCCCATTGAAAAATAGTGCTCGTAATAAAATCCCTTCACCTCCGTGGTGGGATCCAGAATGCACTTCGGCGATTAGGGATAGGGACGAGGCTGAGGTGTGTTACAATACAGATATGAGCACTGAAAATCTGTTGGCTTACCTACAGCTTAATGCCAGAAGCAAACGTTTTCTTCGTAAAAAGAAACGTACAGGTTGGGTTAAGTTTTGCACCTCCTTATCTCCCTCTACTCCAGTTTCAGTTGTCTGGAAAAATATAAATAGGTTTAGACGTGGATGTTCCCCATCAATCTCTTCGCCAATAACTAGGGAAACAGCTGAACTTTTCTTTGACAAAATAGCACCAGCTTATGTTCCACTCTCATCTGAATGTCAAAACGCGCCCCTACATAATGTAGCAGAGGATCCTTTCGATGCGCCATTTACTTTAGAGGAATTGAATGTGGTACTCAAACATGTCCGGGACTCAGCTCCTGGTATTGATGGTGTGCCGTATTCTTTTATAACTCATTCTAGCGAAAAGGCGAAATTCTACTTTTTAAATATTTTAAATTTTTGCTATATTCATGGTTGGGTCCCAGACCAGTGGAAATTACAAATTATTATTCCTCTGTTGAAACCAGGTAAACATGTGGATGATCCGAATGGCCTTAGGCCAATTGCTTTATCTTCAGTCCTAGCCAAATTGCTAGAGCACCTTATTAAAAATCGTCTCGAGTGGATAGTCGAATCGAGAGACTTACTGCCGAATCACCAATTTGGTTTCAGGAAAGGTCTCAGTACAATGGATAGTGTTGGCATCTTAATTACGGATATCCGCTTAGCTTTCTCTAGAAACGAATCCGTTGTTGCCTCCTTCCTTGACATCTCCGCTGCGTATGACAATGTACTTCTTCCCGTACTCAGGCAAAAACTGCAACAGCTGAGTCTTCCGGTTAAGATGATACAATGCATATGTGAACTTCTGTTGTCCCGCTCATTGGTTCTGAGAGTCCAGGGTGAGGAGTTTGATGAACGGCAGACATGGAAGGGACTCCCACAAGGCTATGTCCTCAGTCCTATACTTTACAATTTATACACGGCTGATATTGGATCCTGCTTAAATAACGATTGCCAGATGTTACAATACGCCGATGACATTGTTCTGTATGTGACAGATTCCTCCATAGTTGACGCTGCGTCATCTTTGTGCCTCTCTCTGGATTCTTTGAACCAGTGGCTTTTAAGCCATGGACTGTCGTTGTCTGCACCAAAAAGTTCGGCAGTTATTTTCTCTCGCAAAAGACTCATCCCTCATATTTCAGTAAACATTTTAAGCCACAATATTCCAATAGTTAATAAAGTTAAATTTTTAGGAGTTATTTTAGATACAAAATTAACTGGCAAACATCACATAAATTTTCTTATGCAAAAATGTGAAAGAATTATTTCAATTTTAAAAGTTCTTGCGGGTGTTTGGTGGGGTGCTCACCCCTACACCATGAAATTAGTTTATAATGCCTTAGTTCGTAGCGTTTTAGACTATGGAACATATCTTATGATTCCTTGCAACAAAGGTGCTTTGGCTGGGCTGGATGGAGTTCAGTCCAAGTGCCTTCGAATCATCTCAGGTTGTATGAAGTCCTCTCCCATTAACGCATTGCAGGTCGAATGTGCTGAACCTCCACTAGCCCTTAGACGGCAATATCTAGCCTCCCGTTTCGTGTCTAGACTAATATGTAGATCCTCCCATCCTCTTATAAACAGACTGAACGAGTTAGATGCCATATGCAGAATCTCAAATTACTGGAAGAATAAAGAAATCCCCTTAATCCTAAAATCCTTTCGATTAATTCAAAATTTATTAAGCCCGATCATCCAGTATCCCAGATTACCCCTTTTTAATTTTGCTTATGAAGTTTTATGTTATATCCCTAAAATTTTCTTTGATATTGGAATATCCAAAAAATCTCCGTCAGCGAATTTGGCTTTCAATGCGGTGGTGGGAGAGAGATGGAATGGTTTTCAATTATTTTTTACGGATGCTTCGAAATTAACTGATCGTAGTCACACTGGCGCCGCGGTCTATTACCAAAGCTCCAAAATTATCTTACAGTTTAAATGCCCTAAGGAGTCTTCTGTATTCACTGGTGAGTGTGTGGCTATATTGGAAGCTTGTCTTTTCATAGAGTCACACCATAATATTGAAAAAGCCGTTATTTTTACAGATTCCCTTAGCTGTTTGCAAGCCTTAGTCCAAAATCCCTTTAAAAGTAAATTGCACAGCTCCCTTATTTTAAAAATTAAAAACTCTTTATTGTCCTGCGCTAATAATCAAAGAGATGTTCAGTTAGTTTGGATACCCAGTCATTGTGGCATTAAGGGTAACGAATGTGTTGATGCTTTGGCTAAAGATGCTTGTTCATCTTCATCGTCAGATCTCACGCACAATACATATCAGGGTTATGATCTATTGTCCCTTCCAAAACGGAATCTGCAATGTTCCTGGCAGGAGCAGTGGAATATGTCCAGTAAAAAGAAAGGCAGTTTTTTTTATGCAGTACAACCGACCATAAAACCGAAACCTTGGTTTTTCGGTCACAAAAAAGTATCGAAAACTGTTATTTCTGTTCTTTGTAGAATCCGCTTAGGTTTTTGTTGCACTCCCGTTTTTTTACACAAGATCCATGTCCGTGACTCCTCTCTCTGCGAGTGCGGGTTGGCGGAAGGCACCCTGGATCACATATTTTTTGAATGTCCTAACAACATCCCGCCCCTAAATTTGTATAGCCGTCTCCTTAAATTCAAGATCCCTCTTCCTATTAATTTCCCTTCCCTTTTAACATATTCCTCTCCAGAACTGCTTGTGGCGCTGATGATTTTCATCCGTCACAATAATATTAAATTATAATTTTTTTGTTCTTTTTCCCCCAAATATCCTGTCTGTGTGGATGTGGTGTATAATTAAATGTTTTAACAATTATAATATTTATGTAATGTTATCTTTATGTTTGTTTCAGTCCAATACTAACCCTACAAGATCTACATTTCAACAATTCATCATTGAAGTTTCTTTTAACATTCTACTTGTAAATTTTATTTTATCTCAATACACACTTGCTTTTCCAACTCACTTTAGACATTGGCAGAATAGTCGACATCGGCTTTGCTTGCCATATTAAAGAATAGAATAGAATAGAATAGACACAGAGCATGCAACTTAATTGGCGACATCGCTAATCGTTAGCTAGTCGCGTCGATCAAAGTCGCAGCGTGTTTACATTTATATGTAGTTACCCAAAAAGCAATCGGGCCCGACAACCTTGTTGCACTTTTTAAATAGTAACTATTTACTAAACGATAATGTCAAATCAGTGTTGCCCAAACTATGGGTCCTGTAGTATTTCTATGAACCTGCCTAATTATGATATTCAATTCAGTTTATTCTGTCACTGTAACTAAACAAAGTATAAAGTGAGCGTTGCATAAAATAAAAGTAAGTAAGTGAAGTAAGTAGCGCGATTTATAATGTCAAAGGGACTGCATTAAAGTAAAACAAAAAGACTGAAATAAGCTCAAAGGTTAACGATCCTTATTATTTGATTAAGCTCAGTTATTTTTATTTAAAACGGGTGAAAAATAAACTATTTTATTTTCGGGCGGTGGGTGTACAACTATGTTATTGCTGAAACCTGGTAACTTCTATCAATTTTATTGGTACCAATTTCTTTTGTGTTCGTTTGGTACGGCAACACCGATTCAGTTGATTTAAGTCTGTCGAGTTTGCTGGACGTGCGTCAATAAATTTTAACTTTGTGGTCGCAACTCGCGATGCTCCTTCGGAAGTGACATTAATTTATTGTGAAGTGTAAAAGAACTTGTGAAACATGTTGGCGGACGGTGAAGTCGTTGGCGATGGGTCGTGGAACCTCACGATCTACGTCACAGACCTGAACGAGAAACGGACTATGGTCGTGAAGGGAGATATGCACATTGGAGGGGTTATGCTGAAACTGACAGAGAGCTTCGGTTAGTATACAGATTGTTTAGATAAACAATGAGGTTGGCTGTGCTAACCTTTCTTAACATACCTCCTTACCTTTATTCAAAATTAGAATAAATTACTAATCTATTTCTACGTAGTATTCTTATATGTTGACTCATCTGTATTTTGAGGCGGCCTTGCTTGATTTTCGGCGGTACATACATTTATGTGCGATTTGTTTATCTTTGTAACTAACCAAAAAAAAAAAACTTTTTTACTGCCAACTTCTTTTTTTTTGTTTTATCTCTAAATTATGTATTCAGTTACAAAAACAGCCTTGAAGTTTGAACATTATTCTCTTTAATTGCTTGGCTTCAAAACACCAAGGCATTGCTGGCCTTCTTTGTGGAGCTGGGGTGGATCGAATAACCAATTTTCCCACCCGTACGCAAAATACGCGCTTAGTCGTGGAGTTGCGGATACCAGCCCGTATTACCTATTACCTATTACCTATTGGCTTCAAAACAGGCACACAAACTGAACTTAATTAACATAAAATATGTTATAGACAAGTGTTTTGCAACACTTGAAATATCGGAATGTTTTATAAAACCGAACTATTATTTTTCATATATTATTCCCTACCTTAGCAGTGGTTTCTTGGTGAAGTACCTATGCTGCTGCATGAATGCAACTTATGTTATTTTTTAATATTGCAATATTATTATTGTATTAAGTACCTAGAACTGTAGAAGTAGTACTTACTGCTTCCATAAATTTTTCTTCTAATTCATCAAAGCCAATATTTTAGCCAGCTTAATATTTTCAAAAAAGTTAAAATATCTCAAAAATAAAGTGGGTAATTTAACCCATTTGTTGGTCCGTAGAAAAAATTTAACAAGATAGTTGTCATACTTTTTTATTACTTACAAGAAAAAACTTACTACAACTTGAAAGAAGACTAGTAAATAAGGCACTACAATAATTAATTTCGGATATCTTACTATTATCTTGTATGGAGAGGCTTTTTGAATGCTTCACCCTAAGATCTTGCATACAAATGGTGTAAAAGAATTTAAATTGTGACCAACATGCTTAGACCAAGTAGGTAGTTTAGGTACAAACCTTGAACATGCTGAATAAAACATCCCATCTAAACATAATTTCCATAAATATTACTTTATACAAGGCTTACTCAGACAACCAATGTGACATTGGAAGCAAAATAAAATCATTTTATATTCTATTTCTATGATAGCTACTGAATATTTCATACAGTGCCTTGCATGGTCTATTTCTGCCAGCTTTATCATACATTGCATTTTATGAATCATACATTGCATTTTATGAATCATACATTTTTAAATCTACATTTGTTTCTCATACTCACAGAGCAATGAACACCTAACTGGCGAAATTATCATCTAGTTAATATTCATAATATTCATCATTCTTCAGAAGCCAGTTTGGTTTGCTGACTGGTCCAGATAGTAATAAAAGCAATACCTGTCTGATTAAAGAGCAGAGTGAGCGAGATAGAGCTATACGTGAAAGAGAGACGGAAGATGCGCGTACGCAAGCACGCGTCCTTCGCGGCCGATTATGTCGTGTGGACCGGGTTTTTTGCCCACACTTGCGCAGGTGAACTACCGAGCAGTTATGTGTTTGAGTATTTTGAAAATGAAGAGGTTTTATGCGAGCGTCCTGTAGAAACGAAAACGAACGAAACAAATAAAATCTGAACAAAATACTATTGTTTTAGACACAAGGGAAAATTCTGCCATTTATTGACTGTTAAATCAGGTTAACAGGAAAATCCGAAAAACTACAAGATCCACAAGCAAGCAACTAATACTAGGTACTAATAATAACTGTAGATATTTTTCTGGTTGACTCAAAAATTATCGTATCTCTAGTTCGTTAGTTCTCATGACTATTTTCTCACTAAGCTCCTCACGAAATGCAGCATCGAACAAAATAAGCAAACATTATAACTAAAACAATTTAAAATTCTCACCTACGCCAAATAGCTCTGATAACTTTCAAAATGGCGGCTATTCGCCCACTTGACTCCAAAACTCGAATTATTATTCAAACCTATCTTGCCCCTGTATCTATTGCGTAGTACTTAGTACGACAACTATGTTGTTCAAATAGTTACATAAATTGTTTACTTTAAGACAATTGCTTCGTTACCGAAATAATAACAATGATTTAGGGAGAACTTAATAATCTTGGACAAATTACCTTACCATAACCGATTTATGGAACCTATAGCAAAACAGTGAAAATATTTAGCTCTTTATATAGAAACAATTACTCATAGAAATAGAGCAGCTCAATAAATTTAAATATAGCAGCTTTTGACAGGTACAAAACTGCAATTTAAACCAATCACGAGAATTCTATCCACTGTCAAATAAAGAAAAAGGAATTGAATAACGCATGCAACTTTGTGCAAATCTAGTTTACGCACTGCAACATGATTGCACAGCTAACCAGTCACCTAATTTATAAAGGCGCCAATAATTGCTGTCATTTCCAGGAAAATTGTATCAGCATAAGCGAGTATTTACAGCCAAAAACATTGTACCTTACATAATATGCCTTTCCGTGAAACGTAACAAACGACAATGTTACTAAATTGGTTACCGATAAATCCAGTCAAATCTATGGCTTCAGCATGCTACTGAAATCAGGATATATCCCAAATATGTGACACAAACTTTATGGGAGTGTTAACCTAATGAACAGGCAGCAGATGAATTTGGACTCCTCTGAGATCTTAATATTATAAGCAAGGCGAACTTTAAATGATGAAATAAGGTTCAATATCAATCACTAGTTAGTGACAGTCAACAAAGTGAGGGCACTAATACAACTGCATTGGTAGATAAAGAATATAATGAATGTAAGCCAAAAGGAAACAAAATGACGCCGACTGACACCAATAATAGAGCCTCATTAGTCAGTCGCCAACAGATAGACGTGAATGGAACACAGGCAACGCACAGATATGGGATAAGAATACCCCTTTGTGAAGAAAGTCACCTTTCATGTAAAGATAAAATGAAAATAACGCCAGAGTGAAATGTTCAAGAAGATTTTGTTCGAGTGTATCAAATCTCGAAAAGATAATGCCATATTTTCATCAAATGAGTAAACATTTTGTCTGTCAAAACAAGCTTCGTTTCTATTTCGAATTTTCAAATTAGAACCCAGTAATTCATAGCTAGTAATTTGGAGATATTCAAGACTGGATTTGATTGTACTATTACCCAATTCTTCTATTGTATTTGCTCAAATCTACACCTTCAATAACTTCAAATAATTATCAGCTTCTGTTTCATTATTATCTTTGAAATGTTTCGTAATCTTGCCTTGAAATAGGTAAGTATTAACTAATAACCTCTTGCGGTGCGTGAACAAATCAGCACCCGGTGTAATGAATGTCATGCAAATTATTTCACTATAGATAACACCGTTACGTTGTCTGAATAATCTGGTCTATACATACCGTACTCGTAGCGATAAGATTGTCAATATCGTTTACATAATGCTGAACTGTATCGCGATCAATAATAACAATCTGCCTCAAAGTTTATAGAACAATTGCCAATTGATACTATTGCAAAATCGTATTAGGTCATCTGACTATAACGTAGTTTTCTTCACTTTCGAGACGGATGCGCGTACGCACGTTCCGAGAAGCCGCCATGTTGAGTCGTTGTATTTCCGGCGCCTCCGTCCCCCTTCCCTGGCTGGCGTAGATAACGCGTTATCATCCGCTCATTGTTCCTCCATGCTGATGAGGTACTTGACCAATCGCACAGTAGCGCAGGGCGTTGACTTGCTTGATATTTTTAGCGTGCCAAGTAAATATTTTGAAGGGCCACACGATATAATATGGCAACAACATGAAGTCAATGCTCAAGACGAAATGCGCACTCTTGGCCGAATAAACAAACTATTCACTGCTCTTTTGCGTGATCCTGCAATTACAATGTTTAGCTTAACATTCGCTTTTTTTTTCTTCTTCAAGTCTTCCTCGGTTTGAACCAAGCGACCTTTAAACAGGAAAGGCAAAGCTTAACCTGTTCTGGGCTGTTCTAAAATAGTATGTTTACTAATTTGGAAAATCTACAGCCATTGTGTTAGAATGAATCAGGAAACTAATTGCATTGTATTAATTCTTATCTGAGAGTATTAATTTGTAATGTAGGTACATCCTGGGTAAATTCCACACTGTATTCATTACCGAAGAGCTTTGTACATTTTATTTTTATCGGGATGTGTCGATGTGTGAGGAGTGTGGGGACACGTCACACGGGAACGTGAGCTATCTACCGTGAGGTGATAAGTGCGGCATCCTAGCTGTAACAATGAGAGCCTTGTGTCAACATACCCTGACATTGATAGGCAGCACAACTTAAATCAAGCGGTTGTGCATAAAAAAAAATGGGGGCACGTATTTTTGTGTTATTTGGTGAACAATCAATAAAAATGAAAAGGTGACGTGCGTTTTCCCGCCTTATAGCCGCTCATAGCGATAACTCTCCTGTCACCCATAACTGGCCCGAAACTAACCATAGACAAATGCAAAAGTGCACAACACAAATAAAAGATAGCAACTGGCCAGTTACATCATATCAAATATTAAAAAATAACAAAAGCATGACGTAACGTCACTATTCGAATGATAACTGCCTCGCCCACATTATCGATGTGTTTTACAGAGGATTATAAAGGCAGTCGTCAGTCCATAGGCCGCTGGTTGTTCCTGGGAGTGCCAACTATGGCACAGGCGGACGCTAACGGTCGCGCGCATTCTTGAATCCCACAGTCCGATGGCTAATTGCCGTGATCTTACAACGACACTATGCGAATTGAATAATATGCATTCAGTCGTTTCCCACTGAAGCATTTATAACGCATCCTCCAACTTTGTTTTTTGATGAAGGCATGCAGCACCTGGCTCCTTTAAAAGCTTTAAAGTAGACGTTGACAGCAGATGTTCAGTATAAACTTGATTCTTGTATTATTAATGGGAGAATATTGGTTGCAATTTATAGCACAATGGCCTTAAATGGACATAAACACCAGGAAAAGCAGGAGCTATTAACACAGCACATCCCCAAGTCCATTTTTACCGCCACACTATCTATGGTAGGCAATATCCCTTTAAAGGATCTGTCCTAAATAAAATTACTATAATCATTAGCTGGGCTCGTAATTGTCAAGTAAGATTTACCACGTATTGCTTCACACAGCTCGTTTGCTTATTTGCAATTTAAAATAACTTGCATAAATTATATTCAATGAGCGTAACTAAATAGGCATAATAAATTCATGCGAGTGGCTCTATGCAGCTGTTGTTTTACAAATAATTATTTCATTCATTTCAAGTTGCTGGTTGTCCGATGAATTTCGGACGTGCCATTGGTCAGTTATTAATGAACAGTCATCGAATTGCACGTAATGTATGTCGCAACAGGCTATTAACAATAAAACCGACTATGACTATTAAAGCCAGACTCCACTTAGAATTGAACTCGTAAACGTCACACGATATTTTAGTCTTCCAGGACAGGATTGCAATCAAGATGACCATGTAACTTGATTGATTACCCTATACGGCAAAAAAACTTGACTTGCAGTCTTCAGAGATTTGCTGTGATTCCCTTTTTAAATTCTAAATAGTTCTCAAGAACTCATAAGTCATTCACACACTAAAATTCTGTTTTCTTTTCAATTCCGCAATACATAGATGTTTTCCGTCATCGCACTCGCGAAACGGAACTGGGGACGCATTGTTCACGATTGTTATGCAAACTTGACACGCGCTCGGTAGTTTACTCGTCAATTGAATATGACACATAATATAAACCACTCACTACGCCTTCTGAATTCTAAGCAAGCTGACAAAGAAAGCTTTTCTTAAAGCAGAGTTTCTGCTGAACTTTTGGAGAATGTCAACATATTAATTTAAATACTGTCATTACAGTTGAAGCAATACGGTTGCGCAAGCGCAATGGAATATGACATACAAGACAAACCGCAACATAGCCAACGTGATTCAAGATAGCGGATGACTCCGCAGCGGTCATGCATGATTCCGACCGGTTTTTCTGCAGCGTTGCCTCCTGACGTCACCTCGAGACACTGAGAACAACCGATACTTATAAGGCAAAAAGGCAAATGAAAGAGCTGCTTAATTTCTTAATGTGTTCTTGGAAATTTATAAAATATCAGTTACTGAAGCGGTCGTAAAAGAAACGCTTTGACATGAAGATGTGAAAGACGATAAACATTTCTAAATGGCCCCCTATATTCATTTAAGTTGACGCCTATGAAAGTTTGCAGATGTAATAAATTCTACTCTGTGTTTATCTAGGATTATAGCTGCTCATTAGTTAGTACCTCGGGGTCAAAGAGTGCAAATGAATTTATCCACATTACCAGTAAGTAGGCAAGGAAAATTGTAGGTTATTTAAAAAAAAACTGAATTGTTAAGCATTAAAAATTTATTCCCACACATTGGCCGACGATAAACAATCGATTTTGTTAACAGATTTCAATTTGTGGTAACTTTATTGTTCTTTTCATTCCACAACGGGCCGATTTTTCTTGTTTTTTGTATTTGGAGCTTGTTGGCAATAAATCGTGAATCGAGGCGTAAAAATTATACTCCAATACTCGTTTCAATTCTCTATTTATAAACGTCTGACTTCATACGAAATGAGGTTCGTTTAAGAAATATAATACGCACTGTTCGATGCGTCTACGCACTATGAACCATTGAGGTCTTGCCAAATGGTCATAAATAATCGTCACAGGTAATGATTGTAATGAATGAGTTACATTATGCATCATTTTGGTGCTTTGTGTTGAACAATGGCACTTGTAAGATTCATAGTATCTACCATATTCTTCAGTCACTCAATCTTCTCTGTTGCATCACTGAATGTAGTATTCTCTCTATTACTAGTCCTTAAACTGGCACAGCGTTATTAAAATTAATTACGTTTTAAGTTTGGTTTGCAGTCCATAATTTATCTTTTAATATCTTCGTTACGAAACCCTTCATATAAACAATTTCTTATCGCGATTGTAGCATAGATCTCCAGACTTATTCAGGTCAACCTATCTGAAAGAGGTATTGTTATACACACATTATAAAGTTGTTAGGGCCGGCACTTGTTTAAATTGGCTTCTCCGTTGTTTTTTTTATCATCTGAAGCTTTTTCATAGATAACCTTAACCTTGTCGTGCATGTGGTTCGTTAAAAAGTTCGTGAGTAAAGTTTTAGCAGATGTTAATCAAATTATACTCCTTTATGTTGTGATCCAGTTGTTGTTTTCTCTTTAGGCCAAGGTCTCCTGCCGGGTGTGACACCGTGCCTTTATTTACCCATTCATTAAGCGCAAATGCTCACTCTACTGCTTTGTTCTTTGTTTTTATTTGATGTTTTATGCCGTCGACAGTTTTGTCTGGCTTGTTCGCAGCCTCTGAAGATATCAGTACATCTGTATTCAGTTATGGGGATGTGAAATGTACTTTGCTAACAGAGTTGTTTAGTCTCGACACACCATAACCATCAAAGCCTGTTCGCGAGGCATTTCTAGCAACATCGAAACATTCGTTTACACATACTTGTGGTATCTTATCGTTAAATAATTTACTTACAACGACTCCTATTTATGTGTATGCTTTTATTTGGACTTTCCTCGTTTACTGCAGTAAGTGACGTCACCGGCACATGTGGTGTCTCTTAATAACAATTTTCTACGTAATCCATTATAATAAACGTGGCATCATGTCGTGTTGAACATTAGCAGTTCTGTGCCAAGGTTATAATAATACTGCATAACTGTCACGCTGCTGGTTTATCGTCAGTTGTTGTTATAATTAGTGATTCAATCTCCAAAACTACTGCGCTTATTTTGATGAAGAGTTTGCTGCCGAAAAGGCGAATCTGTAACTCAATAAAACTGATGGTACATCTGATGGAGAATAGTATTTTAATAAACAAACTAACTTGGAGCATTACATAATAGATGGCCTTCTCGGCTTATAGCTTTATTTGGTTGAGACAATATATTATTATATGAAACCGATATTTTGGGACGTTCGCTTGGCATTTACAAACGTTAAGCTGACATTTCCTTTGGAAAAAAGAGACCATTCATTTGCAGAAATGACTGATGGCCTCTTTGTCTGAGTTAATTTCCTTGCCAGCGTTTGCTTTTGCATTTTGTTTTTCTTTTTTAAGTTTGCATGCTTTTTATATCTTTTAAAAAATACTAACTGTTCTGCAGATAAATAAAGGTTATGTGGCTAAAGTTTTTTTTACATTCTAGCATTACAGAAAACTTTAGCTTCATTCGGAATCTTGCGCCTATTAATTACTGTTAAGTACTCTACAATCGTTAAGTTTTTAATGTTAACAATTCAAACCTAATCAAACCTTTAAAAAGGTATAGTTCGATCACAAGAAATGATCGAACCCGTGACTCCGTATTTTAATTTCTTGGAGCCTCTACGATCCTCTGAAGCCCTATCGTGTGTCACCATGAGACACGTAGTATTTGACGTATATTCCAAGTTAAGTACATTTAGTTAGCATGAAAAGGAGCTTTGGGTTGTCATAGGAATTTATCCTGTTTTTTCCACTTTATCATCAGTATAAGGAAAACCACACTATTTTTAAAGCATGCTCCTTATTTATTAAGTCTGATTTTTTGTTTATATAACCATATTTGTATAATGATGTTGATGGTGTCATTTGCATAATGTGGTTACTAATTAATATTTTCGTTGTTATTATAGTATCATTAGGAAACGAAACCAATAACTAGTAACACATAACTGTATAATATAAGGGACACTATATTATAATTTATAATTATATAAATAACCTCTTAGTATTTACTCTCAGCCAGTATAACGAAATTGTAAAATGCGTTGGAGTCGATAACCATTCCTTTAAAACTCTGGGGTTATAGTAAAAGCCATATTTGGAAATGGCAATAAAAATAAAATTTGAGACGCTAGCAATTTTCCGAATATGGTCATTGAACACATTGAACATTCTTCATTTTTAATTGCTATATTTGTTGTGTACTCTCCAACGAATAGACTATTTTGGATTTTATTTGAAGCGACTTGACGAGAGATGATATCTATTAAACGCTGAAACAGAAATTAAAGACGAAATTACCAATACCAATCTGCAGACAAACCGAAGTGATGGAAAGCTTCCGCCTGAAAATAAAATTGATTGTAGATGAAAGAGATTCATTTTAAACAGCCGAATCATCGCATTATTTAAGGAAGAACGTACAAAATAACTGTATATTCTCAATCCTACTGGAAAATTTACGATGCCATTGATAAAGTGATAGACAAATTCATTCATTGAACGAAACTCATTGCTGATATTGGTAACAATATTAAATTCTCGTATTCTACAAAATGATTCCAAAACAGACAATAGACTACAAGAAAAGCTATTGGAGCTAGTTTGATACGAACGAAGTACATCTAAAGATGCTGGAAAAACAAAATATTATATTGAATAAGCAACCAAAACATACAACTGCATGAAATCTAATAGCTGTGTGTATTTAGAGAAGGAAGGTTTATGTGTTACATTAATTTTAAACTAACATATAATAAAGACATCTTGTTTTTTTTTTAAGTCATAAAAACCATGCGAAGCAGACACGGGTCGCTAGTCAGCAATATTCCCATTCTAAAACCACAAAATGCTATTTCTTCCAGTAAACTTTACAGTACGACCGCAAATTATATTTGAGCCATTTCAGCATAACAGCCAGAACTTATCGAGCTGAACGAATTATAGTCTCAAAATGAAACTGGAACATTGTGCAATGGTTCCCAGTTTCCAGATGTTACTCATTGGTTTTAGGCGGCAGTAACCGAAATATTTACGGACGCTAATGGTCACAGCACACCTATCAAGTTACGGTCCGTTTAGCTGGAATGTCTCTTTCCAAATCGATTGAAATCTAGCCAAAAGACATAAAAGCTAATATGTCATGGCGCTATAGTCCTCTGAATTTAGAATATGCATCGATTTTGTTTCTATCTTTGCGGTGAACTTTTGTGTGATCACTGCTAACTTTATAACCAGTAAAATACTAGCTTATGTTACCTTAACTGGCATATGTTATGGTTTCAATCACTTACCTACAGCTAATTTTAACCTCGATTGCACATTAATGTTATTCCTGTCGATTTCGTGTTTTCCTTCTCATATCCTGCGGACTGTTTATCCGCGAACCACGATGTAGGCACATATTTAACGCAAACATCCATCTTGCTTATTATTGTTTGCAAGTATAATTAAATCAGTAACCGAGTCAGTTTATGTTATTGTTGTACAGCTATTTTCAGATGTACTAGACTAGAAACAGCCTTTGTTATTTCGTTTTATTGTAGTGAAGTGGCTGTAAGCTGTAACTGTTTCACACTGTATATTTTTCATCTCAGCATATTGTTTGTTTGGTCGTTCCAGCTCGGACGTAACTACGTGTTTGCTCACTGAAATGCATCTCTTATTCGAAGTGCATATCTAACGAAGGGTCTCTTTTAGTATCTTCTTCTTCAAAAAAACTACTTACCTATTATTTATTGTATATCTTCAGATGAACCGTGCATTGAAGGACTTAACAAAAACTTAGTTCGTTAATCGCTGTCAGCATTTGCAACAAAATTACCATTTTACATACATACCCTTTGGCTGTAGACGGTTTAAAAGGGCGTTGGCATCCAAAGGGCGACATCAAAGGCGCCGCCCGCCCTGACCAGACAACATAGGTATCTTACATTCATAATCATCGGATCAATAAATTGATCTGTTCTGGATCTGTTTTCGTTACCATGCCACTGGAATATTTAAATCTGTAATAGTACGGATTTCTATAAACATTACTCACTGATCTGATCTGATTTACCAATGGCTATAATAATATATTTTATAGTTCTTCTTAACATTCCGAATGTTTATTCAAGAATCGACGGTTATTGGAATGAGGGCTCTACAAATACCAAATTGTAGACTAGATTTTGGAACGATTTATTAACAATTTGTTTGTAAGTATCTCTTAAAAGGAAAGTCTCTTGCTGTTTCGGACGAGAGGGGCACGACCAGCACCCGCAGTCGTCCTGGGACAATCTCCCAACGTTTTTGACGTATGTTCCCTACTACCTGAGTCTAGCGACTCTGCTGGCGACACACGTCACCACGCACTCCTGAATGCGTATTGTTCACTAGGTACAACCCACAGGGACCTCGGCGAGGGACTGGCGACTTAGAGGGATTCCTCGAAATGAAACAGGAATGTTCAGTCTTGACTTGTTTTTTGTAATACTGCTGGATTCGGAATACCAAACCATAGAAAATTGCCCTTCTTTTATAGAGACCTCTAGCCAATCAGAGCATTTTAATTTTGCACACGGCACTAATCCCTTTTCTCTCAACCAATCAGAACACTTCAAGGTTGTACATGGCACAAATGTGATTTTGTATGGGAAACTTACTTTGGCAATTTTCTATGATATAACACCCCTTACAATGTTTATCTTATAATGCTAACATAGGAATGGACTTATTCTACCTATATACTAAAAACTGTATCAATAAATCTTAGTTTAGACCTTAAAAATAGCAAAAATCTATAACGGTTCTCAATAAGGTAAAGGTTTCACATTAGTTAAGCTTAGGCTGTTTTTATGGTACAAGTAGCGTCCCCTAGTGTTAGGAATGTGCAACAAATTCGACGTCTGTATTACTACATTATTAATTTCCTAAAATTAAATAATGAATTACTAATAAAACAATGACAATATAAAAATAACTAACTGAATGTTGTTGCTAACAATAATATCTAATATAATTTCAAACATCAAAAGTTCGTAGAACATAAACTCAAAACTTATAAGTCGATAAATTTTCTTACACAATTTTGCTTATAATTCCTAAACGCGTTGTCCTATCAACTTGAATCTAACTGGAATATTGGTTTTATGCAAGATTCTATCATACAAAACAAAAATTATCGAAATATCACCATAAACAAAAAATCACATTTTCAAGTTACGTAATTATACTACAGTTCTAACAATGATCAAATGTTTCTTTGCAAATTCGTTTGTTTCAGTCTTATTAGATTGAATATGAAAACTAATGAGAATTTTAAGTTAGGCAAACTAATTAGAGCAAGATAAACGATAAATTAACAAATTCTAATTAGATATTACGAAATTCTTTCTAACTTACGACTCGATTCATTGACTATAGAGAGCGCATTCGTCGCAATCCCGCTGCTACTTGTGCCCTAGTGCGTAGATAGGGTCCCGTTGCCGACATTCTCCCCCTCGTGCGTTGCACCATCTTCTTGACTCGGCAACACTCCCGGCACCAACAGCACCACTCTCGAACTGGGTCTTCGCAGCACTCCTCCTCTGGTCTCGACATCGACGATCCTGGTTCGCCCATCTGGCCCCGGATACACTTGCTGGATTCTGCCGCGTGGCCAGGTGCATCTTGGTAGGGTGTGGTCGACGATCAACACGATGTCTCCAACTCGCAGGTCTGTAGCGCTGATTCTGCCCGCTGTCTTCCTTGGTAGTAGAGTGGGCAGGTATTCTCGCAGCCAACGTTGCCAAAAGTGGTCGGTAAGTCGCTGCGTGGCCTTCCAGGTGTGCTTGCCCACAAGCTCGTTGTCTTCAAAGCCGCCGATTCTCGTCGCGCCGCACGACCGCCCGATGAGGAAGTGGTTTGGAGTCAGTGCTTCCTCCTCGGGGTTCTCGGAGAGGTGAGTGAGAGGCCGAGAGTTGACTATATGCTCGGCCTCTAGGAGGAGGGTGTGGAGTACCTCCTCTCTTGGATGTCTTTCGTTGAGTGTAGCGTCTAGTGCGGTTTTTATGGATCGCACCAAACGCTCCCATGCGCCGCCCATGTTTGGCGCACCAGGAGGTATGAATTTCCACTGCACGCCGATCTTCTCTGCTTCTGAAATGAAGTCTTCTTGCTTCATGGTGTCTTGTGCTTCTTTCAGTTCTTTGTTCGCGCCGACGAAGTTAGTCCCGTTGTCAGAGTAGATAGTCCTCGGCATTCCTCTTCTTGCAGCGAACCGTCGCAGCGCCATGATCATGCTGTCGGTGGAGAGTGAAGGAGTGAGTTCTATGTGTACAGCTCTTGTCGTCAAGCATGTAAATAAAGCTCCCCATCTTTTTTCATGACGTCTTCCTACGGTGATTGTTATAGGGCCGAAGTAATCTATGCCGGTGCACGTAAAAGGAGGGTTACTGTGCATCAGTCGTTCAGTAGGTAAGTTGCCCGTCGGTAGTTCTTGCGGTCTTGATTTTCTTGTCTTGCACCACTGACATTGATGCTGAACTGCCTTGATTGCTGACCTCAGTCCCAATACCCAGAAGCGCTGTCTTACTTCGTTCATAACTGTTGCGTGATTCCCATGATTGAAACGGCAGTGGAAATCCTCAATAATGAGTCGTGTCGTCGTGTCCTTGCTGTCGAGCACGATAGGTCGCTTGTAGTCTCTGGTTACCCCCTGTATTGCGTCGATTCTTCCTTTTAGCCGCAGGAGTCCTTTTTCTAGTACTACGTCAAGTTTTTTCAACTTGCTGCCGCCTTCTAATTGCTTCCCTTGCTGTAGACACCTGATATCTTCTCTGAAGCTTCTTTCTTGACCTCCTTTTAGTAGCAGAGCTTCAGCTTGCTCCAGTAAGTCTGTGTCTAATGGTATGTAGTTTCTTTCTTTTATTTTTGAAGGTTGGTGTCGCTTCGCTACCGTCTTCTCCTTTTTTCCTTTCGTTTTTCTCCAGGTGAGATCTTCTTTGCTGACGTTGACCTTCACCTTTGTCCTGCAGAGTTGTATGAACTGCAGTACTCTTGCTGTGGCTCGCCAAAGTCTCTTCCATGATGAAAACTTCTCAGGATTTGGTGATGGATGAGTGGTGCTTGTTGCTGCTACGACGTCTGTTGTCTTTTCTTCGCCGGTGGTTTCTTTCTTAAAGGTTCTCGCTGCTGGCCAGTGAACTTCTTCCTTTCTCAGAAAGTCCGGTCCGGTGTACCATCGGTGATTGCAGTCGAAGTGTTCTGGTACGTCGCGCGTCGCGTCATCTGCAGGGTTCTGCGCCGTGGGTACCCATCTCCAGTCTTGAGGTTTGGTAAGATCTTCAATTTCTGCTAAGCGATGAGCCACGAATGTCTTGAAGGTTCTCGGGTCTGTCTTGATCCAAGAAAGTACGATGCTGGAGTCTGTCCAGAACGTTTTCTTCTCTACTTTCAGATCCATTTCTTCTTCTACTGAATGTGCCAGCCTGCTTCCTAGGAGAGCCGCCTGTAGCTCGAGTCGCGGGATTGATACCGGTTTCAGTGGAGTGACTCTTACTTTCGCTGCCACTAGGTTGACGTGGTAAGTTCCATCTTGATTTATTGCTCTCCAATAGACTGTTGCTGCATACGCCGTCTCACTTGCATCCGTAAACGTGTGCAGCTCCCCCTCGGTGCGATGTGGCGCCAGGCATCTTGGAATCTGAAGGTCTTGGAGCAGCTTCATCTTTTCTAGGTAAGTCTTCCATGCTTCGTATTCCCTTTCTTCTATTTCTTCATCCCAGCCGATACCACTTCGCCATATGTTCTGAAGCAGCTTCTTACCCTGCATGAGAACGGGTGATGCCAATCCCAGTGGATCGAAGGTCGACATTACAGCGCTGGTGACTTCCCTTTTCGTAGGTACCTTGAACCCCTTGGCTATTTCCTCTGGTGTATTCCGGAGATTTGCCCTGAAGCTGATGGAGTCCCTTTTAGTGAACCAGCGTAGTCCCAATGTCTTTTCTTCCTTCTCACCTAGGTCCACTTCTGTTTTTTCTTTTGTCTCGGTGTTCACGTCTTGCAGCAGCTTAGGGTGGTTTGATGCCCATCCTCTTAGCTCGAAGCCCGCCTTCTTGTGTATGAAATCCACCTGTGCTGTCACCTTTTTGAAGTCTTCTTCCTTGTGGAAGCTGTGCAGGTAATCATCCATGTAATGGTTCAGTTCAATTGCTCTCGCAGCCTCTGGATACTGCTCTTTGAAGTCTGCTGCGTTTCGATTCTTCACGTAGATCGCTGTGCTCGGAGATGATGTCGCGCCGAAGATGACTGATGTCATCCTATACTTCTTTGGCGACACGTCGCGACGATCCCCGCGCCACAGGAACCTCAGGCTGTCTCTATCTTCTGGCCTGATGCGTACTTGGAGAAACATTTCCTTAATGTCGGCCGCCACTGCTAAAGGTCCTTGCCGGAACCGCAGTAACACTCCGAAGAGGGATTGTAGCAGGTCTGGTCCTGACAGCAGAGCGTTGTTGAGGCTTCTTCCTTTTGACATGGCTGCGGCGTCGAAGACGATCCGTATCTTCTTCTTTAACGGATGTACCACAGAGAAGTGAGGGAGGTACCACGTTTTCTTGGGGTTGGCTTCATCAGATGCTTCTTCTGCATACTTGTTATCGATTAGATGCTGGATCTGCTTGCTATATTCCGCCTTCACCTGAGGATCTTTGTCTATCTTCTTTTCGATGTTGATCAATCGGTTCTTGGCAGACGTGTAGCTTTCTGGCATCTGTTCTTCTTCATTCTTCCACAGAAGTCCAGCTTCAAATCGTCCATCTTCAAGTCTTTTGCAGGTCTTCTCTAGGATGGTGAGCGCTTTTCCTTCTGAGTCTGTAGTGGGTCTTCTTGGTTGCACGCCAAGTGCTTCGATTGCGAAATGATCCTTAATAGCTTGATGCATCTCTTCTTCTGGAGCGCTGACATGTAGACAGGCGTTCAGGAAGTGTACTGGTCTTGCGCCTCTAGTGTCTGACCCGTGGAGCACCCAACCAAGTCCTGTTCTTGAAGCAACTGGTTCTCCTGGTTTTCCTCTTCTCACTTCTTGAGTCACGATCAGCTCCCAATTATCTTGACCGATGAGTAGCTGAGGTGACTCTCTTGCGTAATATAGGGAGTCGGCGATCTTCTTTAAGTGTTGACAATCTTGAATCCTCTTCTTGTCTAGGAACTGCGGTGCAAGCTTCAACTCGTCGACGGTCCGAACTCGTTTCAGGGTCTTCTTGTTTTCTTGATAAACCCCTTTTACTGTAAGGTCCAGTATCTGAGAATCCTTCTTTCTGATCAGCCTGCCTCCCACTGTCTCGATGACCAGTTCCTCCTTGCTTCCTTGAACGCCAATCTCTTCTGCCACTTGTTCATCCAGAAGTGACACCGTTGACCCCTCATCCATGAGAGCTAATATCTTCTTTGACCCTTTGGACCCGAAGATTTCCACTGGAACTATCTTCAAGTATGCCCTTGTGTTGCTGACTGCATTTACTGATACTGTGACGCTCGCTACTTCTTGTGGCGTTTCCTTTTTCTTATCCTCTGTCTTTTCTTCTGACTCGACGTGGAGTAGATGATGGTGCCACCTCTTGCATTCCTTGCACGGTGGTTTTCTGCAGCTCTCCTTTCGGTGTCTCCCTTGAAGACATTTGAAGCAGACATGACTCTTCTTTGCTGTTGCCCACCGATCTTGAACCGACGCCTTCTGGAACTTCTGACATTCGACGAGGAAGTGTTCACCCTCACACATAGGGCAAGCCTTTTCCGTTTGTCTTGAATCCTTTTCTTTGAAGTTCCTTTCCTTTGTTGAATGCGTCGCTTGTCGATGAGTCCGTTTGAAGCCGCTCTTCTCTTCTGAAGTTGCGAAGGCTCCACACTTGTCCGCTTCTATGTTTAGGAACTTGGATACCAGCTTCAGGTTGGAGAACTCGCCTTCATCTGATGCTGCGGTGAAGTCGTACCATCGGAATTTGAGAACTGTCGGAATCTTCTCTATAATTTGTTTCACCATCTCGGGTGAATGCAGGTACTGTGGTTTCTTCAGTCCTTTTATTGCTGCTACGCTGTTGTTGATCTGGCTCGCGAAGATGCATATGTCCCTTGGATTTTCTGAAATCTTCGGTAATGCCTTGACTTTATCCAATTCTGCCAGCACCAGCGCATCAGGTCTTCCATATCTTCTTCTGAGGGCCTGCATCACTTCCAACGGAGAGGCTTCAGAGTACAGCAGGCTCTTGATAGCTTCTCTTGCGTTGCCCTTCAGTGCTCTTCTTAGTCGAGCCATATTCTGGACGTCGTTGAACATCGGTGCTGTATCTTCGTAGACAACCTTGAAGGCCAACCACTCGCTGCTGTTGCCGTCGAAGTAGGGTAACTCGTGAATGTACTTCGGCTGCGCTGCTGGTCCTCCTCTTGTGGTGAAAGCTTCTTTCAGTGCTGCTGCCAAAGTTTGAATCTCGATTGTAGCCCCTTTCACTGAGGAATTTTCTTCAGGCTTCACGTTCGGTAGTTCCTCTGAAGGGTGTTGATCTCGATGCTCTGGTTGCTCCATGTCTTTGTCTTCCAACACTGATGTCTGAATCCAGTTTTGCACCTGCGCTGTTCTGTCCTCTTGGTCTTCATCCACGGAGTCTTCATCCTCACATTGAGCCAGCTCCAATCTGACACGGGCTAGCTTCGCCGCAGCCTGGGCTTGATTCAATTCCAGGCGTGCTAATTCTTCTCTGGCTTCCAGCTCGCGTCTTCTGGCCGAGGAACTCGTAGTCTTCGTAGATTTGGCGCGACGACTGACCCCCTTCGGTTGTAGGGTCGTGGCGGAGCCATAAACACCCTTTTCCTGGACATCTTCTGGGGTCTTCTTAGTCGTCTCCTTCTGTGCGGCATCTTCCTTTTTCTGTCCGTTCTTCCCGGACGCCGCTGTTGTTGCAGTCGTAGTCGTAGCCTCTGTAGCCGTGGTCCCCTCCGTGGCCGTTGTACCCGAAGAAGTGTTCGTGTCCGATGTCGCTGCGGTTCCCGATGACCCTGACGCTGACGTGACCCCTTCTGACCCTGATGCTTCTGCAGTCGCGTCCCTAACGGTAGGACGAGACGGCGGGTTCAAGGGGGCATCCTTCTGCGACCTGGTTACCGGCATCTTGCAGTGTTTTCTGAATCTTCTGGACTTCTTGCTTCTTCTTCTTCTGGCAGGATATCCGGCTCGAAGGACCAACTGTTTCGGACGAGAGGGGCACGACCAGCACCCGCAGTCGTCCTGGGACAATCTCCCAACGTTTTTGACGTATGTTCCCTACTACCTGAGTCTAGCGACTCTGCTGGCGACACACGTCACCACGCACTCCTGAATGCGTATTGTTCACTAGGTACAACCCACAGGGACCTCGGCGAGGGACTGGCGACTTAGAGGGATTCCTCGAAATGAAACAGGAATGTTCAGTCTTGACTTGTTTTTTGTAATACTGCTGGATTCGGAATACCAAACCATAGAAAATTGCCCTTCTTTTATAGAGACCTCTAGCCAATCAGAGCATTTTAATTTTGCACACGGCACTAATCCCTTTTCTCTCAACCAATCAGAACACTTCAAGGTTGTACATGGCACAAATGTGATTTTGTATGGGAAACTTACTTTGGCAATTTTCTATGATATAACACCCCTTACAATGTTTATCTTATAATGCTAACATAGGAATGGACTTATTCTACCTATATACTAAAAACTGTATCAATAAATCTTAGTTTAGACCTTAAAAATAGCAAAAATCTATAACGGTTCTCAATAAGGTAAAGGTTTCACATTAGTTAAGCTTAGGCTGTTTTTATGGTACAAGTAGCGTCCCCTAGTGTTAGGAATGTGCAACAAATTCGACGTCTGTATTACTACATTATTAATTTCCTAAAATTAAATAATGAATTACTAATAAAACAATGACAATATAAAAATAACTAACTGAATGTTGTTGCTAACAATAATATCTAATATAATTTCAAACATCAAAAGTTCGTAGAACATAAACTCAAAACTTATAAGTCGATAAATTTTCTTACACAATTTTGCTTATAATTCCTAAACGCGTTGTCCTATCAACTTGAATCTAACTGGAATATTGGTTTTATGCAAGATTCTATCATACAAAACAAAAATTATCGAAATATCACCATAAACAAAAAATCACATTTTCAAGTTACGTAATTATACTACAGTTCTAACAATGATCAAATGTTTCTTTGCAAATTCGTTTGTTTCAGTCTTATTAGATTGAATATGAAAACTAATGAGAATTTTAAGTTAGGCAAACTAATTAGAGCAAGATAAACGATAAATTAACAAATTCTAATTAGATATTACGAAATTCTTTCTAACTTACGACTCGATTCATTGACTATAGAGAGCGCATTCGTCGCAATCCCGCTGCTACTTGTGCCCTAGTGCGTAGATAGGGTCCCGTTGCCGACACTTGCTAAACTTTAAAAGGTATTGGAAAAGGTTATGAACGGATGAATATTGGAATTATTATCCTTCTTAAATCTATTGTTTATTGTATCCTTTTTTGTATATACTTTCCAAAGATCATATAGCCGCTTTTATATTATAGGGGCAAGATTAGCATCATCTGTTCCAACATCCTCTTCTAAAATCTGTAATTTGTTGCCATAAGCCCATTAACGTTAAATTCTATAACATATTGAACTTCTTGGTCTAAGGGCTCTGCATTACTCCCATTTGTTCTTTTAATCCGCGATGATGACCTCCGGTCGCCTCTAAGAGGTCGTTGGCAGTCGCATACCATAGGTGTAGAACGATCGATACAGGTCTTGTACAGCCGATTTTTACTTTACTAAGTATCGTTTATGTTGTAATTCGAATTGTGATGAATCTAGTTAAATTTTTCATTTTCTTTGCTGATCTTGATATCTGATGACGATGTCTTTAGTTTTGATAAAATACGAATCTGAATGAGTCGTATTTTCATATATACATATTTATTCGTTCCATATGTTCTTGAAAAACGCACATATTAAACCTTTAACAGCACTGTGTGTATGTGTGTATATGTATATTGATACAAACACTTTTCTTCAGAAGTTTAGTATCAAATTGCTAATATTATACCGTAACATTATATCTCATGATCATAATGGTGCAAGTACTAACGGAAGTAGACTATCAGCCACGGGTTCTATTACATCCACCATCCTCTCCATTTGGGTTTTTATACCACTTAGTTCTCTCTTGCTTTGTTTATAAGACCATGCAGATTTTCTTAGATTACAGTGAAACAAATTAAACTTGCTCGAAAATGCGTCCATTTTTAACAAAATACAAAATTATTTTGACTTAGTAAAGGGCTACAGTAGCTCTGTGGCTGGACATGACTCAAGTTATTTTTTTTTATGGAATGAAAAGCAAAAGGCTCGAGTCATTCCGCTGTGACTTAGGGCTTTATTGTCGAAATTGAATCAAGATTAACCCTATTATGAGACCACCCGCATGCGTCCGAGTACAGATTGTTACAATGATCTATATGCATTACTAAACTTAGCTTTAGAATATCCAGTCACTCACAATTTAACTTCATATCTATTAATTACTCGTGAGTTGTGAGCTGTTGTTCATCCCAGTCAAATATTGGAAAAGCTTGAAGCAAATGATGCATTTCGTTTACTCTTCTCTTTATGGGTGGTCTCGTCATTTTCCATTCAGTCTGAGACAAAGCCAGTTTATGTTTTCCCAAGTCACTAGACATTTTATTTCTAACACTTACTGAGATTCCTCGAAAAGGAAAGTTGTCGGGGCACTTGTGGCAGACGTGCTAAAATTCGACTCTGGGAAGCGAGCCTGACATGCCTCCGTCTTTACTGATGCAATATTTTAAATTCGTTCAATTCTAGACTTTAATGCTCTGGAATAAAGGAGTTGGTTGAGGATTTTTATTTCTTCATTAGCGTTCGTGTTTCGAAGGAGTATGTTCCCACGCGAAAAGTGCTCATTGGTGGCGAGTCAGGAGATAAATATTTGTATACTACACTTAGCACTCGGCTCCCTGACCTTGGCAAAGAACGGAGATTGTGTAAACGTTAAGATTTTTTTTTTTTTGTTTTTATTAACGTTGAGCGAGTGTTTTGTTTATAAACACGAATAAAGCAAAATTAAAGTCTTTTGTATCCTCTGAAATCATCGAACATTTTATAAAACACTTTATACATTGCAAAAAAACTTCGTGAGTAGGCTGAACTCAAACAGGCTGTGTCATCAATTGACAATATTTTTCCAACTGTGAGTCATCGTTGACTTTGCAGTGTAAACGTACTGGCCCTTTTCGAGTATGATTCAATATGTTAAGAATTTAATTAATTTCAACGTGGAGTCCCAGACGACGGCGTCAGGCACATGGCGGGCGCCTGGGTGCTGTGTCCCGACCAAAATAGATGGCGGCTATTTATACGAGCCGCGTATCCGCCCGGCGCACGCGCACCGCCGTATCCGCACGTTCGACACACCGCGTGAATATTCCGCCGTCAACAACCAAAAAGCTCTATCAATAAGGTATCTTTCGATAATAGGTAAACGACGACGCCAATAAATCAAGAAGCTTCCAACGAAACCGGTAATAGCTCATCAATCATGAAGCAAAATGGCGATAAAAAGGGGTGGGACGTAGTGGCTGTGAAAGGACGCCGATTCACGGCTTAATGCAAGATATAAACTCGTCAAGTTATAGTTCTGAAGTAATAGTTGGTCGCATCGAGTCTCCTCGCGCCTTTTAAGGCTGAAGTTCCGCTGCCAATGTAAAATGTTGTATCTCAAGGTGATATGTTTATGTTACCAACTGTTATGGTAGAACGTACACAAACAGGTCGCACCCAGCCAGTGATGTAACTAAGGTGATGCTATCTGTTGTTGCTATTTATAAATTGCTCGAAAAATTCATTCCAGCTGCTTTAATTTGTGATGCGGTAATAAATGATGACATTGACGGTAGTTAACGAGTTGGAAGTGATGTTGGTATTCGCTTTATTGATGTAAATTCAGCTGCCGAGTATGGCAGTAAAAATTAAATCATCATTTAGTTTTATTGATATCATTATAACACCTATAGAGCTATCAAGCACTGGAGATTTCATATCAATTAATTAAACCTGTCCAACATTAAACTCAAACAACCAAACCTTCACAATATAAATATGATAGCCACGAAGTTGATTACACAAATTCTAAGACCGGTTAATGACATTGTGTAATTGTTAAAACGCCGGACCAACTAGTTGCTAGACGACCTTCGTTAATTGAATAGATGAAGAAGATTACTATCGCAGCCAAACTTAATATATTACATACTTGAACACACACAGACATATGTACACGTACAGTATGAATGCCAATTCACGAAGAGAGATGATCAAATCTATGTACCTATTAATTTTCGTATGAATGTTTAGTCACGTCCACATGATTCGCGTCTACAAATAAAACGTGATGTAGGTCACGGCTTTCAGCAAACCTTGTTTGATTTCGTACCCTACATAAGAATTGGCCTTAAGACTTGATTTTCCTTACTTATGATATCATCTGAAGTCGTTCATCAGACACTTGAGAATTTTACGAGTTTCTGCATACTAAGATATAAGATCATTATATCCGCATATACTTAATGTATATATGGATATATCTTTTATTTATTGATATGCTTGTGTTATGAAACATATTCTGGCCTCATATTTTCGCAATATTGTACAGTAAACCCATTTAGTTAAATGTTTGCATTGGCATGTACACTGCGAACGGTGATAAAGCCTCTAGCCGAGATAAGTTAAAGTGGGACAATATTCGTAAATTGGTACATACGCTGTCTTAGAGATGAACTGGGGAATTCCATCTCTTATTTTCCTGTTTGTTAGCGTATAACCGCTTGATTATTTAATGTCTTTAACCCAATAACTGATCATGGAACGGCCCCTTTTATATATGACAATAACAATCGATTTATTATACATTCGTTGTCTTCACAAAAGATACGGTTCAATTGATGCTTTGCTTTCAATGAAATTGTCTTAGGTAATACCACACGCTGACGTATGATTATCGAGATACACCATACATAGGGGTCGCAGCTCTTAGCATGTTCGTGACTTCGAGTCGTAAAGTTTACATCCCGTGGTAAATGCACAATTACTATGTAGCATGCCACATCAATCTTCTCACAGTGTTTATTAGAGAACTGACGGCTCAACATTTTATAAAAAGCTGTACTTTATTCAATGAAGTTCTTAGAATAGAAACCTGATTAATTTAACAGCATACTGAAAATTATATTCCCCATTAGGTATACCCGAGGGCGCGGAACCATTTATGTGCTTATATGGACTAAGATGGAGAGAGTGGACATCGATGGCAATCATGTTATCCACGTCTTAATTGCCGTTATTTATTTAATTGCTCCGATATGTAGCCTCTACTATAACATTTTCTCCGCAGTATGCAAGTAATGCATTAAAAGCTCTACACGTATTTGTAAATCGCCGTTTCGCTATATCGGTCAATTGTCGTAAATTACAGGCCATTGACAGTCAAAGAGAACATTCAATACATTACTGAAGTTAAAAGTCACATTTGATTTGGTCGGCGGCGCCTGCATTGCACGCATAATTAATTTGCGCAAGCGCAGAGAATCACAATAGCAGATGTTTGAACAGCTGGTGGCCATATTGGATTTTATATACGTAAGTAATGTCAGAGTACTTTGGAAGTGCATGTTTATAAGTCCTGTGACATGCTGGACACATGGTAGTGCATATTGCAAATAAAACATTTTGCTATAAGCATAAGATGAGAAAATCCAGTGGCTGTAATTGAATTGAGATTTCTTGAAATATTTGAATACATTTGGGATCTATCTCACGCCTTGGAAGTTTTAGATGAGCTACAGCACTCTGAACAAGTGTCCACTCAGGGGTTAACGACTTGATTGGCCAAGATGGCGATTCGCGAACGTGCTAAGTGGATGATGACGGCTCGCTAAACCCATTTTAGTAACGGGTACAATGAATTATTTCGAAATCGCTTCTAAGAATGTATAAATAAGAAAAGAGCTGCTACTTATTGAATATTTTATAAGCAATTTGATTTGAGATCGTTGACACATCTGGATAGAACAAACGGCTTACTGTGAGAAAAACTGTACCTACCAGTGCAATGCGTAGATAAGATACATTTTATCAGCAGTAACAAGTTACGGTGTGCCACTTTCTACCTAAGCATTTTATCAGCTGTCAAACATTTGCGTAGCCGAGATTTCTTCTATAGCTCCTATTAGATACATACTCGTATTACTGAATATACAAATTATTTCCTAATCAAAATCCGCGGTTCATTGAACCTTTTTTGTGTAACAAAATTTTATGGATGGTTGAATGTAGAAAGCTTTTAAGCCAAATTGGACGGTTCATATATGATCGATACTTTAATTGTTTAGCCATCGTTCGCTAATGGCAGAGCCGGAATCTAGAGGCGCACTAATTGTTCCAGTAATGTTAATTGCTGTTCTCCTCTGTCGGTAACTAATTCGTGCCATGGGCCGACCTGCCCAGACACGTTAATAGGGATATTTATTGACTGAAATACGGTTACCGGTACGGTAGCCAGTGCAGAGAACTACAGATAATGATAGGGTATCACACTGACAGATTGTTTCTAGTCCCAGCTAAGGGATTCTGCTCATTTTGCTATCAGTTTTTCTTCCTCGAATTTATCAGCGCCGGAGTACGCAGTTACCTAACTCGTTCTTGCTATTTACAACGTCGGATACGTGGTGCATTTAACCTATTAAAATTCATAGCATTTGAATTTTATCTTCATACTTAGCATGTTGATTTCGCTCCAAGTAATTGTTGTGTAATTTGTCTCCTGTTTGACAGTATATGTTTTCAACAAAAGTCGTGCTGATGTGTAGCTGTACCAATCAAATAATGATTGGCTAATAGTTTAGGCGTTGGTTTTATGCAACTGCATTACAATACAGTTTCACAAGTTACTAATGCGTAATGACAGCTATTCATCTGGAGGACCACTTTCACTGAGCGCCCACTAGTTTTTCTGGAGTGGGCGATAGGGAAAGCAATATGCTAATCCGACTCATCTGGATGACACTTGAATAGAACGTTTTATATGTATTAATAGTCACAATAAATCGTTTAATAAAACTGTTAACACTTGTTTATTTCTGTTTACAGGTAAAGGTGAGCATGCGGGAACTAGTTCCTTACGTAAGTTAGTATCGAAGGTAAGTGCAGTCACAATTTTGATGGAACATTAATTGTTCCAGTTATTGGTGAGATAACAATGCTGGTTGATTTCCGTGCTCTAATTGGCGTTGTAAACAATACCAAATTAATTTGTAGAGCGAATGTAGCTGATTAAAATGACATAAAAGTAACGGCTGGAGATTTTATCGCGAGTATTAAGTTTTATGAGAGAACTTCACTGGTAAGGAGTAAATGAGAGTGAAAGTAAGGCCTGTGTAACAATAACAAGACAATTTTCCCAGTTCATGCGTGAAATATCGCATCCGATACGCCGAGCTGAACCGACGTGTATAACGTTTCCTATCTTATTAAGTAATCATCGTTCTTCAACAGCTTTCTGATAACATTCAGTATGTTGTTGCCGTTGTTGGATATATTTCTTTATAAGCATTTTCATTCGGTTCTTTATAATATCAATTGCCCTCTTGAACCAGTTTGGCACAAAAGAAAGCTAGAACATCGGCACTAGGATAGCTTCCGCGTCCCACGCGATTTAAATTGCGGTATATAAACTGCCTACGCCGCATATTTTAATATTGTAGCAACACTTGTAAATCATATAATATTATAGCAGGTCGTAGGTCCGCTGTGTTTATGGACCGTTATATCCAACCTTGCTCTTATATAGGTTGGTAGCCGCAATTTTCCCACTGATATTAATGTAAATATTTTAAAGATCTTACGACGGTTTAATAAAAAAAAAACACTGGGATTCTGTACGTGATCTCAAGCAACTTCAGAATCATTACATTCATGGAGTTTTAAAAAGACAATGGAACGTCGGTAATTGTCGGTGGTAAACTGACATCCTAACCTGTGTGCAGTAGTAGCCACATGGATTGGGCCTGCGCTCACGATACTTACGTTGATAGTTGATATTCAGTTCTCAATTATAGATTCTATCAGCACTGGAAAATACAGATGCTTCTAATTTCTTAACGTCTTCTACAAACCAAACAATATCAGTTATCTTATCCGCACCGGTCCCGTTTAATTGAAAACTGGTATGAACTACTTTTACCAGCGGTGAGCGGTTGTCAATGAAAATCATTTTTTCAATTGGTGGGTATACCTGACGCACTTGGCCCTTTGATTTCTTATTCATGTGGGCGTGGAATTAATTCTACCTATTTGGCTTTCTTAAATTTATCATAATCATTACAGCATCATTAATCAAATTGTAGTTTTGCTACGATAATGATATTTTAAATGTCATGTTTGAGCGTCATTACCATTTTGATGTGTGCATGTCATGTCATTCTTGCGTTATGCTGCGTTATTTAATGACTGTCCCACGATTTTAGTTCGCATGTAAAAGGTTGGTTGTCACGCAAAGCTTTGAACATAGTTATGCTGTTATTTCTTTAGATGTTTCCTGCAAGAGATGAGTGCCTAGATTTGTTATGCGGGTGTCGTTTCGTTAACGGTGCGTCCCCACGTGTTCCATTGTTCCTCGGCTCCTCATGATTTCGTAATTCACTGTTGCGTTTCACGCTTTCTTCCGTCTCTGTCATCAAACAATCATGTTTGTTTATGCGCGACTTTGTTGACATATTTTGACCAAAAGTAAAAACTCTCTCAGCGGACAAGCGCATATAATGAATTCATGAGTTGTTTTTATTTCTTCAAACAATAATTTGCTACATTATCTTATTTTGCGTGTGCGGCTAATTGAATTCGACGTGGGACGAAATTGACCACGTTAAGTCACTTTGAAAACAGGTCAATTTAACCCATTAAGCTGAATTGATTACGATCTGAGCGTAGATGCCTATACAATGGTATAGCGGCCATGCAGACCGGTAACTGCTGCATCCTTCACTGGGAACGTTATGTGCGACACCGGACATTCGGTCTTGAAGCCAGAGCTATAAAATCCCAAATTTATTACTACCATTTCAGGTAAGTAGTACGATTGTCCGTTCGTATCAACAAATATGAATTCAACCTCCTAGAGATAAGATCTTTTCTCACATGGTCGTGCGAGAGATGTATTTATCGATAAATATAATTTATTTATGCTGTGATTACTGTTCAATTGTATTGTGGTTTATTTTATTGATCTCGGTTTTCGATTTGTCATTTATTTCTTTTTACCTATCTCGATTGTAAGGCCTAAGGACAGAGCGTAGGCTCGCTTCTCTGTTTTTGTAGGAAGCTGTTGACATTGCCATGTCAGGCCGTTTCAATATGGTCTCCTATAGATTCTACAAGGTCTTATATTTAATCGGTGCATTTATATTTACCGAGATTGGTTTAATTTACACTAATTACAACTATAAATGTTTAGATTTCTAGTTATGTAAAGTCACTATAAACTTTATTCCTGATCTGAACGTTAATACAACTCACACGCACGTAGTGACTACAGCCAATGAGACCGACATTGGAATTTAAATGGAATCGTCCGTTAGATTGGCAAATTAGTGTTCTAACAAGCGTTTCCTCGTGCGTTTACATAGATTAGAAAACGAGGAAATCGAAATACGAGTCATACAACCTTAAAGGAAAACAAGTTTATTTTTACAAGCTTTTCATTAATCATTAGCAAATAAATGTACAATTGTATAATTATTGCAATAGCTGGCAGGATCGATTTAGCTTATCTAAAGGCAACAATGACTAATCCCACTGAATAAATGGAAACTTCGAAGCGTGCATCTATTAACTATGGTGGCTGACGCAAACATAGTTGCTAAGAGGTCATTACGTCAATTGTAATAACAACTAACGTCAGTGTAATGCTCTGAGATTATAACATTCAAGTATAATTTCATCCTCAATTACTGTCATAACTGCAGACAGGTTTCCATCTAATAAAAGCTTTCCTCTCCGAGAGATGTTGCAAGATAATTATTTCATTACAAAAGTGGAAATAGAACGCATTAGCGATGTCTGTGCTCAACTGCTCATGGTAAACACCCACATGCTTGTCCGTTTCATCAATCAATCAGAAACTAGCAATCAATATCCGTATCAATTGTCTCCAGCTAGTTTTATCCATTGGTCCCTTCCGACAATTATCCTTGAATTTTAATTATAACGCCGGTCTTGTGACTATTATCCTTTGATTAATTACTCAGGTTCACTAAAGTTCATGTCGTTGGAACGGTTTCTTTTGTATGTAATTGGTATCAAATTGTCGGTGGATTGATGATTGAAGTTAGCAATGGAACTTTAGTTTTAATGTCAAGAATGTAACTAACTGGATAAAGTTTACCCTGTGATTGCTACACAATGATCAGGTGCTGTAACACCGCCTCCGCGACGGAAGCGGTGGGCGGCGACCGGGCGTGCGCCTACGCTGCTGCGGCTACGATTATGTCACCTATACCTTCTCATCATATAAGGACAGCTGTGCGGAATCCTACGACAATTCAGTATAGTAACACACGTATAATTAACATTTTATCGCCCAATAGTTCCTCATATTTTGAATTCTTCATTCTAAGAAAGACGTTAAACCTTCTCGTTAGGGGTTATTTACGTTTAAAGCCGCAGTTAGTTCACATAATGCGTTCCACGAATAGCCAGAAATATTTTTAATGGCCGTTAATTTGATCTCGGTTCTAGTTTTCCATGATTTATTATGTAATTATCATCAAATAAAATCTGGTATAGCACCTGACAACAGTGTACGAAGCACGTGTTTACCATAGGGAATAGCACGAATAGCTATTTATATTCATCAAGCAAATGGATATGCGCTTCATCCATTAAGCAACAGTAGCGGACTAGCGGTGTCTAGTAAACAAACAACAGAAACATCTTCTGACCTATAGCAAGCCTTTCATAATGGTCAATCAAAACCCTTTCGGTACAGAAATATGGTTTAAAATCAAAATTCTCGTACAAAACTTACGCTGTTTTATGTGTAAGCTGTTTACGGTTACTGCCATAATCTCAAAGCGGATCTCTGTATGTCTTGTGTAAACCCAGGCTGTAGATCATAAGGTGTACCGCAAGGAGTGCACTCGGGACCTTTACTGATGGAAACGTCTTGACTAGGATATATACGTAATATCTTATAATGACAGCGGATTTATGTGCATCGTGCCTCTATCTTGTTCTCCTTGGGATCTAAATCGCCATATCGATCCAAGGCAAAAGAAACACAAGAATCGTTGAATACTTTAAAATCGTATAAAACTTATTAAAGCACTCGAAGTCGATGCTTTCTAACGTGACAGTTTTAGAATTTATTGACATGTTAAATCGTGTCATTACGAAAATAAAACGTTACGACAAATAACAAACATCTTTGTTGTATACTACTTTCTAACTAACACCTGCAAAATTCCCCAATATCTAAATAAACATTGATTTAGCAAACACGCTGTCGCATTAAAATTGGTAAACCAACGTAAATCATTCAATATAAACAAAGCGTTCTTCGTCTGCGCGTGAGCTCGTGTTGACTCCGTATTTGTTTTACGAGACTCCAAGATTTATTTACTATTAGTAAAGATAACGGTTAGTTTAATTACTTTGCCTGTTTTATGTTTATCCAACTTGCTGTTTTGTGTAAACTTAAGCTACTCGCTAAGTCGTGGTTAAACTTGCTTCGTACGTGATGTTACTGCAGTGCAGATAATGCCAGCGTAATATTACATTTGCGGTTTTATCGTACTCGTGTGTTCATCCATTGGCCTAGTTCCATTGGGTGCACAAACTTCCTGTTAGCTTAGCTTGAACCCAATTATTGTAAATGGTTCAACCTACACATATTTGTACCTTGACCGGTCATTCGCAGCTACTTATTCAATTGAGTAGGGGTTTACATATTTTTGTTAGCACTTGTTTACTTGTCAACATTAATAATGGGTTAGTTATTTGTTATATCTCCAAAATGGTATAGCAAAATCATATGGCCTAGCCTACCAGGCTTTGTCTTAGAAAATTTCATTTGTATTGATGATAGATCAAATACACAATTTATTAAAGATATTTCTAAAGTAAACAGTGAATCCATTAATAATGTTTGCAGTACACAAAGGCTTCAAAGAATTTAGTAAGGCAAGTCAAGCGAAGCAGGAGACCGATAAAATTGGCGAGACGTCCTACATTCATAATTTATAATTTAGCAGAAGCGATCGTTCCAGTTCTGGATCGCATTAACCTATTTATTAAATTAACATTGTATACAATGCACTGCGTACATGCTCACTACAAAGATTGAATAACTTATGAAACTTTACAAAGTACATCCATTCCGAAGCGATCGAGTCCATTGAGGCATTAAAAGACGCCGTTCATTTTTTAACTACGTCTTCATTTGGCTTATCTACTATTTTAACACCTGCTCTTATGTCTTTTAACACCAGGTTAACCTCACGTACTCTCAAATTATTGCTCTTAATGACTTCATGTTCCGTTACCATTTAACCAACATGTTTATGACACCTTAATCTTGATGCATCCGCTTCAAACACGTGTGACTTTTTAAACTCCTTTATTTAATATGCGATTCCAATTACGTTTATCGTTTTATCAGTCATTTTAGATACTGAATTACTTTCACTTGAACTGCTTTTGCCATGTTGGTGTTATTCAATATTATCTTATCTCCTTTCCTCGTACGCGTGGTGCACACGTTAATATTTTGTTACGCTGAGCTATCAACACATTATACTGTCGAGACAGCGGCGCAGAAACTGTCTGCCACCAGAAATAAACTATTTTGTCCCACATAACTGTCGATAAGGCTGAGAATAACTAAACAATTAGTAGGGGGAGCTTACGAAACAATGTTGTCATAAAGAACCGCGTTAAATATTACAAAACAAAGATACATTAGTGCCGTATTGTTGTGTGAACAGTTGCCTTTCCACATACATACAGCTTATGTTTTTATTCATCGGATCATCTATTCGTTTCTTCTAGCTAATGATAAAAAACCGCCCAAGTGCGTGTCGGACCACGCACAATGAAGGGTTCCGTAGTTGGGATGAATTTATCCCCGAACAAACTTAACATTTTAGTTGAAAAACATGTTCTCCCATACGGAATGAATGGAAGTTCATGTTTTTCAAACCGCAAATTTAAGTTGGTTGAATATTACTCGTTACCCTGTACAGCCTACTTAGCTCTGATAGTTTTCCTTTTAATTTCGTTATTTATACTACTGCTGTGATTTTTTTCATTTTTCATTTAGCTGGCAGGGACACTTGACTCTAACAATAAATTTCAGTTAAAAGCTTAATATTTCGCAAACGGATCCCTGAATCCAAAAATGGTTTTCACAAACTCACAATATTTTTGAACGACCTTTCTAACGATACCCAACAACATGGGTTAGACGGGAAAAAAAGCATTCCCCACTTTACGTGTAGGGGAGGTACCCTAAAAAAATATGTTTTTCTTGATTTTATTTTGTCGGCATTATTAATATGTATACATATGCCAAAGTACAGCTTTCTAGTACTAACCGTCTCTGAGCTTAGCCGCGGACAGACAGATGGACATGGCGAAACTATAAGGGTTCCTTTTTTACTACGGAACCCTAAAAAAGCATCGAACGTGCGAAATCTATTTAAGACGTTTAGTATCCTGTTACGAGTATCCACATGTTCTTAGAACGTATTTTCTTATCGATGCATCGGAAAAAATCGATTTACAATCGTCATACGCATTAAGATCTATATCGAGTAAGGTGGTATACTTACTATAAAAGTATGGTATCGACGCCACAACGTTGGCCACAATCGCCTTTATAAGGAGCAACGCTAGCAACGCGAGTTACCGCAGGAATAATTAATTGATCTTTAAGATCCTTGAGAATGAATACGATTAAATAAGTGATCGTTAAAATATTTTGAAATAATTACAAGATATCTCAACTTCTGCATTTAACCGTGTCACCTTGTACATTTAGTTATCGGTTACTCTTATCTTCGCGAGAATTATCTCAAATTATAAACATTGCATTGGAATTGCAAAAACATTATCAGAATCTAGTTTGCGTAGTACTTGCGCACATCCTCCATATTTGAATATGGCTTCATGCTTAGCGTTCTCTCTTTTTGGATACAACAGCATTTTAGCCAAGCTTCTTCACGGTAGAGGAAACATGTTTCCAACAAAGGAATTTTAGAATCCCAAAGTATTTCATGAGCAAGAAATCACGCGACGTGATCGGGGTGGTAAAATCGCGAAAGCGGTGGATGCCAAACGCGTCTATCCAACTTATCCGTGAACAAATATGGTCATGGACTCCGCAGGAGCGGAACCTGCTGTCTATGTGCATTGTTACTAGCAGTGTAACACGACGATAATGATGAAGTATGCTTATAAGTTGATGCTATGCGTTGAATAATGCATAAATTAAAATTCTAATTGGTAGCGAACTCGCTGTATCGATCCTATAAACATGAGATGATAATTATGTTGGAATTTTTCTAGGAAAACAAAAACTTTTGTTCTTGTTCAAATGGCATTGAGAACAAAAACGCCGAGTAAACAAAATTAAATATATAGTTGCTGACTGCATCGCTTTACTTCGCAGATGCACAATTTGACATTATGACTCACAGTACGGGTTATGCGGGCCCTATAGCTACTCAACTCATACAATTTAATGATCGATGGGGTGACGTCACCGCTATTGGCTCATTATAGTAAAACGTGATTACTGTCTGTCACGTTTTTCCTAGAAATAAAATATAACAGTATGAATCAGTTTCCCTGTACCATATTTCATGCTTCATGCTTCAACTTCAACATACAGATTTCGATTTCTCTCTTTTTTGTCTGCGTCTACTACCTAATCATTCGAACTTCGAACATTTAGAAATCATTGACCTCCTTGTGTAGACCTCATTATTGTCTGTTTCGTTTATAGCTTTTCGCCACATTTGGTGTTCGTTCTCATTGGGTCTGACTGTCTGACGTCACGTCTGCACTTAAACCTTGACACGAACTGAACAATATTTCCAATTTATCCTCGTCTTGTCTTTACCAGCAATTTTGTTTGTAGCAACTGCAGCACAATTCATCACGTTTATAAATAAACTGTTCTAGATACTGAACAATGTTGTTGATGCATTTGCTATTGCTTTAAAATAGAACAATTCAACAGGCAACATACGTGGTGGTCATGGATGGCCGCACGCTTTACGAGTGACAGTAAAAGTGGTCATTATAAAGCTATGAACGCATTCTAATCGGTTGGGAATGGGAAGAGTTGAGAGTTCATTGGTGGTCGTAAATTTTTATAATATTTCTGGTGTTGTTTATGTTTTGGCTGGTTATTTACATCTATCTGCGTAACCTTTTCCCAACTATGTTGGGGTCGGCTTCCAGTCTAACCGGATGCAGCTGAATACCAGTATTTTACATGGAGCGACTGCTTATCTGACCTCCACAACCCAGTTACTGGGTAGGTAATACGATACCCCTTGGTAAGACTGGTTGTCGGATTTTCGGGCTTCTGACTACCCGTAGCGACTGTGAAAGATCTACAAATAACAGCCGGGACCAATGGGTTAACGTGCTTTCCAAAACGGGGTGGGGTCTTGATATGTAATGCATGGTTTGCAATGCATTCACAAACCGACCGCGGCATTTACATCGTAGCAGCTTATTGCTTTGGTCTTCTTCTTTTCGTGTGGTTAGTGACTAATCTGTTGTCAGAGTTTTAAAGCCGCCCATGGGCCTCTGACTTGGCTTCACATGCCGTCGAGAAATATCTCTCAGTCATGCCAGTTTCCTCACAATGTTTTCTTTCAATACGCACATTATTTGGTTATTCTACTAGTACTTATCCATAATAATAAGTACTCGTAAATGAAGTGATTGGAATATGAATACCGCCTTTACTAAGTGTTTTGTTTGTCTAGTCTTTTCCCAACTGTGTTGGAAACTCCTCTGTGTTCTAGCACGTATTTATTTATAAGTAAACCTCGATCATTTAGTATACCTACTAACAAAATATATTTATACTGTGCATGAAATTAACTTCTACGTTCTAAAACTGCTGGAAATAAAATAATTTTTCCTCTACCTAAACGACAAATTGACACAACTTCGGCATAGGTACACACGGCTGGCTACACATCAAGCTATACATTTCCAGTTTATGCTGATCTCGCATTGTATAGGATTTCCGTACAATGTGAGGTCAGCTTATACTGGAAATGTATAGCTTGATGTGTAGCCGTGCGTACTTAATATAGTAATAACAATACACAGCCAAAAACTCAATACAAAACGAAATTAATCGGTCCAATGAACTTTCAATCACAGCACACCTTAAAAGTATAACAATTTATAAGGTTTTTCTAGCAATGACTCATAGCAATTAGATGTTATAGTTTGTTCGTCTATCCTCGAACCAGCTAACGTGACTCACGGAACGACGGAAGCGAAACAAAATCTACACAACAGCGAAAACCAGTATGTGTGTACCTCCCCTACTCTTTCATCTTGCGGTGTAAGGGGTTCAAGAAGCTCTACAATGTTTTACAGTTCATCCGCTCCTACAGGCATGACGTCACTTCACACTGATCGTTTTTTCGTCCATGAGTTCGTTCGCCAGATGATGAGATGAGATTTCTTTTTATTTTACCTCTCTACACAGCCATGTGTACTTCGAGTGCAGTTTCACAAGTCTGGTTCGTCCATTCATTAATTTTCTTACGTACAAGTGAAAAGGTCTTGTTATTCTTCAGTATGTACTTACTTAGTTATTTTTACTGCTAGTTTCACAGCGTTTTCTCCGTGTTTTATTATATTGCAGTCAACATGGTCACTATGTTTAATGAAGAAACTTGTAATTTTGTTGAAGTACTTCCTAACTCTCACAACAAGTCATTAATCTTTACTAGATACTTTTCTAATGAAGCATATAGCGTGTATATGTGAACAAAATACTTTTGTATATTGTAGGTACTTAGAGTTTAAAACTCGAGATATATATAAAACTATAGATTGAGATTCATATGAACGATCAAATAATAATAACATAATTTTCTTCTTCCAGAATTCAAAAAGGATTGGTCAGACCACGCTCTGTGGTGGCCCACTCGCAACAAATGGCTGTCCCGACCCAAGCACACGCTGGACCAGTATGGTGTCCACGCCGATGCTGCCCTTCACTTCACTCCCATGCACAAACCCATCAGAATCCAGCTCCCGGACCTCAGATTAATTGACTGCAAGATCGACTTCTCTATTGACACCTTCAGCGCCGTTGTTAATCTTTGTAAAAGTCTTGGTAAGTTTAATTGTTATTTTTATCTTCTTGACTGTATATAAATTGGTTAAGTAAATGATTAGTGGCTTGATCTAAGATTGAATTGATTAGTGTTGCTCGAGACAACAATGGATCGTTTAGCATTACGAATATTAGCATATTACCTATTCGTTTTTGATGTGACGACGTGCCAGATTTAGCTAGAAGCACTAAGAAATCTTACTGGCAGTGGACTTAGTTTTAACCAAAAATTTAATAATATATTGTAAGAAGGCTCAGTGCAAATGCAGGTAAAATTACAAGATCCTAATTTAGATATGCTCTTACGCCCAAAGAACTACATAAAACCATCAATATCGTTGTCGTTATCTTATTTTCCAATATCTTTATCAGCGCAAAGGATCGTAAAGGTCATATTTATATTTATAGCGAAACTTTTACGTTTCAACACTTTGTAACGGTTGTCGATTTACGATCTGACTTTAATGCCATATACGGCATTACAAGATCTAAGTCCAACATCAAATGTATTTTATCTCGTCCAAATGTTAATGCTCGTAAAGTCGATCAACTCCGAGCAACTCGTAAAAGTTGAATGTTTATTCCGAAGGACCCGGACGAGGCTGCTTGTTGCTATCGAAATATTACTACCATTTGATATTTTTATTCTTATCTGGTATTTGAAGATGGGGAAATTAGCTACTGTATTCGGTGTGCATAGTTTCGCAAACTAACTAATTACTGCACGGTTTTTCTACTAGAATACAGCAGATTGCCTATGATAGTTTTGTCCTGCCACAGATGACAAGGCCAATGTTCATAGACCTGTCGCCTTAATACATAATATTTCAGACACAATAAAATTGTAATTCGATATAAGGTTCTAATTATGGTATGGTAACCAAAATGTATATATAACTGCCGACTTTACTATATCTATAAACTACACGTGATAGTGCATGGAGTTTTTTGCTCGTTCTTCTCCATAGGAACCTACTACGCTTTGGAATGGGCAACTAGCTTCATCTTTCTGACTGAGCAACTTTCACAATTCAAAAGTGCCTGTAAATGGTTTAATTGAAATAAATGCTTTGAGTTAAAGTTTGAAGAGTAGCAAAGCAATTAAACACAGAACTTTACAACTACATGTCTCTTAATTCTTGCAGGTATACGACACCCAGAAGAACTATCCCTCTGCTACCCCTTAGAGCCGTCCCACCTCAAGCAGAACTACCAAAACTTAAAGGAGGCTAAGAGGATAAAGTCTTCACACCCCGCAGACACTAACACGTTTATAGCGGCCACTAGGGGATCATCAAACAGTTTGGACAGGTCTAATGGACCCTGTCCTGCGACGCCACCCCCTCCAAGGTCGCTCTCTGCTACCCCTGTGGCACAACAAGTAAGTGATCATAATCTTTGTTATTTTCATACCTTAGAGTTTCATTCAAATAATATAAATAAAATATGTTCAAGTTAAGGCTTAGTCAATATAGCATAATCAGCCTATAACGTTCTCACAGCTGGGACATAGGTCTCCTCTATGAGAGGGAATAGGCCATAATCGATCACGCGGGCCCATTGCGGTAGGTGGATGTCACGTCTTCGAATTTTTGGTTCAAATGTAGTCTATACATAAAAGAAAATATTTGGACCCAATAGTGTCCCTTGCGGAAACCAATGAGTTTATTCTCGATCATTTCAATTCTTTGCAGGCGATCATTCTTAATCAATTCCGACTTACTAAGACAGCAATTCTCGAAATTAGTAAAAAATAAACAGAATTGAAGTATAGTAAGTGTAACAGGATCTGGAGTATTCTGGAGTTATGAGCTCATTCGTTGGTTAAAGATAATTCAGCGGTTATTTTTAACATTTATTCGTCAGCTAAACAAGAATGGTGCAGGAAAATGCATCTGTTTCACATCATAAACTGTTTATGTTACATGCATTAGTTTATTTACTAATAAATTATGCTGGTTTTGATCGCTTTCGCCGTAACTTCTGACTTGGAGACTAAACAAAATGTTTATGTATAAACGTTATTATATTCTATTGTTTATGTAAATCATGCTTCTATTCAAGTTTTTTGTCCTACATAACTGTGAGATACATCATGTTGTTGTTGTTGTTGTTGTTCATGTTGTTGTTGTTTCATGTTTATCCATTAACTCTCTTTCTTTTTTTATACCAGGGGGCCTACCAACACCGTTTATAACTAACAGTTATATTTAAATCTTACTTCGATGGTGGTCGGCCACCTGGATTCTAAAAACAAACGAAGGATCCCGAACTGCTGCTAAAAAAGCTTTGCTTATCTCAAAATTTTCCTATCCTCAGAACGGCACACTTCGTCGGTATGGGGGTGTATACAGCACACAGAGCGATGGCTCAAGCGATGGCGGGTACTGCGGTACCCCGCCCCGGGCCGCATCCCTGGACGCTCTCGACTCCCTAGCCGAGTTGTCCCTAGCGGATTCTCCCTTGGAACCCGACAGCCAGTCACGAGAATCTCTTCTAACGCCCAAATCTCTCATGGAACGTGCCAGAATGAATGTTGGGTATGTATTAATTAGCTTAAATATTATTTTAAGTAATTTTTTTTTTCTGTTTCTTTGTTTTTGTGTGAATATTGTGTGCCTTAACCTGAGTCAAATAAATTTATTTTCTTTCTTTCTTTCTTCATCTTTCTGACTGACGCCCTTAACAACAAAAGTGCCTATAATTGGTTTATTTGAAATAAATGCTTTGACTTTGAGTTTATCATAATTATATATTTTTATGTTTGTCCTTTAGAGTAGAACAAGGAAAAAGTGTTCTAAAACCCATAATAAACTAGTATGTTTACCTGTTTTTCTTGTTGTGATTATCTAGTTCGACCACAATAATGGAGCTGTTGTAGGTCTACGAATGATGTTAATGTCTTTTTAATGATCACTTTTCCGCATAGCTTTTTTGATGATTTCATCAGTTCCGTCATTGTATTGGAATTTTAGATGACTTAACAATATTTTTTACTACGTTTTACCATTTACTTCATCAATAATATTCTGGAATGAATTCCTTTCGTGGGCATAACTAAAATTTTTGAGTAAGATTACTTACTTATCTATGGTTTCTAAGGGTCGCACCACAAATCACTAAATATGTTTAGCACAAAAAATATATAAAACTTAATTATGTCCCTGTCATCTTCAAACGATTCACAATAAAAACATCGTTAAGCGGTAAACGTATTTAGCTATTTGTAGTGCAAGTGGGCCTAGTACTTTAAAATACATACAAAAACCCTAACGATAATCTTCTCCCCCAGTTGGCTCGATTCATCCCTGTCCATAATGGAGCAGTATGTGCGCGAGTGGAACACGCTACAGCTCCGGTTCAAGTTCTATTCGTTCTTCGACCTGACTGCGCGTGCGCAGGACGCGACGCGACTCAACCAGTTGTACCAACAAGCGCGCTGGCAGATCCTCAACCAGGAGGTCCAGTGTACAGAGGAGGAAATGCTGCTTTTTGCTGCGTTACAGGTAATTAATCATAAATAATTTATTCCCCAGATCATACAAGCCAATTTTGTTAGAACTTAATTACATACACAACCTAAACACTAGTGTTAGTATTAGTACATACATTTGGCAGATATTGGTAATAATCAGTAAGAATTACTACTACTCATAAACTTTCAGTTCAATAACCGAAAAAATAACCTTTGGCTATTGGAATGCAGTTAGGTCTTTTGTCCAAAAAGCTTGGACTACCCTTTTGGACTAGCAAAAAGATGACGTTTCTGTGTTTGGGACATTCTTCATTCTTGAATTCAGTTGCTTAAATTTCGTCAAGCAAAAACCCAGTCAGGGCCAAGAAAGCGTGCCCATTTACCACCCTTTTTCCTATTTGATACTTTATTAACCCGACCAAATCAACCTTCCAGCTGCAAATCGAACTACAAACGCTAGCAGGCGGCAGCCTAGATACACCGGACGGTACAAATACAGCGCCAACCAACGCCCCTGAGGATGAGATCGACGCAGCGCTGTCAGCGCTTCAGAATCAGCTGGAGGGCGGGCCCGCGCCGCATAATGACATCACGCATGTGCCCGAGCTTGCGTCTTACCTCAAGTATCTTAGGTGAGTGTTACTAGCGCCTGACCACGAACTACGAAGAGAAACCCCTTTTTTCAATATACAGGGTTTTTTTTAATTACTTGGCGAAACTTAACAGAAGAGATGGTACAAATAGAAAAGATTTTAAGTATTCTAGTCTGGATTTGCGCCCGGTCCATGGCAATAGGCTCGCCCCATATTACATGGGACTTAAACATAACTGGTGAAGTGAGGGGTTTAGGTACACCTCTGCTGCCTAACCCTTCATGTTATTTTAAGTATCTACGCACAACAAAAGAGCGTTGAGCCCGAGATCAGCTTGTCACTCAAATGATTTTATGAAACCTCTTTAATCGACTTCCAAAAAGGAGGACGTTCCATGTTCGTCTGTAAGTTTTTTTTTTTTATGTATGTCCATCGATCGATATTTTCTTCAATTGTGGACCGATTTTGATTTGGTAGAGGAAACTTGCGCGGGCAGTCTCATATAAATTTTTATAACTTTGCTTGCGTAGTTTTCGCCGTTAGTCAATATGGATGATGTTTTAATAAGTTCCTGTCACTGATATTTACATAGCAGGTTTGTATTTGTGTGAGGTACCACAATAAAACAGTGAAAAATAAAAACTTTTTACAAAAAAACAGTTTTTTTTTTGTTGTTGTTTTATTACTTTTAGACCCATCATGTCTGTGAAGTTCTGCCAATTATTTTAAAAACATTACTCTGTCGCACAGTCGGGTAAAAAAGCCCTGTTATAAAGGCCTGATCAAGTCCCACATCAGTAAATTACCTGGTAAGCCATGGGGCTTATAAATCGGCTTGGTAAATCATCAATCATCTTTGGTAAATAATCAATAGTTGACCCATGTCAACTATTGATTATTTACCAAAGATTCATCAACCAATTGATTTTAAGTTGACACGCCGTTGATCTCAATTCACTTTGAATGCGGAAGTTTTCTTTAAATATTTACATCAGGAAGTTGATGTTATGGCTATGATTAGCAGCTCATTCAAGACTTCATTATCGACCGTGTTGTGACTACCAACGACGTGATTTTTTAAGGTTCCGTAGTAAACAAGGAACCCTTATAGTTTCGCCATGTCCGTCTGTCTGTGTGTCTGTCCGCGGCTTAGCTCAGAGACTGTGTAGTACTAGAATGTGTAGACTGTAATTTGACATGGATATACATATTAATCACGCCGACAAAGTGCTAAAAAAAGACAAGTTTTTTTTTAGTTTACAGATATTGTGGGTGTGCGAAACCCATTTTTCAATTTAGGGATGATTTTGCGAAATATTAAGCTTTAAAGTGCTAATTTTTGTTAGAGTATAGTTATGTAGTAGTATAGTATTTATGAGTAAATTCATAGCAGTAGTATATATAACGAAGTTAAAAGGAAAACTATCACAGCTAAGTAGGTTTTACAGGTTAACGAGTAATAATCGACGAACTTAAATTTGCAGTTTGGAAAACATGTTCTCCCATCCGTATGGAAGTACATGTTTTTCAACTACAATTTTAAGTTTGTTCTTGGGATAAATTCATCCCAACTACGGCACCCTTAATAGTGCGTGGTCTGACACGCACTTGGCAGTTTTTTTTTAACTCCATTTCGTTGTCGTAACTTTTTAATTTTCGATTAGGTACCTGGGGGTCTACTCCCTAAGCACGAAGTCCGTGGTTACGGCCTTAGTTACGGGCGTTTCCTACTCCCTATCACCTACGGACATACGATTAGTTCGAAGCCCGAACAAAGAATGAATGACGACACGATTTGACAGTTGTCCCTACTCCCGATGTGTTTTTGCCCGTCCGAAAAGTTGAATTTGACACTTGTTTTGACGGAGCGATATGTCAGTTGATACGACATCAAAGTAGTTGTCGTGTTGTTGACGAAAGTAAAATTTTGTGAAAATTTACCAAAATATGTCTGCTTTTTTAATCCTCGAACTGCTCGAAGAAGCTCTACAGGAAGATCGGAGGCGACACCGATTATACTTGCGCCGAAACTTTCGGTTGGCGAATATTCCCGATGTTGAGTTCATTGGAAATTATAGGCTCACACGAGAACTTTTTGAGGACCTGTGTGAGGATATAATACCTCTACTGCCTCAAAAAATACGACGACATGGTGTTGATCCAAGAATGAAGGTAATGACTATATAAGGATATATATATTGAAGATTCTGCAAGTTATTGAGCTGTATTACCAATCTCCACCCATTTACTATTGGTTTTGTTTACTTTTAGATCCTTGCTGCTCTTAATTTTTATGCCCGCGGGAGCTACCAAGGTGCAGTGGGCCTTAGCAGTGATGGGCCAATGGCACAACAGACAGTATCACGCTGTCTGCGGCATGTCACAATCGCACTCAATAGACCATCAATTTTACAAAAATATATAAAGTTTCCTCAGAATTTGGCTGAGAGGAACTTTATAAAAAGACAGTAAGCTTGTACTATTTTTCTAAAACAAATCTAGATATTTTATAAAATAAAGCCTTAACTTTAAAACGGAATCATGTCATTTGGACTTAGGTAGTCACCTACCTATGCTTTGAAGTGTGTTTGTATGCTTTACACTTTCAAATTTTAATAAGCTGTATGTTTATAGATTTTATGAAAAGTATGGCCTGCCGGGCATAGTCGGCTGCATTGACTGCACGCATGTGGCAATGGTGAAGCCCAGTGAACATGAGGAGCGTTTCTTTAACAGGAAACATTTTCACTCTTTAAATGTCCAAGTTGTAAGTACCTATGATTTATGTAAAAATATATTCTAAGTTACATAGGTAAAGATAAAGTACCCTATGATAAAGTAGAATACATCAATTTTTATAACATATATAAAGTTAACCTTGTGAATTCACTCATAGTACATGAGAATAGGTATGTCATTAATATATTTGAGTACTTGTTAATAGTCTGAGTTCTCATAATATTTAATTTTATTGGTATGTCTTACAGATATGTGATACAGAATGCACAATTTTAAATGCCGATGCGTCCTATGGTGGAGCCACACACGATTCTTTTATTTGGTCTCACCATGAGATTAAAACTCATCTGGAGAGTCTACAACAGGAGACAGTACATCTATTGGGTATGTAGTTCTATTTGAATTTCTATCTCTTATAATTTGTTTCTGCTCGCTGTTATTTGGTTTTTCTACAAAAGGTAGATTTATTATGCAGCGATTTTTTACCAGCAATGTTGGTTACAGGGGATTCTGGTTACCCACTTCGGGAATTCATGATGACCCCAATAGACAATGCTGTCGAAGATTCTCCAGAAGGGAGATACAATCATAAACAAAAAAGAGCTCGCTCCACTATAGAGCGTACATTTGGCATTTTAAAAGGCCGATGGAGATGCCTCTTAGCAGCAAGAGAGCTGCATTATGCACCAGTCACAGCAGGTATAACTCATGTTTTTCTTATAACGCGTCAACGCGTTACGTAGGTACGCACTGCTGAACAGAATTTTATTCATACATACATACATACATAGCATATTTTATTTTTTTCAGGTAAAATTGTCATTGCCTGCTGTGTTCTACACAACATGTGTAATAGGGCGGGCTTAGAAGCACCTTCCCTTACCGAGGAAGACATACAACTAGAGCGCAGTAGACAGGCAGATGAGTCTCATAGTACATCTGCTCATGAAGCTCTTCAGCAAGGGCAAAGAGCGAGAAACAGATTAGTGCAATTGCTGGAAAGAAATAGGTACTTAAGCAAACTTTCCTAATAAAACATGTCTATAAATGCATAGGGTGTTTTATTTATATTGATTTTTTATTTTGCTTACAGAACAATGGGTGTTGGGACTGCTGGAAGATTCTGATATAGAAAGGATTTCCACAATAAAAGTATTGTTTTTTTATAACAAAATGTTTTTTATTTATTTAGCACCAATAAAATCTGAATAAAATTAACAATCAACAACACACTATTACAATCAGAACAGATTTTCTTTTATCTATTGTAGACTTCAATTATTGCTAGGAACTTAGTTTCTTTTACTTGTCTACTTCAGTCACAAATACCAAAAAATCTGAATAAAATTAACAACCAAAACATAGATATTCTTATATTTATCTATTGTAGGCTTAAATTATTGCTAGGAACTTAGTTTCTCTTACTTGTCTACTTCAGTCTCAAATACCAAAAAATCTGAATAAAATTAACAACCAAAACATAGATATTCTTATATTTATCTATTGTAGTCTTAAATTATTGCTAGGAACTTAGTTTCTCTTACATGTCTACTTCAGTCTCAAATAACAAAAAATCTGAATAAAATTAACAACCAAAACATAGATATTCTTATATTTATCTATTGTAGGCTTAAATTATTACTAGGTACTTAGTTTCTCTTACTTGTCTACTTCAGTCTCAAATACCAAGAAATCTGAATAAAATTAACAACCAAAACATAGATATTCTTATATTTATCTATTGTAGGCTTAAATTATTACTAGGTACTTAGTTTCTCTTACTTGTCTACTTCAGTCTCAAATACCAAGAAATCTGAATAAAATTAACAACCAAAACATAGATGTTTTTTTGTCCTAGACTAATCTCAAATTAAGAATCAACATTATACAATCAATATATGTTTTGAGCAATCGAATCAACACACAAGTTTTCATTCTGTAAATCATTGAGTTGAAAGACCAGAGACTCCAAACAACAAAAGAAATTTGGAGCTCGGGTAAAAATGCTGCATAATTATGAACCAAGTTGCAATCTTATTTGTTAGAATATAAACACGTTACTGAGCCTGCGTCATCTCACTGCTGGACAAAGGCCTCTCCCTAATGACTTGAACAACTTAACTATTTCTAGTAAGGTGTTCCCTAACCAAGTTGCAAAGGTCCACAATGGCAACTTTTATTTCACCGAGCACCTCATTTCTCCTGGTTTCAACTACCAGTCTCTGCTCTTCCAGCTCAATAATTTGGCTTCGTGCTGACGAGTCGGCATGGAGGTGTCGCCGAACACGTGGACGTGCACGACGAGGGTTTAATGCTGTAAACAAAAGCAATAATTTTTTGTTAGTTTTTCTGATACATGATTTATGTAATCTCTTTTCTACTGAACTTCTTTTCTACTAATACTTACTTCGCTGACTTCGCATTGGCAACTCCAGCTCCAGTGTCTCAGTGGACACTGAGGGTGGGTCCTGGGAGATTCCGTTTTCAGGAGTAGCAGCCGATGTATGGGGGGGTGAGACAGCTGCTGGCTCTTGTGTTGCAGGTGGTCCCTGTACAGCAAAAACTGAATATCATTGACGGATACAGCAAATATGTATCTGTAATTTAATACTATTTAATAAAAAATTCACGGAAAGACTCCATGCATCATAATTTAAATACAATAATCCTGTTTTTCTATTTTACCATTGAAACAAACTTAATATCATATAATTATAAAATTAATTACCGATGGAAAAGCTGGCACTCTTGCCTCGGTTTGTGGCTCTCCAAAACCCTCTCCCATAATAGACAGTATCTTCAATTCTACTTGGGAGAGGGTTGGTGCTATCGATGGGCCTCCACCTGTAGCACTCGCATCCCGTCTGGCAGCTCCAGCAGCTTTTTTGGCTAAATGTTTTTTATCAGCCCAGACCTAAAATTTTGGTTATTTGGTTAATTTTAAGTACATAAAAAACTATATAAAAACCAGTATACTCGTAAGTCCTCCAACAGATATGTATTTGGAGGATGACTGATTATCATTGTATTCACTTTACTGATGACAAGACCTTAAAAATTATATTAATATTGACAAGCAATGTAGTAAACTCACCCTTTGCCACTGTTCCACGGACTTTGTGCAACTTCCCATAGAATTAAGGGAGTTGCACAGGCTTTCCCACAGCCGTTTGGACCGTATTCTTCCATCGGCACCCCTTAATAGTCCGCGAGCCAGCTCGTGATGGTCAGACATAAAATTTAGGAGTGCCTCAATTTGCGCTTGAGTTGCTGGTGGAGCGGTTGGGGCCATTTTACAAAATTATGCTATTTTTTTACAAAGACTCAATAACATATAAGTACCTACCAACTAACGAAAATAAAAAACTTTGACAATCTATTTGAAAATTACCGTCAAAAAGAAAAAAGGCAAAGGTATCAACAGGATAAAGCCGCCATCCGGACAAAAATGGCAAAAATAATTCAATTGTTTATCTAAGACGTAAAAAAAAGTAATTTGTTAAAAATGTGGTCATTTTCTAACACAACAATATGTTTTTTTTGTTTATTAAGCTTGAAAACCACAAAATAAGTAAACCGGTAATCGACCGGTAAAATAGCGCAACTCTATCGTCATGTATCATTCGCTCACAATAATTGTCTATGATTCCGTTCGAAGCTCGTGAATCCGAAATCAATAGGGAGTAGGGTACACGCCGACGTTTCGGACTACCTTCGGACGGGCCCGTCTTTTCGTTGACGGAGTTAGGGAGTAGACCCCCTGTTTTGTGTCAGTAATTGTTTGTTTTCCTGAATACAATAAATAAAAACTGCAAAGTAATGAGGAGGACTGTATTTTGTTGTGTTGACTTTTCGTCCGTTCACGCAGTTAATTCTGATTAACATATTATGTATTATACTACATCTTATTCGTATTTAATATTATTTGTAAGTATATTTACATTATATTCTTTTTATTTCATCTCATGTCGACCGGCCAGCAAGTGTAACAACGAATACTGTGCTTTCGCGTAAGATATTTATCATTCCCCCTCATATCCCTAAAATAACTTTTGTTTTAACCTTGTTGTAAACACATGTATTTAGTGTACACAAACCTGTTTATTAACATGTAAATTATATATTTCCGTATTATAAATGTCCGTACATACCTATCTGTTATTACTATTGCACACCTTTAAAAATAACTGTAAATCCTCCTCCTTTAAGTCGGTAAAAATTATATTAGAAGTCCGTAACAATTTTATTAATAAAATGTATCATTCATTACCAACTGGTCTGGAATATGTTGATCTTCCCGCTTGGAGTTCTGGCCACACTGAGGCGAATCCCGCGCGGTGTGGGATTATTCCCGCCAGTTTGAACACCTCCATACATTAAGGTGAAATGGGTTCCAAAGCAGATGTTTCGACTTCGACGCAAAATCAATGTTTCTCTTAAAAAAAAACAACGATTTTTTATGATTACAAAATTTGAAGTGTCCTTAGTGAAGTATGAGGCCCGAAACACGATTGACAAAAACGGCAAAGTTACCTTAAAATTTTTTGTTACAACCACTAAGAGAAAAACCTATTCCATTCGATTGTTATCAAAGCAATGGTATTAAAATTTTGTCTACGTGTTCACTATTAAATACTATAAGGAATTATGGACTTATTTTTCTATATCAACACAAGTAAAATGTTTAAATTCAATATTTGTAAACATAGTGCAATAGAGTTGCGTGCGGGCCGGGTCATACCGCCGCTCCCGGAACGCTACCACGATACCATTTCGCCTTAAGTTGACACAATCGGCGTGAGCGAATTTCGGATTCGCCTCAATTTGGCCAGATTTCAAAACAATGTCCAATATTTATCCAAATTATTTTGCTAATGACCTAATACCGGTGATAATCAAAATAGTTCTTCGGTAACACCTTTCTTCTCCATTGCTATAACATCACATTGTTCTTTCACAGGCCGAAACGCTTCACTCTGAAGGCATACAAACGCGGATGGGTGTCATGTCGCGACGGCGTACTGCGCATCCATTCGTCGCGGGAGGCCGCTGGGAAAGGAGAAACTCCTTCCTACGCTGTTGAGCTGCGCGGCGCTGAGGTAGGCATAGCTAATATCGCTATAGCTTTTTTTAAACCGAAAGTACAATTGACTATGGTTATAATAGCAAGCGGCAATCGATTCAACAGTTAGCCCTCGTACCCACTAGTTCGCCGTCTGATAAGGACCAGGCCCGGGTCGACGGCGCGTTGTGTTCCACGCGCGCCTCAAAGAGATGTCAGCACAACTGACGGGGTCGGCTACGACCGACGCCTGCCGGGGTCGCGGGAAAGTCCGAAAGGGATACCGTGGCCCCTGGCAATGTACAGGTAACTGAAGGAACACGGGTGGGTTTCAGTCAGTAAGAGTCTGACAGACTCCCGCTCCAGCCAGAGCGGGAGAAGTTATTTGATAATTTCCCACGTGGTAGAAGTGAAACCTTCAAAAATTTCACCACGGTTGTTGTGATGCCTTTTCTCAAGCTTTGTACTACGCATGCTCGCACAAACACGTATTAGAACAAACGTACAACGCTGAGGTCCAAGCAAGCTCCCACTATGCCTTGGTAAACACGAGTGGAGGGGGTACGAAGCAGAGCACAAAGCGAACCACGAATATAAGAAACACTGTATAATGCTTCCTATCTCATTTTCTCCCACGTCAAATCTTATGAATTTATGTGTCTGTCTCTTTTTACTGTCGCTTTTTCGTTTCATCGACTTTCAAATCACATCGATGCTAAAGAAGTTTTCACTTCAAAAAGCCCTCGCACCCACAGCACAGATGCACTTTAGGTATGAAAGCATCTAGTCTGCATTATAGGTATGAAGCTACAAGTAGGTAGGCGGCGGGCTCGACTTGTCCAATTCGGTGAGTGTAACGTAGTCAGAAGATATAAGATAGAGATAGAGAGGAAGGCAACTTGTAGGTAATTAGCGCTGTGCGACCTGAATTGCACTTTATTGTGTCGTATCAAGAGTCGGTTTTTATTTAAATGATTTTGCGAAGTGAACCATCTGAACTCTGTGCCCAAGGGCGATTTTTGATCGCACACTGAATTTTCAACGCACTGCATAGCGTGCGTTGAAAATCCAACTGTATTTTTCTTGACGCGCTGGGATGCACTGACATTCTCAATGCTCGGCACACCAAATGTTGACAATGACCAATGTTGACAATCTAGGGCGCATTATAAAATCACCCGTGCGAACCTAAAGACAACGAGCCGGCGAGCAAGAAATCGCAATTTCTACCTATCGGAAATGATAACAGCAATGTCCGTTGATTAAGGCGAAAGCGTCAGGGTAGCCCGCGAAATTCAAATTTTCTTACGTTTTTTGCAATTTGCAGGTCAGTATCAGGTTGTATGTTGATCTAAGTATGATTCGCGGCCGTATCAAATGTTTATTTATAGAATTATAATCATAAAAGTCATCAATACAACTCTCTAAGTTCATGTAATCCTATTTCATGAAATCATGACATTTGAGGATTATGCTAACATAAGGAATTGTATTGCTGATTCTAATCGCGAAATTCAGCGAATGAAGCTTTTCTTTGTAACGAAATCAATATATCAACTAATTGTTGCGCTTGCCGGGGTTGGTCAGTGAATGGGTGACCATCTTTACATACCGAGAATCCTCCGTGCCTCGGAAAGCACGTTAAGCCGTTGGTCCCGGCTGTCATTCGTGGATCTTTGACAGTCGTTACGAGTCGTCAGAAGCCCGAAAGTCTGACACCAGTCTTACTGGTATTCAGCTGCATCCGGTTAGACTGGAAGCCGACCCCAACATAGTTGGGAAAAGGCTAGGCAGATTGATTTTTGTTGCCCATTGCTGTACGATAATCCACCTTAATGTTAATCATTGATTTATTTATTTGCGTTGCAAATCTTTTTACCTGTATTTCATTGAATATCAATCTTTGTTTATAACCAGGTGACTCCTGATGCTCACCCCGCGACGGGCCGCTACAGCATCAAGCTGGAGATACCCGCAGAAGACGCCATGCACGAGATGTGGCTCAAGTGTGAGAATGTAAGTCAACTCTATTCAAATACATGTTATTTCCACTTAAATATATACCTTATAACAGTGTAAATAAAGTTGATTTCAGAATGACTAGTACTATTGATAAATGTTGTAAAAATTAAAAGTTGAGGCGAAAATTTTATTTTATGTGCAGTTATTAAAGATAGTTTTCCGAGATCATAAAACCCACATTTTATGATTAAAGTTTTATATAAAGTCTTTTGTAAAAGTGGACAGGTAATGGTGCCTATTATCATTTAACCAAGCCCAAATTAAGACTCAGAGCTGCCTTTGGGAAGTATCGGAAAAAACTTAATAACACTGTCTGACTTGGGGAGCAAACGTTCCGTTAGCAAAAAGTGGAATACTAATTGGTCTCGGGTAGGTTTTTAAATATCTTTCATTTTAAAGGAGGACCAATACGCAGAATGGGTAGCCGCCTGTCGTCTTGGATCGCGCGGCAGATCGCTAGCAGACGCAGCGTTCGCGACAGAAGCCGCTGCGGTCCGTTCCCTGCTCGCGTTACAGCGACCGCAGCCCGCAGCCGCGCTCAACCAGCACTCACTGCCTCATCTAGACCATCTGCAACCTGATAACTATCTAGCGCCGCGCTTCCTTAAGAAACTTAAGGGGAAGGTGAGTCTTTTTGTTTTTAGGATCCGACAGAATGTTTTCTAATGATATTGAATAATACACCTTACCACCCATTTTGAGTTTTATAAAGTGCTAAATTGTGTAAATAAGTGTAACAATTAAGCTCGACGGCCCAGATGGTTTATTGGCCATCATTTAACATACTTAAAGGGTAAAAGTGGTTAGTGGTCATTTTAAATGGAACACAATAACGCTGCTGAGAGTAACAGCGCAAGCCAAATTGCACATTAAAGCACTTATAGTAAAGTTTATTATGTCTTCGGGCACAGATTTCTTTGCTGCATTGGTTAACTATTTTTAACCGACTTCCAAAAAGGAGGAGGTTATATGTTCGACTCGTATGTGTTTTTTTATGTATGTCCGCCGGTTTCTCCGTCAAATGTGGACTGATTTTGAAAATTATTTTTTTGTATGAAAGGGTATGCTCCCGGATTGGTCCCATATAAATTTTATTAACTTTGCTTGGATAGTTTTTGAGTAAGCTTCAATAATACGTATTTTTCTCACTTAGTATATGTGGATGATATGATGATAACTTCATGTGACTGTTATTTACATAGCAGGTACTGTATTAGAATTTGTGTGGGGTAGGTACCACAACTAAAAAGTGAAAAATAAAAACTTTTTACACAAAAAAAAAACCGAATAAAAAAAGAAAAAAGTTTTTATTATCTATTCAGTATTATGAAAAACTTTTATATTCCTTTCCAGTTCACACAACGCGTGTTAGAAAGTCACGCCAACGTCAAAGACCTTCCGTTGCTGGAAGCCAAGCTGCAGTACATCAAGACTTGGCAGAATCTCCGCGACTACGGACAGACCATGTTCGTGGTGCGGTTCATGGGCCACAAACGGGACGAGATCATCAGCATCGCCAATAATAGGATCATGCGCCTTGATCCTAACACCGGCGATCATATCAAGACGTGGCGGTTTAGTACTATGAAAGTGAGTCTGATTTTGATAACTAAATTTTTTTATGGAATGATTAAGGGTGTGAATGGTAGGCGTTTTTGGGGGACTGTCTTATGTAATTTTGACTTTCGAAAAGTGCTGATTCTCAGCCTAGTTTGAATAAATGACTTTTGAATTTGAATATGATTAGTTTTTATTAGACACCAAATAAAAGAAAAACCTTAGAAAAACAAATAGATTTTAGAAAATGGGCGATATATGGTAATATACTATACAAATGTCGCAATGTTCTCATGGTCCCAAGATGCTTGGTTAGATAGTAGAAGCCAAGGTTTTTAAATATGGCGTCAATAAAGCCTATTTTCTTGTTTGTCCCTTCCGGGAATAGGGACGTTATATTTTGTAGTTCTTTAGCTCGAGGTCAACACAACTTTTTTAATCCAATATCATTGGAATAAATGGTGTGTACAAGCCAGAAAAAAGTTGAACTTTCCAGATAACTCATTATCAATAGGGATGTTTATTAGGGGAAAAAAAACTATTTAGTCCGTCAGTAAGACAATAAAAAATATTACACGTATTTTTTGCTTATCATATTAAAAAAGAAAAAATAGTTAAAACGCATTAAAGTTGGGGAGAGATTAAAGCTCGCTACGTCACCATTCAGTATAAAATGTACTGGAGAGTCACGGCATGCCACATTTTAACTCAATGTATTGCCGTAAAAGTTTGATTAGGTAAAAAAAGAAAAAATACGTGTCCAATATTTTTTTTCTGACGGACAACATATTTTTTTGTCAGTACTATTAAGTACTACTATTAATAATATATTTCTATTTTTCAGGCATGGAACGTAAACTGGGAGATAAAACACATGATGGTGCAGTTCGAGGAGGGCAACATAATATTCTCGGTTCAGTCTGCTGACTGCAAAGTGGTCCACGAGTTCATAGGAGGCTACATATTCCTCTCGATGCGCTCTAAGGATGCCAACCAAACTCTGAATGAAGAACTGTTCCATAAACTCACTGGCGGGTGGACGTAAATACCTCGACCAACGTATTAGTGAAGTAAGCCATACATTTTTATTACTGACAGGCCTATCGTGGGTACTACAGAATACAACATAGCTTATACGCGTTCGTAACAAATAAATAGTGCAAGTTTTTAATCTAGTTTCAAATAATAATATAGTTTAATTTTTTACTATCTGTACAACATTGTAATAATTATTTAATTTTAATGTAGTGGCGAATGGATGGCCTTGAAACGTGCCTTGATCATGTGCTAAAGTTTGATACTGTATAGCTGATATTTTTGTACCAAGAGAATGCATTCACAATATTCTATTCTACACAAAACATTTACTTTAGATGTTATAATGTAGTGCTTCCAATAATGGCTTGCGCAAACTGGCGTACGGGACGGCAGAAGATTAAAAAATTATCAATTGAATTTAATGCTTGTCCAATAGAAATAAGGTATATATTTCAATGCTCGGTAATCGACGGAAAACTGCGGAGCGATGCTCCAAGCTCGATCACTCGATCTCTGCCGTCCCGTCCGCCAGCCTGCGCAGGCCCAACTTCGTATGTAGCGATCTTGTAAATGCCAAATACATTTTTGACACAGAATCTTGATAAATGAAATGCTTCCGTACATAAATACATCACTTTATTGTTTATATTTAATTCTAGTTTTAAGAGACATGCGACGGATATGAGCTTTTAAATATGATAAGTAAGTTTTAATGTTCATGTAATAAATAGTAATGTTGGATCGTCTATATAGTGCCATTACTTGACATAACAACATCTTGAATGTGTGGCTATGATCCATTTGGTGCTGTATCATTCAACAAATGTATGTATTCATACATTACTTTGGATGGCCTTAACATACTAGAGAGTTATTTTGTTCTTTATTCACTGTAAATAACATCGGTTAATATAAGTTATTTTATACCAGTGACAAGATAATTTTAGATTAAAATTTTTGGCTTCATGTTGTATACCTATTAATAATTGCAAAGATTATTTTATTATTGTTGACTACTAGTCTCATTGAGAACGCATATAATGCTGTCACTTTTATTTAACCCTTAACCAGGCTATGGGTTGAGCATTTCCCACATTGATTTTTAGGAGCTTTTACCGAGTTTTGGTAAAGAATCTCCCACAATCTGTCAAAAAAGTCAACATAGAAATATTACCTATGGTAACACAAAAAAAAAAAGTGGAACGGAACGTAAATGTCACTTTTAGAGCCATTTCATCTGTGGTCGGCCGGTATACCAACGTTTTTGTGACAAGTGCACCGTATTTTTATTCGCTGTGGCGAATCGGAGAAAGGTAAGTCGTACAATTTTTTTATATGTTGTAGCATTTGAGTTTTTCTAGTGATGTGTGCATAAATGATAGGTAAAAACTTCTAAACTATTATGATATAACGAAATAAAACATGTGGGGAACCATATGACCTAAGCCTGTGATTGCCTAATTATTGCGGGAGTTATTATGTCCATTGCCCGGTGAATTGAAATCTTTATTTTATACTAGGTTTTTGCCGCGGGTTTTATTTAGGATTTATTGAAATATAAAATGTGGGTAGTGGTATACTTTTGTCGTCTTTATTTGTCAGTCTACTTTAGTGTATTTTTGTTATTCAGGTAATAAACGATCGTCAACTAGAAGATTTACTAAATAAAATATTTTCTTCAGAAGAAGAAGATGAAGATGACCCATATTTAGACTATGTCCCAAAACCATTCAACGCAACATTCTTAATCCTTTTTCATTTGTTTATTGTGTATTTATAAGGATAAGTGAAACAACAACAATAAAAAATGCTATCAAAATGACAATCGTTTTTTATTTTATATATAGATATAAAAGTCGTCGTCTAGACAGGCAATGGGATTATGTTTTCCCACATGGTTTTTTTCAGGTTTTCAGCTTATTTTCTAAATATAATTCATAAAATCTCATACCAAACGTTATCACTCATCTAAATCTACGAAAAAAACATTATTACTGCAGGATTTGTCCTAGGCCTGGTAAAGGGTTAAGTAAGGTAATTAGAGTTAAAATAAGAGTATTAACAACTATCTGCCTATTTTATTGTGGAGTTCTTGTACAAATTGTATGTACTTTAATTAATAATTTTGAGTATGTTTGTAAATGAATGACGTAATAAATGTAAATTAATAACATTTTTGTGTTTGTATGGGTTTGAAAGTTGACCCTGTTCCGTACATGGTGAGGTATCGTTGGTGGAATGTTGACACGTCTGGGTCCGCGGGAGGCGTCATCAACACTACTACGCAAGATCCTGCAGGATTAATTCCATACACCCAGTTAGCCTGTGTCCAAAGTACCTTTATATTCTGGTCAGGAGCACTTGCATCCTGAAATTCTTCCACTTTTATAAAATCTGTCGTCAGTTCAGCTGTACCCGTGATAGCGAACAGCGTGTATCCTGGAACATAATACAATAGACTATAGCGTCTCGTACTTTTCGTTTTTCACCAGCAAAATAATGATGTGATCAAATATGCTTATTATAAGCCCTTCAGGATCGACGGCCTACCACCACCTCTAAAGGGGATATAAGCTATGCATGGAGCTATAAGTCCTTAGCTTCATCTCTTCCCCACACTAAAATCATATTAAAATAATACTGCTTTAGAGGTGGTTATCAAATAACTTCTCCCGCTCTGGGCGGAGCGGGAGGGCGTGTCAGACTCTAACTAAAACCCACCCGTGTTCCTTCATTTGCCTGTGTGTTGCCAGGGCTCACGGTATCTCTTTCGGACTTTCCCACGACCCCGGCGTGGGAGGCGCCCTGGTCATTTTATCCTTACTAAATGCAAATAGGTAAGAGAAACGATTACATAAAGTATGTGTTACTCACCTAGACTGCACATAGCCATAGGTGGATGATTAAAACAGGCAATCTGGTGTAAAGCTGTGTCTATTCCTGGTCTGAATCTATAGAGATTACAAAAGTAACTCTGAGCCACATATATGTAACCTTTGAAAGAGACCAAGTAGCTGGGCGTTATTTCTGTGTCTATAACCTTTCCCCACCATTGATGTTCCCCAGTGTCTTCAAACTTGTAAATGTGTTTTTGGCCAACCACATAAACCTCATTTTCGTGGGCGCATACTGCAGGGCCTTGTAATGCGTCGGGCAGGTTTGCAATTTTTCTAAAACTCCTCTGCTTTAAGTTGTAGATAATAGCAGAGTCTAACACTACCCTGAAATATACAGGTTTTATTTAGTTTTACATTGTATTTGGGAAACAATCAGATGCAATAACAAACTTGTGAAACAATCAGATGCAATAACAAACTTGTGAAACAATCAGATGCAATAACAAACTTGGAGGCCTTTGCCCTGCAGTGGGACAGTAACAGGCTGGTATTATTATTATTATTTAGTACGCACGGCTACACATCAAGCTATACATTTCCAGTATAAGCTGACCTCACATTGTACCGAAATCCTATACAATGCGAGATCAGCATAAACTGGAAATGTATAGCTTGATGTGTAGCCGTGTGTACCATAATAGTACATTTGATGAAAGGGCGCAAAGTTTGTCATTGCACTTTTGAGGCGGGATTGCAGCCCGAGCCGAAGGCGAAGGCGTAATAGAGCCGTCATTACAATGATAAATGATCACGCGTTGCATACGATGTTTCTCAACACACTTGCGAGGAAAATATAAATAAAATTTCATATACATAGGTACCTACTACATTGTAACAATTTTTTATGAAAAAATCAGTCGCTGATACTTTTTTTTCTCATTCATAAAATAAAAAAAACACTACACTACTTACATACATACTTCTAAAATAAATATCACTAAAATATATTTATTTATAATGTAATTTGAATAAAATAAATAGGTCTTACGGGACTATGTGGAAACATGTTCTGCTTCATTCAATGCTTTCACATGCTGTTAGGGTGCGTTCACTATAATAATATCGTCGTAACGGTCATCGGCATGTACAGAGATGACGCAAAAAAAAAAAAAAAAATTTGGTTGTCTACCTAGGCATGTTCAAATGGAATTTTTTTTTTAAGGAAGAAGCCAGTAGACAAAAATATGCCGCGCGCTTCTTATGCGAGTGTCACATTTTTGTCAGTTCTTAACCGGGTCGAGAATCTAAGACCGAGCGATCCCGCTTTTGCCTTATTTTTCAAGCTCGCTCGCTCGTTGGTAATATTTTAAAGTTTTTCATTACAGTTGAAGTTTAGAGTTTTGATAGTTTAGATTTATACACGTGACGTCATGAAGCTTACGACTCGTCGTCGTCGTCCCCTTTTCACACTATGTTGACCCTCTTCACGTAGGACGTAATTAATGGATGGCCTAATGAGCCATCCATTAATTACGTCACACGCGTTACGTGAACCAATTTTATGTTTTTGATGTGTAACATTTTTCCTCTCGTTTTCCTGCTATCTGTAGGAGTGATTTCGTGAAAAGGGACGGAAGTGTATTACAGGAAGCCGGTGAAGGGTGCGCTATTTGATTTGACCAATGAGCGCGCGCGGTTCTAGAGTTGGCCATCACTAACACCACCACCTTCACCTTGACCATCAGCTTGACGAGGCCCTGCCCCCTTAAGGCCCCTCGCCCACGGGGACTTTTTGTAGCGATGCTATCGCGCGTTTTGTAAACGCGTTTCTGCAACGCTAGTATCGCGCGTTAGTCGTGTTTGCAACGTGCGACAGAAACGATGCAAACGCGCGACCGTTTCTGACGACATCGGGGGAACGAAGCGTGGAGAACGGAGGGAGGGGTGCAGGGGAATGTGCCCTGAAGCGCGACAGCATCGCGATAGTAGCGATACAGAATCTGGGCGAAGGTACACAGCCAGTGACATCATAGGCGGGTGTACCGATACACATGCGCGACAGCATCGCTACAAAAAGCCGCCGTGGGCGAGGCCTAATAATGTTGCTTACGAGTATTAGTCAGATGTTACAAATCATGCGACTACTACGAGTATAAGGCTCGCTCGTTTTTTTTAAATGAACTAATAGGTATATAAAAATTAGTTGTATTAAATATTTTATTATTCACTGCAACTTACAATTTTGTATACCTATTTCAATACATTTTTTTTTTACATTACAACAATATTAATTACCTACTTTTTTTTAAATTCAATATCTGGCTTTCGGTATTATCTATTTAGTATATTATTAAACCTGTTATCTAACCCTTCTGGATGTTGTACTTGTCCATGCAACTTGGATATCAAACTATATAATTGTTTAAATTGTTCATAAGTCATCCCAAAAGCATGATCACAATGGGAAAATGTTTTAGTTCTGGTGCGGGCCCGTTTTTGAAATTCCAGTATAGATAAAATATATTCTATTTGAGTAGAAGTAAGTTCAGAAACCATGGAAAAAATTTCATCACTGTTTCTTTCGCTCGGGGGCTCGTAATTATTGCGATTTCTTTTAAGCATCGCCGTGATCATAATCGGCATAATTAAATTATCGGGAATTTTATTATTTCGGCTTAAATCACAATTAGATGTTGATATAATATCTTCCATGCAGGATTTTAAATTAGATTTTGCTGCTTTATGCTGTCCTAACGGATTGTTTGGAGCCAATAGAAGATATAAGTCTGTGGGGGTGTCTTGTGTTGCTGGGGTAGAACATTTTCGATCTTGAGAGTCTGGTAGATATGAGAATGGCTCTCCTGGTAAAGGTATTTTCGGTTCTTTACCAGGCTCCTGTGGCATGGGAAATTCAGGTACTGCTGGGAGGGGGAGTTCAGGCACAATGGGTATAGCCACATCAGGGAACACTGGTAGTGGCAGTCCTGGTAGGGGATTGCTTGGCTCAGGTATTTCTGGTGCATCTGGTGCTCTTCGTCTAGGCATTGGCCTAGGAATAGGACTAGGAATCATATCAATTCCCTGGACAATGTGGGGAGTTCTCTGAACAGTGTTCATGGATTCAGAAAATATATTGCTTTTGGTACACATATCAACTCTCTTCTTTGCTTCAAGCCAAGATCCAGTGGCCATTCCAATTTGATATTTGACCTAAAATATATTAGGGTATTGTAAAGGGTGAAGCGATGTTTTTTTTTTATTAGAAGTGAAATTCTAAGTACAAAATGGAGCCTGATAAAATTCTGCCTATATGAGGAAGCTAAATGGCTTTACTTAGTGAGAGACTCAGATTGTAAGGGCATAAACTAGAAAACTGTTTCACTGCATTTATTTGATTAAATAAGCATGAAAATTTTCACATGTTGAACATACGGCTACATATGAAGCTATACATTTCCAGTATAAGCTGACCTGTCATTGTACGGAAATCCTATACAATGCGAGATCAGCGTATACTGGAAATGTATAGCTTGATATGTACCTGTTCAGGGACAAACATTTTATGATATCATTTTGTTCCGGTAGATTCTAGAGACAGTGCAACTGCTTTCGGTGTTTCGAAAGATATGCAATCTAAAACATACATGTTCATGTCCAAAATGTATAGCTTGCGAACCCTGCTCAGAAATATTATTCTCTAATTCCCTTTGAAGGTTCTTATAGCATTCTGGACACATAAATATTTTACATGAATCCTGCAACAAGAATGGTTAGAATGTAATTATAAAAAAAAACATAATCACAATTATATTTGGGTGATTTCTTTAAATCTGCTATAAGTTTAAGTCATACTTTTATACCTACTTTCATTTTCTATAACTTAAACTATGTACAGCCAAAAAGTCATGCAATTACTATTTTTGTGCATTCAGTTTAATCCAAGCAATAAAACCCAATACTTTAGAAAAACTATATCAGAACTTACCTGTGTCAAGCGTATTGAATAGTAGAGAACTTTTAAAAGAGTTTCAGTAGCTTCTCGCAACGAGTGACCTTTCAAACGAAGGATATGCAAGGCGCGGCTTATACCAGTAGTAGAGGACATTTTTATTCAAATAAAGACTTCAACCATTCTCTAATATGTTGACTCAAAACTGTATTACTAAAACCAGTTTTTAAATTTGTAGCTTTGGCGGAAGAAAACAAAGTTATTTATCAGCATTTTTAACACTGTATACTGTGATAAATTTAACCCGTGTATCAAACATGATTTAAAATTGTACACAAAAAATTACAAAAACATGTTCGCGGATTTTTTTGAATCAATTTTTTTAGTTTTTGAGTTTGACTTAGGTTTGACACTTATTTGCCACAATATTGATAAAGTTGCCAGCCTTGCCAACGCTTATTATTTTTTTTTTTTTTTAGCACAAAAGTGGGAACGTTCGGTTGCCAGCATCAAATCGATGTATTTCTCTATTACGCGCGCCACACACCATTAGAAATAAATTGCTAAACACATTTTTTTTGGAGCTTAAAAATAAATAGGGTATTGAGCGGGAGGATTCAACAACTTCCCTGTCCGCAATAGACACACCGGATGCGGATGAAGCGACACAGGCGCTAGAAAGCGCGCCTCTTAAGCTGGGAACAAACTATCGGACGCGTCCGTAAGCCGCGACTGACAGTCGCGGCATAATTGTATTTGGATAGTACATTAAGCAGTACACTGTGCAAACTATGGGTCGTAAGTCGCGGACGTGACCTTGGGCTGTCCTTGAGCATTCGGACGTCTGATAGAAATCTGGCCGGCTGGATGTTTGTTTCAGCCGCGGACATCCGCGGGCAGGGTGAACGGGGTTCGGACGCGTCCGTGGACGATTCGGCAGTCAACTCATAAGTAAACCGACGATGGTAACAAATTTGGTCGCTAAGTAGTTTAGCAAGAGGTACGCAACGTCTACTGTCATTCGCGGCTTACGGACGCGTCCGAAGACCGTGCACACTCATCAGTCGCGACTGTCAGTCGCGACTTACGGACGCGTCCGATAGTTTGTTCCCAGCTTTAAGACGAACTACGGTCGCAGAACTCGCAGGTTGGTAAGTCAGGCGGACCAATACTTACATTGAAGGGAGAGCGAGAAGAAGTCGAACCGGGGCTTTTTTGTTATTTTTTTTTTTTTGCGTGGGAAATCATCAAATGACTCCTCCCGCTCTGGGCGGAGCGAGAGGGAGTGTCAGACTTTTACTGACTAAAACCCACCCGTGTTCCTTCCGTTGCCTGTGTGCCGGGGCCGCGATATCCCTAAGGTTCTGTACGGGGCTTCCAAATCTTAAGATTTATTATTTAATGAAGTCCATAATAAGGCCAAAATATGTTCATTAAGTAAAAGGCAGATTGGACTTAGTTAGAACCCCCGTACGCAGCCCCAGATTTACGCCTAGGCACACAAGGCACTGGCCTAGGGGCCCAGCCACCCAACAAGTAGTTTGCTTGCCTGACGGCAGGCGGGAATAAAAATATACGCTGAGGGAAAAAAAATATCCCATCAAAAACATAACATGTAAAAAAATGCAAGTCCCGCAACGCAGTTCCTCTACCGCAAAAAGGTGTGAGATCTAATGTAAAACCAAGTTCAAGTCATCAAACTGCTCGGCAGAACGATCGTTTTAGGCGCTCAAGAAGGTAAAGAATTACTAAGATCTACATTAAACGAGAACAGGCTAAATTCACTCTTTTTAAGGTACATAGAGTTAGAAATAAAGCAGTCTAGACTATGATGATCAGCATCCGTGTGTATGCGCAAAAGAAAGTTCGCCGTATGATTAATTATAGACTATAATACTTAAAGAATCATACGGATAAAATATACGCCGCATATGACGACCATTGACGTAACGTAACTTTAGTGACATACCTACTTACTTAGCATGACTGAATTATTTCTGATGTTTATTTAGTCATGAAAGTTAGGCAATATACATATATAAAATGTTTAAAATTTCCTGTACTAATGCATTTTGATTTTTACATTTCCAAAATGGCTTCGTCATTGGGGCCTCAAATGTCGAAGTGCCTAGGGGCCCTGGGTTTCTAAGTCCGGGCCTGCCACCCCGCCCGTACGTATGCAAAAATAAATACAAACGTAGGGAGCTACTTTCTTGTATTTGGTAGCATAATTCTTAAGGAAAGAGCCTGCCTTTATGAACCGAGCAAAAAGAAAAAAAAGCTAGAAGGAACGCTAAGCGAAAACGAAGTAATAGCGAGGGCAGGCGATGCGATGCGACTTGAAGTAGTTCGGGGGAATAAGTCATGCGGACAAAGTCCTGGGCAGAAACTAGTTACTAATATAAGTACATCAATATTCAAGATGTATTGTGACATGCTAGTGTTTAAAAAAAATGTTTATTTGAAGTTGATTAAGTATGTCTTGCCGCCGACAAAGTTTCAACGACGTGTTGCCCGTCGACGGTAACACGCACGATTCACGTCGCCATTGGCGGGTTTTGGCCATTTTTCATAGAGCACTAAAGTGGTGGGCACTGACAACCGATGCAACTAATCCGAACTAACCAGTCAAAATTACACAAACTGCTGTCAGGGCCTTAATTTTTAAACTTACCTAAATGCACCTACACCTCCAAGAACAAATAATGAGTCCTCAACAACCACAACACCACCGTGTCTTCGGACTGGCAGCTTTACTCCATGTTGTATCCATTCCCCTTTATGAACATCATATACTTTCACGTCCCTCATAAAGTTCCCTGTACCCCTTCCGTATTCACCACATACCATTACGAGCTTTGTAGGAGTCCAGTTGGTTATATTCCAACCCCAAAGTTTATTTTCGCTTATTTCTATCCACTGCTGAAAACCATGCTCTTCCTTAAAGGTATTCATAAAGTTCTGTGATTTTTCTGCTTTCATGACTTTATTAGACCACATTGGTACTGCTGGTATTAACCTCAGCTTACGTTGTATACTTCCATTCACTAAATTCAACACTTCGGTATAGACTTTTTCAGTATACATTTCACATAGTAAAAGCTTGTGTACCTTTATGCTAGTAAGAGACAACTCAAAATCGGTTGATAATTTGTATAGGCAATCTACTACTTTTTCTATTAAACTGTTAACATAATCTTTTATGAGATCTTTTATTTGTTGTATCTCATCGCTTATAAGTCTGCTCATATCCAAACAACAGAGTATAATAAGTAATGCGTCCGCACCCATCTCCTGAAGTTCAACCCATTGCAGCCCAAATTTAAAGACATGTAATTCAGATTCTGTGTTTAAGTACGGATGTGATAGGTACCAAAACAATTTATGTATCGTTGGAATATACTTTGGATTCATGGATTTGAATGCGAAGAGTCCATACATTACTGCTTCTTCCTCCAGTTTTACCGAGGGTGCATTATGTGCTATTTCTTTAATTTCCATCCAGTTAGACATTGACAACTGTTGTTCTAAACAATAGTTGATTTGTTTCATAAGTTCTGTGATTTGTAGGAAATTAGCCGCAAAGGCAAGATCCCCAACAGTAGATAGAGAGTAATCTGATATATCAATTAAACCTAATTCCATATATCTTACAATGATTTTCATTGAATTCGCATCTACCACCTGCAAAGTGGAAATTGTCAAGTTAGGAACAGTTTTATAGAAATAGCATTAAAATATTATTCACAAAGTGCGTAGTACTCGCAACCAGCGTGCATATATAAGCCGATGTATGAATGTAAACGAAGCAAAATGAGTATGTAAGGATTGTAGTAGGTGTGGTTTTCTGTAGTTTCTGCCTACCGCCATCGGAACAAGGCGTGAGTATATTTTATTTTATCGTATGTATGTATTATTCGCATTAGGCATGCCTACGAACATTATTATGACTACATGCACTTATTTAATTTGCAGTGTGCGCTAGCTCTTACACATAGCACTATTATACTCTGTTTGAGATGGTTTTTCATAGTCTGTATTATATTTTTATTTTTATAAAGTCCTGCGATTGCATGAGATTTGATGACTTCATCCACTGAAGTATTTAAAGTTTCCATTAGCAGTCATATAGGAGAAATTAAGCAATAACTAAAAACTGTTCACCTGTTTGTATTCATAATAAAATGATTTGTACAGGATTATATTAAAGTGGAAATGACTAAATACATACATCTATGCGAATTTCTTGCTGCTTCTTTTCGACATAATTTCCGCTAAACATCGCGCGAAAATAATCACTGTATTCACAAAGCATGTCCTTTTTCACTTTAAAAACTTCATCCTCTATTAATAGGGAAACTTTTGGTTGATCCTCCATTTCTAAAACTTAAAAAACACTTGCTGATACCGTAAACTCTATTCTATTTTGTTTGAATTAATTGAAAAAGGAAAACAATGATGTGTGGTGTGAGTGAAAGAAACGGTTTTTTTTTGTTGTTCAGTCAGCTGTCACAGCTGTGTCAGTGTTAGCACAGCTGTTGCCTAAAGGTGAACGTCCACCTAGTCCGCATCGGCACGGGCCGCAACGTACGCACGGCACGCAACGGATTATATAAGAACAAAAAATGCTTTGCGTGGCGGTGACGCTACATGGATTAGTTAACCGCGTGCATCGCTCACTGCCGCACGTTATTTTGTTTAGAATCGAGGTGAGAACCGTCAAAAACATTTTAAAATGGATAAGAGTTATATAATCTGAAACATCGATAATATTCAAATCTGCAAAGTTTAGATAATATCCGGAAACAGTAGATGCTTGCCATCGGCAAATCCGTTAGATATGTTGCCGGCCGTGCGTTCGTTGCGGTCGATGCAGACCAGTGACGACTGACTCAACTGACTGGACGTTCACTTTTTTTGACTTGCCTTGCCTACCTTGCCTGTTGCCGGTTCCGGATTTGCCGTTGACATGACAGATCTTGTCTAACAAATTATAATACTGGGTCTTGCTTGGGTTATTTCCATGAATAGGGCGCTTTGTATCAAGCGTAAATGCACACATTCTAGCGATGGGTCGTTGAAGGTTTTTCCGTTAACGAAACGTCAACGTTGATTTACGTTCGTCAACTAGTTGATCAACTAGTTAAATTCGTCAACGAGTTAACGTGCACTAATGTCAATTTACAAAGTAAACCGTTAATTCGTTCAACGGTTTTTATTCAACGCCGCGACGTTCAACGAGTTGAACTTGTCTCTGAGCTACATCTACTGACCTGATTGTCAAACCAGTGTGAACCGGTTTCTCTCAGGCGGCACCAGCGGCGCGCGCCAGTCCGCCAATATCGTCATACTTTTTCAAAAATCCACTCTTTCACCCGTTACTTAGAGTTCAAATTCTATGACATGACCATCGCTCGCAATGTTTAATATCATTTTCAACGGAAGGTTTTTTAATTTGCTCAGTTCGTTGCTTTTGCGATCTCGAATTTAGTTGAATAATAAACGAGTAAATTCATACACGTCGTTGACGAATTCAACTAGTTGATTCATAAACAGTTAACGTTGACAGGAGATCAACGGTTGATTCAACGCCCATCACTAACACATTCGAGCGAGTGACGATGCACACGGCAAGTCGAGGCATCAACACGAATTATGTACACCCATGATGTAAACCATGTAAACGGTGGTTCGTCATTCGGCTCATGTTTCGCCTAGCCGGTGACGCTCGCGTGGAGCGGTCTTTTGGACACGAGTGAAAGGCAAACGAGTGGCAAGCAAGACGAACTAGTGTTTACACATTCGCTCTCTAGTTCATTTCGTAGCAAACAGCCTATCAAGCAACATCAAAATGGACTGGACCATTATTAAAGTTATGATGTTTTTGGAGCTTTACCAAAGTCACCTAGTCATTTAGAATCCCAAGAGCATCATCATAAAAATAAACAGAAGTATACGTATACACTGCTTGGAATAGTATAGCTGAAGAAAAAATCTTTGATGGCTACTTTTCGAACACATCGACGCAAGAAGCTGGCATCAATAAAATCCGGTGCAGGAGAGGACCACCATCGTCTGCGACAACATTTTCTTATAATTATTTTTTGTAGAACCTATAAATACTTATATTGAGTTTGCAAATGCAATCAATACAAAAGCCGCTAGAATAACGTCGTCTATTTCGTGAAGCTGAAGTAGAAATGCATACACGCGAATGTGTAAGCGGTCACTCGTGTAGCCTAAAGCCACACGAATATCTCGCCGAACAATTCATCGGATGGTGAGGCGAATCACGATCACGCATCCGCATGTGTAATGCGGTATCAAATTTTGAGTATCCAATGTCAATAAAACTTAAAAAAAAACTAAAGTTTGGGTTTGGAGGGAATTGTGACATTGACAATACGACAATCACATTTGACATTTCCGAAAACAAAAAAATAGCAAGTTCAAGTTGAAACTACAGCGCGTACATTACATAAATACCATTTTAAAAAGTACTCTGTGATTTAAACGTTGAAACTTGTTGTTTCCCTAATTTGTCATTAATTTATTTACAGCTTAATGAAATTGGTAGGCTATTTGTGTAGAGAAATAATACAAAATACAGCTGTAGGCCAATAACGACAGCAAGTGACAACGGGCGTATGAACTAAACTTAGCATAGATTTAAATGTTTCGGTGATAGTGTATTTTGTGAAGGGACAATATGACAGCCACCACCGCATCAGCAGTAACTGCTACAGCAGCTGATGAAGACTTAGACGAGTGTGGGCCACAACTTATTACTAAATTAGAGGTATTCATAGTTATGAACTCCCAAGTTATATTACTTACTGACTTATCATGTGCATCCGCTCCTAAGATGACCCTCTGTCATGTAATGTCGTTTTAGTAGTAGCCATAAGGAGAGCCCACTCAAATAAATCAGTAAATTGTAAACATTGTACATTCGATTATTGTTTAAGTGATAATCACATTTTAAAACTCAACTTCAGCCTTTGTGAAAATATTTGGTGCCTTGATAAGATGTTTATATTAAGATTTATAAAAACACATGTATAAACACCATTTCTGTAATATTAAACAGGGAAATGGAATTACATCTGGAGACATTAAAAAGTTAGAGGAAGCAGGTTATCATACAGTGGAGTCAGTTGCCTATGCTCCTAAAAAATGGCTGATTACTATAAAAGGAATATCGGAAGCTAAAGCAGACAAAATACTGGCAGAAGCATCCAAATTGGTGCCAATGGGCTTCACTACTGCTACTGAGTTCCACCAGAAAAGGTAACCAAGCACGTTATTTCATACCTCTTTTCTGAAGATAATATTTTGATTTAAAAGAGTTTTCATGGAGATTCTTGCTTATTCTTCTCTATGGGAACCTACTAAGCTTTGGAATGAGCTTCATCTTTATAACAGAATCACTTGCTTTCTTATAGCCAGAAGGACAAAATCTGTCGGGTCAGCTAGTTGGAAATATAAATTAATTATTAATTTAAAACTTTTATATTGTTCTAGATCTGAAATAATTCAACTAACAACAGGTTCGAAAGAGCTGGACAGGCTACTAGGTGGAGGTATAGAAACTGGATCCATTACTGAAATATTTGGAGAGTTCAGGACAGGCAAGACTCAAATATGCCATACTTTGGCTGTAACATGTCAGGTAAAACACTTCTTTCCATAATAAGCTGGCTGTCTAATGTTCTAAAGCCCTGAATGCAGCCCTACTCAACCTTTTCCTATTTTAAAATCTTCTGTTAGCCCAAAACAGAAGTGTTTTCAGTACTGTAACTGTGGTTAACATATAACAGTGGGCCATTAGGTGTAGTTCCTGAACTAAGATACTTACTGAATAAAGTTTTCCTTATTAAATTCTGCTAGAGTTAATCCTTTTTATTACAAAACAAACTTTATCTTCAGACCCATGTTTAAACAATTGAGCCATTTTTAAAGAAAGAACTGCAGTTCAATAACAATTTTGTTCTTATTCTGAAAACTGGTTCAATAGTTTGAACCATGTCAAAACTGTTGGCCCTATAGTTCACAAACCAAGCACTGTTGCCATGCACCAGATGTTGGTGCAGATTCTGGCACATGAGACGTTTCCGCTTTGTCTTTGGGATGTGCAAACTTGTAGCCATCAAAAATCATATCGCCATAAATAAAAAGGTCCCATTCCTTGATTCATGTGAGTAATGTGGAACCACGAAGATAAAAAATAGATTATATTCTTTCTAGCTCCCTATAGAGCAATCTGGCGGCGAAGGTAAATGCATGTACATCGACACAGAGGGCACATTCCGCCCGGAGCGGTTGCTGGCAGTCGCTCAGCGGTATGGCATGGAGGGCGCCGCGGTGTTAGACAACGTGGCCTATGCCCGGGCGTACAACACCGACCACCAGACACAACTCCTTGTACAGGCCTGTGCTATGATGGCGGAGTCTAGGTATGTTTGCCTTATAATTAATAGGAACTCTAGGTACTGTAAACTGTAGATGTAAGTCTATTATTAGATTGTAAAACTAGGTGTAAGAGAAGCAGTTTATGGCATAACATCTAAACTAAGTATAGCTAGACTGCTCTAGTCTATACAATGTCGCCCATGGGCATATGCCGCCTGTATTTTTCTGAATATTCATGACAAATGATCGAATATTAACTTAAAATTCTATTATTAATTTTTTTCAATTCTATCCAATTGAGACTGATATTACCCCTCATATTTTAGACTGGAAGCCGACCCCAACATAGTTGGGATAAGGCTAGGCAGATTGATTACCCCTCATATTTGTAACATAAATGTATCGACATGATGAAACAGCAATTTTTCAGGTACTCTCTAATAATAGTGGACAGCGCAACAGCTCTATACAGAACAGATTACTCAGGCCGAGGCGAACTGAACTCGAGGCAGCTCCATCTGGGACGATTCATGAGAATGCTGCTAAGGTTGGCTGATGAGGTACGTACTTGCTTTTCATTACCAGATGAGTATTTGTAGCCCTTTTTTTTTCTCATTAATCTTAATAGCCAGAGGCAATGGCTGCAGGCTCGCCTCATATTGGCGGTTTGTGGGTTTACTATACCTACACCTCGGATACTCAAACATCAAGTAGTATATTCTTTAGTTAATAGCACATATTTGTCTGCATTGAAATATCGTAAAAAAGTTGTATGGTTACAGAGCAATCGACAACAGATACTTTTCATGAATACATTTTTCACGATCTTTTTGCGACGATATAAGCCCAGTTGAATTCAAGTTACTACTAGGCATCATCAAAGTTAAAAACAAGAACTAAGTGAAAAAAAAAAAAAATTACAAGCCACTATAAAACTGTACCATTTAGGCTGTTTTACAGCTGTCCGGGAGACCCGTACGGGCCGTGGGTACACGGGAGACCCGCACGGGTAGCGCCCGTACTGCTCTGAAACGTGGGAGTAGTACGATACGTTGTACAGGCTCTACCCGGAGCGGGTCGCGTACGGACCAATCCGCGTTACTGTGAAACAATGTTCTAGCGCCTCACGTTTGTCTCCGTTCCGGGAGCCCGTACGGGTCCCGGACAGCTGTGAAACCAGCCTAAACTTTGTAAATTACTAATAGTTTCAGAGGAAACTGGACAAAAACCTAAAAACAAACAATAAGCTCCCTTGTAAGATTTACAAAAAATCTAGTTGTTTTCAAGCCGGAACAGTTGGTCCTGTGCCTCCTCGTTACAAAATACACTTGTTATACGTATTCTATTATTTTACTTTTTCAGTTTGGCGTAGCAGTGCTTATAACGAACCAAGTGGTGGCCAACGTTGACTCGGTGGGCGTATTCAACGCAGACACCAAGAAGCCAATAGGCGGACACATAATTGCGCACGCGTCGACAACTCGCCTCTATTTAAGAAAGGGGAGGGGCGACAATCGAGTGTGCAAGATCTATGACAGCCCCTGTTTACCGGAAACGGAAGCCATGTTTGCTATCAGCACTGAGGGAATTACTGACGCCAAGGAATAGATAGTTCATCTTGGCATTGAATAATATACTTTATTTTCAAAGTGATAAAGTTGCAGCAGCCTTTTATTCATTGTCATCAAAAAGCGCTCTGTTATGCTCTGAAAACCGGATGGCGTAGTGTAAGCATTGGGTACTTGGCTTCTTCCAATATGTAAGTTTTGTAATACAATTTGTCAACATAAGGAAATTTATGCTCTATCGCACACGTAGGACAAATTGTCAATCGGCTGTGCAGCGCCTAATAGGTTATATGTTCTGCCCCATTCTGGTGCTAAACTTTGACGTAAAAGATAGTTTTTTTTTTTTTGTTTTACGTTCGAAATGTGTCAAATACCCATTTTGTAATGTTGTGCTTCACGCCGATGTTGGATACTGAATATTATCGAAATGCATTTTAAAATATCTATAATCTGACTACATTAATTTGTGTCGACTGTATAGTTTCTATTTCTTTGATTCACATTTAATCTCATTGTAAATAAGCGATCATTAACACACTATTTTATGTATGAAGTAAATAAAACAACAATATAATAATTATTTTGCGTTTATTTTCCGAATATGGCTTACCTTATACAATTTCTACACGGTGTAATTAATACGAGGGATATCGACCTGCAACTCATTATCATGGATTCAGCACATGATTCTGAACCTCTCGGCGTTGAAATTTCTCGGTCTGCAGTTTTTTTTTACGTCAACCTGTATAAAATCACAAGCTTTTTCTCGCGGCTTCGCCCGTGTAATGGTCAGAAATTATTCCACAGAAACGTACTATCGGGATTCAGAGTATTCTGTCCTAACCCAGGCCATGGCCTATCCGTATGCCTTTCATTTAAATCTGTTCAGCCGTTACGACATGAAGGGTAACAGACAGGCAGCAGATAATAAATTTTAATAATCTTTTTTTGGGTTTCGTACTTACCACAAAATGAAATATTGGAAACCTTATAGAATGATTCGTTGTCTGTCAAGACCCTTTTTCTCAGGAACGCGTGGAGGTATCAAGTTGAAATAGCAATATCTAAACTTATAGATCTACCTTCCTTTGGAGCTGAAAAGAAAATATAGCTATATATAAAAAAAATTAGGTACTGCCTGGGCCCGGCCATGTGTCGAACCAGCGTCTGAGGGACAAAATGCCCCCCCAAGCGCCCCAGCTGGACCTAACCGTGCGGGCCGCCTCCTCACGAGTCGTGGGCCAGCCCAAGCAATGAATCTTGAACATGGCTGAACAAACCATCTTATTTATGCGATCTACAGTTTATACCCAAAATTAATCACTCCTACAAACCTTATTAATGACGGGACGTTTGTGGACGTCGTTACAGGCGAGTTGCTTACAGTAATGTCAGCTCGTGTGGATTTCGTAGATGCTTTGGTATTATGATGCCATCCAGAGTTTATTAGGAAAATTTATATCTCTTGCAAATCTTATAATGGAGGTTTTTATGATTTTAGCAGAAATCAAACGGCTGAAGTTTTATGAAATACTCGCAAGACATTAACTTACTACTAACAATTCTGACCAAAATAGCTTTGAAATAGGGCGTTGGGCATTGATGTAGATGTTATACACCGTCACGGGCGTTCTCGTGTGCGAAACGCTTGATTTTGTAATGCCCTCCGAATTTGGATAGTGAATACTGTCGTAAGAATTTAAAAGAAATTGTATGAATTTCTGGATAGTTTTTACTTTGGACCCTGAAGACAAGTAATATAAGAAACCTGCAATTGTGACTTACTGCTAGTCACAGAACATTATTACTCAAGAGCTGCTAGTTGAGTATGAAGTGAATAAAACAAAACATCTATAATAAATATTATGCGTTTTATTTTCTCATTATGGCTTACAACAATTTATATAAATTGCACAGCTAAAATATCCTTCAAATACGTGATTGGGTAACAAATTATTGCTATTAGGTACACTATACTCCATTTATTATAACATTAGAAAAATAACTGTCAATCTTTCGTTATTTCGATATAAACGTTTATTGAACTTTGTTATTTCACGGTAAACACAAAGCAATGTAATCTATTTACCATTAACATTTTTTTAAAATAAGTACTCTAAAGTGCAGTAATTTCAATAATATTACACAATAACTGTCGTTATTTGTCTAATGCTATATAAATGGAGTATAAGTTATTCGAAACTTAATCGTAACAAAGAGCCTTAGCAGACATGCTTCGTTTAGCATCGGCGACCAACTGAGCCATCTCTCCGCCAACCGATGCAGCGGCGATAGAAAACGCGCCTAATCACAGCTACTTAGTCGTCAAACGCAATGCGGCAATTATGAAATAGCAAAATCGACGTTGCTAAAAGTAGCATGTATGCTAAAACCCATACATTGTTGATTTAATTAAATTACAATTTATATAAAATTTGCATTCGGCTTCAACATTATTAATGGTTTACGATATTCAAAATAGCTGATATTTATATATAAAAGGCTTCGCTATATTGCTTGAGTATATATTAATATGCTTTGCGAAATCCCTTTTCAATAACCAGTATCTCAGTTACATAATATTTACATTGTGTGGATTTAAATAAGGCCTATGATTTCAGTTCAATTAATTGGTGTATTACATTTAAACAGTCTATTACATACTTATAAAGTCATACTAGATTACATTGGGGAAACAATTTTCTAATATTTTGTATATCTTTCTAAGGTGTGATTTCACCAATAAAACTGAACGCGATCAGCATTTCTAAAACGCGTTCAAGAGCTGTCAGTGTCAAAATTGTTATGGAATATTGTACACTGACAGCTCTTGAACGCGTTTAGATCTGCTGAACGCGTTCAATTTCATTGGTGAAATCCGCACTAAGATTTTGAATGAGCTACGCGTATTTACTTTGAATCAGGGAGATAAATGTATTATTTTGTTTATGTCAGAACACGACACACTGCAAGATTAAAAGTGCAAGGAACTACATAATATTGAACCCTAAAACACAGTGTAACTAATTACAGTGGTTCATCGCTCATTCATTTGACAGGACCTGAGAAATGTCAAAAGTTTTAACAGTGCATTATCCGTATGGTGGCACTTCACATCGCTATTCGGTATTCGCGTTTTTTACTGTGTTTTATTCGGCTTTAAAATGTAGAAGTCCGAATAACTCAAACACACCGTCCTATGCTGAACATTGAAGAATATTTTTACTATCTTTTTGCTAATCTGAATGCAAAGATGGGAGTGTTGACGGCAGCAGCGACTTATTATTTCCTCCGTGTTAATGACCAATCAATGTTAGGCGTATATAAAACACCGCACTCTACTGAGCAAGCCATGTGTGAACTTTTCTATGCGACCAAACACCGACAAACTGGCGGATACGAGTGTTCGTATTAGCGTATTTGTCTTATTTGTGAAAAATAGGCAAATATCGGCGAATAGAGTTACTTTACATCGTCGTACTCGGGCAAAAAAGACGAATAGCGATGTGAAGAGTCACCATTATGTACCAGTCACGAGCACCAATATACGAGTATATACACTTAGCAACTTTAAAAAGTGATTTTCTCCTACTGTGGTGATTGTAATTTTATGTTGTTACGAACATAGTATTTTGGAACCCACACTAATATGAAATAGGTATTATCTCAAAGTTGCAGTCGTTATTCCATGAGAAAATCGCTTTTGAATTTTGCTAAGTGTATACATATTGGTGCTCGTGACTGTACTTGGGTCCCAACTCCCAAACTACAATATATGGTAGTTCGGGACACAAACCGCGCCCGCTTACCCCCCGATCCTCCGGCCTACGCATATTTTGCTCTGCGAAAATGCTCCCGAAAAATAGTCCCGTCGAACCACTGTAAGTAGTTACACTGTGTCTAAAATATCGACGCTTGCGAAATATCCACTGCAAAACTAATTCTACACACCCTTATAAAAATAACATTATATCGCTAACAAAAATTTCTAAAACAATGTACTGATTTTATTAGCACGCCGCAGCAGCTACGTATGTATAATTATCTGTATCATAAGACATATTATTATTATTACACTAGAGCTATAGGAATTTTCAAATTTTCTACAAGACCACAAAACGTGGAAGATTTTGTAAGGCAGGACTCGTAAATAAGAAATGCATATTTCTGATAAATAAATAATGACAAAAGTTAGATCACATAACGAATATTATAAAAATAAAAGGGCTTATAATGTACTCAAATAAAATATTGGTATATTGGTCATGCAATTACTACTACTAACTATTTTAAGAATCGGTCTACTAATAAATCGCAATGTTGACTAGTCGACCACCACATATTAATGACTATTCTTTACATTTGATTTCACACTTCGTAACTGTCAACCATATCTCTACTCGTTGGCCAACTTACGCAACATATTTTCGTAAACGATTACGACTGTTCTGTTTCATTCTGACAGTTCAACAACATTCATTGCGTTATTTACGTTGTTGAGCAGATTTTTTTTTCGAACTTATGAAGCTATGGATTAGCAATCTGTTTCAAAACAATTCAGATTCTGATTAATCGTGTATTACGCAATTAGGGTACAGTATGCAAAACATTGAATCTATACTAATATAATAAATCTGAAGAGTTTTATTGTTTGTTTGAGCGCGAAATCTCTGGAAAGACAATTTTAGAAAGATTTTAAATCGTAGATTTGCCCTCACTGTACTAAGTCGCACGAAAAATCGTCCTTAATGAAAGGAGCGAGCTCACACTAACAATGGCGTTTCCTTGACAACCAAGTCAAGTATCTGCGACACGGTCTGTCTCAGAGGTGTCAAAACGAAACAGCAAAAAGACCATCTTTTGACGCGGCAGGACAAATCTACGATTGAAATTTTCCAATTTTATTCTTTTTCCATTCGATAGCTCGATTTTTGAGGTAGGGTATTTAACATCACGCTACGACACTTAGGAGCCGAGCAAAAATAAAAAAAGTCGGAAAGAATGCTAAGCGAAAACGAAGCAATAGTGCGGGCGGGCGATGTGATGCGACGCAGTGGGTCGGGGGAACAAGAAATACCACGCAGGCAGAAGCTAGTTATAACATAATAATTCCATCCTATTATTGTCGACTTCTCATACAGAGAAGGCCATCACCACGCTTGCTCAAGACGGTTTCAGACTAAAATGTATCCTTCACCAATGCAATACATTTATGAATGACTAGATGTTGCCCGCGACTTCGTCTGCGATCCAGGATGAAAAGTAGCCTATGTCCTTCTCCAGGTATACCCATGTGCCAAATTTCTCAAACAAACTCCCAAACTCACTTTCACATTTACAATGTTATAAATAATAATAATAATACCAGCCTGTTACTGTCCCACTGCAGGGCAAAGGCCTCTTCTCACACAGAGAAGGCACGAGCATTGATCACCACGCTTGCTCAAGACGGGTTGGTGATTTCAGACTTATATTAACTACAAGTCCAGGTTTCCTCACGATGTTTTCCTTCACCGATGTCAGTAATATCCAAGATAAACTCAGAAAGTACGTATGAATTGAAAAAGTCACATTGGTACTTGCCCGGATTCGAGCCCACAACCTCGTGCATGAGAGGCGAGCCCTTAACCACTGGGCCATCACGACACACAATATTATAGTTAGGATTAATTCAAGGAGCAAAGTAATAAGAAATGCGAGATTATTTTAACTTCAAACAACGCGTGGGTTACATCAAATAGTCGCCTGCCCTGGCGGAGATTTGTACTTGACTGGTGTTTTGTTGCTTGAGTCCTTTGTATCTTTTATAAAATTCTGCCCTATTAGCTGGCCAACGCGTAAGGATAGAGTCAACAAGCCATACCCCTCCCCCCTTACTTAGAAAATAGAAAAATCCAATACCGAAGAATATAACACAAGCATTGGATTTTACAAATTTTCCCGTCAATACAGAAATGCCCCAAGCCTCACCCTGACTTACAAATGAAATATCCTTATTCATTGTTATAGGCAAAACAGTTTTTGCTAATCCACGTACTTAATGTAATTTTTTATTGATTCAGTGCCGTAAAAATATTAACGTTATGGATTATTTTTTTGCCGATATGAAGCTGAATAAGGATATTTATTATTCCTATTAATAATCATGTTCAATAAAAGTATTGCCGCAAAAATATCGCGAGCTTTATTATAAATTCTCTACCCCACACTATTAAATTTAGGAGATCTATAAATAGTACTCAGAAAACTATTACTAATACGCTAATAAAATTTAGGTGTGGTAAGCCTGTCCAATTATGGCGTGTGACGCGCGTACTGTCACTTTAGAAATACTAGAGAGCGCTGCAAGGCTATTGTGGCGCGTGGCAAAAATCGGAACTAACTTGGCTATCTTCTTTTTTAAAACATTTTACAAAACAATTGCACCAATGTTTACCAACAGCACCCTCCTGACAAATGACAATGTCAATCGAGCGCCAAAATATCCTTGTAGCAGTGTATTGTTATAACCATCATTTTTCCAGTGCAAGAGGGAGATAGTGCCATACAGGGCGAATTGCACCATCCCTTTTTCGCAAAGAAACCATTATGAGTTTAAAACTTCATAATACGGCCGCAGGAGATAATATATTCGAGCCCATAAACACGTAAGCCGCGCAACTATGCAAGTTAAACGCGCGAATGTAGATACTCGGACGTTTTTTTCTGGCCAGTATTACGATCATAAATGATACGCGCGTAAAACGCCTCATCTGGACAAGCTCTAAGTCGGGACCCCCATTCCTACTGGTAACTCATTTGCCGATACTAGACAACATGCAAGTTAATAAATAAAAAGTAACTGATTCCATGAACAAAAGAAGATTAAATAAAACCATAAATTAACCCAACATTACCGCAATAAATAATATAAATAACTAAAAATTCATAAAAATTATTTTAAGAGGCGCAAGTTACAACTATACAGCCTTGTTGCCTCCTTTTTTAATTTGTATCAATCTGGAATACAGTTATTATAAATTAAAAATGTCAATGCTAAGTCGAATTTCATCACAATTTTGGTGGTGTAAGTACCAAGTTTTTATGGACCTTGAAACTAAGTCATGATGCATAATATTTTTAGATTTTTAAGTCTGTTTTCAATTTTTTTCCATATAAGTACAATATTTTCTCATTTCTGTTCCAGAGAAAATAAAATATAGTATTTTTCATTATTTCTTATTATCAGACTGAAACCATTATTTTAAATTGCTTAAATATTGTATTAAAATGTAACTTCATAACAAGTTAGGATGAAGTGACATTTCGATAATCTTTTGATTTTACTACTGGACTGCTTATTCCATAGTTGATAAGACCCTAGAATCCAGATACCCTTGTGGCCTGCTCCACCACATAACCAAGTTGCAGATAACAGTCTGATTCGCTCCTGTTATCAAATTATCTGATGGTCACAGGAGAAACGACTCGGTTGATGTAACGAGAGAATGAGTCTTTTTCGGCCCTCCCTCCCTTCCCATTCAGGGGGCTTATCTAAGACACATTTGTTTTGATATCCCTAAGTCAGCTACATCAGCGGCATCTCTCGATATCTGGAACGTTCGCCATCTTACATTTCACTTTGTCGTACAGTCAACCGCACATCCATTGACCATGGTAACAACTTGACTGTGGCAACACCTTTATTCCGTATCAGTAAGGGCGGTTTACGTAGCTCAAGTAATACTTGTGATGTGCGTTTGACAGTACCCCAGGGGCAATACCCGTATTTTTAAGAACGTTCGCATTCTAATCTCTGTCTCAATCTGTCAAAAATACCCCTTAAGTACCTACATTTTTGACAAGTTATTGACATTATTGTCGCTGAGATGAGATCGCGACTAGATTTGAACGTTTTTAATCACGAGAATTGATCTTCAGACATTTCTCAAACATGAAAATGTTACCTATATTAGATTAAGAACCTTCTGAAACACATATTTTTTGCAAAGAAAAATTATTCCTCTATAAATGTTGAGGATATGGTGAAGCAGGCCTCTTTAACCGTAATAAATATGTGCAATATAAGGCAATACTCATAGCTTGGGGTCCGCGAGCGGCGCGAGGCCGGCGAGCGCGGGCGCGGGCGCGAGCGCGGGCGGCAGCGGCTGCATGAGGTCCAGGCGCGCGTGCTCGCTGGCTATCAGAGCGCGGAGCTCGTCCTAGGGACGAAGTTCAGTTTTAAAATATAGTCCAAATTATCGGTTTCGGCTTCTAAAAGTTGCCGTTTCGCAAAGCAACCTCATACAGGCAAGCGCTAGAAGCGCTAAGAACCCCTTCTTAGCGCTTCTAGCGCTTGCCTGTCTAACTTATAAAAATCCAAAACGCCTCATAAAGCTAATGAGCTTGTTGGTTGCTTGTTGGTTTTTGAATGCAAAAACAGAAAAAATATTTAAGAAAAAACTTAGGGTAACTGAGTCCGCGCCTGAGGTAGCTGCGCGGTGCGGGAGGGGTGTGGTGTCGTGATGCGAGAGCTCAGTGATTCGTCAACTTGTGACAACTGAGACCTCTCCCACACCACACAGCTACTTCAGGCGCGGACTCAGTTAAGCGGTCGGCCTACAGGTCCAGTCACTTCTGTCCTTCGAGATAAAAATATTTATTATCTCTATCTCCTTTGCGTATTCGAACATTTTGTAAAACTTCATTGGTTAGCCATAGACTGTGGTTCAACGGCTGTCAACTGCTGTCACTGTACTGTATTTTTTCGGTAAACTGATTTTGTGGCGCGTATTTCGTATTCAGTGAATTTATAGGGTACAAAGTAATACAAAACACAATATTATAAGTAATATTATGGGGCGTTGCTGTGTATTAGGATGTATGAATCGCACAGAGCGCAAAAATGAAGACATTTCCTTTCATCAGTAAGTGAGCTTGTTTTTTTCCTTTGCAATGTTATTAAACTCATCATAGAATTAGTTCATTAAACCGAAAAATCGTTATTTCTACCCGTTATTATCTGACCCGGAGCAAAATACAAGCTTTTTTTTTTGTTATTGTTTTCTCGTATTACCAGACTACATTAGCTAGTACCAGTTGGCAATAGTTACCGCCATAGTTAAATGCATCTTCTTAAATTAATTGGGTTACCACCGATTTAGGGATACCAGTGCCCGGCAAGATTACCCATAAATATTCCTCACTACTATTACCGACCTATTATTAATATTTGTCACTTCTATCCACAGGACAACCCGGTTTAGCAGCCGACAACCTCTTAGATTGACGTGCCCTTCATTAAAAAAATGGTAGATCCGACTAGACCTAGATTAAAATATAATTTATATTTGACGCGAAGTGTTTTTTCAGAATTTACAAAATAATAACCAATTGAAATAACATGTATATTTATTTAAAAAATATAATTTCAATTTCAAAATAAACAACTTTTCATGAAGTATATTTTGACAGCTTTTTTACCCATCAATATGAGGAAAAAAATGATTTTTTTCGTGGACTGAGTTTTCAACGCTCTGCTTAGCGCCGAGAGTTGAAAATCCAATAGTGCTTTTTCAACGCGCTCAGACGAGAGTGCGCTCCAGTGCGTTGGATTCTCAACGCTCGGCTCCACACTGAGAGTTAAAACTCCAGTGCGCGATAAAACCACGCCGCGATATTTTTACTTCCGTGCGAACGTGGGCTTACTTAAATATGGTGCTGATCCTCTTAATTTTGTATAACCATACATATTTCTGCAGCAGTGCAGCGTTACTTCGTTCCAGTTTGGAGCGTACGAGTGCCAACGTAGGCACTTGAATCATTTCAGCTTTATCTTGTTTGCGATGCATAATATTCATTGTTCCCAGTGAACACACTATAAAGATAACTTCACACTTAAACAAAATTGCCTTTAAATAATACAAAAACCGACTCACCCCCCAACCAAGCCTATCAGCGAGATCCTGGCAGCCATCATCACAGTCACCGAGACGTGCTACATCCCGGACGGCTTCCTCGTCCAACTGTAGGCCTCCGGACATGACGCCCCACAGACGTAGCACCGGTGACCGCATGCCTGCCTTCTCGCGGTTTATTAGGAGACGGGGACACCAGTCAGGTACCCTAGAAAGGAGAGATGATCATATGAATTTATCTATTTCTTGGTAGTTTTAGCTGCGGACAAATTTGAATGAAATAAATAAATAACAGGTCCTAGGTCCACGCTTCGAGAATATAACACTGGAGAATGCACAATCATATTCTACACTTTTTTGTGGCTACATTGCAAAACAAAATGAGGCCCTCGGACGTCTTCGCAATTTATGTTACTACATTTCTATACCCGAATCGGTTTAGCGTGGCATTAGTGGTCATTGACCCACCTTCATTTTCTAGCGTTCTTTAGGGACATGAGGAACAGGGTGTAAAGTTCACTCATCCCTCATAGAAAAGGGAGGAGCCTCCGACCAGACGGGTGTCGTGTCTGGCGGGCAACTGCCCAGAGGTTGAAGTTGGGAGATTGTATACAGGACGGATTGACGTTTGAAATATGAGCAACCAATTTCCTTTAAACACAACCTTGCTGTACATCACACTCGTCCACAGAGTAGGCAACTCGTTCATGGGTCAATGTATACGCTTTTACAACAAACTTCCCATTGACATTCGAAACTTACCCATTAAACGACTTAAAAATTGTATTAAAACCAAACTTTGTAAAAAAGGGTACTATAAAATTTCTGATTATTTAGAAGATAAAAAAGCTTGGGATTGAGCTGCTCGCTCTGCTAAACCTTGTGATAAAACCATAAAACTTGACATTAGAATTATTTAGTAAAATCATCAAAATATACCAGTTTTATTTAAACATTCATATTATTGAATATTACATTCAAAATTACATGATTACTTTGTAAAGTATTATATTTTTTAATTACCTATTGTGAATGTGAGGACTATGTGGATTTTTTTATTTTTAATGTTTTTTTTTGTTTTCTCTACTCATTTTTTTAATTTCCTTTCTCAGATAGTTTTAATAATGGTCTGACTCTGAGCTCCTTATGTTCTGAGTTGAGCTCCACGATTACTGACAAATGCTTGCACTGACTGGACAGGTCCACTCAAATCTGTGTGGTTCTTTTCTCAAAAGACCATTTCAGACACTCAAAATCAAAATCAAAATCAAAAGTCATTTATTCAAACTAGGCTGAGAATCAGCACTTTTCGAACGTCAAAATTACATAAGACAGTCCCCCAAAACGCCCACCCTTCACCACTTCCTAGTGCGTTAGCTGGGAAGAAGAAGTGGCGCAACAAACTCCCCAGCTGCACAGCTGTCTGTTCAGTTAAAAGAACAAAAAGAAGATTCTATATAATAGTATTCAAAATAATTTACATTAAGCAACACAAAACATAATTTAAATTATTAGCCATATATAAGCTAGCACACGCCAATATACCGAACAAAATCATCGAGAACTATACTCAGGCAGAAATAAAAAACAAAACGTAAACAGAACTTAATATCTTAATAAAAGCCACCAGGCATAAAGGGCGTGCCCGCTTACATATAGTTGTAACTGGAAGTTATAAATGATAAACTAGGACCATCGAGGTAAAATAAATAAACAAACAGTTAATTACTAATAGTAATAAATAATATGATCAATTGTCGAGGTCACTAGCTAACCACATATTGCAATACAACTCATAAAAAAACAGTGTGATGAGTAGATTTTGTCAAAAATAAATTAAAATAACTTGACTTAAAATGTCAACAATAATTAAATTTAAATAATTTGACTTTTATAGTCAAATAAATTAAACAATTACTTATATAAACTCATATAACTTGTCAATACGTAAGCTGGAGAAAGAACATAAACATTGTCTTGAGTTAACTACAGCGACCAACTATTCTTATCATTTAAGTAGTTGTTGATAGAATAGTATGCCTTTGAACAAAGCTTGGATTTTACTTTCGTTTTAAACGCATTAAAAGGCAAATCTACCAAAGAAGAGGGTAGCTTGTTATAAAAAGTTATACCAAGCCCAACAAATGAGTTATGAACTTTATGAAGCCGGTGAAAGGGAGCTCGTAGTTTGTCCTTATTTCTAGTGTTAACATTGTGAAAATCACTGTTTTTAGTGTATAAGTGTATATTTTGCCTAATATATAAGATATTGGCGAAGATGAATTGAGATGCCACCGTGAGGATACCAATATCTTTGAAAAAATCTCTTAGAGAAACTCTGGCACCTAGCTGGTAAATAGCTCGAACAGCTCGTTTTTGAAGGACAAATATATTTTGAATATCAGCAGCTTTGCCCCACAGCAGAAGACCGTAGGACATAACGCTATGAAAATAACTAAAATAGACTAAACGAGCTGTATCGACGTCAGTGTATTGTCTTACTTTCCTGACGGCGTAGGCGGCGGAACTGAGCCTTCCCGCTAGGCTCGATATATGTGGGCCCCACTGAAGTTTGGCGTCTACTGTTATGCCCAGAAAAACTGCCGAATTTACGGATTCAAGCACCTCTTTATCTAAGACGATGTTGGGACCTAGATTTCTAACATTAGGTAGGGCGAACTTTACACATTTCGTTTTCTTAGCATTGAGAACTAGGTTATTTGTCTAGTGTTTGAACTAGGTTACTAATCTACATGGTACTCATATGGCTTGACCAAGATTATGTCTGGACTTTAAAAGAGACTGTGACCTCTGAGTTTGTTTCGGCCTTTCTTCTCAGAGTAGTCGGATAGGAAACGCCGAACTCATCTAGCAAATTTTAATTATATTTTTTTTTTAATGACGTGTAAAAGTGATTCCTATATCCTATTTCTAGAATAAACAATTTCATTTCATTTCATTTCATTTAAATTTAAAAAAATCCTGTAAAAAAATCCTTGTGGCCTGGGTCTTGTTATTGGGCCTACAAACGTAGAATACGGTCCCACGGATCCGCCATTTTCGTATGTTGAACCTTCTGCCGAACACCCTGTATATGTCCATCGCGCGGTAAACTCTAATTGCGCGATGCAGGATTTGTGTGACGTCAGGTCTTTGATGCGTAGTTCGCATGTGGCGAGTGTATATTATGCCGCCACAGTTCTTTATTTAAAAACTGAAATAAAGTCCGTTAACGTAATGAATCAATATCTATCGTGATATTCAACATGTTCCAATAACGAAAAACCATCCATAGTGTATTGTTTGGGTTCCTACGGAGATATTAGGGAAAGGGCAATGACCAATATTGCCACGCTACAGCGATTCGGGTATAGCAGTAACATACAGTGAAGAGAAAATATTTGGATAGTAAAGACAAAAATCATAATAAATAAAAATAAAAAATGTGTGCAATTCATACGTGGTAGAAATGAAACCTTCAAAAATTTTGAGCCGTTTTGGCACGCGCCGGGGGGTGGGGGGGACTATAGCGGTTAACAAACGTACAACGCTGAGGCCCAAGCAAACTCCCACTATGCCTTGGTAAACAGGTGGTGTAGGTGGAGGGGGTACGAAGCAGAACACAAAGAGAACCACGAATATAAGAAACACTGTATAATACTTCCTATCTCATTTTCTTTCTCATTAAATCTTATGAATTTATGTTGATTTTTCGTTTCATCGATTTCAAATCACAACGATGCTAAAGAAGTTTTCACTTAAAAAAATACTTACATATCAATAAGCGACGCGAAAGGCTGTACTTCCAGTGAGGATCCCATGATGATGAGCATGTCACACCGCTGGAAGTCTTCCTGAAGGCACCGTTGGAAGCGGTCAGGCAGGCTCTCGCCGAAGAACACAATGTCGGGCTTCACTACGCCCGGGCAATCCGTGCAGATCGGGATTTGATCCGCAAATATGCGCTCTGGAATAAAATAAAATTATAGTTCATAAATACATAGCATAGTTTACTTAAATTGAATTTGATTCCTTACAGTTAGATAACGGTCAGAGCAACTGTGCGAGGCTTACAGAGAGAAGGGGGAAGGTGCAGAACCGAACTGGGAAACTGCAGCTTAGGACATTATTTAGAATGTTAGATAATATGCAATCAAATATATTGTACAGTGGTTCATTCATTGGTAATTAACCACTGTAACTAATATATACACTGTGTTGTGGGTTGCAGCTGAAAATCAGCGTCAGGTGGTACACTTTGTGTTGCCATCTGACATTTATGCTGAGCTGAGGCCCTATTGGCATTATAATAATTGTTTTTTGTATTTTTTTTAGTTATAAGGTGTATTTTTTTTTTGTTATAGGGTGTATTTTTCAGCTGTAATGCCAATAAACGTTTTTCTTTCTTTCTAGAAGACTGTGTAATGTATTCATGTTTATTTTGTTTGTTTGTTTGTTTGAGCAAACATCTTCCAAAGTGCAGAACCACAGCTTGAGATATGAAGATTGATTTTCGAAGCTCTATTCTGATCACATCACTCAAGACTCAAGCAATACCTCAAACTAGTTTCAACCAATCAAAAGGCTTTAAACTAGTTTAATGTACCTAATGCTGTAGTTTTGATTGAGGTTCTGTAATGCTTCGTGCAGACTAGCGCGACGCGACACCGGTTATTGTTATACCGTGAACTTTTCTTAGAAATTGTATTGTTCGAGTCGCGTCGCGGTGGTCTGCACGAGCCTTAATACGGTAAGGACCGTTTTAAGGCTCGAAGCAATGGCTTTCATTTTGACACATCAACAACATTCATTGCGTTATTTACGTTGTCCAGCAGACAAATTTTTCGAACATGAAGCGATGGATTAGCAATATCCTTCAAAATCATTCAGATGACGAATTTATGATGCTGGTTTGATTCAGCAAGCTTAATATTCTGTACTTAGAAAAAGATATAAATACTAGAGTCCAGGTAATAACTTTCAAAACTCAATAAATATTACCTTTAACATATTCAAGACCGTATTCCTTCCGGCATTCGAGACAGTGCGAGGTGTAGAAGGTGCCGTGGGCCTCCACTAGCTTCTCCTCAGGAATGCCGGCGCCTCGCTCCAGTGTGTCAATGTTCTGGGTGTAGTGCCGGAGTAGAAGACCTGGATAATGAGCATATGATACAGTTAGAGATGAACATTTAAACATTTAATTTAAGATAGTTAATTGACTCAGGCGTGACTTTGCAGAAATCCATTATAAAATACAATAGACGACGTATATTTAGTTCCCTAATCCGCTTAACTGTTCTTAAAGAGTCACCTCTCAACGAGGCCTCCGGATGACGATTGACTTATTGCGAACCCGGACACGACATGTTGACACGTCACGCGTCGAGAGCAGTGTCACACTGTGTGTTTATACTGCTCTCGACGCTTGACGTGTCGTGACGGATTAGGTTACTAAATATACGTCGTCTATTATATTTTACATTTAATTTAACTAAACAGTTGAACTCATTCAACTGCTTAACCACGGATGAAAACAGATGGGTCACTCCGCAGTTTAGGTATGAAGCTACAAGTACGCGGCGGGCCCGTCTTGTCGGGCCAATTCAGTAAGTGTAACGTAGTCAGAAGATCTAAGAGTTACGCGATAGGAAGAGAGACAACTGAATATACGAGGGGTGTTCAATAAATAGTGAGAATGAGTAAGACGCAATTATCTTTTATTATATGTTATTTTATTTTTCGACGTAGTCACCTTTCAGGTTTATACACTTTGTATATCTTTTCTCTAATCCTAAAATTCCCTTTCTAAAAAAATCTTCTTCCTGATCCCTTAAAAAAACATTTACGGCGGCGACTACTCCGTCATCATCTTCGCATTTCTGGCCCCTGAGATGTTCCTTTAAGCGCGGAAATAGGTAGAAATCACTAGGAGCAAGGTCCGGTGAATATGGAGGATGTTCCATCAATTCGAAGCCAGCTTCTTGAATGGCAGCCATCGCAACTCTGGACTTGTGCGCAGGGGCGTTATCTTGGTGAAACAAAACAACTTTAGCGAGTTTGCCACGCCGTTTCTTTCGTGTTTCCTCACGCAACTTTGTTACTTGTCCTGCGTACATAGTCCCCGTAATAGTGGCTCCATGATTAAGATATTCGATCATTACCACCCCTTGGCTGTCCCAGAAAAGAGAGCCCATGATCTTTCCGGCGGATGGAATCGCCTTAAATTTCTTTGGAGTTGGAGATGACGGTCGCTTCCAAGTCATGCACTGTTGTTTCGTTTCCGGGTCATAATGGTGAAGCCATGTTTCGTCCATAGTTATGAATCGAGCCAAAAATCGGTCAGGATCTTGTTGTAACAAATCCAAACAGCTTTGTGAAATTCTCAGTCGAGTAAGCATTCTGGGCACCCAGCGCGCTGACACTTTTTTCATACCCAAATGGTCGTTTATAATATTATGGACACTTCCTATCGAAATCTTTACTTCTTCGGCTATAAAACGAACAGTAACACGACGATCCGCCAAAACAATATTTTCAACTTTTTTAATCATTTGTTCAGTCACTGCCGATATGGGGCGTCCCGTTCGTGGGTCGTCGTTAGTGAAAGTTCTTCCTCGCTTGAACTCAGCACACCAACGCGCAACCGTAGAATATGGAGGAGCATGAACCCCTAATGTTGCTCTCAAGTCTTGATTTACCTGCTCCGTTGTAAAATTTTTCAAGCAGAGATATTTTATTACCGCGCGAACTTAAATTTTATCCATTTTTAAGAACACTTTCCGAAACGACGCATACAATAGACTTCTAGTTTTAAAAAACAAAAGAGAATTCATTGCTTTTTTTATTATCATCTTAACTAATGTCTGGGCTATGCCTGCCAGTATTTATTTATTTTTCTTTCCAAGGAGAATGTATCGCATTCTCACTATTTATTGAACACCCTTCGTATCTCTAGGGCTGTGCAACCTGAACTGCACTTATTGTGTCGCAGCAAGAGTCACTTTTTTATTTAATTATTTTACAGATTGTGCCATCTATATTAATCTGTACTTTAACTAACGAATTTTCAAGAAACGATAAGACTCGGTGTGTATCGGCATTATAACAGCAACATACTGACCATAAAAGGAATTATTTGGTACTCTGTTGATGCTGGCAAAAAATGGCTCTTAACTTTATACTGTTTTTGAGCTGGTGCCAAAAACGACTAAATAGTTACATCGTCAAAGGATGAGCAGCAGTATTTTCTTGAGTCTTCTCAGCAGTGGATTTTATTATCAAATAGCTGCGCCCCGCGGTTCCACCCGCATAAGTCTCGATCCCGGGGGAATATCGGGACAAAAAGTATCCTATGTCCTAATCCAGGTCATGGTCTACCCATGTGCCAAATTTCATCCAAATCTGTTCAGCCGTTTTAGCGTAACAAACAAACAACATATTTTCAAAAAAATAACTTATTTTCCCATTTATAATACACTTCACACATTCAACACACTCACGTAGACACAATCTAACACTTCCTTAATACATAACAACTGCATACGCTTCATCAACTTTCATTACTATCATCACTATTATTAAATAAGTTAGTTTTTATTATTATTATTTCAGCTCTTATTGGTATTCTCTTATTTTTTTTTTGTTTGTTTTCTTTTGTTTCTAAGATTTTATTGTACAGGATGGATCAACACACATCTATTTATTGTTATTGTTAATTAACTGTGTTTAAGACCCCCATGGCTGATCACTGTCTCTTAAGATACAGGGTTACCTAGTTTAAGAGGCAGGGTTATAATACTTGAGTTTAGATTTAACATAGAACCAGATTTATACAATGTGTAGTACCTATTTCATAAGGAATCACCTAGGCTCCCTCATCCTAGGATCTGTATTTTTGTTTTTATGGCAAATAAAATGTATTATTATTATTATAATGCACTCTCTAAAGTTGTGCATTGGTTTAATATAAATAATCTCCTCCTGAACGAAAAAAATACTAAACTCATTAAATTTTAAACGTCCCCTCACGGCGTTGCCACTCACATCTACCTTGTAAATACCTTTTGTTAGTCGCCTTTCACTCATCCTGTCAACATGACCAATCACCAAACCACCTAACCTAACCAAACCACCTAAGCATACTCTTTTCAATTACAATACTACAACACGTACACACAACACAACCCTACAACACTCATTACTACACTTGTAATGTAATGAATAGAACCCTAGGAAAAAAATATATTTTTCTGTTAGTTGGCATTGGTACTCAACTTACATTAATATGAATTTTCAATATATTAAAATTCTTTACCTTTCTCATGTAAAAGCCTGATAAAGTAATGTGAAAGTGTTGGTTTGAATCTTCCAGGGTACAGTTCCTTTGCTAGCATAAAGAATGGCTTTGGATTCTGTCTGAAGAAGTTGATCTCGAATATTGCTTGTGGTTCCGGAAGGTCATACTTCTGCAGGTTGTGGTACAGACCAGTTTCAGGACTACGGAAATCAGGGATGCCAGCAGCTATAATGAAAAAAAAAAACAATAATTATGGTAATATTGTGTATTATTTCGGACTAATTTTTGATATATGTGGTGAGCAAATATTTATTTGTTTGAACATAAAACGGCTATAGGCCATTATTTCATTAGAAAAGCCAATTGGCTTATAATTAATTATCTATGTTAATAAATTTATTATTATTATTTATTGCTATCTAACAATAACGGGCTAATATTCAGTTATTATTTTACCGCTGGATGATGACAATTCTCTCTAAGAATGAGAAATTTGTGGAGACATAAAATTACAATTGTTTATCTATTTTTTAAATTGCAGAATGGCATACTATCTCTCTAAATGGAAAGCGATAGATGAGGTCTACGATGGAACAAGCGTGCCCAGAAGATGCCTGTTCACTTTTGTTTTGAAGGCAGACGGGTTATACGTGCAAAGGAACACAGACGCTGGCGCTTCCGTCTATCTATTAATAAAAATCATCTCTTTTATTTATAACATAATTTTTTGTTGCTAGAACAATCCAGAATTTGATTAACTTGATTCAATTGATTATAAAACATACCTATTACTAATCAGGGATGTACAATGTATCTACCAAGTATTATAACACTAATAAGCTAATGACTGAACTGTAAAGTTTCCATCAAAACATTATATTACACTAGTCTGACCTTGTTGGTGTAAACAATGACATGTTAATTTTCCAATGAACATTTTTATTGTAAAAAATTCCATAGTGTGGTATTTTTATAGACCTATAATAGATTTGGTATTAAAGTTGTGTTATCTTTATTCTAAGATTTTTTTTGTTTTAAATAGGTACTGTGTCATAAAATGGCTGTAAAAACAGCATAATTTTATTATTAGATTGAAAAACTTTGGCTAGATCTATATTTTGATGTATAACAGTTTGTGAAGTAATGAAATAATTAACTGCTAGGAAAGACCACAAGAAATTAAATTATTGCTTAATCTCAATTAGGAACGGCTAATATTTTACAACAAAACAGCATAATCAGAAATTATTATGATAAATGTAGTCAAACCAATATTTTATACAAAAATGTAATCAATAAATGCAAAATGGCAGTTCTCTAATACCAGTAGTGGTGTTAAATGTATGAAGAGTTTGCGTTGAAAAATTCAAGCAGGACTTATAAATAAACAATATGAAGTCAGTGACCTGTTGTAACTAAAGAACAGATAATCCTCAAAAATTTAATTATAAGTTCTCATTTCCAAAGAACAGTATCAGAAATTTAATATTGCAGAAATAAATAATTATGTTATTTCTTAATTGTACCATATTCGCAATAACCAAAGTGGTTTCATGGTTTTTGTTATTATGATGAGTAAATAAATAATAAACAATAATATTATTCAATTCCTCTACAGTGGATCATTCATTCATTTAATTTAGCTCTAATTTGTACTTACATGTCGAAATACCAGCCCCGGCAAGAGTGATAATGTTTTTACAACGTTCGGTATTTATCCACTTCACTACCCCGTCCAAGTTTACTTCCTCAAGGACTTGGCTGGAAGGCGCAGTGATTTCGGGCGGTTCGTAAAATCCCAGTTTCTGAGCCAAATACCGACGAATTGAATCCACGTCCAAGTCCCTTATACGAGCACCTATGCTCTCCATTGGATTTGGCGGGACGGGTGGGACGCTCGGCACAGGCCTATCTACAGGGTCATCACCTACAATCATACCAACATATTCTAATAATAACACGATATATCGATCCCACAATGTTCCACATGCAACAATAGCTCACCATCACTCTTTCCCGGCGGCGAATTTGCAGACATTTTGCGTAAATAAATGGAATTGCGACTCGAAACCTTTGTCCACTTTTGCCACGGTTTATTTGACAGATAGGGAACGCGCATTCTCGAATATAGTTAGAGTTCGAATGCTATAATGACGAAATGTTATTGGTTATCTAAAATAGCATAGTTATTTATAACATGTACTTTGTTCGATGTGCATTGCTAATCAAGTGCCTGTAATTCTATAACTTATATAATATTCTTATTTCTATAATCAAAAAGTTAAATTAACACATAAATATGTAGGATAACCATTCGAGACTGAGCATGTTCAGTTCCAGGTGCTCTCGTTTACTAACTTCGTAAACAGAAAATAAATACTAGTGATGTGAAGTGGATTTGACCTCAGAGTAATATGTTAGTTATTACTGTGAGGATTTGTTAATAACGCAAAAAGAAAAAAAATCTGATACAATACTGTTGTTATTTTTTATTGCTTAACTTTTTAGGCATATTTTAAGTAATTAGAATGAATAATTTGCACAAATCGTATAAAAATAAAATAAACAACTTCGACGACGGTGTAAATGCCGATTCCCATCAACATGCCTGAAAATCCACCAATACTACCTGAAACAATGATTAATATTGAAAATTATCTTTTAATTTATCATTTGTTAATAATCTATTCATCATCTGATTCCTCACTTAATATCTCGAACCAGTATGAAATAACATCAAGACGATGCAAAATTCCTTCGCTTGTGGGCTGGTAAATGCGAATAATGCATTTGTCTGTGAGATTCACACCTTCACTGCCAAAAAATCAAAAAGATAAAAACTCGTAGGTATCATTAACTCAATACTAAAATGAAATTAAAAAGTATTTTTATCGCTCGTCATTCGTGTTTTAACTTGTAATGCATTGCATTATCGGACTATTTGATAGTGCGTTTTATAAATTCACCAACATAAAACCGTTTCTAAATCCTCTATTTCTCGTTGGTCCATAAGGAATCGGTATTTTGAAAGATTTTGTAAAGTGCTGTGTTAGCTCGCAGTCTGGCAAACATAAAGGGCAATACAAAGAATCAGCAAGCTCTTGTTCCAATCCCTCCGTATCTTCTGTATCGAAAGGATATAAATATTGCAGTTTTTCTATAAAAAACACAATTTTTTGTTATTGTATCTGTTGATAATATAAATGGATTGTAAGGTTTGCGCATTCAGTACGAACCTTTGTATTTATTGAGACATTTTAAATTCTTTAAAGTGCAGGTACTAGTATGTGTAGAAATGCCAGTGGGCAAAAAATACGGCGTACATTTGCATAAGGACTGTACGGATTCAATCCGACACTTGATAATGCAAGCGCTGTAAGAATACATGTTCTTAAACTCCTTGGCATATTCGTTGTGGAAGAGGCATTGTCTCTGTAAAAGATGATTATGTCGGTAAGAAAATATTGACAAACAATTTGAGAATATGTTTGTGTCAAACCCCCGTCCTCTGTGCTCGATGTTTGTTGGTAGAGTGCGCGCAAGATAAGTCAGCGCGCTGCTAAAATCGGAACTAATCGTATACCGCCGCGCCGTCTTGTCATTTTTAAGTAAGGTTGAATTAAGTATAGAATTATTCTAATTAATTAACATAAATTATAAATATTAAGTTAATATTACAGTTTAGAATTAAACACGCCATGCCACCAGTCGCGCGCAGACTTATTTTGCGCGCACTCTAGTTCCTAGCGGCTAGCATAGGCCAAAGACAATAATATTCTCGAGTAAACAAAATTCTACTGACTGCATCACCTGTCGTGATATTCTAGGCCTCTAAAAAATATAACGTGTACAGTACAGTCTCAACAGTTATTTAAATTCATTCATTTTTAATCTAGTAATTACCGTTTTTAACGGATATTTGCGGACTTCAGCTGAAGCAACTTGTTTAATGGACTTTATTTGAAAGTATTCCGCTTGGTTTGGCTGAACTATACGCTGCAGCACTCTCCCGCCAGTCATATCAGCGAAATGGGTCGGATCGAATATAAGAAGCTGAAAAAGATATTACTCAGGTATGACTAACAGGCTTTTTTATTACAAGTAATATCCACTGAAAAACCTGTTACATGTAAAGCAAAAACTTTTCCCAACACTATTACAAGTATTCCGTATAATCTGACAAGTGGCGCGCATGTATACAAATTCAAAATAATGATGAATTTGAAAGGAGGTAGGTAACTAAGCTGGATTTTGTAAGATAATCTAAATATTAGGTACTTAACTTACTTCAAATCCGTTCCTGTAACCTAATGGGTATGCGTAATCGTCTAGCATAGAGTCAATAATCACGGCCAAACCGTTGTTTGAACCGGGCACTATTTGTCTCCTTATCTCCTCTATGGTTCCATGAGGCCTCATAAAGAAAAAGATGGTTTAAAACCGTGCATTGAAATACTTATCTATAAATTAATGCCTTGCCATAAGAGGTCTTTAAAAATGTTACTTAAAATTATTAATATCGTAGGGCCAACAAAAATCAAAACACATTACACACGACACGATACCTACTACATCGCATCGTGGTACGTTGCGACATCGTGTGATGATGTGTCGTGACTTGTGAAAATTTATTACGTGTATCGTAAAAATGTACGGTATTACGTCGCATCTTTGCACGTTGCGACCGACGTTGTTACACGGACATGTTTTAAATAAATATTTTTTATTGATGATACAATTTTTTTTACCGTTTACACCATTTTTTTTCTTTTTAAAACAATTTTGAAAGACTAGTTAGTATCAATAAAAATAGTTGTATAAACATGTCTGACGTCGTATTGTGTGTTTTGGCCCTGAAATTTTTCTTCAACAATATATCGAACGTCCCCCGAAAGTCCCACTGGGCTATCACTGCTCCCTTGTTACTTATGTTCTTCTTAACTGTCTTCACCTTTCTAACTAAATGAACGACTCCAAAAGTGCCTTCACCTGAACAGTTAATGTCTGCGAAGACTAAAGGCTCGTGCAGACCAGCGCGATGCGACTCGAAAAAAATACAATTTCTAAGAAAACTTAATGGTGGCACTTCACATCGCTATTCGTGTTCGCGTATTCGTATTATTTGCTCAAATACGACGATATAAAGTTACTCTATCCGCCTCTATTTGCATATTTTTCACGAATAAGACGAATTCGCAAATAGGTACACGAACACGCGTCCGCATGGTTGTCGGGTTTTGGTCACATTATATCAAAGGATTGCGAATATACCGAATAAGTTCGTTTACCGTCCACACATGGCATGCTTACTAGACTGCGGTGTTTTATCTACGCATAACATGTATTGGTAATTAATAATACAGAGAAACTAAAAAGATAGCAAACATTTCTTGAATTTTCGGCATATTCCATGTTCATAACGATGTGCGGACGGTGTGTTCGAGTTATTCGGACTTCTACACTATATCGCCGTATAAAACACAGTTAAAACGCGAATACCGAATAGCGATGTGAAGTGCCACTGTGGCGGCATCTACAATCGCCACATGCGAACTACGCATCAAGGATCTGACGTCACACAACATCCTGACGTCACTCAAATCCTGCATCGCGCAATCAGGGTTTACCTCGCGATGGACATATACACAATCTCCCAACTTCAACCTCGGGCCCGCCAGACACGACACCTGTCTGGTCGGAGGATCCTCCCTTTTCTGTGGTGGATGAGTGAACTTTACACCCTGTTCCTCATGCCCCTAAACCACCATTACGATAACAATAACCGGTGTCGCGTCGCACTAGTCTGCACGAAGCTTTATTGCCATACCTGTCTGCAGAATCGTAATCCAGCACGTAATTGAAGGCGCAGCAGTGTCCGAGAATAGTTCTTCGTACGCGGAAGATGCTGTTACAATCTACAACATTGCCAGCCCACATACATTTGACCAGCATCTCTTCACAGCTCGGTGCCAACTGGTAAAAATACCATGAATGTAGTTAGTAATTTTATGGCACCTACTGCTGCATTTGAGTCTCCACACCATGGGTTTCCAACGAGTGGGGCGCGCTCCACTTGGCCGCGTAGACTGACCCAAGGGGCAGCCCTTGGGTCAGTCTACGCGGCCAAGTGGAGCGTAGTGCCTCCAAAAATAAACTGTATATTTATTCAATTTTATAATACTTAGGTTCTGTAAAAGAAGGCAACTCCGGGGCGTAGTTAGTTTAGGGGTTGAGAGCGCGACGTCTGTCGCTCCCCACACATCAGGACCCGAGGTGGCGGCGCGTAGTGTTCCACGCACACTGTCCAAACACCTCACTCCCCCCCTAAACCGAGGAGGCCCGCGGTGGCGGGCCGGCACCAGCCGGAGGTTGCGGAAGATTTTTAAGTTCCCGCGACCCCCGGCGTAAGTGTGAGTTGGAACACCTCACACTTACGCCGTGGTTTTTAGTCAGTAAGAGTCTAACAGACCCCTCTGCCCGCCTCAGGGTGGAAGACATCCATGAGGATTTTCCACCACGGGAAACAAAAAAAAAAAAAAAGGGGTTGAGAGCGCGATGTTAAAAGGTTGGGAACTCTTGCTCTAAACAAATCCATTGGTATAGCTACACCTACCTAATAATAGAATAGAAGAAGGATTAGGGCACCATCTCCACGGGCGAGTGTACCGCGGCGAAAGTCTCGCCGTGCCATCAAATTCTCGCCGCGATGATACCGCCGTTGAATCATAAGTATCTATTGAGTTTGGCTAGGCGTGTTCGCGATACTCTCGCAAGTGGAGATGGCGCCTTAGTTTAAGGCCGTCTTTCAAAACTTTGGGAAATAGTCATTTTAGGAGCACACGAGCACACTTTGTAAAGCCTCGTGCAGACTAGCGCAACTCGACGGCGCGACGCGACTCGAACAACACAATTTCTAAGAAAACTTCACAGTATAACAGTAATCGGTATCGCGTCGCGCTAGTCTTCACGAAGCTTTATGCAACAGATTTTTTTTAAACACACCGCTTTCATAAGTTCCACTGTTTGATCGCGGTACGGCCTCAAAGAGAATAGTTCCATCAGCTTGGCCTGCCCCCAAGACTGCTCGTAAACGAAGTCTATCAATCTCCCCATGTCCTGGAGGAAATACTCCAGATTTGTGAGGGTAGTGTTCAGTTTTTTCAGTTTGGGATACCTTAAAGTTTAATTACAATTCAGATTACAAACATAAACACACGCCTACTTCATAATATGGGGGTAGGCAGTAACTATAGAACGCCACCTGATAAGCTTCTTACATACTTAGGTACTCGCTTCGTTTACTTTTGCTATTCTATGAAGTTCACTTGTAACCTCAATCAAGTGAGCACACAGTTCGAAAGCAATCTCATTTTTTTTTTAAGTAAATCAAAATATTTTATTTCACATAAACCTACAAGGGCACTTATGAAACGTCAGAAGCTAGGTGCACGGTTCCAATTGGTCGTTTCCTATGGAGAAGAGCCGGCAAGAAACTCCACGGTAACTCTTTTAAAAGTAAATGGTTTTACAGTGTTAAAAGGTATGAGAGGACAGTGTAGGCATATCAACAAGTACCAGGTACTTAGCAAAATATAAAATGGTCCACAGATCTACAGTCTGTTAAGACTACAACGTTCACACATTCACAAATAACAGTACTGTACCCTGTGGTGCCGGTGTTCCGTGTGGTGCCGGACGTAAAGAATTATACCACCATCCCATTTCTTCCCGTGGGTGTCGTAAAAGGCGACTAAGGGAAAGAGAATGGGCAGCAGCGTCCTCTATGCATTTTAACACCATACTGCGATCGCCAACCCGCCTGCCAAAAAAATGCTGCAAAAAATCAACTGTTCCCTACATTTATGTTCGCATATCTCGTCGAAATGTAGGGAACAGCTGATTTTTTTCCCGATTTCGTCGTTGGTCCCATAGTGAAAGTTGTTCATAATGATGAGTACAATGACCCCTTAAGAGGTTTAGTATAAACAAAAACTAAGGTTGTATAGCTGGTCATACACGCGCGCCGGTTACAAGTACTACGCGCCTGACCTTTCTGAAGAACATCTTCAATTAGGTCACGATAATTATGACCTCCTAGGGCGTTCCCTCCCGGTGTTGCCATGCCACTCACATCCCTTTTTAGTCGCCTCTCATTCATCCTCCCAACATGAAGAAACCAGATTAAAGGTGGTTTAAAGTATTTGCTCCGTTTCCTCCGTCAGGCCGAAACAAGCTGACCTAAGACGTTTCGCAATGGATAGGGTATTCATCTAAGGTAATACATATAGTACCTACTTACATTTCTACCGTCAGTTTCTTCAAAGCTTTTCTGCTGATCCTGTTGACGTTACACAAGGCTACAGCTGGGAAGTCAATGTCCTTGATAGGGAAAGTAAAGGACTCGCCAGTGACCACTAACGGCTTCGTCAGCGTCGCCATCCAGGTGTACTGCAGAAAGTAGATCACGACGCCGAGGAATGAAAGTAGTAATCCTAACCAAAATAATCTGGAACAACGAGACTTTTAGACGAGTAGTATTTCAAATCAGTTTTTGGGGACACTGGGTTAATGTCACTCAATTCGCAGACACTGCTGCAACTCCCGCGAGCCAAACGTCACCTCTACGGCAATGTTTCGAATCTGCAGAAAATACATTTTAGGGGAGCGTTTTGAAAGTAAACATCAATGATAACGTTTTTTTTTTTGCAACAGGTACCTAATAAAGGTACCGCGGTACATTTGATTTTCAAAACGGTACTTTTTTATATTATCAACGGATTGTTAATATTTTACAAGGATCAGAAATAAATGCACTGTATTCGTAAGTTTACATCATCCATCATACATAGAAGTTAATAGATATTTATTCATACCCTGGCAAACTTACGAAAGTGGTAGTTTCATTACTAAATAATACTAGGTAACATAATAAAAATATCCAATTGACACTTCGGTGACGTAACGAAAGTACCACTTTCGTAAGTTTGCCAGGGTATGACTTCTTTTATTTTAAATTTACTACGATAAAACACCATACGAGAATATCGTAAGTTTACTATGGGTGCATTAACATACAACGCAGATTCGAACAATTTGAATTCTGTAACCGTCAGAGTTAAAAATCTTTTTACCAAAAAAAAAACAACCGACTTCCGAAAAAAAAACACTACAAAGTGAAAAATAAGTTTAATTTCGGAAGTCGGTTTTGAATTTTCGTTTTATTGCCACCGACTTCCGAAATTAAACTTATTTTTCACTTTGTAGTGTTTTTTTTCGGAAGTCGCAATCCGGAAGCATACCCTTTCAAACAAAAAAAGAATTTTCAAAATCGGTCCACAATTGACGGAGAAATCGACGGACATACATAAAAAAACACATCTCCCATACATTCCGTATGGGAGATCATGTTTTTCAAACTGCAAATTTAAGTTGGTTGATTATTCCTCGTTAACCTGTACAGCATCTCAGCTCTCATATTTTTCCTTTTAATTTCGTTATATATACATATATACTACTGCTGTGAATTTTTTCAAAAGTTCAAGTACAACCATTTAGCTAGAAGGCCCCCCCCCTTCTAGCTAAATGGTTGTACTTGAACTTGGACACTTGACTAACAAAAAATTTCAGTTAAAAGTTTAATATTTCGCAAACGCATCCCTGAATCCAAAAAATGGTTTTGAAAAACTCACAAGATTTTTGAAAGAACTTTCTAACGATACTCCACAACATGGGGTGGATGAGGAAAAAAAAAAACATCCCCACTTTACGTGTAGGGGAGGTACCCTAATTCTTTTTCTTGATTTTATTTGACCAATTTGTCGGCATGATTAATATATGTTTACATATGCCAAATTAAACCTTTCTAGTACTAACCGTCTCTGAGCTAAGCCGCGGACAGTCTGACGGACAGACAGACAGACAGACGGGCATGGCGAAACTATAAGGTTTGCTGGTTTACTACGGAACCCTAAAAACGGTGTGTAGTAGCACATTAATTACAGTTTTTCATCAAAATGTCGATTTCACTGAAACTGCAGATTTGCAGTGGAGGTGACGCAGTTTTCCTAACCTGAAAAGCGCCAAGACAATGAAACCAGTTGGTCCAAGTCAACCTTTACAGAAAGGTTGACAGAAAGGTTGAGGTTGGCTTTACAGAAACTTTGATTCTGGGACACAAAGAACAGCCTTTGTGTCCCAGAATCAAAGTTTCTGTTGCTTTTAATTTTGACACATTGTTGGCAGTTGCAGAACAGAGTCAAAGAACACTTCAGCCTTGCTGCATGCTTTGAGCCAACGTGCTGCTACAAATGGCGACATTAATTTAACACACGGGTAGGGCTAGTGGCCAATAATCATCAAAATCTATATATATAAAAGAAAGTCGTGTTAATTACACTATTTAGTAGGGTAGGTAGGGTAGGTAGGGTAGGGTGGGTAGGTAGGGTAGGGTGGGTAGGTAGGGTAGGGTGGGTAGGTAGGGTAGGTAATAATAATAAAATAATTTATTTGCGTAAAACATGGTATACAATGGTGTTTAGCATGGGTTAGAGTGGCACAAACATGTTTAGCTACGATAAAACATAACATGCAAAAATTGAATGTCACAGGGTAGGGTAGGTAGGGTAGGTAGAGTAGGTAGGGTAGGTAGGGTAGGTAGGGTAGGTAGGGTAGGTAGGGTAGGTAGGGTAAGTAGGGTAGGGTGGGTAGGGGTGGGTAGGTAGGTAGGGTAAGTAGGGTAGGGTAGGTTTAAAAAAATATATTTGATTGATTGCGGAACAAAGTTCGCCGGGTCAGCTAGTATAAAATTTAAAAAATAAGTTAATTGAAATTTTTTAATTTTCTAACGCTCGCCGACCTAAGGCTCTCCCTTTCCTTCAATTCGCCTTCTTCGTTTACCTTGCACGTTATTTGTTTTATTTTCATTAATGCGATTTTATGATACGTAAACAGGTAAATTCACTGCACTACAGTACAGGTTGCTCCAAGATGCTATTCTAAAAAATTGTAAATAAATCTATAAGTAATAACGTTTAATGAAATTGAAATATCTTCATAAACAAAAAACGCTAATCCGTATACCTGTGTTAAATTAATGTCACCATTAAAGTGCCATGCTGTATAGCAGTCTACAGTTGGAAGTAGGCCTCTCCAATCGTTCACCATTTACCTCCATCCTCGGCCATTCTTATCCACCGCCACCTCGTGAAGACTGATTCCCACCCTACAATCGTCGGTAAGAGTACCAGGGTGCCTGTAGGATGTACCCTAAGTAAGTAAGTAACGAGCTTGTCCCCAAAAAATGGGTTGCTTAAGGTAGGGAAGGTACCACTCCAACCGACGATTCGTGATAAGTTCTACAGCTCAAGTTCAGCTTGCTTATTTTATATGCAGAGCATGCACCATGCAGCATGCAGTCCAGCGCGACAGATGACGGAACTTTTGATCGACGAACTAAAGCGCAACGATTGTTTATGTTTTGTGGCAGATTTTTTTAAAAACAATGTTGTATAATTGTATCTACTAAGTATCCGCAGGATACCAGGGCGCGCGGTCGTATCGTACTGTCACCCTAACATTTGTCGCATATTTGTTTGTCGCAAGTTCGCAACTGTTCTATGATATGGAGTCGATGTTATACAAAGTTCCTGTCACTGTTATTTATATAGCAGGGTATTCGAATTTGTAGGTAGGTACAAAAAAGTAAAAAAAAACAACCGTCTTCCCAAAAAATACTGCAATATGAAAAATAGCTTTAATTTCAGAAGTCGGTGGCAAAAAACGAAAACTCAAAACTAAAGACACCGATTTCCGAAATTTAAGTTTTAAATTAACACCAAATACTAGTTGATTTAATTATGTAGCAGTAAAAGCTTTCTTAATGTTAAAGAAACAGGAATAAACCAATTAGAGCTACATAATTTAATTTAAATTCAATACCTAAGTGTAGATATTTACAACAAAAGTTGCTTTAAAAAAAAACTTTTGCTTGAAACCGAAGTAGAATTTACGTGAAGTGAAAGTGTCGACCAAAGGGAGCCGAACCCTGATCAAGTGCTAGGGCCGCTGCTGATGCAGTTAACGAGTAAAAGTTGAATCATTTCAAGGTACTTACCGCTGTATTACAGAATGATTCGGAGCAGTAATATGTCTCATGCCTGCGATCGAAGAGGCAGAAATGTACTCTTTAACTGTCTCCACAAAACTCTTGCGTATAATCATTTCCAAGGTAAGGCGCCTCCGTGTCTTGTACTTCCTCTTTCTGTATCTGTCCCACCATGGTTTCGAGTGCATAGTAACGGCAGGTTGGTAAGGCAGGTAAGCGAGTAGTGGGCGACGCATTCGTGTTAATTGTATTTGTGAATTATTAATTAGTAATGGTCAATGTTAATACTAGTGTAGTTAATGTACAGTCGACATTTAAAACAACGGTTTAAAAATTGATTGTGTCATGGAACTATTTTGTTTAGATCCCATTGCAACTTCTGCGCTATCGTCTCCATCTCATACTGTTTTGTCCCTTCTTGTACGCAATTTTTTCAGTGTAAAAAACGAATTTATCACGTAAAATTATTAATTTGTTCATGAATTAATCATTTTACGAGATAAATTCGTTATATCCGACGACAATCTAAGAAGCCCGATTTGACGTTTCTCATTATACGAGTACATGCCGCGATAACTTTGTATGAACGTCTACGTAAGAAATCGAAATATCAAATTCATTATCGTAATGAATCACTATGTTATCCATACACTATAAAGGCTTGTGCAGACCAGCGCGACTTGTCGCGCGACGCGACACGAACAATACAATTTCTAAGAAAACTTCACAGTATAACAATAACCGGTGTCGCGTCGCGCGACAAGTCGCGCTGGTCTGCACAAGCCTTAACAATGAGTATCATTCGTAAGCACCAAGTTTCACTTTATAATGGAAAAACGCAGTCAAAAGATAAAGTCGAAAAACACGAATTAATCGTTGATTCATATTCCGACAGTACGTTAATACAATGTCATGTCTTTGGGTTCGTTGCTGTAGTGTTGTGACCGTTTTGGTTTTAACTAATTTTTTGATCGAATAAAAATCGATATACTGAAAAATCGATATGTACTTTTACAAACATTACATTAAGAAAAGAGAAAAAGTATAATTACTGTATTATTAAATGTTTAAACATATAAAAACAAAATCGATCGAAAGAAAATTATAACAGAAGACTTTAGAAGAGATGTATACATTTTGATAATATGATCGAAAATTAATTTAATAAAATGGTAACCGACGAAGACTGTTCAACTGATGATATATAAGTTTTCTGGATCATCCGAAGCGACGAAAGCGATTTTTTTTTACTAAAGTGAATTTATTTATTTACACGTCGTGATCATGATGATGACGTGTAATAAAAAGATATGCCTCGAGAATCAGTATAAAGCAATGTAGGTAAATTGTCGATTACAAACTCTAAGTATGATAAATCGATATGCCTCAAGAATCGGTTATTATAAAGCAACCGATTTTTTTTTCGCGTCACTACATAATATATTTTGATAGGTGTCAAATCGGGCTTCTTAGATTGTCGCACGTTATAAGTATTTTCTTAAAGTGTAAGAACGCCCCAAGCTTTTAAGAAAATAATAAAGGTAAATTTTATTTAGTACTGTTTAGTTAACTAAAAGCCTGTTTTTACAAAAAAAATATTTAATACTTATTACCATTAGAATTTGTTATACTTATATTATTCTTTCACCTCCACTTGAAAGGTACTTGTAAAGACAAATCCAAACACGCCTTTACCTACGTCATGGTGTGAAGCCAACCAAGTTACACTATCCAAGTCATGCTATAATTTAAAACGGGCTATCATAATTGAATGCGTATATAAAATTAACTGTCTGAGCTGTTGACCGTTTAGGAGTTCCCTCATCTGGGGCCAATCCTGGGTGCAGCCAGGTCATGGTGGACTTTAGAATGGACTATCATAATTAAATGCGTATATAAAATTTCTTGTCTGTCCAGTTGACCGTTGAGGAGTTCCCTCGTCTGGGACCAATCCTGGGAGCAGCAGCCTCGTCATGGTGAACTTTAGAGCGTACTTTAAATGCGTACGTAAAATTTATTGTCTGTACTGTTGACCATTGAAGAGTTCCCTCTTGTGGAACCAACCTAGGGTGCAGCAACCAGATCATGGTGAATTTAAGAACGGACTATCATAATTGAATGCATATATAAGATTTAGAGTCTCTTCTGTTGACCGCTGAGGAGTTTCCTCATCTGCAGCCAATTCTAGTTGCAGCAGTCTGGTCGTGGTAGACTTTAGGACGTAATATCATAATGAAATGCGTATATTCTATTTTGTGCCTGTACCGTAGACTGTTGTGGAGTTCCTTCGTCTGAAGTCAATCCTGGGTGTAGAATCAGACAGTGCATCATAAAAAAATGCATTGTCTTCAAAACTGAACCAATATGTAAAATTTCAACTCCGTAGGATAAGAGGAAGTAGTTATAATTCACCTTCCAAGATTTGACCAATACATAGTAACTAACAAGGTAAGTTAAATGAAAGCTTGTAATGTAAAAATAAAAACAAAGATCATTTTTTAAACTTATAAAACCCTTAGTAATACTCGGTTTTCCTCTCATTAAGTTACTATTTAGTTATTTACTTACATAATGTAAGTAAATAATTAAGTAGTTTGACATCTGTAACGCTTTCATGTCTATTAAAGAAAATCGAAAGTGCCAAAACTTCCAATAAAATAAATAAAAATTGACAGAGAAAAGAAGGTTCTAAAAAATTTGCATATACAGGGTGGCAGGGACATCGACGCGAAAACTGTTACCAACTGTTAAAAAATTAATTCAGTACATGATTTTGAATTTAATTTTAAATTTGATATTTTTTATAAATCTGCTGTTTCATAGAAAAGTACAATACCTAAACGCGATCAAAATATATGGAACAGCTGATTTTTTTAGAGACATCACTATTTATATCGCATGTCATGGAGCAATTAAGTATTTAAAATACATGACATATTTAATAAATAGATACAGCGCTAATATCAGCAGCACGATCTGTGATTTTGATACCGATAGTTGTTACGACTACGCTTTAATTAGGTACACATTAGTACCTCGGTCCCTAGGACACACTTTGAATCACAAGACAAATCTTAGGACTCCTAATTTTAGACTTACCCACATGCATTACCTACACCAGGATTCACCAAATATAAAATAAAAAAAATAGGTCGGCGGGCCGGATCCGGACCGTGGTCCGCCCAAAATAGTGAGATTTATAACTTAATTTAATCTTACAAAATTAGAATAAAAATTTTGAGTCTCACCTTCAAATTTCCAAATAAAACAATGTCATTGCTAATTTTCTAATTAATATTTTTAAATCTTGGTTACTAGTAATCGTCTACTAAACGGACCGCGACAGTCATATTTTTTTTTTAAAAGGACCCCATTGAAATTAATTGTTGATCCCTGACCACCAATTAGGCAGCCACACACCTTTAAGGCAGTGACATTCATAGAGATAAAGCCCTTCTTCCATCCTCCCCTAATTCCATACCTACTTATTATTATTACATATACAAAAGTAAGTCTCCGTCTGTTACCTTTTTACGCCTTATCGGCTGAACGAATTTCGATGAAATGTGCCATAAAGGTAGACTATTACCTATGTGCGATAATTTTCGACATCAACGCGGGGGAAACCGTGGGCAAAAGCTAGCTAGCTCTTTCAATATTTTATATAAGTTCAGAAATACTTCTAAAGAAAGGTCAACCACATATCTCTCCGAATAAAAACAGGAGTTAAATCAAAATTCAGACTCGTCAAAAAACTTTGTTGATTTTTATTCACGTATTTCACCAGTTAATTTGTCAACATGAGAATTGTAGTTTTTGTACACAAACAGACCATTTTTCGTTTTGAAAGAATAAAATAATACTCGCTGTGGTAACCAACATTTTATAATGCACCTTATTATTTTCAAGAAACCTTCTAAAGGCGGCCGGTCTTCGAGGAAAAGACCTAGGTGCGTTGTGGTGTGCGGGGATCTTATGGTGGATCCGCAAATTATTATCATGATTTAATAAAAAAAACATTCAATAGACCAATTCCAAGTTAGAGAGATATATTAATGATTCTAACGATTATAATTCTTTAAATACGTATTTATTATGGTCGCGAATCATATTTTGATCAATATACTTACAACTTGACACCGGCCTGCAAATTGCAGAAAGACTTAGAATTTTACGGGCTATCTTTGCGCATCCACCTTAACTCATTAAGACCCGTATTACAGAAACTCACTCAAGACTCGAGCATTACTTAAAAATAGTTTCAACTAATCAAAAGGTTTTAAACGAGTCATAAGTAATGCTTGAGTTTTGAGTGAGGTTCTGTAATATGGGCCTAAAACCCCCGGCGGTCACTCACTAAAAGCACATGGGAACTCCAAGCCCTCTTAATAAGAGACTAGTACCCTAATTGCGTAACACACTGCAATCACAATCCTAAAGATTTTGAAGAACCATGCTAATCCATTTGGTTCCTTGAAAAAAAACGAGCAAGCCTTAGGTACAGTAATCGCATAGGGTATGTAACATCTGACATCTTCTCAAGCTTCAGATTCGTCAAGGTCGTTATTGACGGCCAACTCTAGAACCGGGCGCACTCATTGGTCAAATCAAACAGCGCGCGCTTCCCCGGCTTCCTGTTACACACTTCCGTCCCTTCTCACGAAATCACTCCCACAGATTTGATTAAGTAGATTTTTTTAGATTTCGATTGAGATTTTGATTGTAGGAAAGCGAGAGAAAAGATGTTACAAATCAAATTATTACCCGGGGTTATTTAGGGTTATTTTTACCCGTGAGGACCTGTAATTGGCTGTATGTTTCATATACAACTGTTATCCATTTATTATAGCTGTTGATTCTCCTATCAATAAATAAATAAATAAATAAAAATCTGCTCGACAACTTAAATGACGCAATGAATGTTGTTGAAATGTCAAAATGAAAGGCATTAATTGCCATTGTAAGAGTGTTACGCAATTACCTTGCAGCTCTGGAAACTGTCCTGTTCAACGTCTGTTAAGGCCTGGGGAGAATGTAAAGTTGAGCTTCTGCTGCCATATTTTTCCAGCTTTTAAAATAAATTCAGTCAGCCCACAAATCGAATAACGCTTACAACATTTTTTGTGACAGGAGGATCTCTCTTGTCGCCATTTTCGTATTAACAGAAATTGTTTTATAAACGGTACAGCATAAGAAATATCGGCAGTCTTTGACGGGAACTTGCCCGGTGCAAAATTGTCGATCACTTTTTATCGATACCTACATCGATTGTTTTCGATGTTAATCGAATACCGATTGTGGTTTACACGATTTATTGATTCGATATTCGCGTAAAAAATATGTCGGGACGATGTTATGTTGCAAAGGTATTGGTGGATTTGGTATCTCGATGGTCTACTAAAAATGGTCTAATAGATATGAATATGCAGAAGGAAGATTGCCTAGTTGGGCAAGTGGTCGCAAGCGCTACTGCTGAGCATGAGGTTCTGTGTTCGATTCCCGAGTCGGGCAAAGTTTTATTGGGTTTTTCTATCTGGAATTTCTCAGAAACAACTCGGAGTCTGGATTTATGCCCGGTTGATGGCAATAGGCTCACCCCCTATTACATGCGACTTAAACATGACTGGCGAAATGTGGGTGTACTATACTCGTACGTACACCTCTGCCTAACCCTTCGGGGAAACAACTACAACAACAACTTTCTAAATGAAAAGCATGTGGTCCAAACGCCAATGAGGCATCAGTCAAACAATTCGCCACGACGTCTTTACTCCTCGAATATTACGACAGAATGAGAATTGGCAGCCTCATACGTACTACTGAGTATTGGCCTCCTGCCTTTTGTGCCATGCTTCCCTGATCTGTGCGAGTCTCAACCAGGTCTTACTCGCGATCTTCGGAATTTCTTCCATCCATCTGGCTGTTGGATTGCCATCACTCCTTTTACCTTTAAGCAAGGGCAAGGAAGCATACTTAATTAAGTTTTTTTTTATTAGGTCAAATTAATAGGTTACCTAAGTAGGTACAGTACCGGCCAGAAATTTGGTCCTACGCCCATCGATGGCGCGTTAAAGGGGACATGTGATGCGCATGCACTGACAGTATTAAATTCAACATGGCCGGTCGTAAAATTTGAATAGCCTCCTCTTTGCATTGTACGAGACACAGTTTTTAACTATTAAAATTTTAATATATGGACGTGTTATCACGTTCTCTCTGGAAAGAAAGAGAAATTCCAATGGATACGATTTTTTTGCATGTCTATAGGCATCTGCGGTAGGCAAGGTTTATTGCTAAATCAAGTTACTGATTATCCCTAGAATATAGTAACTTTCCCATAACAACAACAACACAACAACAACAACAATTTTGTTTTTTTTTTTGTTTTTTTTATTGGTCGAATACGAGGCCTTTGGCTACTTTTGTATGTCTGTATTTTATGTATTTTTGTCTTTAATGTGTGTTTTGTTTGTGCAGAAGCATAAACAATTTTTTTTTTTTTAACAACATATTTCTTAACATAAAGCCTTTTTTCCCAGGGATTAGGCAGCGGTGTACCTCTAAGTCGGCCACATTTCGCCAGTTATGTTTCTAAGTCCCATGTAATAGGGGGCGAGCCTATTGCCATCAACCAGGCACAAATCCAGACTCATAATATTTCTTATATTCCCATTTTCACAGAAACGGCACAGTGTCCATCTGTGCGTACGGTTTTCTGATCAGAATTCCGTGAGACTAGCACAGACGTCCGTTTTTTTTTTTTTTTTTGTTTCCGAAACGAACGTCAGGTTTTTTTCCGTTCGGAAAATGTACAAACGTGTGCGCCTAGTTGAAAATTTTATATGTAAAGCAAGCATTCAGGTTTCCGAATCAGGGAACACGGCCAGCCTAAAACAGACCTAGAAGCAAGCTTCAGGGTTGGGTTGTCTTATCAACAATCACTCTGTAGTTGTTTCTATAAAATAATAAGGTTAGATATTCCCATCGTCGATATTTATGTATTTTATCCAAAGAATAAAATTAATGTTTAACAGTTTCTGTATGAATTACCTGAAAAAAAAATAGAATTCAGAATAAAATTAACGGTTGAAAAATCACGTCATTAAAGTACAGTCAGCAACGAAAGGGCTCGTTCTGAAGTTCTGACGTTTATTGTCAGTGGTAATAATAATAAATCAACCTTGTCAAAAAGTTGAGTAAAGCATTCATCATAATATTTAATTTTACTCATTGAACGTTATCTGAAATTGTGCAAAAGCTACTTACTACTTATCATTGCTTATTTGCGAATGAAACGCATATTTCCGAAACTTTAGTGACGTAATGACGCGTTACGCACACTTGAAAAATTTCACGTGTAAAAACCGCGCGACGTGCACACAATCGTATCTTTCAATCCTCACACGCAAATATTCGCAGTGTACATACACAAGTATGTATGTGTGCGCTGCCGTAGTTGCACGCGATCGTGGAAGTGCAGCCACACGCAGTCGGGGCATTTATTCGTGTGCACTTTTACGTACTAAAAACTGCTATAAATTAACCTTTGATATTTTTTCTATTATTCACGTTGATTAATTAATTGGCTATTTTGTAAATTCGCTTTTGGTATTTCGGGTCTTAAATGTCAATTTCTTGCAATCATTTTAATTTATTTGATTTTAATGTATGAAACTTGTGTTTCTGACTCGAGTTATTTCCTAAGCAAAATTATATGCAAAGTACGGTTTAAAAAAAAGAATAGAAGAAATGAGTCATACATTGATCTCATTTGATTAATTCGTTGAACACACAGAAATTAATAAAGATAAAGTTGAACTTATTTAGTAAAGTCTAGAATGTCTATGTCTATGGTCTAGATAGTCTACCAGTATACATATAATTGTATTTCAGTTTTATTCTGATCAAACAGAAGAAGGCAGATTATTTAGTTGACGATATTTTGACAGCGGTTACTTGGGATGATTAGAGAAGGTAGCTAGATATAAAAGGTACCGATATAGAAAAGCTGCAAATGGTACTTAACTCAGCCAGAGAAAAAAAAAATGGGGACACATGTATGGGACACTGTGTTACTCTAATGAACATGAATTTGATTATTTTATTTATTGTTAATTCTCCTCTTACAAAAGGTTAAGGTTACTAAGAGTAAGTTACACTGAACTGAGTAACGACCGATGGCATGGTTAGAGAAAAGAAGATTGAAGAATAATCATATCATACCTTGTCTTTGACTTACACGTGCCGTGCAGAAAAACCATCTCTATTCGACCTTTTGGATAATGCAATATGATTTCTTTTATTTTTTCTTCTAACGCCGAATAAAAGATTAAAGCTAATGATAATCCATTTTGAGAATAAAATGGTAATAATATTTGTGGGATCATAAACGTATTCAAACCCGTGAACGTAATTGTTACGATAAACGTGAGTGTATTGCTATTACGTACCCAGATTCCTGAAAAACAGGATGTCTTGCGTGAATTCAGTAGTCAGTGATTAAAGAGGTGAAAGAATAATTGCATAGTTGCATAGGGGCACGGCAATAAATGCAGTAGCGCGGCGGGGTGGGGCGCGGGGCGGGGCAGAGCATGCCGGCGGCGGGGGCAAGCAGTCGCATCGTGACCGCGCGCCGCACCGCGTGTGCGTTTGTTTCGCGCCCATCGAATTCGCCGCGAACACGGCCGAAAACGAGGGCCAAGTCATGGTGTCTGTGGGCCCGTGGAGGCGCCGCACGCCCGACGACTGCGAGGAACGTTCCGAACCTGGCGCCTCCAGCTCGGGGGTGCCGCGTGCGCCGCCGAACTGCGCGCGCTGCCGGAACCACCGGCTCAAGATAGAGCTGAAGGGCCACAAGCGGTACTGCAAATACCGCAGCTGTACTTGCGAGAAGTGTCGGCTGACGGCAGACCGGCAGCGAGTGATGGCGCTACAAACTGCGTTGCGGCGAGCTCAGGCGCAGGACGAGGCGCGTGCGCGGGCGCAGGTCTCGGGGCTGCAGCCTCCAGGAGTTGAGCTGGAGCAGCCGGAGCCGCCCATGGTGAAGGCGCCGCGCAGCCCGGTCGTGCCGCCTCCACGCTCGCTGGGCTCGGCCAGCTGCGACTCTGTGCCGGGCTCGCCGGGAGTGTCGCCGTACGCGCCGCCGCCGCCGTCAGCGCCCCTGCCACCGTCGATGCTGCCGCTGCTGCAGCCACAACAACCGGGTTAGTGGATTTTTTTGTACAGTGAAGTTTAGGACATAGTTTCTGTCAGAATTCGAGCATGCGTACGCGCATAAAGGACTCTATCCCTTATTTGGGATTGTTTCTTTTTAACGGTATGAATTGAACACGTTATGGGACTTAAACTATTACAAACAATCGCTTTTAAAAGTGAAAATTCTGGTAAACGCCTTGAGTCTCGTCCGAAAAACAAAGTTATTTTTCACTTACCTCCGGTGTTTTCTGTAACAAGCTGTGAGTAAAAAAGTGTGAAGTAAAAGTTCATCTTTTTTCTTTTTATCACTAAGAAGAAACTTTCGAATCTTATCAGATTACTATGGTATAATCTTGAAAGTAGCTAGTCATTATGGGCAAGCTTAGCTAGAAGGCCTACCCCATGATATTACTATGGTTAATTAATTTAATATCGTTTTTTTTAAATTATTATTTAAATAGATCCTTTAACTCCACTCTACGCCTTCTTTATTTTCAAAAAAAGACAATTTTGAGAAAGTTTTAATTCATGAAACATGTTTACAACACCGAAAACAGACACTTGTTTTTTATCCTGACTGTACAGTTTACATTTTGATAGAGCCTGCTCTAAAAATCGTTGCAAGAAATAATGTTTTTTTCGTACTTTTATTAAATAAATTCAAATTAAAAGTACCTAAATGATTTGTCATAAATTTCTACAGTAGGAACATTTTGAATGGGAGTCCCATTCACATTCAAAGTTTTAAGTTACTGCGAAATATTAAATGACTGGATCGTTCACGGATGATGTTCCGGCCGCCTTAGGCCTAATAAAAACGTGTTACTCTGACTGACGGACGTATCAATTAATAAGATTTCATACTAGGTACCTACGATGCTTAAAGATAATTGCGATGTGTACCTATTTATACACTTATGATCTGCACTTGAAGTACCTACCTACTTAAAATCACGTACCTAGTAAATTAGAGCTATCTTCGTTATTTTAAGAAAATGTCGATTATTTTTCGTGGAGTGGAAGATGGATTTATCATTTTTTTTTTTACGATCTCAGATCTAGGGCTATTTCGGTTCTAAATCAAGACGGTTTTTTTTTTAAAATAAAAATACGTTATTAAACTTAACACAAGTAATAATTAATCAAACATGCGTAATGATAACACATTACCGTAGAAAAAAAAATGCAGTTTTGTTTACATTTTTACTGTATCTACTATCACCGACGGCTATACCTACCTACGTTTATTTCTTTAATCACTACTTATTTGTTATACATGTAGCATTCATTAGGTAGCTAGGTACTTAAGGGTACCTTAGTCAGTAATTCTTCCATACTAACGTCGTATGGAGTTTGCTCCAGTGTTTGACAGTTTGCATTCAAAATTATATCCACTTGTCTCGACATTATCTAAAAAAGTTTGACAGTTGTGAACACAAATTCTAACGCATCTTTGAGCGTAAATAAATAAATCCCGGAGAATGAAAATTGCAAAATTTACCGGGATAGATAATTTATTCAATAATTCAAATAACTTTATTCCAACTAATATTTATGCGAAAGAAAGTTTGTTTGTTACGCTTTCACGCTAAAACGGCTGAACAGATTTGGATGAAATTTAGCACATGGGTAGACCATGACCTAGGTTAGGACATAGGACACTTTTATCCCGATACTCCCACGGGATTGAGACTTATGCGGGTAAAACCGCGGGGCGCAGCTAGTTTTAAATAAATACATCCAGTATTTTTTTAATAATATCTGTACGCCCAAAGATCTGTTTTCTGAAATTTTACGCGCTCGTTTTCGTTATAAATCATCGTTTATTTCACTAAATGAATAAATAAATAAAAACGAAATATATAAATACTTATAATTATAAATACAACTAAATAACCTTAAATAAATAAAGAGCATGCATATTAGCCAAGCCCGACGGCATGTGAAGCCCAGTCAGAGGCTCACGGGCGGCTAAACTCTTGACAGGTTAGTCACTAACCACACGAAAAAAAGAATAATGAGTTCTAGCCGTCGACTAGTGCAACCTTACATGTTATTTTACTAACGAGAAAGATGTAAAACTTCCGTTCGGATTGTATAACCTAGACCACCTACAGTACCTACTAGGTATCTAACCAACATGCACAAACAATTTAAGACTCCCACAGGCGCGACGCGGTTGTGGTGGGACATTATTTCTATGAAAACTTCACGGAAATTGTTCTCCCGGTTCCGCGCCTGTCCACGAGAGCCTTTAGGTTAGGTAGAATCACTATCTGAATAATTTTGAAACAGATTGCTTATCCATTGCTACATAGGTTCGAAAAAAAAATCTGCTCAACTACGTAAATGACGCAATGAATGTTAATGAACTGTCAATATAAACAGATTAGTCTTAATGCATAAACATTTTCGGTATATAGGTAAATTTTTAGGCACTTAGGTAGCTGTATTTGGGTCTTCCACATTCCCACAAACATTATAAATAAACACTGAAGCTAGCCTTGTTTTATTGGTCCGAATAAAAATGGCATAGTCGGGTAAATCGAGCTCCATCTTAAGGCGAAAGCGTCAAGGTAGCCCGCGAAAAATTTTCTTACGTTTTTTGCAATTTGTAGGTCAGTATCATGTTGTATGTTGATCTAAATATGATTTGCGGCCGTATCAAATGTTTATTTATAGAATTATAATCATAAAAATGATCAATACAAGTTCATAGCATTGAACCACTATTTAATGAAATCATGACATTTGGCGATTGTGCATACATATGGAGTTGTATTGCTGATTGTAATGATTATAATTATGTAAAGCCATATTGGTTACGGTCGCGAATCATATTTTAATCAACATAAAACCTCAAACTGACCTGCAAAATGTAAAAAACTAAAGAAAATTTGAATTTCGTGGGCTACCTTAGTGCATGCCCCTTAAAACATATTTTCTAGAAACTCACTCGAAAAAAACAAGTACTTACAAGTCATTATTATATAATTACGTATTTATATGTAAGGTCGCGTTTACAATCGAGCATTTCAGTACACTTCTCGTTCTAGTACCTAGTTACTCTACCATTGTAAACGCGCCCTAAAGATTCATCCTTCATTGATGCATACAAAATGATTGATTGATATAACGTGTCGTCTTCAATGAAAATTTCTAGCGATCCGTGCAAGTGGTTAGACGCACAGTTTATTTTTTTATTAGCATCTGTCTGGCTACCAAAGTTGTATTATTTTAATGTTTACGTGTCATATTAGCTACATCTTAGCTTCACCTCTGCACTTGCTTCAAAAACGGCGAAAGAAATCATCGTGAGGAAACCGGCATGCCTAGGGTTGCCTCTTGTTAGTCAAAATCCGGGAGAATAAAACATTTTATTTTATTTTGTATCTTTATAAACATATTTTCATTTTGATTCCATTTGAATGTACAGACTTCAAAATATCTGGTCTTGAACTAACAAATAAAAAAAAACTGCAGTCCAATTTTAGATTAAAAACCGTTTGGATTTTTGCCTTCATGTTCTTTAACTAAACGGTTTCTTTCTATGTTCATATCGAATACTAAATTAAGAACATGCTCGCAGGTGGCGTTTGATACAGTTGACAGAACCTAACGTGGTTTCGATTGTCGCGAGTTTGCGACTACATTGATCAGTAGTATGATTTTCGCCAGTGTCGAATACTCCGGCAGCGCGCGTGAATTTTATTTTTATTATATATTATTCCGGGAGAATTTTGATTATTTGAAATTCCTTCCGGGAGCCGGGAGATTTAAATTTTCATTGCTGAATTTCGGGAGACTCCCGGAATTCCGAAAGAGTTTCACCCTAGGCACGCCTCAGAGGTATTTATCGACAGCATGTGAAGCCAAGTCAGAGACCCATGGGCGGCATAAAAACTCTGGCACCAGGTTATTCAATAACCACACGAAAAAGATAAGAAGAAGCTTCTGCCCGCGACATGCAACTGCGTGGAAGTCACCTACAAACATACCCATGCCACTCGACAATAGTTTAACTTTCTAACAGTGAAAGATGCTTTGTTATTGGATCAGTAATTCCTGAGATTACATCTTACAAACAAACAAACAAATAAACAATTTAAACTCATTTTAGTTTAGAAGTTTGGATTAAACATATAGGCAGTGCGCCTATAGAGGTGTAAACAGGGTGTAAAGTTCACTCATCGTCCACAGAAAAGGGAGGATCCTTCAACCAGACGGGTGTCGTCTCTGGTGGGCAACCGCCCGACGATTGATGTCGGGTTGTATATGCATATATCGGTCGCGCGGTAAACCCTGTTTGCGCGATGCAGGATTAAGGCTTGTTCAGACCAGCGCGACTTGTCGCGCGACGCGACACGAACAATACAATTTCAAAGAAAACTTCACAGTATAACAATAACCGGTGTCGCGTCGCGCGACAAGTCGCGCTGGTCTGCACAAGCCTTTAGTGTGACGCGGACGGTGGGCAATGGGTAGCTCGCCGTCCGATTAGGACCAGGCCCGGGTCGACGGCGCGTTGTGTTCCACGCGCGCCTCAAAGAGATGTCAGCACCAACTGACGGGGTCCGTAAGGGCCAATGCCTGCCAGGGTTGCGAGTTTGTCCGAAAGGGATATCGCGGCCCCGGCACACAGGCAACGGAAGGAACACGGGTGGGTTTTAGTCAGTAAAAGTCTGACACTCCCTCTCGCTCCGCCCAGAGCGGGAGGAGTCATTTGATGACATCCCACACAAAAAAAAAAAAAAAAGGATTAGTGTGACGTCAGGTCTTTGATGCGTAGTTCGTACATGTAGCGTTGTAGATGCCGCCAGATGCCTGTTCTCAAAGTGAGACAACTTTGAAATCACAAGTAGACAAAGCTCATCCTTCATTAGAAGCGTGTCTATTCAAAAGATGCGATTCAATTCAAATCAAACTGAATCACACTTTCCGTTTTTTGGCTGCAGACTCGAGGGGAGCAAAATGTTGACGGCTTCTAAAGACACTGAGCTCTTGAAGGTTTTTAAATAATAGCAGAGAATTCACCGTGATTTATATCGATAAGAACATGTTTTTCAACTACATATAATGTTAAGTTTGTTTTTGAGATAAATTCATCTCAATTACGGAAACCGTCATTGTGTGCAGTTCGACGCGCATTTGGCCGGTTTTTTTCCATATCCAGAGACTCCCATAACAACAAAATTTCTACAAAACCACACGCATCCCATCTCATTTAATAACAAAATTAAAACATGGAATCAAAATGTTAATGAGAGCGAGAAAGAGCATCCCGCGTCTTTACAACATAATTTACTGATCATATTGTACGAAATCTGCATCAAAAACTTATTAACAATTTGCAAAGGAATTAATGAGAAACTGAACTTGAATTTACCCGTAGACTTGCAGAAGTTAATAAAGGCGGCCAAGTGCGAGTCAGACTCGCATTCGAAGGGTTCAGTACCATCGTACAGTTATTAAGATTGAGCAAAAACGCCGAAAGAAAAGATTCTTGTAAGACCTTTAATTGTTGACTTTATTTGTTGTTATAGCGGCCATAGTAGTACACTTTTTCACAAATTTCAAGTATGGTAGACACTTGAAATTTTCACAGAATGTTACGGTTCAAAAGATACAACCCTGTGACAGACAGACGGACAGCGGAGCCTTAGTAATAGGGTCCCGTTGGCACGGAACCCAAATAAGGCATTACTGAATGCAAATGTTGCTGATACTCCCAGATAGATGAGACCACGTAAATAAGAAAGTCCAATCGATTTGGTATTTTATTAATATGCTAAAGTAGGTGATCTTTTACTGAAAATATTGGAGCACAGTTCCCGAATACTGTCGCGTCCAAGTATTTTATCGTATTGATTGCAATTACCACATAACGTCAGAAAAGCGAAAGTTTTGTTATGGAATGGAATTCGTGACTTTTTAATAAAAGCGCCGAAAGAAAGCATTCTTTCAGCGCTTTTATTCAAAAGTATTGAACTAAAGTTTATGTACGTCTGCACTTGCTAATGTGAAGTTCCCAATTAAAGTCACTGGAATATTTTGACGTTTAAAGCTGACAGGCACGACGCGACTCTAGTTTCTAACAACTTCCATGAAGTTTTCATAGAAATTGTTCCACCAAAGTCGCGTCGCGCTTGTCTTCGGGGAGCATCTAGCCTTTAGCACACAAATAATAGATTCTAATTAACTTTTGTTTTACGGATTATAAAGGTGGGTTTAGAGTAGACGAAAATAGAACCAGAATATCTAGAAAATAACATTATTTTCTAGAGATTCTTGTCATTTTGATAAGGATAAAACAAAAATAATTTGGTAGAGTGACGATAGAATTTGCATTCGTTCGTTTGGTCCAACGTTAATATGAATGTCAATCTTTGCAAGTTACAAACACTAGATTTCTTAACGGTTTAGTTTTATAACAGTAAAATGAAACAAACCAAACAATATTGTTACTTATTTCAATTAAAATAGACGCAGTTCCATTTTTCCATAAAACTAGGGGAAAGGTAGTATTTACCCCGTCGACTCCCCCTATAATGACATTGTGGGGGTGCAAAATATACAGGCAAACATATCAACTGTCATTGTTGGTCATTTGCGATTGCAAATTACACTGTGGAGCTCTTCGATCATTGATCGAAGGTGGAGCTGTTATTTATGGTAGAATTTTTATGTAAGGGTGTTTCATTCCAAATTCCTGAGATGTCCTGTGTATAATTCTCCCAAAATTGGTGGTCTAACAATACCATAGAACACAAAATTGCCGCGCAGCGATTAGAGATACCTGTACGAAAAATATTCGTGTCCGAAATTGGCGCTTCCGAGCGCAAACTAGCTGTCACAAACTGTGACAGCACTAGGGAATACCCCGTAAACTGATGACCTCTTAAAATTGTTACAATAGTGACAGTTGTCAGGAGCCGTCAGTTTCAATGAGTAAACATTGACGTTCGCTGACACGTTTGTTTTGTACAAAAGGTGTTGACAGCACCGTCTCTTGCAGCGGCTTTCGAGGCGTCTAATGTGCTATGTGCCGATACTATAATATAACAGATATATGCCAGTGACCTAGAGTGGTTAGCTTGCGTGTTCTGTACCGAGATCACGCAACGCGTCGTACGTTCAGCTAGTAACAGGACTCGCCTATCAAGGAGCGCTGTCCCGAATTAGACGCATTGTTCATTTATTATACATAAAACTCTTACGGCTAATCTGTTTCATTTTGACAGTTCAACAACATTCATTGCGTTATTTACGTTATTGAACTGATTCTTTTTTCGAACTTATGAACCAATAGATTAGCAATCTGTTCCAAAACGATTCAGATTCTGATTGATCGTGTATAACGCAATTAGGGTACTGGTCAACTTTGTTATGCTGGCGGGTGTCACGTGACAACTACATCTTACACTCGCACCACGTCATTGTGCTCTTCTAGCGTGCGTGCATTTGGTTCGACGAGTTCACAGCATTGACTGTCTATCTATACATATTACTCGTAATATCTTTGCAAAAATGATTCAAATTTACCCAACGTCTTATAAATTATAACACTCAAATATAATTATCAAGATACGGTCGTTCATGTAAGTAATCAAAGTTGCAAGTGATAAGAGTTGCTGTGTCAATAGGGTTGATAATGATGTCATTAGCATGTTTACATTTAATCAAATTGCATTTATGTACGATTATTATTTCGAATGCACGTGTAAGATAATGCCTACCTTGTTCGATTTTGGATTGCGCATCATAATTTTAGCAGAAAGACGTCCATAACACACGATCAATCTGAATTATTTTTGAAGGATATTGCTAATCCATTGCTTCATGTGTTCGAAAAATGTGTCTCTCGACAACGTAAATAACGCAATGAATGTTGTTGAAGTGTCAAAATGAAACAGATTGTGATTGATCGTGTGTTACGCAATTAGGGTGCAGGCCTCCCCCAAGCATTGCCACATTGACTGGTTCCATGCTTCTGACATCGAGCGGGTTTTTGTTTAATAAAGGCTTCAGTGGGACTGCTGTGTTTGGGGGAGTTGAAGCACCCCCAGCACGAGCAGCAATGTCACCGTAAAAACGAAAGACAAAATTACAATTTGTAGAAAGATTTCTGTCTATCTACAATGCCACATGCGAACTACGCATTAAAAACCTGACGTCACACAAATCCTACATCGCGCAAGCAGAGTTTTCCGCGTGATCATGTATAATTTTCCAACATCAATCGTCGGGCAGTTGCCCACCAGACACTGAGTGAACTTTACACCCTGTTCCTCATGCCTCTAATTTCAAGGACGCGATGAAAAAAATGAGCAAAAGAAATGTCACTTTGTCTTCGTACAGATAGAAGTGGTTTTGCTACGTGTGCAGGTCGGGAGTACATGGTGAACACCAACATCGAACACGGAACATTTGGTTCATACGTGTGGACGTAAATGAACAAAGCGAACACGGACACCATACGAACACAGTACGACTTGTGTTCACGCTCAACTCCCCTCTCTTTAGTAGCTATGGATTCGCCGTTGGAAGTGGTCGACAGTGAAGTAGCCACAAATTTTTCCGAACACCGTCCAAACAAAACAACGAACACCACGATCGTTTTTGACGAACTTTTATGTTTGATGTTCTTTAACGGTACGCACATTTGAACAAACTGTTCGATGTTCGTGTTCATCATGTTCTTGTTTGTTCGCGTACACGTCCGGAGTCAGGAGAGCAGCGGCCCAGTCCCTCTCACAGAGAGGAGGCCAGTGTCTTAGCGGAGTATGTAACTATATGTGTGTATGTCCTACACTTGTCTCAAAGTATTCAATTTACAGATAACATTACTCTGGCTTACTAAGTGGGTAGGTAATAAGTGTTATAAGTAGGTGACCTTATATGAGATAACTCAAATTATTGCATTCATTTTTAATCAGCCTGATAATTGAGTGAAGAAGATTATTGTTTTGTATCAATGGAACATGATGGACCTAATTTTATTATGGGATATGTCGTGAACAACATTTAGAGAATGAAGATGAATGGACTGTGTGACAGATGATATGTCTAGATATGGGCTGACTACCGAGATCTGTAAGTACTATTATATAAAATCAAGTTTTTCTAACTGAACAGACAGCTGTGCTGCTGGGGAGTTTGTTGCGCCACTTCTTCCCAGCTTAAGCACTAGGAAGTGGTGAAAGGTGGGCGTTTCTGGGGGACTGCCTTATGTCATTTTGACGTTCGAAAAGTGCTGATTCTAAGCCTAGTTTGAATAAATGACTTTTGCATTTGGAATTTTGACGACTAAGGGATCTCGCGCACTAGACGGCCACGACGAAGACCGCCACCAGGTACTTAAACTGATACGAATCGCGCACTTGGTCGCAACGGCCAACTATAGCCGCATGGCGCATACCATACAATACCCCTAGCCGGCCACGACTGGCCGGAGTCGTGGCCGTCTAGTGCGCGAGATCACTATTTAGAGAAGTAAGTATGGAAGAAAAAGACAAACATGTTACGACGACTCCAAATAAATCTGGTTTAGAGAATGATGTTGATAATAACAGATCAAACTAAACGTGGAACATATTATAGTCGAAACGTAGGTACCATCGAAGAAGTTCATATCTATACACCGTAAGGACTATTTCTGCTTGAAGCGCTCGGCGGCTATAGGCCCGAGGCGGTAACAGATGTGGTCATCGTGTTCTCGGGATTTTGTTTTCAAACTGCTTAGATATGAAGTTCTTCGATCGTACCCAATGCGATAATGTAAAAACAGTTGCCGATATCTCTTCAAAACAAAAACAATACCTATCATAGAAACGTGGAATGGTGGAATGCATAACACCTAGCTGTCATTGCTTTGTTAGTAAAGAAAAAAAAAAGTGTAACTGTAGCATGGACCTAGTATGTACTATAAGTAGCTGTAGACATCTTAACCATAGACAACATTATTCTACTTCTTAGCCATTATTTATGTTCTCAGTTGCATTTATAAAAATAACCATTGTAAATTACGACGACGATAAAATATTTAAATTCTTACAGCCTTACATTGGAATTGGATAGCTCTCATTATAAAGAAATGTGACCAATTGTTCTACAACAATAAAATTATTATTTATTTACATGAAATTCAATATGGTTCTTGATAAAAATGTGGAAACAGTCCCCGCCCATTAGTTGTTTCTTTCTTTTATAAGTGTTTATGCTTCTGTCTCGTTCACTCCTTGAGTTTGTGCCCCATTCCGAGGGGTGAAGCATTCCGATAGGTCGTACATGTGGGGTGGAATAGGGGTGGTGGGACGGGGTGGCGATAAAAACTTAAGCCTATGGGCGGGCGGGCCTATGCTTATGTAAACGGTTTTATGTGTTAAGTAACGCAAAAAGAACGCATGCGTTTGCTTTTTGGTCTAGTCATCAATTCTGAAAGCGGTCTACAAATGGGGTAGGTAGTCTAAATAAATATAATAATAAACTGAAATGAGATGATGCCTGGGTAAAAAAAATAAATTCTAATTAGTCCGTCAGTCAGATAAATCAATCTGCCTAGCCTTTTCCCAACTATGTTGGGGTCGGCTTCCAGTCTAACCGGATGCAGCTGAATACCAGTATTTTACATGGAGCGACTGCCTATCTGACCTCCACAACCCAGTAACTGGGTAATACGATACCCCTTGGTAAGACTGGTGTCAGACTTTCGGGCTTCTGACGACTCGTAACGACTGTCAAAGATCCATGAATGACAGCCGGGACCAACGGCTTAACGTGCTTTCCGAGGCACGGAGGAGTCTCGGTATGTAAAGATGGTCACCCATCCACTGACCAAGCCCGGCAAGCGTAGCTTAACCTGATGGATCGACCAGTGCGGCTGTTGTTACTTAGCCACGAGCTCCTCCGTCAGTCAGATAATAAAAAAATATTAAACACGTATTTTTGCTTTCATATTAATAAAAAGTTACTTAGATAAAACGCATTTTAAGTTGGGGAGTGGGGGTCGCTACGTCACTAGTATGTATAAAATCTACATACTCGTGACGTCATGGCACATTTTACCTCAATGTATCGCCGTAATCTTTAGATTACGTTAAAAAAGAAAAATACGTGTCCAATAATTTTTAAAATCTCAAAGACGGACAAAAAAAATTTTTTGTCATCATCCCTATTTACTTAAAGCCAGAAGGATAGAACTAACTTAAAAGAGTGTATTTAAAAAGTTTTAAGTGCAAATTACATTACCAGTTAGAATGTTATATTTTTCGGTCTAAACCAGATAGGTATGTCATGGCAAGGAAAAAGCATACATTTAAGATTAAGAATCAAAGAGAACCATACCTACATTTGATTAATCAGTCTTCCGCACGGGTCGATCCATTAGGTTAAGCTACGCTTGCCAGGGTTGGTCCGTGGATGGGTGACCATCTTTATACCGAGACTCCTCCGTGCCTCGGAAAGCACGTTAAACCGTTGGTCCCGGCTGTCATTCGTGGATCTTGACAGTCGTTACGGGTCGTCAGAAGCCCGAAAGTTTGACAACCAGTCTTACCAAGGGGTATTGTGTTACCCAGTTACTGGGTTGTGGAGGTCAGATCGCTTCATGTAAAATACTGGTACTCAGCTGCATCTGGTTAGACTGGAAACCCACCCCAACATAGTTGGGAAAAGGCTGGGCAGATTGATCTATAATGACTGACTCTTTGTGAGAGGGAGTGGGCCATAATCCACCACGCGGCCGCATTACATTTAACAAATCCCTCAATTCAGAAAACATACAAAAACCTAACGTCGCATCCTCAAAAAATCCAATGGATAGAAAATAAAACTCCTCAAAAACTTAGATTTGACAAACTCCTGTGAGTTTCGTTTTTAGAATTCGATGCTCTATTGTTCAGCTCCGAATGAGTCTGAACTTCTGAAGGAATGAACTTAGTTTACTGAATTTGAAGTAATTTGAAGGGAAGCTCTACAAACAAGGTTGCGTTTCCGTCAATACGTGTGTCTAGGGATGTGCTAGATAACTAGTTTGTTTTTGTTCGGCTCTAGGGTTGTAGGTCAGAGTTTAGGGGTGCTATTCCCCAAAGGCAAGGTTTGTTTTCTATTTTATAGTGAATTTCTGGAGTTTAGGCTCTATTTTCGTTTTACATAAGGCTGTATCGGTAAGCTGTGTTGGAGATACAGTAGGAACCAAGCTTCGTTTCTCATAGAATTGGACGCTCTACTGTTGGTTGAGTCTGAGGAAATGAGCTTAGTTAGTCAATTTGAAGGGAAGCTCTATAAACAAGGTTGCGTTTCCGTTAATACGTGTGTCTAGGGATGTGCTAGATAACTAGTTTATTTTTTCGGCTCTAGGGTCAGGGTCAGCGGGTAGGACTGCTATTTATAAAAACTTTGTAAAATTTTCTATCCGGAAAAATTCCAGTCACCGAACAAAATACCTGTTTAGAATCCCAGGCACACCTTGACCTATAGTTTTGTGTTGAATAATGTAAATTATTTTGCATACTATTGCATAGAATCAAGTTTTTTTTCTAACTGAACAGACAGTTGTGCTGCTGGGGAGTTTGTTGCGCCACTTCTTCTTCCCAGCTAACGCACTAGGAAGTGGTGACGTTCTAAAAGTGCTGATTCGAAGCCTAGTTTGAATAAATGACATTTGAATTTGAATTTCTTTGGATTTTTCAGTATAAATAATATTTTATAACTAACAGTACCCAACCCACTATGTTTACTACAAAACATGTTTCAATTTCTGACTTTGACTAAGGAAATTGGTTGGTTAAGGAACTTACACCTGACTTTGGCTAAACTATGATTAAAATTACACTTGAGGAGACATCTGGACTATAAGGAGACAGTCACAATACTATACTTTCATCTGAACATAAAATCATGAATTCATGACCATTTCACTACAAACGCGATACTAACACATATCTATATTTGTCATACATTTCACAGTAACTAATAAACATTTAATTTATTTTCACTTGCAATAAAGTTTGCAAAAAGAGTATTAGGTAGTCGACAGCCCTGACGCAAGCGTTTGATGTTTTACGATCGCACCGCTCGTCATTAAACTTCCCTATTTCGGACGGATACAGTAGGGCTGTCACAAACTTGGGGTGGTTACTTGAAAGGCTCTTGCAAGATGTTTTTGCTTTTGCGACTATTAAATGTTTTGTATTTAATGATTTTGATATTCTGTTGGTTTTAATGGGAAGTTCAATTGTGTGTAGTGACATGGGTTAAGTACTTTTATAAATATTTATGGATTTTTTTATGGAAGGACACTGACTAATATTGATTTAGTAAGTATGATATCAAATGTGACATATTTTATTTAAGCTATCAACTGTCATCAACTTTAAACGAGTAATAAACTTCTGGACGAAACCCACGTTTTGCTGTTGTTGTAGAGACTTGTAAATCTTTAACCAAGTTAACCCCGTTTTAACGGTCTTCCTCTTACTCAAAATTGTTTCTTTAATTAATATCAAAGTAAAGTGTCTCTCCTTTTTTGTTTTTTTTATTTATTATTATTACTGTTTGTATTTAATGTGCGTGTCGCAAATAAAATATTTTTCTTATTTTTTCAATTAAATTAATGACACCTCCTGTGTCGCAGTTTAAAACCTTATCGAGACAAACATTTTTTTTTTTTTTAAATTAGGTACATAGACCAATAAAAATGTTATGGTAAAAAGGTAACTTACCTTTCAAAATCGACTTTATATAAAACAAAAAAAAGTACCAGGAAGTAAAAGCAGTGGCAGTCAACCCTAAGGCAAGGGTTAAAATTTTACGTGTGCCCGTATTTCGGGCAGTAGCGCGGGCGGGCAAGGTCGGGACGTAATAAGTATACACATAGCTAGTGAACTGCCACCTTGCGTTTTTGTGTTGCATCTGACTTCTTTTGTTCCGGGAAAATAACTTTTTTTCATTTTCTGGATGATGTTTTGATAAAGAAGTACAGTTAAGGAACTTGACACCTTAAGTCAATTTGCCGTGTTATCGCCATTTCATGCAACTGTCAAAGAATGACAGTAAGTTGTGATTTGAATAAACGGGCGATTTAACTTAGTAAGTACATAGTCAATTTGCTTTACTAATAATTTCCCTGACATTACCGCTTTGGTGGAAATATTCACAGTAATAAGTTGACAGCTGTCAGCCTGTTGACTCACAGTCTAATGCTGGACATGGTTCTCTTCTAAGTTGACCAAAACACTCTGTCCATTGCCTCAGCTACCTTCAAAGATAAGATAGATTAAATGAATCTAGATGAGTTGCGTAAACATAAGTTAAACATGACATTTCCATTCGTATCGATTCCAGGATTGCCGTGAGAGCTGTATGAGTCAGCCGTACCTAAGCCATATTCGACTCTTTGATTCAAAATTCAAACTGATCGAAATTTTAAACCAGTCCTGAAAACAGCTGCTATTTCACTGTAATCGCTACTGTAATATGTTAAGTTTTAATTGAAATGCTAATGGGAAAACGATAGCTTGTATTTTTGCCAGCCCTAGAGCAAGGGTTAAAATGTTACGTGCCCCTGTATTTCGGGCAGTAGCGCGCTCGTACAAGGTCGGGGCTATATTATAGCTCTATCTTCTTCCAACGTTTTGTGTTCCTTTGCTTGCTATCATCATCTTCAGAAAATATCTTATCATCCTGATAAAATTAGGTAACTTCAAAGATTGAAAAGGGAGGGATTTTTTAACTGAATAATTGCAGAATGCTCAAAATGTTCTGTCCAACTTTGTTGTTTTATTGTTTTACCAATTTCTTAATGGTTTTTCAGACAACTAAAATCACAATCAGCCAGTGTCCGTCCCCTGCTAAATATGGGCATCCTATAGACAAGCACGATTACGGTTCTTCGGTTATAATTGCTATTTTTACCACATTTTCTACTTGATATATAATGATGGTAACTGACATCAAGCCTTATATATCTGCCATAGTGATCCGGGTTAAAAACTCACCCTGTATCTATAGCTCCAGAATCACAGATAACTACAGTCAGCAAAACATTAAATACATCTTAAGAGATACTAGAATTAGATACCTAAGTCATTGGATCAGAATAATTAAGCGACTTTTATTGCAAAAAAAAAAAACTATTAAAAATGCCAAACGACACGTGAACCAAGCGACCTACGTAACACTTAGTCTCCGCAGTGACACTAAACAATGGCATAATTAATTAAAGCTAGTATCTATATCTATGCATTGTCTATTGATCTATGTGTAGTACATTATATAAGTCAGATAATGATAGATAACGATACTCGTGCAGAGTCTAGACGTCCGTCCAGTTGATATAATTGAACCGGTTCTTCTTACGGCCTATTTACACCCGGAGAGTTGCTTACCTTGAATACCGTTGGTCCCTGCTGTCATTCGTAGATCTTTGACAGTCATTAAGGGTAGCCTGACAATCACTCTTACCAAGGGGTATCGTATTACCCAGTAACTGGGTTGTGGAGGTCAGATAGGCAGTCGATACATGTGAAATACTGATATTCAGCTGCATCCGGTTAGATTGGAAGCCGATCTCAACATAGTTGGGAAAAGGTTGGGAAGATGATGATGATGAGTTTCTGGCCTCGAATAGAGGATTTTTTAAAGGAGATCATAAAGTTTTAGTGTATAAACAGAATTTAGACACTAGACCAACGCGCCGGTCATAGAATAAAAGGCCATCTTATATTGTTTTTTTTTTCTTTTATCTACGTTCCCATTAAGGGCCGAGTCACACCGGAATGGCAGCAGCTCCAGATCCCACGCGCCTAGTCTCCTCTTGACTAGTTTAGTTTCTACATTACTTATGCGTGGCCGCCCGCGGAGCCGCGAGTGGCCTCGCGTCGCAGCTGGCAGCCGCAGGCATAACCACCGACAAGATGCGCGTGGCGCGCGGCCGCTCGCAGCACCGCGGGCGGCCGCGCGACCATTTCAAGCGATACTGGTACTGGATACTTTTAAGTATGTAGATAAAGTTTAAAATTATTTCACACTGAAAGTGCTCGCCGCGTCGCTGCCGGCCGCTGCCATTCCGGGGTGACTCGGCCCTAACGTGCAGTAAGTCGTACGACGGTACGATACTCACTTGTCATTTGAAAGGTGAGAATCGCCTCGTGTAAATAAAAACGGTATGGCGTTTTTTACAATAGATTAATTGTCGGTTTTTGTACATGGTTTGTCGCTTGAGTGAAAACACAGTCAAGAGTGCGATAATAGCCTGTCGAGTGTCGTCAAAACGTCTTCTATGAACATTTTCGCCTCCGTACGGGCGAGAAACTCATCTCGTGTAAATAAGCCCTAAGTGTTAGTACTTTTACGTCATTTATACGTGACGTCAGTGTATGTTAATATTCTTAGGTGGACGGAATAATCTGAGTGTTATTAATTAGTGTTGTTCGTGTATTAGATTAATTTGTAACGTCGCCGAGTGCTGGTTTGTTTCCATTCTTATCACATGTGATTCTTTCGTGTACCTACGTTATAAGCCTGAATAAGCCTGAATGTGCGAAAACATAATGCTTTTGTAATATTTTTTTTTTTAAAGTTGGATGTCTGTTCTTGTAAAGTCAAAGAAGTTTCTTAAGGAAATGTTCATGACAATGATGGGCAAAGTTCGTAAAATTGCTAAATGTCGTATTTTGGTAAATAATAGGTACTTACAGAAGTTTTTTAAATGGTCCTCTTAGTCCAAAATTTGCACGTAGTTCAGTTTACTTACACCCTGAAAAACACGTCCATTCCTCAGAAAATGCAAATCCATACTGAAGCTACCGGAGTAAAACCTAACATCAAATAAAACTTAAAAGTTACGGGCACATTTAAAAAATAATTCCCTCGTTTCCTCGTTCCTTTTTCAACAATGTTGCTTTGCGCGTATTCACGTTTCTAAAGCTTTCTATCTGTCGATGGAGCCCTGGTACTTCGTAGAATTCCTTCGCTTCAATTAGAACCAAACCCACGACTCGGTGGCTCCAAATCCCACTTCCCAGTGCTATTTTCCTAGTACCAAAGTAAACAATGTTCTTATGCAAATGAAATCGGATAATCTAATTTGTTTTTTATTTAATCAAAATATAAAATTTACATTTATGGTTTTTGAGTTCGTGGAACAGGGTTTTTATGTAATGTCAACGTATTCTTTTTATCGCGGATGAAAAATTGTGTGTTTTGCTCACGATTTTATTTACGCGTTCTTGCCGCATTGTTATAATTGGTCGCAGTGGCACACTCTTCTTTATTTATAATAAAACGTAGGACACCTAAAACTATACCATGTCCCAGAATAAACTCGAAGAGGGATCGGGAGGAACGATTCAATTTGCCTCCTCAGCGCGTCAATAAAGAGCGAACGGAGTGAATTCACTCAGGAGGTGCATAAAACTTGCTTGTTACTGAACTAAACTTGGGCAAACAGATTCGCAGTAAAAACTGAAACTGGCTTACAGCCAGTGGGCACTCAAGAAGCGTTGTTACAAAAAAAAAATAAGTTACCTAACTTGCATAATTATTTTGTTATTTAGTTCTGCAGAACTAGGCTGGGTTACCCCGAGCAACGTATCATCGAGCACTTTATTCTCTTGTTACGTCATATTGCTGGTTGATCTCTGTTTGAAATTTGAAAAAAGTGAGCGAGCTCCTTAGTGTTTGCAGAATAGCGCTCCTGTGGTTGTCTTTGGTACAAAAAAATGTTCGTGTTGCACGGATCGGGAAAACATAAATAAAATTTCGTGAATTGAAGCGAATTTGTCGGTTACCGTTGCATCATTAATTAAACATTATAGACGCAAGGAATATTTTCTTATTGACGTAATATTTATAAGCTGTGTGTTAATAAACAATAATAATTATTAGGACATCAAAAATTTCGTCCGCATTGCTGTCAACAGAAAAAGTGCTCAAAGGTTGGCAGCATTGCCACGTAATCGTCACGTGAAGAGTCGACCAACCGCTTGGTGGTGTCTCGAAAAACTAGTTATACTACTTACTACCTCCTACCTAGAATGTAGTTACCTATGTAATATTTCTGTAATTAGAAACGTTTTTGATTTACGTTTGACCAAGTTAATAAATTATAGCGTTCATAAATGTGATTAACTGCTTGTCTATCATTTAATAATGCTACTAATTAAGACTGTTCCTAATTACTAGTGAACTAATTAATAAAAAAAAACAAACAAAAGAGATAATAATAAAAAATAATAAAAAAAAAGTTGGTTAAATGGTTCCTCTTCCCGGTCTTAAATAGGTTCGTCGTCCACGACGTTATTCAAAGGTAACTAGTTACAAACTCAAATCCTGAGTAACCCTAATGTCACAGCACTAGTACTTTAATGGTGGTCCGTATACGAGGCGTTTGAGTAGCGCCGTGGACGATGGGCCTTAAGCTACGGTTTCCTAAGAAAGCGGTTCCGGCATATTATAACGACCGTCATGAAAATCTGTCATTTTCACCAGTATGACATAGTCAAACCCCGCTGCCCAAAGATTTAAATCGCAAGATTTGTCCTCACCGTACTTATATAATAGTCACAAGAAAAAGTGTCCATACTGAGCTCACACATAATTAAATAGCATTTCCATGACAATCAAGTGAAGTCACTGCGTCATTATGTGTATCTTTTAACACGGTAGGGCGAATCTAAAGATTTAAATCATGCCACTGCCATCATTTTCATTTTCATGACAGCTATCATCACTGCGGATGTAAGTGGCGGTCACTGCTCTTCTAGAAAACCGTACTTTTACGAAAGGAAAAAGCGGCCGAGTGCGAGTCGGGCACGAAAGGTTCCGTACAATATTTAAAGCTTCGTGCCGACTAGCGCGACGCGACACCGGTTATTGTTATACCGTGAAGTTTTCTTAGAAATTGTATTGTTCGAGTCGCGTCGTACCGCGCGACGCGCTGGTCTGCACGAGCTTTAAATATTGTACGGAACCTTTCGTGCCCGACTTGTATGGTACCCCCTTTAATTTTTAACTTTATTTTATTTTTATTATAGTAGTATATTCAAGTGTCTACCTATTATGGTTCAAAAGATACAGCCCTGTGACAGACGGACGGACAGACAGCGGAGACGTAGTAATAGGATCTCGTTGAACCCTGTTTTCACCGACAAAATAATAAAAATGTTCAAATGTAACCCAGTGTTAGTAACATTTTTAAATCGTTACCCCAATAATTTTTGCTCAAGTTTAAATTATTAGTTAGCCAATATTTTGGTAGGTCGGTCGGTAGGTACCCCATAAAATATTGGTCGTAAAGATGTGAGCCTGCTTTTAAATGTTTTTAATCAATGCTGTTTAATCGTTTTAATAATGAAACTGTACCAAATTACAATGGCTGCAGCGCCGCAGAACCCGAAATGTGCAGGGACCATTTTAATTGTTTACTTTCGACTTCATAACGACCGTAAAGTTTTTTGTTAGATTGATAAAGTAACGAAACATCTTGTTTTGTATAGTAGTTTGTTTTTGTTTACTTTCTAAAATACTGGCCACTATGTCTTCAAAGCTACATAAAGCTTAGCTTTGCATTGTTACTGTAGCGGCATCTACATCACTACATGCGAACTACGCATCAAAGACCTGACGTCACACAACATCCTGACGTCACACAAATCCTGCATCGCGCAATTAGAGTTTACCGCGCGATAGACATAATATACAAGCTCCCGACTGCTACCTCTGGGCAGTTGCCCGCCACGACACCCGTCTGGTCGGAGGATCCTCCCTTTTCTATGGTGGATGAGTGAACTTTACACCCTGTTCCCCATACCACTAAAATACATAAAGCTTAGTCTACACGTCAACTTTTAAATCGTCACAAGTTCTCAGTATACGAGATTATATACGAGAAGACAGAGTAGCAGATAATACAAATAGGAACACGGGCGGGACGTTGCTAACGGCAGAGGTTATTACAGCCGTCGATACTCGTCGGCGGTAGCCGTAGACGCGTCGACGGCAGCCGCGATTAGAATTACCAATACCTATGTAATTGGGTAAAGGATTATATTCTTTATTAACTCCTGCCACCGGCTTCGCCCGCGTGAACCCCAATTATTTTTCTAAAATAAAAGCCTAGCAAGTTACTCCTTATAACATCAGCTATCTGCCAGTGAAACTCCCGTCTAAATCGGTCCAGCCGTTTCGGAGATTAGCCTGACCAAACAGACAGATAAAAAAAAACGTTATTTATTTTTATTTATTTAAAAGCAGTTATTTTGAATTTTATTTATTTGTATGTATAGATAAGAAACATTGGCCTAATAGAAACAAAGCCTTATTTATAAACCCACCATACAAATAAATTAAAAAGTAATACAGGCTTAAGAATTTACGATACAATAACCGTTTAGGTAACAACATTATTAATGATATCACCCCTATGACTAGATAAATATAACCTGCCCTCATTCTATAAATGTCAGACACATCGATGTAATAGAGCCTTGAATGTTCTTTTTATTAAAATAATTCATATAAGGAAGCTGTGTCCACTACGTAAGTAGCCTGAAAAGTTGCCTGTAAACGCTTATGCTCTTAGAGTGAAGCCACACTGCTCCGTTGCGTTGCGACGTAGCGTATGTCGCAGCGCTAGATTTAGACGCATTCAGTGCCACACCTGTCACTGCGTCTGTCGACGCAAAGCAACGCAACGGAGCAGTGTGGCTTCACAACAACACTAATCTTTAAAAAGGGAACGGAATGGCAAACAGAAAACCGATTGGAAGTCGGAAGTATTCCGTACCGAATTAATAAGATCGAGCAAAAAATGCCGAAGAAAACGTTTCTTTTATTGAGACTCCCTTTAATTTTTATATTTATTTTATTCTTATTTGTTGTTAAAGCGGCAATAGAAAAAGAATCTGTGAAAATTTCAACTGTCTACCTATTACGGTTTATGAGATACAGACAGACGGACGGACGGACAGCGGAGGCTTAGTAATAAAGTTGCGTTTGGCACCCTTCGGGTATAAAACACAAAAAGTAAAAGCATTTTTTCCACTGGCAATTAGCTATTAATACCATGTAACCAAATCAACAAAACAATTACCTATCTCATGTGCTCCTGTAGCGCGAACCTCTGGCCACATCTAGCAAAACTGAAACGGTAAGATTCATCGTTGAACTTGTATCGCAATCGATATGAAAACGAGTTGATTGTTACAGCGCCTTGTGGTTTATTTAGAACTGAACAAGGTATCGAAAACATAACAGTAAAAGCACATATTTTATTGCTGTACCTATTTATAAGGTATCGAATATTGCGCGGGTTGGCTATTGAAAAATAAGTGTCAGGTAAAAAAAAAAAAAACTAAGAAAAATACCGCAAAAAAAAAAATTGGCATTAAAAAAAAAAAAAAACGTTTTTTTTTAGTAATTACTAAAATAATAAATCCTACCCTAAAAATATCCTAACCTAAAAATATAAATCTGTTTCGTAAAAGAAACACTGTACTGTAGGTACACTCTTTTCGGAATTGTCTTTCCAAGTAGTTTTTTTTTGTTTTTGTAATTATTTTTTTGCTTGTATGACCGCTAAAGGGTAATGGGAAAGTCCTTAATTAGTTAACATCTATACTAAAATATTATAAAGACGTAAAATTCGTTTGTTTGTTTGTTAGTTTGTAATTTATATCTCCGGAACTATAAGTCTGATTTGATTTCAATTCTTTTTGCATTGGTTTGCCCAATTCTATAGGAAGGTTACAGGAACGCGGTAGTGGCATCAAAAAACATTTTTTTGTGAAAACTGACCATTTTCTTGGAGCCTGTAATATTTTTTCAAAATCTCTGAATGCCAATCAAAAAGTTAAGGATAGTCTCCTAAGACCGCTTTCCTGTAGCTACAACGATTAAGGTACTTGCCCTTACTGCTCCGTCTCAAAAATCCACCCTGTATACTTATTGTTGTGCCCTACCTATAGGGATGACGACTGGGTAAAAAAAAAAAAAAAACTAATTAGTCCCTCAGTCAGATAATAAAAAAATATTAGACACGTATTTTTTGCTTTATCATATTAATAAAAATTACTTGGATAAAACGCATTTTAAGTTGGGGAGTGGGGGTCGATACGTCACTAGTACGTACAAAATCTACATACTCGTGACGTCATGGCACATTTTACCTCAATGTATCGCCGTAATCTTTAGATATCGTATAAAAAGAAAAAATACGTGTCCAATATTTTTTTATATACTCAAAGAGGGTCTAAAAAAATGTTTAGTCATCGTCCCAATTGTACCTTAGCGCTAAGCCATTGCAAGATCTTTAAGCATTATGGAATGCAAATAAACTTGAATGAAAAACAGTATCTTGAAAAGACAGCTATGCATCAATATAATTCGTAATATGATCATGGATCTACCGTCTTTTGGAAATTCCAAGGTTTCAGGAGAGACATTTTAGTCCGATGAAGTTTCATACGCAGAGATAATTCTTTATCTTGGAGATCCAATTGATTTTGGGGATAATAGAAAAGAGACGAGATGTAAGCTTCCTGCACGAAAACTTTCAATTTTATCAATAGTCAGCTTCATTGAACTTCGAGATCTGTGCTTAGTTTTAGAAACGTGCAATTTTCTTACCAGGATTACGAAGTAGACTAAGGAACAAGGTTTTAAATTACTTACAATAGTGATTTAAGTGCAATCATGTTACTAACAATTTAATATGAATATTTTTGTGCTATACTTTTTTTTTTAAATATACTCACACTTTTGTCTTTAATTTCAAATGAGAGCGTTTTATGTTATTACTAGCTGTTGCCCGCGACTTCGTTTTCGATCCAGGATGAAAGTAGTCTATGTTCTTATCCAGGTCATGGTCTACCCATGTGCCGAATTTCATCCAAATCCGTTCAGTTGTTTTAGCGTGAAAGCGAAACAAACAATCTCACTTTCGCATTTATAATATTAGTTAGGGTTAGGGTTGATTTTTAAAGTCGAGACCAACATTTTGCGTCTAAAATCCATACCTACTTAAAATGTCTGATACCTATATATTTTTTTGTCAAATACACAAAATATGTGCTGGTAGCTGGGCAGATATAAAAAAAAAAAAAATATTTTCTCCGGAAAATTTTGATGAAAAAATTAAAAAAACTTACATTTTCTCATACAAACAACCCTATGTAGGTATGATTTACGAACGCCCACTCCACGTACTCGCAAAAACACACGAAAAAATAGTCCAAGTTGGCATCGTCCCGGAGTTACAAATCAAACAAAATATATTGGTTATAAAAGTGCAACAAGTATTCGAAATGCACACATCGAGCCTCTACGTATCCCCACTTGCTTTTATAGGCCATAAACTGAGTTTACGACTGTCAGGATAATACCCATCCGGCTAAAAGGGTTTCGACCACTCCGCAAAGTTATAGATATATACGTATATACACCGGTAATTAAAAATGTCTGACTACAAATGTAACTTTAATCATTGTTGTGTGAAGGGTGGAAAATTTGAGCAAACAGTGTTGGACTTCTGTTTTAAAGGCGGTTTCGTTTGAATCGTTTTTATTCCTCTCATCTTTTTCAGGGCATGTATTGTATTATATTGCCAGGCATCCTCGCCGTCGACATGTTGACGGCAGCCGCCGACTCGTCGACTGCAACGTTGCGCTCATCTAGAGTACGTGCTCAAATACACGAGCAGCTGCCCCCGACGAGTGTCAACGGCTGCAATTGCCTCTGCCGTTATCAACGTGCCACTCGTGCTCGCTTAGGCTCAGTATTAATCTGCTACTCTGTGTTCTCGTGTAAAAGAAACACGAGAATCCTTTCTTCGCAGCGCATAGTAGTTAGCAGCTAGACTTGCAGTCTCTGTCATAGTCTGCTACTCTATATTTTACCTTATTTTCGTCATCCGAATAGTGTCTTGTTTGACGTTCGTCTCCATCCATGCTTTCATCGGAGTTGAGGAAACCGGTACACTAAATGAAACAAACCGATGTCTTATACCCAAAAACCTGAAAAGTCTTCTTCAAAATAGCTCCGCTGCGGCTGGCGCACCTGGCTTAAACTTGAATTCGTGCCGGTTTCACCAATGAAATTGAACGCGTTCAGCACATCTAAACGCGTTCGAGAGCTGTCAGTGTACAATATTCCATAACAATTTTGATACTGACAGCTCTTGAACGCGTTTTAGTAATGCTGATCGCGTTCAATTCCTTTAACATAACACACCCTTAACATCATGATTGCATTTTCAAAATGGTTCTTAGTGATTAAATATGAGAAAAAGTCATTAAAAAAACCATTTTCCGTTTTTGCAAGAAAATTAACAACATAAACGAGCATTATAACAGCGATCCATTGCGGTGCTCCATTTGTTTTTCCCGCCACAACAATGGCGTATCGGTGTACGTAATTATATGTCTGCATGCTGTTTATGAGTTACGTGGCGCATAAAAGTGACTTATCTTACGATAAAATGTTCTCATTTTAACGCCGACGCTCTCCTTTTGTACGTGTTTGGCTTCATCCATTAAATTCATCGCCGCCACTCACTAGAACAGTAAAAGTCGCTCAAAACCTCGCAAGTCCTTACAGAACTTACGTCGCCAAGTTTAAGTTAACCATCCCTAATAAAACCGATGCGTTTCTCGCCAAAACCCTCTCAATACGTCCTGGAGAAGATCATAAACGCCTCTCACTACATGCGAGGCCAAAAAAGACCAAAAACAAATAGCTTCATATATAATTATACAAGAAATAAAACGCACGTTTATTACTGTGTGGTTTATTCGGTTTATGACCTCCCAGGATCGCATTGGATAGACGTCAGTTGGGAGCCTAGACGTCGTAAATAAGTATGAAATATGATAATTGCGAAATTCTTCAATATATTACGATTTAAACATTGATGATTCGCCTGACGTTTTGTAGGGCCATAACTCGGGTGTTCGCGGAATCTGCGGCCGCGCCGTCTTGCTCACTCCGTGCGCCTGCGCAGCCTAAGCTATCGCACAAAGCCTTTTGAGACCCATCGATATTGTGTTTCATGCACTCAATATATTTTTGTTTGCTTTTTAAATGCCCGAGTTATATAACATTAGTTTTTCGCTCTAATCTTACCCGTACCTCGTAATTTATTGTGAAATATGTTTATTAACTGTCAAATTGACTTAAATAATACTGATTTCTTCACTGGAAATGTAAAGCATGAAATTCTTCTTGAAACTAAGGCCTATTTCACGTTATCACAATTAAAAGTATTGTCCTTACGAGTGTTAACGCAATTGGTGCAAATGCGGCCTGAATATCGGTATTTTAACATTTGACCTCTGTGACCCCTCCATATCAAAGTTAACAAGGTTGGGGATTAGACTTCTTAACGGTTTTCAGGCTTCCGACGACCTTTAGCAAATGTCAGAAGATGGTTTACTTGCGTGAAAATGCATCGTGGTGGGTACATAAATCGATTTATCGGGAGTTCACCCTTGGACGCCAAAACCGATCGACCCCCTCGATCGAATCTAGATCAATCAACCATTCTCATTAAAATCCATACAAAAAAACAATCCACATCTAACCATAACATCGCCTCAAGATTTAATTAATCAACTAACGCGACATTTGCAACATTAAGCTTTACTTACGATAAGGACATACTAATTATTTTTTTACGATCGTGTACGCAATTAGCATGGGACACGGTGATTGATGCTGTCTCGCGGCAAATGACGTGTGACGTTATGGCGCAGAACATTGATTAAAATATCGTATCGTGTTTACATTATAAGGTGAGGTTAGGTCTTTTACGGCTGCTGGAATTATAACGGTCATGTTACTTAACTGTTGTTGTTGTGAGAGTGGATGCGTGTGCGCAGGGTTCGTGTAAATGTGTCTGTCTCTTTCTTAGGTTTTGATGACACTGTGCTTGAGATGAGTCTGTCAAATGTAATTAATTTCGTGGGAATTTGCTTACTACGTGGACTATGGGTCTCATATGCTCGGTTCCTATAAAGAAAAACGAATCGTTTTGCTTACCAATGGTAGCCATTTTTATTGCCAAACTAGGCATATACTCGTATAGACTCGTATATAGATACGTAAGCTAGTTTTACCTGTGATATAGCTACTTCCATATGTTAGGGTCTACTATGCAAATCTTCATGGTCTTTGCTTCATTATTAGTAAAGATACAAGAGTCTTCATTATAATGGTTATCGATCCGTAAATTATAGGCATCGGCCATAATGTAATAGGACCTTAAAATTATATTCTTGTCTCCAACGAAAATCCATCCAAAAATGACGCTCAGATTGTGTTAGCGTCCATGTTTAGGTTTAAAGGAATAGACGGAATTTTTGTCAAAGCCAAGGTCCTTCTAGCAGTATGCAGATAATGTCAAGGTCTTTAAATATTTTATATCAGCGGTTTTATCGACTACCTATTTCAACACGCGTAGCGTGACAACTACGGTTCCTAGTTCCTACGGGTTTGTCGACGGAAGAATAGATAAACAATCACAAGTACAAGTTAGCGTCACTAGTTAGCTAGTTAGTGTCGTAACGCTAACTTTCCAGTTGTCTATAGTTACAACTATAGACACGGGTTTTCTATGGGTTTGTCAAAGTCAAATCATTTATTTCAAATAGGCACTTTTGAACGTCAAAAATTACAAAAAATTGAATTGATTCTAGTCGCCTCTTCCAAAAGGTAGTTTTCATATGGAGAAGAATGGAAAAGAAACTCCATCGTTACTCTTTTAAAATGTTTTACAATATTTTGTATATGTAGGTTCATTTATAACGAATGAACCTACATATAATATAATATAATTATATGTACGTAATAGGTAAAAATTATTTTAATAAGAAAGCAACAGCAGATAAATGAATTACTTATGTGATAGATACATGGTTGTCACATATTTACAAACATTGTAAAAGTAGACGATTTTCCAAAAAAGTTACAATTAATAAGTCAGTGTGTGAGGAAGTAATCACAAAATGTAAAATAACTTAAATTAGCAACCAGTTTGATTTTGTCTAGAATGTCGACAGAAGAATAGATAAACAATCACAATCTGTCATTTTGTCTATTAGATTTTTTTTTTATTTACTTTATTGGCCAACCAACAATTGTTTACACTGTAAATAGCTGAAGTAACATGTACCATAATGTAAGGTTAGTGTAACAATTTCTTACAGGTTAGCACCGCATGCCCCATAAACATATAACTTGTGCCACAAGCACTAAACTATAAAATCAATATATTAACTAAAATTAACAAGTATGAAAGATATTACGTGATGGAATATAAAACTAATATTAAAAGCAAAACTAAAATTCAAAAGAACAAACAGAGACACAACAAAATAGAAAAAAAATAAAATAAAAAAGAATATTATATTATACATTATTAGTAATTGTTCTGTGAAACTTGGCATATGAGTCTAAGTGCACGTCAACAAGATCGCTGACGCTATTTAACAATTTGCAAAGACGAGGAATGACAGAGTTTGCACCAAGTATTGTTCTGTGGAGCGGAGGGTGTAAAGGAGTAATAGGAGCACGAGGGAGTCTAGCAGGAGCCCGAAACTGAAACTTGGATAGTAATAGGGGACAATCAATTTTGCATCGAAGTAGCTTATATACGAACATGGAATCAATGATTATTCTACGTTTCTCCAATGAGACCATCTTAAAATAAGATAGTCGGGCATCATATGATCGTATTTTTTTTGCATTTCCGCTGGCATAGGCTAGATGCCAGAGGAATCTCTTTTGTATTCGCTCCAGGCGAAGAATGTGCGTGGAGTAATGAGGTCTCCAAATCGTACTGCAGTATTCTAAGATACTGCGAACGATACAGTTGTACAATAAGATCTTTGTCTGACTGCGCTTAAAACCAGCAACATTCCTCACAACAAATCCTAGCATTCTAGAAGCCTTTTTGACGACGCCCTCAACATGAGGCAAAAATGTCAAAGAGCTGTCAAAAAGAACTCCCAAGTCCCTTATTTGATCAACCTCTTGGATAACGTTAGGGCCCACATGGTATACGCTAGCCGTCAATTTCTTTTTCCGGGTGTATTTCACGTAGTAGCACTTTTTTGCGTTTAAGCTCATTTCATTATCGTTACACCATTGAACTAACGAGTCAACGTCCCTCTGAAGTAATGCTTTATCGTTATCAGACTCGATTATCCTAGAGAATTTAAGGTCATCTGCATACATAAAACATTCTGAGAATCTTAGGCAGTGCGGGATATCGTTAACGAAAACAATAAATAGAACCGGTCCAACATGTGAGCCCTGGGGAACTCCCGAAGACGTCTTGTAGGTTCCAGATTGGAAACCATTAACTGCAACAGAGAAAAAACGATTTTCGAGATAAGACTTTAGCCAATTGTAGAGTGTACCGGTGATTCCATACGCAGATAACTTGGACAGAAGTATATGGTGAGGCACGCGGTCAAAGGCTTTGCTAAAGTCTGTGTAAATCACGTCAATCTGCTTGCCGCCGTCGATGGCATCAGATAGCATTTCTGTAAAAGTTGCTAGATTAGTGCAAGTTGACCTAGAACCCACGAAACCATGCTGAGAATAGCTCAAATAGAGTTTGAAGTGTGCCTGAATGTATGGACAAACGAAGGATTCGAATACCTTGGCAAAAGTTGACAAGATAGAAATAGGTCTATAATTTTTGACGTTGTCCTTTTCATCAGTCTTATAAATAGGAATAACCTTTGCTTTTTTCCATAAGTCAGGGAAAATACCAGAGCTAAGAGATTTGTTGAGGACAGTGATAAAGGGGATACCAAAGCGGGGGCAGACTTATAAATAAATATTGGCGGAATACCATCAGGGCCAGCGCCTTTACGAAGATCCAATAATTTAAGCTTGTTCAGTAGGGTCTCGCAATCAATCACAGGTGCCGTTAGTGGTAGACTGTTATTCTTCATATTATGAAGAAAATCGGACTCCGGTTCACCATGGGTCGCTTTCGCATCGCTAAACGCGGCGGAAAAGTTTGACGCAAACATTTCACATATTTGTGGACCATCGGATGTAGATACAGTTCCGTTAGTCATTGTAGCCGGAAAAGAACTAGACCCGCCTTTTTTATCCTTAATGTACGCCCAGAAGCGGTTCGGATTTTTTGAGATTTCATTTTCAATGTCTTTTATGTAATCATTATAACTGTCAGTAGCTAATTTGGAACACCGTTTGCCTAATAATTTGAGTTCGAGTTCATCCCTAGGGTTTTTATAGATTTTGTAACGAGATCTTACTTTTTCCTTTTCTTTTAAAGCTCTTATTAAGCTTTTATTGAACCAAGGAGGATATTTTTTATATTTAAAGGTAGGCTTGGTAGGCTCGTGCATATGTATTATATTTAGAAGCCTGTCATAAAACACACGAAGCATATCATTAACATCAGCCATATCCTCGAATAATTTATCCCAGTTTATATCATATAGATTCTCGCAAATTTTTATGTAATCAAGTTTATAATAATTTATTCTTATAGACTGAGGGTTGTATGGAAGTCGGGTTTCTTCACTCGCTTTAAGCAGGATTTCGATTGGAGGGTGGTGGACATCAATATTGCTGAGGGAGTTTAAGACCGCAGTAACGCTACCGGAAGATAAATTAGTTAACACAAGGTCTAATATTCGTCCAGACACATTTTTAATGCCATTAAGTTGTGTCAATTTATGCATGTAAGTAAAGTCTATTAGGACTTTACTAATGCCAGGAGGAATATAATTATTCACTGAGTCATTAACCAAGTTCCATTTTATGTTACCTAAATTAAGATCACCAACAATACATGCGTGCAAGTCTGTCTGTTCAAGTATTACATTACAGCTGTCCAAAAAATTGTCTAAGGTACTACGTAATACAGGGGGTGGCAAATAGACTGCGCACAGAGCAATTCGACGAGAAAGTTTCATAAATGGTACTTCAATAGTTATCCAAAGATCCTCGCATTGGCTTTCCCAGTGAACCATACGTTTTGAATTAATTTTCTTCAATACGGCGATTAATACACCACCGCCATCCTTTTTCCTACCATCTCTATCTCTTCTGTATACAATATATCTATCGTCAAAAAGCTCCGCGTTCAGAACACCACTATTTAGCCATGTTTCAGTCAATATAACAATGTCATAGTTCTCTAAAGATAGTTGACGACAAAAATCGACAAACCCCGTTTCTATTGTGGTCGTGCTAAGCGTGCAGTGACACGCACTTTGTGTGGGCTGCAACGGTGTAGAGTTGACCGTCTTTTTTTTTCCAGAAAAGTCTAGTGTCCACGGAAATATCACCTTGCGTCAATATCGGCCGAAATTTTGGCACTTTTAATTGATATAAAACGATATGCTTTGCCTTGACAACAATGTAGATACGAGGATCAGTCAGTTTAACACTTCTTGACCTACAGATAAGAGACAGTGGGTAATGCGCCTTGATACAATTAGTGCATAATAATATCTTATCTCCTTCAATTGACGTGAGGAGATATCACGCGTAAGACGGCGAAAAAAAAAAAACAAACAATAAATAAATAAAAAGATCTTTGTTTGAAACTCTGAAGGGCAGTTTCAGGACTTACGAAGCCCAGGTCGTTTGGAGATTACATAGGCGAGTCCAAACTGGCAGCGCAGATGTGGTGCTGGTCAGCAAACATAAATAACATTTATTATGCGCACAGCCAAAGTGTCGAACTCAGCCAGCGTCTGTGTTACCTTCCACCCGTCTGTCTTCAAAGCAAGGGTGAACAACCATCTTCTGGGCACGCTCGTTCCATCACAGACCTCATCCATCGGCGAGATCGAGGTCAAGAGCAGGCCCATTCGAAACAAAAAATAAAATGCGTGTGAACTGCTCATTTAAAAAATGAACGTATGGACATGTACACACTACTGATAATGACTTACTCGCAAACTCGTAGTTAAGTTTTGGGCTGCCACAACTTGTTGGTTGATTGCAGTATTGTTTGTCAAAGTTCTACTAAGAAGCAGATGAATGCAGTCGTTCCTATTCACTGTTCGTATAATTTCAACCCTTCGTAAGTTGAAACTGCACCAATTATGAACCCATCCTTTTATAATTATGAAGACAATGCAAAATGTTCAAGATAAAGCTGTTATCTTCTTCTTTTCGTGTGGTTAGTGACTAGCCTGGTGACAGAGGCTTTAAGACTCTAGGCCAGGTAGGTAGTCAGAACTTGGGTTCATATGCCGTCCAGAAATATCTCTCCGGCATGCCGGTTTCCTTATGATGTTTTCCTCCACCGTTTTTGAAGCAAGTGATAATTATACAATACGCACATGAATCCGAAAAGTCAGAGGTGGATTTCGAGACCTATGACTTGGCAGTCTGACGGTCACAAAACTAGGCTATCACTGCTAATAAGCTGTTATAAACAGGTTTAATTCTTTAACGCCACTGACAATGACATTCAAATATACTGATAAATAATTTGGTCTCTTCCGCACAAAAATGATTTCGCTAAAATTAATTTATGTTATTGTGCCGATGCTCTATACTCTCAATGTAAGTAAGAGCTCCATATGAAGTAATAAAATCTTATTTTATCTCCCTCTCAAAGTCAACCGAAGTCTCAGTACCAGTGGCGTTTTCCGCGACTAGTACGTCTAGTTCGGTTGGCTTTACGAAGAGTCCAAACTCCAAGGGGCTAGAAGCTAAATCTTGGGAATTTGCATTATGCGTAAATAGACCTCTTCTGCCAAAAGTTCATAAGTGAATGGTATCTTTTCCATTGCTTCTTTTGAATTGATCTTGTGTTAGCGCTTTGCTCATCTTCCAACCCGGCTCTTTCTTCTTCTTCAAATGTTACTCCACAACTACAGCATGGCCATCAGCTCTGCGAAGCCAGCTGTGTTGCCAAGCAGAACTGTTGTTCATTGCAGCATCTTCCTAGCCTGCAGTGGTATCGTTACAGGTTGATATTAGATTATAACATCACATTATCCTCCAAACAATTTATTGGCTATCAAATAAGATAATGTGGGTGTGAACATTAAAATTATAATGTGGCTGGCCGTTAATGTTTCCGGAACCTTGTGGTTGAAAGTAGTAGATGTTATTGCAAAATATGGCTATACAATGATCACCGCTTACAAGAGAACTGTAAAATTATAGATACAATATAATTTTAATTAAATTTTGATATAAATTAATTTCTGCAAGAATACTGTTTCTCACTGCAAAAAGTACAGAATGACATTTACAGGCGAAAAAAAACAAGAAACAAGAAATTATGAGGTTCTAGTTAGTATACGGGTTGTAAAAATGCAGAGTATCGAAAGACAATACTTGAATTTAAAACTGTGTTCCCAATTCGCCACTACGTCTGGCGGCTGTTTAGACGTAAATAATGATTGTAGTGTTTGGATGGGCCCCTCTAAATTATGAGCCCAAAAAATGCCATACATTTTTTTGTCTCTGCGTACAATAATAAAATAAAACAGTCAGTTACAATATCACAAATGAACATAATTATAGGAAATCGTGTTATGGGTTTTGATTAATTTATATAGAAAACGTAAAGTAGTTACCACGAAAAAAACTGAGTTTCACTAGTCAGTGACAAAATCGGATTGAGAATAAACCTTGAAGAAGATTGTTAACAACAAAAATTACATCACTAAAAACGTGCAAAAAGCACTGCCGCATTTTGATAACTTTGGCGTAAATAAGAAGTCGCCCAATTAATATTATACTTAAATAAAGACAACAGTGAACCCACTCTGTTTTTCATAATTTTACTTCTGTTTTGCGTTAAAAGTTTTGAAATTTTCGAAATATTCACGGTCACAAAAATTTTACATTGTCTTGACGGCGAACATTTTGAAAATACTCGTATTTCATTTGTAGTCGAAAATAATAACAATCTTGCCTAGCAACAAGAGCCACTTGTTCATAAACTATCAGTATTGACAAGATAACCTAATTTACAATGTAATTGTAAACAAATCGTTGACAAATGGTTACTGCAAGGACTTGATTGTAGGCTTGAACTTTGTTAATTTAGGGTCAGATATAAATGAATACAATTTATGTGCTGTCTCTTTGATCTAAAGGCTGGAATAAATAACAGGGTGCATCAGCAAGCACCTATGTGTGGGGTACCGTTACCAAAAAAAAACTGTGAATTTAACTGATGATTGTAGTCCAGGCTCCAAATCATAGTGATTCTTCTTTATTTATTTTTTGGTTGGGAAATTATCATGTAACTTCTCCCGCTCTGGGCGGAGCGGGAAGGCGTGTCAAACTTTTACTGACTAAAACCCACCCGTGTTCCTTCCGTTGCCTGTGTGCCGGGGCCGCGATATCCCTTTCGGACAAACTCGCAACCCTGGCAGGCATTGGCCCTAACGGACCCCGTCAGTTGGTGCTGACATCTCTTTGAGGCGCACGTGGAACACAACGCGCCGTCGACCCGGGCCTGGTCCTTATCGGACGGCGAGCTACCCATCGCTCACCGTCCGCAAGCCCGCGCCTACGGTGGCCGGAAGTCGGCTCGCGATTCCCGACGCCCGGGGCGTCTCGTATAGTGATTCTCCTGCCCTTATGTCAATCTGTTTGGGGTATCAACTTGGCTTGTTCTTCCATTCTCCTCTATGCTATCCAGGTCATCTTTCACACGTTCATCCATCGTTTCTTCGGTGTTTCCCTACTCTTATAGCCATCCACATTCAGACTCAAAACTTTCCTCACGAACTCACGACATGACCCTTGTTTTTTCGCAACGCATTCATCTCCTGAAAGTAACATGGCATACCCTATTACCTCTCTCATGACATGGATCCTTTTGGGATACATACATGGTGGTTTATTTATGGGCATAGTTTAATTATAGATATCTAATCTTCGTCGGGTAACTTGCCTTAGATTTAACAATAACACTAATTGTGCCTCCTCCTAGAGAGTGATTGCTACAATGAATAGGGAATTCATATCTGGGCCTGGGTATTCATTCATCTATGCATAATAACAAATAAATCAAATTGAAGTGTCTGTTTGTAATGTCAAAATAACAGCTTTTTACTGAATGCTTATGAAAGTATTCTACGGTACTTACAACTTTTTTTAATTCTTTTTTTTGTCTTTCTGTCTGTCTGTCTGTTTGTTCCGGCTTATCTCCAAAACGGCTGGACCGATTCACTGGCAGATAGCTGATGCTATAAGGAGTAACTTAGGCTACTTTTATTTTAGAAAAAGAAAGGGTCAAAGGGAAAAAGCCGCGGCTAACAGCTACTGCAAAATAAAAAGCTGATATCCCCAATTTCATCTAAAACGGCACATTGATCAACAATACGCAGCTCCCAGCTTTTACCGCAACGGAAACGCGTAAGCCTTCACACAATGGCCCCACGATTTTGACATATGGCGGCATCTTACTCAATGCACATTTGGTTGCGCGTGGGCATTTATTTAAAAAATACTCAGGATGTTTTTGTTGAAGAGATAAAAGTGCTTTGCAACCATACGGTGTCCGAAGATGTAGATATATCTGTAAATAATTTTTTAGACAATAAGTACATGGATAGAAGGAATATTTGGGAAACGTGCGCGATTCTCATATAACCGGTCTAAAAATAAAAAAATATAACAAACGACCTGTAAGAAAGACATTTAATTTTTTTAAGAACACATGCTCCAATATCTTGTGTAAGTTATTGAACATCGTCATACAAAAGCTCATTATGTTTTTAAATAATTATTGTCACAATCAAACTTTTTTAATGTGACTGTTTTTCTTCTCGGAGCTGTTTGACTCATTTGTAATTCAAAAGGAACCGCTTATACATATTTAATAGGTTTATATTTAATTTTATGAAAGTGTGATACGGTTCGTCAGTCAAGGCTGTTAAGGCTTGTGCAGACCAGCGCGACTTGTCGCGCTACGCGACGGGATCCCTTTTTTTCGCATAATGTTCTTTTTCGTAATATACTTTGGCATAACTGTTTTGGCATAATTTGTTTTAGCATAATAATTCTTTGCCATATTTTTTTTTGGCATACAGTTTATGCTGGCATAATTATCTTTAAGACTAATTTGTTTTGGCATAAATTTAATTCGCATAATGTTAGCCCTAATGACTATTACCATAATAGTATTAAGGTTTCTGTAACAATTAAATAATATTATTGATTAAAAATTAAATTGCTAGAAAAGTTTGTGACAGAAACGAATCGCTGCAAAACCGACTCCACGTAGTCTTTTCTGTCCTACCCCTAGAGTGTTATTTAAAATCGCGTAGGCGCGGAGGGGCGAGGCGGCCCGCGAGCTGAGGAGCAGGTGGTTTTAACTCTCGCCGCCGTGGCTGAGGCTGGCCGGCTAGCCGGCCAGCAAGCCGAAACTGCGGTGGTGAGCGTTAAACACATCTGCGACGAGCAGCTCGCGAGGGAACGCCGGAGCCCCGCAGCGCCGGAGCTGTGACAGAAACCATGCCTGCTGCATGTTGCATGCTGCATGCTTGCTTGCATGCTGCATGCCTGCTGCATGCATGGTGTATGCTTGTTTACATGTTTGCATGCTGCATGCTTGCTCCATGCATGGTATATGCTTGTTTGCATGCTTGCTGCATGCATGGTTACATTTTAGAAGTTAATTAATATGCGTATTTTTTATGCTTTAAAAAATAAGTTTACATATTATTATGCGTAAACTTTATGCTTTAGAATGTTATGCTTAAACATTATTATGATTAGAGAAATTATGCTAAAAAAAATTATGCGTAAGCTATTATGCGAAAACAATGTTATGCGTAAATATAATTAGGATAAACAAAAGTATGCCATGTTATATTATGTCTAAAAAAATTATGCAAATGGATAGGGAACCCTACGCGACACCGGTTATTGTTATACTGTGAAGTTTTCTTAGAAATTGTATTGTTCGTGTCGCGTCGCGCGACATGTCGCGCTGGTCTGCACAAGCCTTTATTCCTAAGGGTGTTGGTTTCTAGGTCAGAAAAAGTTTTGTTCAACTCATTTGGCTAATTTAAAAAGAAAATTGCTGTCACGATGGACGAGTATTGTTAAGGGAAAAATTATGTGGAAACCTACTTACAAATACCCCATTGCACCATCCAGTGTTAAGGTTGAACTAGCTGCGAGCTCGAACTCACTGGTGGGCAGGCAAAAAGCACGCTGTCTCACCTGGCATTATGTCCGACAGCGATAGTATCAGTGATGAACGCTACATGCAGAACGTCTAGTTCGCACGCACACAAACACCGTTCCGAACTATTTTAGTAAAACGAGCGCGTAAAAAAATTACGAAAGGTCCTTTAGAAAATCGAGTTTTATGAAAAAACTACTGCATAAATCAATTACAAATAAAGTTTATTGAACTATTTGTTAATTGAGCTTTATCGGCGCCGACTTTATTTTAGAGATTTAACGCTTTTTTTATTACTTATTTATGCCCAAAGTTGCGTTAAAATGAGCAAGAAAAACGAATCTTTTTTGGTCCTAACTTTTTATTGGCTTATTATTTTACTATTCTGTTTCCGCACAGACAAAATTAATATTGAGAAAAAACGATATCATGTTTAACTTTGGATGTACACACAGTGAAGTAAAACCCCTCCGAAATTTGTATGGAAAAAATATCAACTACTTCCACCTTAAGAATTGAATAAACGAAGTAGATTTTAAAGTCCTCCAGACCGTATTTCAGCCATGGCGGCCAATCTCAACGGAGACTAGCCTTCGGCGCGGGAGATATTATAGTGCACAAGTGTGTGCGCAGACACAGGTGCACACTCTCTTCCCTCACTCTCATAGTCCGATGGGACAGCAATCCGACATGACTGGAGAGAGATCAGGCGCAGGACCAACGGCTTAACGTGCATTCCGAGGCACAAGGGTATCACATCGCCAACTTCCGAACCGGGCTGTTACTAGGAAATTCGTAATGGTAAAACCCAATTCCCGTTTCGTCTGTCGTCGGATTTCTATCAGTTGCCCTTTGCACTTGGTGCTTGTACAAGCACGTATTGACTACTACCGCTGCGGCCGCGATGCTGTCAACCTTTATGACCAAATGCAAATTGCAACTGATAGAAATCCGACGACTGATGAAACACGAAGTTTGCCGAGGGACATTAAGAATCGAATTGTATTGTACCTATATTAAAGTACACACACGCAACTTTTCTCATCCTCTCTCTACGGCATTATTGAAGTTACATCAATTACTGACCGCACAAGACGAAGCTCCTCTCATTGAATTCTTCCAAATATAGTCTTATTAAAAGACCCTTTCGTGATGCCGGAAGGCCTTCGCTGAAGGCTCAGAAGCAGCTGTGAGGGAGCTTACTTCCATTGTCAAATGTAACCACACAAGCGGTCAACAAGTTATTAACTCATAAGAATGGCCAATAACCATTATTTCGTACTGACAAAACATGATGGTGGTCATTACATTAAATGTCTGGGTGTACCAACCTTGGATCAATGTTTTCATTCAACACTGCACTGACTAACAATTTGTATCCTCGCTTTATCTTTAAGGATCAGTTTTCGATGTTAACTTTCCCTCTTACTTGTATTTGGAATGGGAAAGAGCTTACATTCTGCACGCGTAGCATGACTACTGTACAAACGAGTTTTGTCGACGGAAGAATAGACAAAATGACAGTTAAACAATCACAATCTGTCATTTTGTCTATTCTTCCGTCGACAAAACCCGTTTGTACAGTAGTCATCCTACGCGTGCTGGTTCGTGTCGGGTTCCACTATTAGATAACTGATAGCTTGTTACAATACTATGATAATTACTTATGGATCATTTACAGCTAAGAACGCTTATCCTAAAAGTTGGCAACGTCGCAAATAGCTGGCAAATATTTACCTGTTTTGATTAATTTGGCAATATTACTGTATGGAAATATAAAATGTGGTTAACTACTGAACTAAAATATTTATAATGAAATGCAATAATTAGTATCGTAACACCGAATATTTGGTTTTAGATGTAAAAAAAGTAGTTTGTAAACTTTCCAAAAGCCTTTTTTACACCTAAAACGTCAAATTCAGTGTTATAATTGCAATTCATTATTAATATTCTAGTTCGCTAGTTAGCCACATTTCATATTTCCATACAGTAATATTGCCAAATTAATAAAAACAGCGAAATATTTGACATTTATTTGCGACGTTGCCAACTTTCAGAACAAAAGCTCTTAAATCGAATAATTGCTGACTTGGCATCTCTCTTCATTTCTGCCCAGTGTTATAATACGTATCTTTCTCATACGTACCTAATAATATATTCTTCTATGGTCTGACCATGGCGTAACTTATCGCGACCCTCGGCCCTCGTAAAGTAGCACTAGTAAACTGTCCGTAGACGCGGTCAGCCACAAAATCACAGGCAAAATCCTAAAGCTCTAGCTGGTTCAAAATCGATTTATATCGTTTCTCACAAAGTCCTTGGCAAAGACCTATCAAAGTAGGATGTCAGAACCTGTTTGTTTCCCCAACCCCTCAAAAGCCGTTAAGGTTTTACCACTCCTGATGTAGACTGATCAAGTTCATTTGTTGTTTGGGTTGCAAAACTGAGGTACTACATATAATTTGGTTTTCTAGCATACTCAGACGCAAAAAGAACCGTCGATTCTCGTCTAATGACTGAACAACAAACAAATGACGTGACATCAGTCTTCAATAACCCTAGACCCGCGAGTCTCGGAACAAGTGGCACCGAGGTGTTTTACAATGCAAGAGTACACATCCAATTCTGATGGAATTCGACAAACTCAATTTCCTCACCAAATAGGTTACTGACGACATTGGGTCACTAGATATAATTGTGGTGGGACTGCCCATGCAAATCCCATTGCACACGCCATTAAGAACAAGCAACTATCAACGTTATGGCTGAGATATTTTGGTTTGTTTTTGGTTTCGTGTTTCTCGGTCAAGGACGCGAGCTGTGGAATGAGATATTGTATGATTGTCAGGTAGTTTTCAAGGTAAGTTTGGAGTATTGTAAAGAGGTAAATAATTATGTGATTGCTACTTGTCTTCTAGCTTGTTTTCCATTTTATTGGTTAGCCAGCAATTCGTCTTGATGATTGCGTCTTGGTAGGTCTGTTTAAAGCTTCGTGCTGACTAGCGCGACGCGACACCGGTTATTGTAATACCGTGAAGTTTTCTTAGAAATTGTATTGTTCGAGTCGCGTCGCGCCGTCGCCGTCGCGTCGCGCTGTTTTGCACGAGCCTTAAGAGCCCTCTTACATTTCGGTGCTGCGCTAAAGGCTTGTGCAGACCAGTGCGATTTGTCGCGCGACGCGACACGAACAATACAATTTCTAAGAAAACTTCACAGTATAACAATAATCGGTGTCGCGTCGCGCGACAAGTCGCGCTGGTCTGTACAAGCCTTAAAGCATTCTTGCGATACTGAGCGCACATTGCCGGCGCAGTGAAATATATGGTACTTTTATTTTATTCATAAAAAAATAGAAATAGCAATAAAAAAAATTGTTTGTTATTGAGCAAGTGTTGGAGATTATTTTAGTATAAATACTACGTACGAAAATGATGTCGAACTTCGGATATTCAGACTTGTTTCCAAACGTTTTTAGTAGAAAATTGAATTAGGTCCAGTCATTTTTTCTTTAAATAAAAGTCATATAACAAAAATGTATTCTATTATTATAAAAGTATCGGATATGTTTAATATGAGAAAAATTGTTTTGATGAATTATATTCAACAGAATCCGCAAATTAGAGCTCTCAAATGAGCTCTACATGAGTTTTTACCAAAACATGCATCAGGAGAAAGATTATTGCTAGATAAATAAATAAATAATGAAAAAATCGCTTTATTATTATTGTACGAGTAGAAGAGAAAACGTACTATTTTTACCAAGTAATTGTTATTTATACTAACCAACGAATAGTATTCAATTTCAACGAGGAAATCATGCATTTACGTGCATTTTTGTAATAGGCCCGTCTGTGAGCGATAAAGGCCTTAATTTTTGTGTCTGTGAGTCTGTGTTAAGTGTGTGTGCTTGTGTGTGTTTTGTCTTAAGTGTGTGTGTAAGTGGTTAAAAATTTAAATGTTTAAATCTTTGAACCTCTTGGTCTGATGATTTTTAGCTCAGGGGGCCTACTCTTTAAGTGAAATCCGTAGTTTCGGCCGACGTTACGGGCGCTTCGCTCTCCTTAAGAAGCATCTCGCCTCTCCTTCCGAAGCGCCCCCTGGTGCGGATAATTAAAAAAAAGCTTTTTACAAAAAAATGATTTCGGAAGTCGGTGTCTTTGTTTTTCAATTTTCGTTTTTTGCCAACGACTTCCGAAATTAAAGTTATTTTTCACTTTGTAGTGTTTTTTTTCGGAAGTCGGTTGTTTTTTTTTTTTGTAAAATGTTTTTATTTTTCACTTTTTAGTTGTGGTACCTACCCCACACAAATTCGAATACCATTACCTGCTATGTAAATAACAGTCACAGGAAGATATCATCCACATAAAACAAGTGGGGAAAAAAAAAACGTATTATTGAAGCTTACTCAAAAACTATCCAAGCAAAGTTAATACAATTTATATGAGACCAATTCATATTCAAATTCATTCAATACCCTTACATACAAAAAAAATATTTTCAAAATCGGTCCACAATTGACGGAAAAATCGGCGGACATACGAGTACATAAAAAAAAAACATACATACGCGTCGAACATATAACCTCCTCCTTTCTGGAAGTTGGTTAATAATCATTGGTGGCCTATGGCGCATGAGCGGAGAGATTGTGACAAGGTTCAGAATATTTCCATGTCTCATCTCACCATTACCAGACTCGACTCGGCATTTTCATTGCACCATGCCAAAGTTCTGTCAATTGTCAGTTGTCACAAGACTCCAAGGTTCTTCCTTGTTTATAAAGAAGTATTGTCTTCAGTTTTAGTGCTTCAGGTACGTTTTACGAAGTAAAATACATTGTTGCATGAATGACTTGTAGGTGGTAAGTGTTTGTAACTGTTTAGTGCTTACTAAAGTGTATCTAATATTGATTACCTACTTGGTAGTTGTTAGTAGCTTTGGACTTAAAGCCTGTTTGCCCTATTCAACAGACTCCTTTTTTTTTCGTGTGGTTTTGACTGATTTGGTGTCAGTTTTAAAGCCGCCCATGTGCCTCTTAGCTTCACATGCCGTCGAGATATATCTCCGGCATGCCGGTTACCTCACGATGTTTTCCTTCACCGTTTTTGAAGCAAGTGATAATTATATTATACGCACATGAATCCGAAAAGTCAAAGGTCTTGGGTTTGAACTCGAGACCTATAACTTGGCAGACCGACGGTTACACCACGAGGCTATCACTGCAACAGACTCCTGTGGAATTATTTGGCATAATTTGCGCAAGAAAATTTTTATTTTTTCTATGAACTTGATTTTATTTGCTTGATAGAGCGTGGCGCAGGGCTCTACACTCGTAGCGTAGCTAAGTTCTGGGCTGACCCTACTTACCTAGATTTCCATCGATACGCTAAGAAGAGACTGCAAAAGTAATGATCGAATTGACGAATTTAAAGGTTTTTTTCGTTAAACTGTAAGATAACGAACGCTTCCACGCGTGACATAGAAAAACTCATGAATGAGGCATTTGTCTGCATATTCTTGTTTATATCCAAGTTGTCAAGACATTTATTAAGTTCCCATTAAAAAACCACGTTAATTTACGATCATCCTAACGATAATTTAATTACTTGTCACTTAATCTGTTGTAAAAAGCGGAATCGCGTATCTGCGGTGGGTCCTAATTTCAAGTAAAACCGTATCTGCCTCGGAAGGTCCAATTTTGAATTTTATGACCCATAAATTTCAGCTAAAATACGTCATTTTGTGTGAAAGGAAACTAATTTGTAATTAGGGACCTATTAATAATATCAAAGTTTTTATAAAATGTCGTTTTCTTTTAACCATCAAAAGATGTTTAGGAGCTAACGCCAGAAGTAAAAATGGCAATAAAATAATAGTTTTATAATGAAAAGAGCTAATATTATTGGATCACGGATTAAAATAACATTTTAATTAATAATCCTACTTGTGTGTATAAATGTGAAAGTTTGTATGTTTGTGACTCAATCACGCAAAAACGGCTGAAAGGATTTAGATGAAATTTGGCACACAGATAGTTTATAACCTGGATTAACACATAGGATATTTTTATCCCGGTAGTACATTCCCGTAGGATAATTTCCGACCTCCAAGCGGGCGAAGCCGCGAGCGAAAGCTAGTAAGTAATATTCTCTAAAATGATATTGAAGCATTTTACTATGTCGTCCATGCACGTTAATGAATTTCGAGTTTTTTTGTTTTTGATGTTCAAAGCCGACCTGTACGTGTATACATAAACATATTAAATAATGAACCGGCTATATACTTTTTAATTTAACAGTTATTAAAATGTGACAAACGCGGGATTTGTAAAGACCGTTAATTGCAAAACTTTATAGGTAAACGTCTCAAAACTAATTAATATCGTACCTATAGCAAATATAGAAATATAATAAGTATTTATATTTTAACAGTGTCCATTTGATAAGTAGACGGCACGACTTATCTGCCTGTCGCTCGGATTAATGCGTTTTATTGTCGCCTCACGAACGACTTTTATGTCGCATTTGCATATTTTTATGGTTTTCTGGCGGTGAAATTAAGTATTATAAACCGATGCAACTCATTGCGATACAGTCATAAGTCGTAAAATATTGTTGTTGCTCGTAAAAATCGCGTGAAATAAAAACTGTTTGAGCAAAAAAGTTGCCGAGTCATTTAACATGAAGCCGAACTAGCTGGGATTGGATATGATTAAGGGCTAAGGGCGCCGCCAAATGGGACGTGGAAACGCGTCTTACAACGGCTGAATGCGTTTCACGACTGTTTGATTGACATCTAGTAGGAACGGGTGAGGGAAATTACAAGTTTATAGCTTAGACATGGATTTTAGATGACATTCGGATACCATTTAGGGTAGCGTCATAAAAAGCTTATGGCTTTGCAAATAAATCCACTGTAATTTGTTTATTTTTGGGTTTAATGACGCGCTTTCGGTTTCCTTCCCTGTGCTTTTGTTTGTCACTTGACCATAAGCTAAATTTTGCTCTTTCCGAGATTGTAGGCCAAACTACCGATGACTTACAGCAGTGTTAATGCTTTAATATTCTGTTTAACACATCAAACCACTTTTCTTATAGAAAATATTTTAGTTTAATACTTAACTAAAACCGCTCCGCTTTTAATAATTATTTTTTATATTATATTAAAGTCGAAAGTACAGTCAATGGCATTTACAAATGAGCAAGAAATTAAAATTTTGTAAAACTATTAGCTTTATGTTCCACGTTCATTAATCCCATGATTGTCCAAGTTGATGGCGGCTTGTTTCCCTCTGATTTCCTCTTGTATTAGACTCAGGCGCAATCCAAGATGGCGTCATGTGATAAAAATGTCAGGTGGGCATTCACAGAGGCCGTATCACTCACAATGTAAGACAACTCAATGTACGCCAGCAGATGAAATCGTAAACTTAGTAATTAGTTTGAATGCCTTAAACTGAGATGACCTGGGACATACGGATAGACCGGACTGGTTGGAAACCACAAGATACTTTTTGTGTCTTTGCCATTGCTAAAGCTGTCAGTGGGGCAAAGTTTTGGTCAAAACTAATAGATAAAAGTATTCTTTATAATAAAAATGTAATTCTGTTATTTGGTAAGCGCACTACTTTAGAACGGCTGAACCGATTTGGCAAATTTTTGTTTTATAATGTTCGTAATAGTCCGAATCAGGTTTTTAAAGAAAGTCTCCGGTGAAATTCGGGAAAAGTGAAAGTGATGTTTCTATGGGAATGTTGCATGAATTATTGAAATTTGGACAGGACAACATCTGTTGGGCTATTATGATCTAAGTAGTTAGGTATGGATGCCTCGTCACGGTGAAGATGAAGATGAGCGACAAAGTGTTTCGGCTGTTTTCTTTGAATTTATTAAATTTGAATTAAAAGGGAATCATGGCAGTTTGAATAAATAAGGTTCCAATGTTTAGTCTCGGAACTCAGTGTGAGCAATAAGGATTACCTACTTTTCATTGTTTATAGTTTCAGGAATATTAATCAAACTGTAAGTTTTTATAAAAATCTAATAATAACGAGCCATTTTTCCCTTTTTTGTTATGAGAATGTAACGTTTCCGTGATTGTTACTTTTCTTTCATGGGACTTACATCAATCTTGTTGAAATATCTTAGAATGATCTCAACATTAAAATATTACATTAACGTTATAATCATTGTTTTTAAACCTCCTCATATTAAATAAGGCACACTATAACTGATCAATTTCATAATGTTTTTCTTGTTTGAAATTGTATTGTTTGCTTGTCTGTTTGTCTGTATGTCGCGCGAGCAATCCTTTGAGCCCATCCGCCTCATAAATTGGTGCAACTAAAGTACTAAACCAAGTAAAGAATGCCCTGCGCACGATCATATGTTGAACTAAACAAGGGCAAGAATGCCCCGGCTGGACCTACTAACTAAACTTAATGAAATTGTCCGCTTTGCCGCATATTTATGTCGTTGACTGTACTTGACTGTTGAAGGAATCTTTTGTTGACTGCGATAGGATGATTTGATTGATATGTAACAGTGTTTTTAATTGTTTTGTTTCTTATTGTGAACGCTGTAATTACGTCCTGTTAATTTTCGGAATAACTGATTTAATTGAACATTTTCAAATCGCCAATTTTTAAGTTCTTCAAAGAATGTTTTGTTCAAATTGAATGCAGGAAAATTGTGGAGAATAATTAGATCAAGGAGAGAAATTGCGATATAATTAATCTCAGCAATAGGATACTAAGTAGTGATGCAATTTATTCGTATTCGACGAATAGTACAATCAGTATTCGTAAAAATAGTATTCGTTGCGTCACTAATACTTAGTACCAGTACAAACAGTGAATGGCAGTTGAGAGTATGTCATGCTCACGTATATGTGTCTCGCTGATGGTGGCGAGTGTGGGATCATTCGGTTACACAAAATGACTGATCCACGCGTTATGTTCGTGAACGGGCGCCGTCAGTTGTTACTGGTGATCTCTTATCTGCCATGGCTTATTTTTAATCTTATATTTTTGATTATTTTTTGTACATTGTTCTCACATATAGAAGCAACAAGAATAATGTACCCAGGATTATGTCATTTTCTATATTTAAAAGAGTGTCCTTGGAGTTTCTTGCCCGTTCTTCTCCATAAAGATCTACGTTTTGGAATGGGTAACTAGCTTCAACTTTCTGACTAACTGACGCGACTATTTGACAATTCAAAAGTGCCTGTAAATGGTTTAATTGAAATAAATGCTTTGAGTTTGAGATCAAATGTATACAGGAATAATAATAGTCCTCCAAAACAAATTTCGACCATGGCGACCAATCTTAGCGGAGAATAAGCATCGACGCGGGAGATATTATAATGCACAACACAAGTGAATGCGCAGACACAGGTACACTCTCTCTCTCATACAGGAATAGGAAGTATCTAATAGATCATTGACGACATACTATGGACGTCATAAAGTAGCATAAAGGTTCATGCGTAGACGTCAGTTACCTACCGTCAACGTCAAATCGCCCATCAGTCACGTCAATTTCAGGGATGTGTGTGACCAGATGACTATCAGAGGGGCAATTCCCGTAATTTTTAAGAACGTTCGCATTCGCATCTCATTCGCAATCTGTCAAAAATACAACCAATTTACCAACATTTTTGACAAGTTTGACAGATTGCGACTACAATGTGAACGTTTTTATGTACGGGAATTGGCCTTCTGGTATCTACTGACTGACTAGTCAGTCACTCATAGCAATGCCTCTTTCGTTCGAAGCAGTATAAGTTTTGACTTGCCGGTGACGCGACGACGTCGATTGAGACGCGCCGGTAGTGACGTGACAGTTCACGCTAACGTAAACTCCTTAGCGTGAAAGGAAAAAGCGTGACCAGAAAACGCTTGGATTTTGTCTAGGCCCCCTGATGTGTGTACCGAACATAGATGTAAGAAAGAAGTGCTGTTATTTATATTTCTATGGTAGCGAACGTTCTACAACTTCTACGCAACTATATTTTTTGACATGACGTTGACGTGACTGATCGGCGACTTGACGTTGACGTGACTGACGTGTGTGCATTGGGTTACCATTTCGACATTTGAAAAGTCCTGACAAAAAGCCTGACATTTGTAGAAAAAGTCCGGATATTTAACTTTTTAATGTAATCATATATCTTTTTAAAGAAAATCCCCGTAAATCGAAAAGTCTGGACAAATCAGAAGGCCGGGCATAGTCCGGATGGCAGTCCAAAAAACCGGACATTTCCGGACGAATCCGGACGGCTGGTAACCGTGTGCATGAACCCATAAGACTATTTAGTATATCCATTTATAAATGCCAAAAACGTATCCCGAAGCATACATTGATACGGATTCCGCTAAAACCTGAATACTAACAGCAATTAAATTCAAACCACGTGCAAAAAACAAGACAACTGCGGATGCTAAGTGCTAACCCGCAAGGTTAGCATCCGCAGTTGTCTTGTTCTTTATATATGATATGGATATGAAAATCATTTATTACCCATTAGTACGTTATCGTCGCATTGTTTTGACTCTAATAGTACCGTAATATACACAGCCCGTCCGTCCGTTTTGCGTCTCCTGCGCATCCGGTGTCAAATTCATGTAATAGTTTCTGAGAAGATCCACTCTGATTGGATGTCCTACAATGGTGGGTCGCGACGCATACAGATGTGTTAGGAATAGGATTATAGAACTATTGGTTCGATGAATTTATCGTTGCAACATGGAGGGAATTTATTAAGAGTGATTTATTGTGTTTGATCTATGTGTTGAACTAAGAATAAAAGTTATTTGGGATTATTGCGTTTGAGGCTTCCTATATTTTTACCCGATAACTGCGAAGCAAAAAGGAGGGTTATGATTTTATGTATGTAAGTATGTTCATCTGTTTCCTCATAACTGATAAACTACTCATCATAATTTGAAAATTGAGGTGTCGTTGAAAGCGTCTTAATCGTCTGCTACTACGTCACATTTAATTTAATATGGTGCCCTCTAGAGGACATAAAGTCATTAATCAAAAAAAAAAAAAAACTGTCGAAGCCCTTCCATTTGATACCCAAGATTCAAGACAGTTTTTTTATTTTTTATTAATTAACATATTTAAAAAACATATTTTTTTTAAATAAAAGTTAAACTAAATCCCAACTACGAAAAAAAACTCATCTAAAAAGGTCATAACCAGACATCATAGACCGACAAATAAAAAACCAGTCACACGTAATCTGTTCGATTTATGCCATATCACGTGTCACTCAGTTTTTTTATTTATACAGTAGTCCAACATTTGATTAGCAAGAGAAATGTGAAATGATTTGTAGAGAGACATGATCGTTAAAAACTTTTCCAAAATGTAAAAAAATTCAGACGAATTTCTATAGTCGCATCAGCATGCACTGACCGAGGAAATTAAAAATTCAAATATTATTAACCATTTCACACTGACACTATCTACATAACATATCATCACGCCTGTTCTCAGCGAAGGGTTAGGCAGAGGTGTACCGATAGTACGAGTATACATCCACATTTGACGCTCTAAGTATGCATACATCTTCCCCTTTCAATAAACGATGATTTCAATTATTTCAGGATTGGGAATTTTCGTGTCCGACTTCATTTTCATAAATGGAGTGACCTTTTTTCTTTTTCTTTTTTTAAAACGTTCGCAGACGAGTCGCAGGCGCAGTTACTTTGTTATAAATTCAACCAGTGCAGCTGGTTTAGCCGTGTAGGTGTTACATTGATAAATTCGATGAAGCGATCAACTTATTTCCTTTGAGAATCGATCGAACGATTCGATGAACGGATTTTGGAATTCATTTTGCATTCCCTCACATAAACTGCATTTTTTTTAAATGGTTTTTGTCTGGAAATCAGTCTTTTAGAATACATACACACTAAACTTGACAACTGGTCTGATGTCTGACCAAATAACATAATAAGTAGAAAATTCTTTGTTGGTCTAGTGGTCGCAAGCGCAATTTTTTTTTTTTAGTTTGGGTATTTATCAAATAACTTCTCCCGCTCTGGGCGGAGCGGGAGGGAGGGAGCGTGTCAGACTCTTGCTTACTAAAAACCCACCCGTGTTCCTTCAGTGTTGCCTGTACGTTGCCAGGTATCCACGGTATCCCTTTCGGACTTTAGGACCCCGGCAGGCATCGGTCCTAGCGGACACCGTCAGTTGTGCTGACATCTCTTCGAGGCGCGACCCGGGCCTTTCATCTGGAATTTCTCAGTAGCAGCCCGGGGTCTAGATGTGTGCCAGGTTGATGGCAATAGGCTCGCCCCCTATTACATGGGACTTTTAAACATAACTGGCGAAATCGAGTTCGAACCCAAGGCACGCACCTCTGACTTATCGGATTCATGTGCGTATTGTATAATTATCACTTGCTTAAAAAACGGTGAAGGAAAACATCGTGAGGAAACATGCATGAGAGATATTTGTCGACGGCATGTGAAGTCCAAGTCAGAGGCCCATGGGCGGCTTTAAAACTCTGACACCAGGTTAGTCACTAACCACACGAAAAGAAGAAGACTGGCGAAATGTGGGTAGACCTCTGCCTCCTATATGGGGGTTGCAGGCAGGATATTATGTGTTATGTTATAAAGAAAACTAAAGAGATAATCTTATGGGGAAGAAGCCTCACTTATTAACATTCTAGCTGAAGAAATAGGTACACTTAATACATGAGGCCTGTATTTTATAAAGTTTTTAGTCTGGAAACTTATGCTTATACTTGAATATATCATAATCAGTTATAAAAGGTATGCATCTAAAGGGTGAAGGCAAACGTACTGTATTATAAGCATCGAGTCGGCCTCAATTAGACCTTACCACAAATGGAAATACTTAGTGAATAAAAATATTCAAAATATATTATTTTATCAATTAAATAACGGATATTGTATTTCATATCTTAATTATGATATTATAATACCGAGCTATGTAAAGTATATTCGTTTGCATGAGCAGAAATAATATTTACTTATAAATGGTGTTATATAAATATGTAAATAATTAATTAAGACAGTGCCTTGAAATCGAGAGCTTGAGAAAAATAAAAGACTTATTTACTTATTATTAGGTTGGATGTTTCATTTCAATTTCTTCCATACATATAATCTATATAATAAAAATGAATCGCTAAATGTGTTGCTAAGCGCAAAACTCGAGAACGGCTAGACCAATTTCGCTAATTCTTGTTTTGTTGTGTTTGTTATTGTAAGGAGAAGGTTCTTACGGAAAAAAAAATTGCGCAGAAAATTGGAAAATTTCAGAAAACTTACAGACTATTTTAACTTCGCGCGTTGGACAGTTAGCGCGTTTGATGAATGTGAATTTAGCTGAGTAATAGGTTCGTAGGTAGGTAGGTAGGGCAGGTAGGTAGGTAGGGTAGGTAGGTAGGATATGTAGGTATGTAGATATGTAGGTAGGTTAGGTAGGTATTAAGCAGGTAGGGTAGGTAGGTAAACAATAGATAAGTACATAGTGCTACCCGAGCGAAACCGGAGCGGGGCAGCTAGTAATATAATAATAAAAATGAAATGCTTTTCGTTGGTAAGGACATCACTTCAGACCGGCTGGACCGATTCGGCAAATATTTCGAATAGTCCAAATCGGGTTCTTCAGGAAAGAAAAATTAGAAAAGTTGCCGGGAAACTTGGAAAATTCGGGAAAACTGAAAGTGCTTTTTCTTTTGGAATTTTGTATGAATTATTACATATTACTTTGGACAGGACATCGTCTGTAGCCAACAGTAATTCGGTGTGGTGCCGGACTTAAAGAATAGTACCAACCCATTTCTTCCCGTGGGTGTCGTAAAAGGCGACTCACTAGAGAATGGGCAGCAGCGTTCTCTATGCATTTTAACACCATACTGCGATCGCCAACCCGCCTGCCAAGCGTGGCGATTATAGCAAACCCCCCCATTTGGGGGAGGTCTATGTCCAGCGGTCGACGTCTTTCGGCTGAAATGATGATGATGATCCCTACAGACGTAGGGTTCGCTAGTACCTACGAAAGTAAATAAATATAACTTGGTCGTCCCGACGCGGCATCGGGCGGCTTGAAAAAGCTAAGTGAAAAAGCTCATCTTGTTTTCTTGAAGCTATGTGCTAATTTATTTATTATTTAAGTATATTATTTATAACAATACCCTCAGTAAAATTAATTTATTAACTGAAACAGATTATATCAAATTATAGGTACTTTCCTAATTATATGTAGTAGCTACTTACTGTCATCATAATATAATCTAGCACACTAATTGCGTAACACACTTTCAATCACAATCCCTCGGTTTTGAAGGAAATTTATAATCCATTTAATAGCTTCATAGGTTTGAAAACTATCTGCTCTACAACGTAAATAATGCAGTGAACGTAGCTGAACTGTCAAAATGAAAGCCATTATCATCGATTACCAGTGTAGGCGAGTGTGCATGAAAGAGCCAGTTTTAAGAAGTATAAAAAAAAAAAACATTTTACGCTGGTTAATAAAATAACTTTTTTTCAATAATCAGTTTAATAGTTATGGTATTGAAACTAAAAAAAATATATAATAATGTAATAAATCTGAAATAAGCCAACAAAATCAAACTTAAGTGAAAATCACAGTTTTTTATAATCATTAATTATACTTTTATAAAAATCAGTCCCAAATCATTTTGAAACACTGTTTTTTATTTTTATTGGCTGATGAAATAAATCACTTTTATGCTACCACAAGACTCATGGTGTCCATCCTCTACAAATATTTGTCACTGGTACCATTCTTCTTTGCTCTTTCATACACTCGACAATTGGCTCTTTCAAAACGTTTTGTATTAAAAAATATAACCTCAAACTACAGGTAATTTACGGTGTTAGGCAATTACGCCACAGGTGTATCAGGATAATGACGTTAACTTCTTCCTTTCCGGTGGCACAAACAGGGATGATGCCTGGGTAAAAAAAAAGAAATTACATTTAGTCCGTCAGTCAGTTAATAAAAAAATATTAGACACGTATTTTTTGGTTTATCATAATAATAATAAAATACTTAGATGAAACGCATTAAAGTTGGGGATTGGGGGTCGCTACGTCACAAATAAGTATAAAATGTATACTCGTGACGTCTTGGCAAATTTTAACTCGATGTATCGCCCTAATCTTTTGACTACGTGAAAAAAGAAAAAATACGTGTCAAATATTTTTTAATATCCTACCTGACGGGCAAAAAAATATTTTTAGTTATCATCTCTATTCTAGCTTATCTAAAGTGCATAAGAAGTATGACGATGATTTCGCGTTAATTAACACATAGACTGTTCATAGAACCATTCCAAGTCTGGCACACTTGAAGCTGTTGGCTCCAAATGTCATCAAATGCTTGACTGCCAGACATGCGAAAGTATTTGGTGTTATCATGATACTTGAACCTCCCAGGTACTTTCGGAGGTATCGCTAATCGCATCATCTGTATTCATCTGTGCTACTACATACTAATAGCTCTTACACACTGTGCCGGCGGCATGGCCGCCGGCTTTGGCGCCGGCCCTGCCGCCGCACAAAGGATCGCAAAGGAAATGAAGGCGCTAAAGCCGGGGGTACGCGCCGCGCGGCAAAAGCCGGCGGCCATTCCGCCGGCATAGTGTGAAGCAGCCATAATATTCTGTCTCAATTAGGTACAGTACGACACAAATTAGATGTAGCATCGGCAAAATTCGTTCAAAACCGATCACCATCTGAACTGAGTACGCCTTCAAAATCACCAATATTTATTACTGCTTGTGAAAATGATCTTTACGCTGACGCAATAACTTGTGAAGTCATTTGACCAAATACATTTGTAAAATTGAAATGAATGAAAATTTTCAAATTTATGCTACATCTAAGTTGTGTCGTATTGTACATAGGCTTTAATCTTCGATGTAAAAAGTAAGAATGAAATAATTTCCTGTTTTTTTTTTGGATTTATATGTATAATGATTGAGAACTAGCAAATCATTTTGTTGAACGATATGGTAAATGAGTAATTGACAGTGAACATCTATTAAAAACACATAGATCAAAGAAAATCCAATACAACTCCATTAGAAATTCCAGAACTATGTAGGTATATTGAATTGCATAACTCTATGAAAATATTGTTCAGATTAACGTTCAAGAGCGTTTATTCTGAAAGTTGGCTACGTCGCAAAGAGATGTCTAATATTTCACTGTTTTGATTAATTTGGCAATATTATGTACCTACTGTATGGAAATATGAAATGTGGCTGACAAGCGAACTAGAATTTTAATAATGAATTGCAATTATAACACTGATTTTGATGTTGTAACTGTTTTAGGTGTAAAAAAGGCATTTGAAAATAATATTAGGTGTTTTTTTCATTATCATTATCAATAATTTAGTTCGCTAGTTAGCCAGATTTCATATTTCCATACAGTAATATTGCCAAATTACTCAAAATGGGTAAATATTTGACAGCTATTTGCCAACTTTTAGGATAAACGTTCTTAACAAGATATGTATTGCAATATCTAACATCGCACAAAAATCCGCCTCTTGATTGGCGACGTCCAGTCTGAAGATTCGGAGAAAACTGCGACTCATTCTCCTCATTTAAATACTGTTCCAAGACCAACCAGCGCTGAAATTCCATTCCCCATCACGCAAGAAGACACCCAACTCATTAAAACCCGCGCTATCACCGAAAATAGCCCCACAGATATCATAAAGGGGACAATACATTACCTACCGCATCGCCATATAAATTCCAGTCACACAATTATTCTTATTCAGCGCGTGAGTCTGATCAAGGCGTATGTATATGCACGCATGCGCCTCTATTACCATGCTAAACGATTCAGAGAAATTTTTCGCAGACACCTGTTCTGTTCTTGTAGAATTGGTTTAGACTTAAGCCCTTTGTTTCGAGTTTGAAGTGTTAGTGGAATATTCTGACGCCCGGATGGTGTGAAGGTGTCTGTCGTTTTGTAAACGTGCGTTTTGTTGTAAATTGTTGGTTTTGAGGAAGAGTTGAATAGGGATGATGCCTTGGTAAAAAAAATGAAATTCTAATTAGTCCGTCAGTCAGATAATAAAAAAATATTAGACACGTATTTTTTGCTTTATCATATTAATAAAAAAATACTTAGATAAAACGCATTTTAAGTTGGGTAGTGGGGGTCGCTACGTCACTAGTACGTATAACATCTACATAGTGACGTCATGGCACATTTAACCACAATATATCGCCGTAATGTTTAGATTACGTAAAAAAATAAAAAATACGTGTCCAATATTTTTTTATAATCTCAAAGACGGGCAAAAAATTGTTTTTTGGCATCATTCCTATTTGAATATTATGTTGATCAGCAGATAATTTCACGTAGATGAACCATTTTATACATGGGGAAGCTTACTTTTACAAAAAATATCCTCTCCTCTCTTCATCCGTCTATTAGTCTATATTTGTGGTGGGCGAATCATGTCTTTTCTTCCAAACTTCTTTATTAGTCGCCATCTCGGTAGTCATCAACTTTCTAACTACGAGTAGTTTATGTTCTCTGTCTGGCCTAGCGCATTCAGCAAGAAGCTAAAGATCTTCTCTCATCCCTATAGGGATGTATGTCCTTCAGGTAGATTATTAAAAAATATTGGACACGTATTTTTTTCATTTTTTACGCAATCAAAAGATTACGGCTAATAGAGTAGGCAATGCATTAAAATGTGGCATGACGTCACTGGCCGGTAGATTTTATACTGACTTGTGACGTAGCGAGCCCCCACTACCCAACTTCAATGCGTTTTATGTAAACCATTTTTAGTTCATTTGATAAAGCAAAAAATACGTGTCTAATATTTTTTTATTATCTGACTGACGGACTAAATTGTTTTTTTTTCCCCAATCAACATCTAAAATCATTAAATTACTAAATACCTACCACTATTTCGTTATGGTTTCCGAAAATGGTTCTGCCCTCCAAACAAGTGCACATCCACAAATTAATTTATTTCCAGAGTTGTCGGTAGATCATCTTTATGATTATGATTCTTTCTAGATCAGTTCGACACATTCTTCCAGGTATCCTGCCCTCATACCATCACATTAGAATCTGCCTAGCCTTTTCCCATCTATGTTGGGGTCGGATTCAATTCTAACCGGATGCAGCTGAATACCAGTATTTTACATGGAGCGACTGCCTATCTGACCTCCACAACCCAGTTACAGGATAACACGATACCCATTGGTAAGACTGGTTTTCAGACATTCTGGGCTTCCAGACTACCCGTAACGGCTGTCAAAGATCTACGAATGATAATTCCATCACATGACTTGGATTAATCCCAAGCCTTATATAACTCAGTTATTACAACTTTGCTTCCACAATAGTTTCCATCGATGATCTAATCCTAACTAAATCAATCTGCAATAAAGTGTCCATTTTGCTCGAGTTACTATTGTTTACAATACTCATTGTAATAAATACTAACATTCTGACGTCTGACAAGATTTCAAATGCAAGATTTTGGCACATATTGTGATAGTAAACAATGATTTAAATGTTTTCATTGTGGAATTATAAGCAGAGATTGTAGAGATCCTTCTCTACAAAATGGCTGCGAATGGTGACGATTCTGATGATAATGTAACTGGATTATGTGTAATCGAGTTTGAATGAGTAAGCTATCTATATCAATACATGATATAAATTAAACTCGCTTTTCGTGTCTGCCTGTGTGACCGCGACGTTCTTCAAAACTACACAACGGATTTTGATGTGGTTTTACCATCATTTTGGGAATTTATTCCGAAAGGTTTGTGTTTATAATACACTAGCTTCCTCTAGCGGCTTCGCCCGCGTCCTATCTTTATAAGTTATAGCCTATGTTACTCAGTAATAATATAGCATTCTACCGGTGAAGGAATTTTTTAAATCGGTCCAGTAGTTTTTGAGTTTATTCATTACAAACATACAAAAAAAATTTTTTTTTCACTTTATTATATTAGTTTAGATTAATATTAAATTAACACATATATAATAAATAAATTTCACAAATGTCAAGTTGTAAAGACAGCGGATCGCTAGTATATTTTATATAATTTACTAGCTGCACCCCGCGGTTTCACCCGCTTAAGTCTCGATCCTGTGGGACTATCGGGGTAAAAAGTATCCTATGTCTTAATCCAGGTCATGGTCTACCCATGTGCCAAACTTCATCCAAATCTGTTCCTGCCGTTTTAGCGTGAAAGCGTAATAAACAAACAAACAAACTCACTTTCGCATTATATTAGTTAGGATATTATATTAGTTAGGATATTATATTAGTTAGGATATTATATTAGTTAGGATATTATATTAGTTAGGATATTATATTAGTTAGGATATTATATTTGTTAGGATATTATATTTGTTAGGATATTATATTAGTTAGATTAGTTATTACTTTTAGGTAATGTTATTGAAGTACCTATGTGCCCCTTTCGGATCGGACCGGTTTTTTTTATATAGTCTTCGTATGTGTACTTTTTTTATGAAACAGCAGATTTTTTTTTTATAACCGTCGCAAAGTGTCTACGCTGGTCACAGTTTGGGCTTCGATGTTCCTGATACCCTGTAACATACCTATAAAGGGTGCTGCCACCCTTTATAGGTATGTTACAGGGTATCGACATAGTTGCAGTGTTCATTAAGGTACCATTCCGTACCCGACCGCAGGAGGCAACTGCAGGCGACGTGTCGCGGCGTCACAGTCATGATTCCGAACCCGACCGCAGGCCACAGCAGCCCGTATTCGCGACGTGTCGCGGCGTCATGTCGCTGCAGTCATGATTCCGAACCCGGCCGCGGGCAGCAGCAGCCCGTATTCCAGTCGGTAGATAGAAGATAGAAAAACGTGTTTTCGCTCGGGCGTTGGCGGAACTACTGCTCTGCAGTCGGGCTGCACATGTCGCCTGTCACTTGCCAGTAGCTGCCAACAACGTGTCGCTAGCTACGGAAGGTAATTCATAGAAATTCGTAGAAACCAGTCACATCGCCTGCTGTTGCCTCCTGCGGTCGGGTACGGAAGGGTACCTTCAACTTTGCTGAATTGCTAATCTAATAATTATGGTACCTAAGAGCTATTATCGTAATCCTCGTGCCGACATGATGGAAGAAAGAGAAAATTAATTGATTCTTAACAGGGTTGATAAAAATCATGACTTTTATAAAAAAATCAAAATAATCGGATTTATTTGATTTAAATCGGATTAATTTGATTTAAATCGGATTTTTTTGATTATTTCTGTCACACATGTCTCTAAATGTTTTTTTCATTCTCGGTACTAAGCCCATTAATTCCTTCTTACAACGTTTACACACCGCTTTGTTAAACTTGCCGCAAGTGGACTTTTTTTCATCCATATAAACCCAAACAGCATCTTTTTTCATTAATCAATCACGAATGACCGCGCCAAAGACTAGACGGACGGATTCAGTCACGAGTTAAAACGGAGAATCTCCGAACGGTGTAGTTAAACAGCATTGGACACGTGTGTGCGCGCCGTAGTTTATGTCGGGGGAAGTCCCTTGACACATTTTGGCTGATTTGGTCGAAGTAAAACAATTTAGATTTAAATCATTGATTTTTATAAAAAAATCAATTGATTTTAATCGCGATTTAAATCACTGATTTTAATCAAGTGATTTTAATCATATCAACCCTGATTCTTAATGATCATTATTTGCGAACTCGAATGAAATCAATATTCCAAATTGATCGTTACACGTTTGTAACAGAAACGAGTTTGCTTATTCACGTTTTAATCGTAATTAAAATAGTTTACGTGTTTGGATTGGTCGATCGTTAATTTTGATTGCCGACCGCCACTCCTATCACAGGTTGTTATTACTGAGAATCCGTAATTGTGAGGTCAATGCGATATAAAATTAAATGACTACCGATAAAAGTTTATTTTCTAATACTATGATAGTAAAATGTTAAGGATGATGCCGTAAAATTGGGTTCTAATGACCTACTTAATTATTAACTTCATCATCATCATAATTTCAGCCGAAAGACGTCCACTGCTGGACATAGCCCCTCCCCCCAAATGGGAGGGGTTTGCCATAATCGCCACACTTGGCAGGCGGGTTGGCGATCGCAGTATGGAGTCAAAATGCCTAGAGAACGCTGCTGCCCATTCTCTAGTAAGTCCCTTAGTCGCCTTTTACGACACCCACGGCAAGAAATAGGGTAGTGAATTCTTTACGTCCGGCACCACACGGAACACGGAACTTAGTAACTTTTAATGTTCGTTTTGCAACGTCCATTTAATTTTTACTGAATTCTTGCAACGTGTTTTTTACTGTTTATCGTGTTTATCGAAAGATTGTCTAGTAGATAAGTGACGATAAATCTGCCACGATCTGATCCAACCTGTCCTTTGCTGCCCCCCCTGGGGCCCTAAGCTGAAGTCCTTACCGCACAGTAAGTTTTATGCCCTGGCTGGAGGCCCAAATTTATTAAGAGCGTTTATTCTAAAAGTTGGAAATGTCGCAAATAGCTGTCAAATATTTACCTGTTTTGTTTAATTTGGCAATAATGCTGTATGAAACAAGAAATATCGCTAACTAGTGAACTAGAATATTAATAATGAATTGTTGTAAAAAAGGCATTTGGAAAGTTTCGAAATACTTTTTTTTACATCTAAAACGAAATATTCAGTGTTACGATATTAACTAGTGCATTTCCTAATCAATATTTTAGTTCACTAGTTAGCCATATTTCATATTTCCATACAGTGATATTGCCAAATTAATCAAAACAGTGAAATATTTTCCCACTTTCAGAATGCACGCATAGCGAGATGCCAAAAACAAAAAAAAAATTACTGCCATTATAAAAAATATTGTATTGTCTCTTGTCTCTATGTTACTCCTCAGTCATAAGGTTTACTTACAATAAAGCCTATTCTATCGATCTATCAAAGGTCTATAGTAAAGGCTGCGTTCACCACTTTTAAAACAGTGGGATTGTCAGTCTGTCAACCAATAAAACAAAAAGAAGATAAAACAGAGATTCCTCTCCATGAAACAATACAATATGTTTTATGAACGGAATAGCAACATGTACTGAAAATCGTCTGAAAGAGAGCAATTCAGGCCTAGATCATAAGTGTGTGGAAAAGAAACAATAAAGGAACTTGCTTTATATAGAAAAGGAAACAAACTTCATTTACCTACTATACCTGTGATAACAAACAAACATAAAGAACGATGTTTATTGTAATAAAACACTCAACAAAAATCATACATTTCTCTTCATCTTTGGTACGAAAAGAGAGTAAAAACTAGGAAGTGATAAAAAAACACATAGAAAGAAAGAAAGAAAAAGTATTTATTGAGACTCGCACAGGAAATCACAAAGTAAACTAAAAACACACTAAACATAAAAAAAACAAAGTATACTTAAAAATTAATGCAGTCCAGTACGAGGCCAAAATGCCCCTATCTCAGCATAAAGCTGCGACATTTAAAAAATAAATGTCGCAGCGCTGGTATTCTGATAGGGATATCACGCAGTGATATCACGGAAAGACAGATACAGAATTATATTTAAATAAAATAAAAAATAAAGAAATTGGTGTGTGAAATATAATAAAAAGTAAAATATATGTAGTCCGAGTGTCTGTATCCGGCGTAACATCAGTTACTTGTCTATGCCTTTAGTATCTATGGTGCTCTATGGCATCGTCGCTCGCTCTGTGACATCGAGCTCTCACTGCCGACATTTTTACGAAAATGCGATTTTTATCGTAAACTACAGTGTTAAGGATGTAATCTTATTTTCTTAAAAAAAAACAGAATGAAACAGATGAATATAGCGCACATATAGTCACAGACCCGCTGCCGTACGTAACTTGATGTTACCATAAATGGACGATAGCAAAAACATAATTAAACCTAGCACCCTCTTTCCAAGTAACTCAAATAAACTCATTACATGCTTATAATTGAACTAACTGGCCCACCTGACGTAAATAATATCACCACTGTTCGCGAAATGGTGAAGGAAAACATCGTGAGGAAACCGGCATGACCTAGAACCAAAAATTCAAAGACATTTGACATCTACCAACCCGCACTGGGCCCGCGTGGTGGATTACGGCCCACTGCCTCTCGAAGAGAGGAGACCTGTGTCCCAACAGTGGGAACATCATAGATTGATAATGCTTATACCTACTTAGGTATAATATTTTAAAAGGTTTGTGAGTTTGAATGTAGTGGGATCTTCGGTACCACTAAACCGATTCCAAAAATGATTTCTCTAATTGGAAGCTACAGTGTGGCCGAGTGTTATAGGATATATATTTTATGTTAAAACAAGAAATTTCTCACGGTCGGTGTCGCGTGCAGATGGATAGTAAATGATAAAATGCTGCTTTATAGACAGGCAATTAATTCATCAGCAAGCCCCTAGCTTGCTGATGAATTGCCAGTTGCCACCATAAGAGACAATGAAATTTCTCAAGTGCAGTGCAATATCATCAATAGAATAGAATCCAGTCGTGTCGCGGTGACATTTCGCCTGCAGTTGCCGCCTGGTTACTGAATGGTAACTAAACAAACTAGGCAAAGTCGCGAGCAGAAAAAGGTTTGTTGCCAGTAGAAGAACGCTGGTTGAAGGAAGATACAAACTAATTACATAAGTATTGTATATTATATATAAAGTAATGGACACATTCATTGATAAGTACTTGTAATTGCAATGTAACGAGATTTATAAACTGAGAAGTGGAGTGGATATACATAGATCCTTTGCTGCTGTGGTGACGTAGGATACACCCGAAAGAGCTATACTCCATTTGAAATAAGATTAGACATTTAAACAAACCTTTTTTACAGTCCGTTCAACTGATTCTGACTTCTATATCGTAGGCATAAGGATGGCATTACAAGCAAAAAAAGTGGTTACAACACCAACTACTGCAGCTGCCATTTGTCATGTCACCAACGCAATAGAAGTCGAAATCGGTTGAACGGACTGCAAAAAAGGTTCTCATTTCAAATGGAGTATAGAGTCGTCGATACTTCAAGTCAATTTGATTAGGGGGTTGTCTTCCTAATCAAACATTTGTATGTTTAAAAAAATCTATAAAAACCAGTGAATAAGGTAATTGAACAAAATTCAAATAATAAAGTCCTTTGTTGAGAATGTGTGGGGTTATGTAATCGTTTGCATCATTGATTGTTTCACTATAAATCATAATCACAATAAGCATTGAGACATCGCTGGACTGTTTGTAAATATTTACTATACGGCTGTCCGATCTATTGTAGTAGGTTTACGTGAGTAGGCTTGCTTGTATCTTCAGAGTAGTGTAGGTTTTTTTCTAGAATATTCTACAGATAGATTTAATAAAATCTTGATGAAAGACAATCAACCACTTACATCCACCTGAAATGTGTCAAAATCTGGTGGTTGATTGTCTTTTGATAAATGATATGCCAAAATGATTGTTTTGCTTTTATTCGCTTTATCAATTGGCTGACGAATCAATCAATCTGCATAGCCTTTTCCCAACTATGTGGGATTCGGCTTCCGGTCTAACCGGATGCAGCTGAATACCAGTATTTTACATGGAGCGACTGCCTATCTGACCTCCACAACCCAGTAACTGGGTAACATGATACGCCTTGGTAAGACTGGTTGTCAGACTTTCGGACTTCTGACGACCCGTAACGACTGTCAAAGATCCATGAATAACAGTTTGCTGACAAATATCTCGTTTAAATCATTGCTACTAATAGACAGTTGAGTGTAAGTCACAAATTAAGAATTTGAAGAAGCAGCCAATTCATATTATAACAAAAAGGAGTTGATACTTTCCCTGTCGTAACATACTATCCCTACTACTGATTTCCTTTTGTTAACGCTTCTCTTGCTTCTACGTTGTGTTGATCTATTGAATTTATCTTATCGATTTATCTGACCCTCATTTAAGGAAAATTACGGACAAAGACCATCTTTCTTTGATCCTTCCTTCACTACAAATTCGACTTTGTGCTGGTGAAACTTTTGCATAATTTCGAAAGAGTTTTTCATTTTGCTTCAAAAAAGTCTACATTTCAATGTTTTTCTTGTATGTACTCAAAAGTTTTCACCCAAGTTCTAGTCATAAGTTGTTTCTTGCGGTTCTGAAACTGGCTGTGTTTACTAGGAAGCTGGCACAATCTGTGGCCTCTATGCATACGGTTAACCACAATATCGTACGTGTCGCAGCCGCTACTAACAGTTCTCGGATGAAGTTCGAAGTTTGTTCGAAAATGGAATGGAATTGGGTTTTCAAAATCGACAGTTATTAAAGAAAGATGGCCGCTTTGTTGTGATAGTTGGTGATGGTAATTTGTGATGACTATGATAGTGTTTTTGGTTTTATCAAGTGAAATTAGTATATAATTAGGTTTATCCACTCTTCTTTGATTAAATCGACAAAAATTGCTGTAGAGAATGTAAGAAAAAATTAAGAACTAACAAATAAAATTGGGTTTTAAGTAAATGAGAAGAACATTATTACACACGTATTAACATACGGATTCAAATATAATACCTAATTTAGATCAAATTAAATTATAAGAGATGTTATCAATTCGGTCATAACAACTCTACAAATACGAGTAGACAGAAAAAGGGATAAAGCTACCGGATACAGCATTTTCCGAAAAAAAAAAAAAAAAAAAACGTATTTTAAAACTGTAATCCTCATAAATGAGACACAAATAATTACGATAAGTAGTAGGGGCTGCTGGCAAAGCCACTTTCATAGCGGCAATAAAAAGTTTTCATTGGCCCCAGTCAACTCCGACGGAGGTTTAACTTAAACTTAAGTTTATCTCGGTTTTATGACCAAACGGTATAAACATGCAGGTGTGTTGCAAAATCCACATATTTCTTCGAAAAAAGAAAACTAAATTAAAGTTGTAAAACTCAGAGAAAATGTTAATTCATGAAATGTTGTGTCATTAACTTAACTAAGTTAAATCGTAAATTAAGTATAAGTTGGTGTTGCGTTACAGTGTTAAAATGGCAATAAAAATTATAGTATTTTTATTTGATTACCTTGTAGATTATGATATTTTTTTCATAAAAAACATAGGCCGTTTAGTTAAATTAATATTAAGTATATGTATTTTGCTGTTAGTTTGTTGTTTCTGTAAGTTGCATTTATCATACAGCGCGCTTGGTCACTGTTTTTTTGTTTGCATAATTATCTACAATTTTAGGTTATACTACGCCATTTTCTGATTAGGAGACACTACTTATAGTTGCTTGTAATGTCGAGTGGGGTTTATTTTAGACACCGCAGTAAACTGTCATCGTCTTTTCATAAGTTTCGTAGGAAATCTTGTTAACTATAAAAACGACATTCTAGAGTAGAAAAGAGAGAAAGAGTGTTTCGATTTTGGTGAAATGCATGAATGTGGTATATTGCTCGCAATCAGCGTGCGTGTGTGCTCATAAATGAACGTAAACGAAGCTAAATGAGTATGTAGGCAAAAGGTACTTTGTATGGATGAATATTACTCAAAATTGGTTAATTTTGAGTAAAAGACATCGTTTTATATATATATTTTTTTACAAATTACAAATATAAACTATCGTATTTATTCTATGACGTTATTATAACTATTTGCATACGAAACCAATTCAAAGAAATCATTGCGAATAACCAGTAATAAATAGCGGTGTATATGTAATAATTGCAGATAAATAATATAAAATATAATGCAATTTATTTCTATTGTTCTATTTCTTGCATTTCGTGTAACTTTATGCCATATTTTAAGTTAATTTTTACTAGAACTGACATCATTAAGTCGTTATTTGTTGTTATTATATTGCAAAATTATTAATGGCGTACAATTGTTACGTTTTTTGTTTAATTTGTTAACTAATTAATTTGAGTGGGGTATTGTTCGAGGTTCGTGCATTGAGCTAGTTTTAGTGTGTGAATTATTTATTTAACAGGTGCAACTGCTGCAAAGTACTTTTTGGTTTTCGTTACAGCATCAGTTTTGGCCTTAGTTTCAGTAGTCTCAGGCCTCTGCTTATGTAAAGACAGCTTGTCACTATGTGGTGCCCCCTCTTCAAAAATATTACATTACTGTAACATTGATTTTTTTATGACTATTCAGAACGATACTTCTCCTATCCTTTTCATATTAATTTAAATCACCTTGAATTGTGCATTCTCCGCTTTTCAAATTTTTGTATTATTTTTGTCAAAAGTAAAGTTGCTTTTTGCTGACGCGCTTGCCTTTCGTTTTGTTTCTTTGCACAGTATATCAAAATAAGGGGCCAAATGGTATTTTCACCCAGGGACTACACACGCCACCCCTAAGTGGATGTCCTTTCAATTTTTTACTGTGACAGGCCCGGGCTTTCATTTCTGCAAAATGTATAGAGAATGTGTGCTTAAAAGATACACAGCGCTTTTACCAACCAGAAGAGCAGTGATAGCCTAGTCGTGTGACCGTCAGACTGCCAAGTCATAGGTCTCGAGTTCGAACCCAGCGTACGCACCTCTGACTTTTCAGATTCATGTGCGTATAGAATAATTATCACTTGCATCAAAAACGGTGAAGGAAAACGTCGTGAGGAAACCGGCAAGCTTGAGAGATATTTCTCGACGGCATGTGAAGCCAACTCAGAGGCCCTTTAAAACTCTGACACCAGGTTAGTCAATAACCACACGAAAAAGAAGAAAGACCAAGGAGAATACACAATGTATACTTTTGTCACACAATGTTCCAGACACTGTGTGACCAAAAGATACACATGGCGCTGAAGGAGTTAAGACCTGCTTGATTAATTATATTAAAGAAAATAATCAGAAGCTACAGTTTCCTACGGAGAATTGATCTGGAGAATTGGACTTGCACTTGTAGAGTCATAATTAGGGATACGTAATTTTCTTTTTTACAAAACAGATGCGATAACTGCGAAATTCACCACCATTCTTCAATGAGATACCACAGGATGGACTCTTAGATGGATACGCTCATTTCCATAGGCAGCTACTTTATGTAGTTCAGCAAGAAACTACTGTCGACGTCATACAGATTTTAGTAGCAACCATAGATTTGCAAATGCAGCTATACAAAGCCTCCACAGCCTAGTTAACAGTGTAAATGCTGAAAGATATTTTAGTATCTGATTCTATAATATTCTCATAAATGACCGAAGGCAAAGTCTTAAGCAGGAAAACATAGAAACAACCACAATGTTAGCTTTTAACAAAAAAAAAACAATACGTATATAGTTAGGTCTTCTATTGATTATGCAAATAAATACGTGATTGTAAATCTTGAAATCTTTTTTTTTTTGCGAATAAATGCGAAATTTTGCATTTTGTGTGCGCGAAATATACATACGTTTATAACCCTAGTCATAATATTTGTTTTGAAACATTAAAGGTACTAATCATTTCCAACACTTTACTGCACAATATCCATATGAAGAGCTCTGCAATAACTTCATATACTTTCGTGCTCACTCCACATAACGACAAAATAAATATCGTAGAAAATAAAACATTACCCTACATCCATTTATCAGTAGATACTTCGCGCGAAGGCGTGTCCCCCATCATGGACGATTATGTAGGGAATCGAAAAACAAATATAAAATAACCTTTCTATTATATTCTGTATACTTTACAGCACTGTGTTAAGGTTCATAATTGCATGTCACAAAGGCAAAGTTAAATTGGTCGTGGTAATGTTACTGCGCAAACGGGTGGAGCGTGGCGACTTGACAGGTATTAATGACTCCTAGCTATGGCAAAGGTATTATATTATTCAGCCTTTGTATGCTAGCTTTTGTTTATGGTTAGGTACATCATTAGCTCTGTGGTTACCATTTGTTGTTTAATAATTAGTTATTTTTTGAGTTTTTTATTTGTTATGGTGGGAAAAAATAATAAGTTCTCATTTTCACAAGCAATTGTTTTTCATGTGTGTCATTTGTGTGCAACGTGATTGTAAGTTTACCTTATTAATTTTCAAATTTATTAATTAGGACCTAGGAACCTAGGTAAAGGTAGAATATTTTTCTTTTTCACTTCTTAATGCTGTAATAACTGTAATTCTGCGTGATCGCAATGCCTTTCATTTTGACAGTTCAGCCACGTTCTTTGCGTTAGTTACGTTTTTGAGCAGACGAATTTTTCACAACTATGAAGCAATGGTTGCCAAAATTAAAGGCTTTGCGATTGCTATTGTAGTATATGATACGCAATTACAACATTGATTTCAAACGTTTGCCAACAAATACAGTCCTTGAAACGCATGACGTCTGACACCCGCCATTTGCGCATGGCAGAGAAAAAAAGTAATTTCGAGGCATTATGGTTTCGTGCTGAAACTGTTTAATTTAACACTACAGATAAACAATTGGACATGCAGAAGGAGCCGTAATTTATGCCTCAGAATCTCATTATGATTTTTTATTGCCGTATAAACGTGACAGAAAATTAATATTCCGTTTTTAATTACGGCCGCCATCTTGAAGCGTCCGTCATGCCTCTTTTTTACAGCTGTTTAACGAATTCTTTATCAATGTCGATGGGTGGTTTTGTTATTGAAATATAGATCAATTTACATGCTAATAATTATCATAGTTTATATGTACCTATAGTCTACCTCGTAGTTGCTTTACCCCCCTAAGGTTTAACCATAGACATAGAGAATGGACTGAGCGTTAGCCTCACAAAAGTGACCACTCTCTAGAAAGAGACAAAACGACTGTGCGGCCAAATAACTGTATTTCTACTAAAGAGACGACTACTGGCCGTCTGCATTCACTGCAGAACTGTATACGAAACGCTCAGTCCATTATTTATAAACAGATTTAACGATTAGTACTCATAAAATGACAAGCTCTATGAGTCTATTTGTCTATGTGTAATTGTGTAGGTACAGTTTACATCCTACTAATTACTTAAGGGGGATGCGCTAAGGTAGCCCGCGAAATTCAAATTTTCTTACGTTTTTTGCAATTTGCAGGTCAGTGTCAGGTTGTATGTTAATTAAAATATGATTCGCGACCGTTAGCAGCAGCTTCAGGGAACCTGAGGTTTATATGTATAGGACGACTATCTGATCCATTTCTAATTTAGATAGAAATGGTCCAGAATCTAGATACTTCGATAATCGAATCATCCAATCAATCCTATACTATTAAAAGAGCAATATTTGTGTATATACACATATACTTATTTGTAATCATGATCTCGAAAACGGCTCTAACGATGTCGATGAAAGTTGCAGTATAGGGGCTTACGGTGGCGAAAAATCGATGTAGCTAGGTCTCATATCTGGGAAAAGTTTCCTGAAGGAGTTTTCTCTATTTTCACCCGAGCAGAGCTCGGTCGCCCAGGTACAGTCAGCATCAAAAGTTGATGACCACATTTAGATTTTCAAAATTGCTGTACACCGTATTCACTATTAGCACTTCACTATACAGTGATTTTGAAAATCTAAAAGTGGTCATAAACTTTTGATGCTGACTGTACTATAATTATAATTCAAAATAAACATTATGATAAAATTCATAATGTTTTAATCTGGATAGACTGATATTTAATCTGGATAGACTGATATGTCATAGAATATAAAAAACTTGTGAAACATTGGATTAAAAACATTACTGGTATTATATTTAAATATTAATTTTTATTAGCTTTTAGGTAAGTAGTACTTCCGGGTGTCACCACTGTGTGGATCGCCCGGAGGACATGGTGGAGCATACGGTGCAGCAATAGGCAATGGCAGGAAAATGTATAAGAAAGTAGAAATATAAATATATAAATAACATAAACTTATTTTACATCAGGGTAATAAACACCCTGATGTAAAATAAGTTATTTTCTGTTTGTACTTTGTTTTTTACCATGGGCACGCCACAATTGCGGCGATAAGTCCCCTCTTTGAGGAGTGGCTTGAGAGGCGCCATGGCGTCTTCACCTTCCGCCTGACGCAGGTCCTCACCGGACATGGTTGTTTCGGGAGGTTCCTGTTCCGCATAAGGCGGGAGGAAACGCCCGGGTGTCACCACTGTGTGGATCGCCCGGAGGACACGGTGGAGCATACGGTGGAGGTCTGCCCGGCTTGGGCGGAGCACCGCCGTGTCCTCACGGAGGCGATCGGCGGCGGCGATCTTTCGCGTCCGGCCCTGGTTCAGGCCATGGTCCGGGGCGAGACTGCATGGGAAGCCGTCACTTTCTTCTGCGAAGCAGTAATGCTCGCGAAGGAGGAGGCGGAGCGCTCAAAAGAAATGCAAGATGCGCGCCCTCGCGCCCCTAGTCGCCGCAGGAGACGCCCCGGGCGTCGGGAGTCGCGAGCCGACTTCCGGCCACCGTAGGCGCGGGCTTGCGGACGGTGGGCAATGGGTAGCTCGCCGTCCGATTAGGACCAGGCCCGGGTCGACGGCGCGTTGTGTTCCACGCGCGCCTCATAGAGATGTCAGCACCAACTGACGGGGTCCGTAAGGGCCAATGCCTGCCAGGGTTGCGAGTTTGTCCGAAAGGGATATCGCGGCCCCGGCACACAGGCAACGGAAGGAACACGGGTGGGTTTTAGTCAGTAAAAGTCTGACACTCCCTCTCGCTCCGCCCAGAGCGGGAGGAGTCATTTGATGATTTCCAACCCAAAAAAAAAAAAAAAGTAAGTAGTACTTAGCGATTACAAATTCTCATAGTTAACATTACCGTAAGAAAATATTGTGACACGTGCACTTTACTCACCTATCACTTATTAATTATTTGTATAATTATTAATTATTCATATAAAATATGATGTGAACGTTAATTTATGCGTGCCCACAGCAGGATATAACTAGTTAATAAATAAATTAAACATTCCTGGAATCAGAAGCCCACTGGTTAAACTATAAAATAAGGAAAATTATCTTGTGTGACTAACGTGTTGAAGAAATCTAATAAAAATGTTTTAATTTCAACACTAAACAGTTTATCCCCACAGTAAATAATGTTTTTATTATTTGGCGTTCATTTCTATGGAACTTTACTCATACTTACCAGTCTTACAAAGAGTATCGTATTACCCAGTAACTGGGTTGTGGAGGTCAGATAGGCAGTCGCTCCATGTTATTCATGGTATTCAGCTGCATCCGGTTAGACTGGAAGCCGACCTCGACATAGTTGGGAAAACGCTAGGCAGATTGATTGTATTCATTCAACTTTACCTGTAGGTACAAGATATAACTTAAGTCATCAATGTTCACAACACAAACAAGTGTAATTATATTAAAATTTAAAAAACCCCCGTTACAAACATTTTCTCAGTTTAGGAAGGTGTAAGTAATTTTTAAATCATTGGATAAATTAATAGTAGCGACACATAATATGAAATATTTTTCTCATTCCGCTGCAGTACCTAGGTAGATATATACTAAACAAAGCCTTTTCTATCTGCTATAAGCCTAAAGGCAATACGTCGTCTTTATCAGAAGAGGTCTTATTATCTGTTATGCGTGGGTTTGCGGGCTAGGAGATATAATTAAATGAAACACAATAATATTCTGAATAATCACTTAACTCTGATGACATTAGGGAATGAACAATAATGTAAACGACATTCCCCCGGGTACGTAAGACGCGAGCGCACATCAATCAACTCACTGCACTGCAAGGGTTATCTAGTCACCAATCACCATGATCACCATTATCCCAGTCGCCATATCACAGTCATTATTAATCAATGCCGGCTTCGATCCAACTTCGCAATCTTTCTTTCTAACAGGGGCCGCCTTCCTAGTACTCGGGGTTACGTCAAGTTGACAGCTGTCATAATCGTTCTAAAATCAAGTCCGTAAGTTTGGCATCGTAAAACCTTTAGACGCGCCGTCAAGCCAATATCCATATTGTGAACATACCACTTACTCACTTAGCAATAAAGCATTATTAAAAAATAAAATAAAAACAGTCTAACAGATCTCCACGATATAAATATGTTTGAAGGCGTGGCTTCGGTGATGCATGGGCCAACTCCCGCTGATTTAGTGGGCACAACATTAATCATTCGATGCAAAGAATATCCCATATACGTACCTAATACCGCCCAAGATTTTTAAAGTATCTTGGGCGGTATCATAACGTACAGTTTAAAACAAGACATATCTACAAAAGAATGTGTGCAAGTACTGTGTAATACCAACAAAGAAACTACTTTTTAAAACAGTTGACATCTGTCAAGGATTGATAGGGTTGTAAAAAGAAAAACAATGGCTAAGAACTTTATTAAAAACTGTATGAAGGCCTTAATGGGTAATTTTTTTAATAATATTTATATTCGATTCTTTAAATAGTTACAGGTAGTTAACGTGTTGTGAATATTTATTTAATAGACATTTTTAGGTTAGGCTCACTTTAAACGATCCTTTTTATTGCACTACCCTTTAAAGTTTTATGAACGCAATAACAATAAATCATATTATAATCATATAAGCTGAGTTTGTAAGAAAAACTTAACATCTCGTGAAATAAACAGGAAAACGAGTCAGCAGGGATTGATTTAAGATGGACGACGTCGTACAGAATTATTACCTACTTGTTTAAGCTGATTAACTTGTAGCATTTACGTAAAGTTTAACTTGCATAATTATTGAATCCAATTTATGTATATCATTTTACATGATGACCAACACTGGTCAGACCGCTAAGCTGACCCCTAATGGTTTTTCTGCCTTCTAAATTCGTATTAGCGTATATCTCATAATCCTAGGCCATTAACATATAAATTATAATTACTAAAAAAGGTTGCATGATAAAACCAGTTAAGATCTCTTAAGGTACGTAACGAAATGGCTCATTCGCAAAATGTCTACAGGTCGTAAAATGTCTCTTTCTTATAATGTCTCTTACGCAAAATGTCTCTTTCGCAGAATGTCGCGATAGTACCTTAGGAAAAAAAAAATTGAAATATAAAAAAAAAACATTTATTAAAATAAAGTAAACAAATCATAGATGTCTTCATTTTCTTACTTAAATTTACTTTAGTGTTACTTAAATGTATTGTCAATATTAAAAAATAAAACATTTATTAAAGTTATAAAGTAAACAAATCATTTATAATTCAATTTAATCGTCTAAAATTATACACAGCTAATGAAGATAATTTACCTACACACCTATTCAAGTATCCACAGTCGTCAAACGTCTAACGCAGTGGTTTCCAAACTATGGGTCAAAATATTGGATGGGCCTTGAAAAATGTATTTTCATATAGTTTTGCCCCTTTTTTTCTCCATTACAGCCAAGTGAACCCGAATTTGGAAGCTTTTGTTAGGTGGGTTGTGGTCAACTCAACTTTGGGAACCACTGGTGTAACCTATAAGTAAAACCGACCCTAATATTTAAGTGGCAAGAACAATAAAGCCTTATTTTGCCTGTAATGACGGGCATAGATCCCTAGTTCCAAATGTCAATGACCATTGATTGACACGTAGTTTGGCAATAACTTTTTGACACTTCAGTCAAGTGACATTAAGCTGGGAGGTGTGCCTATCCGGACGTTACAACAAGCCTTGTGTGTGCCAGGCAATTAGAATCCAATTGCCAGACGTGACAACGACAACGTAGCCATTACTTCGTACCTTCTACGTAGGATACAATTATTATCCTCATGTCTATGACAACTAAATCTAATCTACCAACATCACCCGACAAACAAACCTAGAAACAATAAAATTAATCGCCTGACGTTTCGCACGTCCGGTCCGATATCGTCGGGCCTAACAACGGCCCATTCAGCCGAAACAATCGGCGCACACACTAAATGCGTTTACATTGTCCCGTACAGCCGGGCTACGTGACCAAAGGCAGAACTACGCAGGAAGTGGACGGTGGCCGATAACGATATCACACTTAGTGGCCACTCTGTGTCGGTGTAAACAAGGCTTAGTACTGGCCGGTCGCGTTCGAGGGTTCTAAATTTAAAATTCGTGTGGCAGAGGAATGAGGTTTTAGTTCATAGAAATTATGGATGATGGAATATGTGATTTGTTGATTCAAGTACTGGTTTGGAACAAATGGAGTAAAAAAATCCAGCTGCAAAAACACCTAGCTGCTAAAGTCTAAATCTTCTGATTTTTTTTTAATAATCTATCATTGTCAGCATTTTGACCTAATAGATTTTGCATGATGGTTTTCACAGATACTACAGTTGTCTAGTGCATAATTCTGTTTGCATCTGTAGGTACTGAAAGACCATAATTTCTTACTTATTCTAAACTCAACGCCAGCACTAAAAACTAGCCATAAAACAAAATATATTTCACAGACGTTCACAGTAAATATTTATTGACCAATTACAAATCAGCGATTATCGCCCTCTGCGTCCTGATTGGTCGGTAGAACTTTCTAAAGTCGTGTTCAGTTGGCTGTAACTTTACATTGTATTCAAGAATTATGTCTTTGAATTATTTACGCCATGAAAATAACTTAATGGAGGATTGAAGGTCATGTTTATAACGAATAGATTAGATATTAATAGATAATGTTTAGACGTGATGCTTGTGAAGAGTGAGGAATTTTACAGATAATTTTCCGCAGGTGTGAAATATTTGGGGAAGTTGAAAATCAGTTTTTAATTTTTTCCAAGCAAATTTTTTAAAATCATTAAAAGTCGGTTAACTTTTTAGTCGGTCGACTTTTAATGATTTTATACTGAAGATCACGTCTAAACGAGTAGTGTTAATGATTTGGAAAAAATATATGTTAAATTAGAGCATTTTCTTAATAACTTATTAGAGGAATATTTTAGGTAATGTTTATATTACAAAGTGAAATTAATTTGTAAATTCATGTCTAATGCGGATAAAAAACTGAGAGTCACGCAAAATCTATCAAGCGTATTTTTCTGAAACCTCCACCATTTTATAGATAATTTTATTATACGTGTTTTATTAAAATACCTTTTGTTTTATTTATAATAAACTAGCTGACCCGGCGAACTTTGTTCCGCAATCAATCAAATATAAAAAAACCCTACCTACCCTACTAAAAAAGTATCCTATGTTAGACTCCTGGTTCTAAGGTACCTGTCCACCAATTTTCAGCTAAATCGGTTCAGCCGTTCTTGAGTTATAAATAGTGTAACTAACACGACTTTCTTCTCGTATAGATTAATAATGCCTCTAATTTGGGACAGCGCTCCTTGATGGGCGAGTCCTCTTACTGGCTGGACGTACGAAGCGTTACAGAACACGCAAGCTAACTACTCAAATTCACTGGCATACTAGTTTATTTGCCTCTCTACAGGGAAGATTTTTTTTTCAAAATCAAAAGTTTTTGTGTGGGAACCCCCCTTAAATTTTTAACTTTATTTAATTCTTATATTTGTTGGTATAGCGGCAATAGAAATACATAATCTGTGAATTTAAATTAGCCTTAAGCCTCTTAGACCCCCCATGGGTCCGCCACAACGTTGTAGATCGATTATTGAAACTATGATTCGCGACCATAACAAATATGGCTTTACAGAAGTATGATCTAGTGAACAAGCAATACAACTCCATAACACAGTGTTTCTCATTCTCGACTAGTATTCTAGGAAGATGCTCAAGCAGAATCTCGATAAAAAACAAGATTTGACTATAAAATATATCAATGTAGAATCGATATTCAAGCTTTTACCTAAGCTTGAATATCGATTATCGATCGTTAAACACCTTACTTTCCAATAATGGCTCACGCTACACACTTGTAAGTATGTAACTGGAAGATTTTACCTAGAATTTGATCCGGCGTGAATATTGTGTTTACAGTTTACTTTGATCTTAAAGCTCGTGCAGACTAGCGCTGCTGGTCGCGCGACGCGACATCGGTAATTGTTATACCGTGAAATTTTCTTAGCAATTGTTTTGTTAGAGTCGTGTCGCACCAGTCTGCACGAGGGTTAATGCTTTGGTTTCCAAAGACAGCTTCCTGAAGGTTTCCTGAACGGTCACACATCAGAACCTGTCCAAATACAGAACGTCTTTTTTGACATCTCAATGTCAAACTATAATATTCAATCTGCCTAGCCTTTTCCCAACTATATTGGGGTCGGCTTCGAGTCTAACCGGATGCAGCTAATAATTTTACATGAAGCGACTGCCTATCTCACCTCCACAACCCAGTTAGGTACCTACTGGGTAACACAATACCACTTGGTAAGACTGGTTGTCAGACTTTCGGGCTTCTGACGACCCGTAACGACTGTCAAAGATCCACGAATGACAGCCAAGTCCAACGGCTTATTTGCTTTCTCGGAGGAGTCTCGGTATGTTAAGATGGTCACCCAGCCACAGACCAACCCTGGCAAGCATAGCTTAACCTGATGGATCGAACCGTGCGGCTGTTATTACTTAGCCACGAGCTCCTCCAAAACTATAATACCTACTATAAATGCGAAAGTGATTTTGTTTGTTACGCTTTCATGCTAAAACGGCTGAACGGATTTCGATGAAATTTGGCACATGAGTAAACGGGTTAGGATATAGGATAATTTTTATCCCGGTAAGTTTCACACGGACGAAATGGCGGGCAGAAGCTACTGTCAAATACTAGCGAAAATAACACATTTTCATGACGACCGCTTTCCTAGGAAATTGTAGATTAACGCAGACAAAGGTGCAGGGACACATTATAACTCCATATAAAGGCTTGTACAGACCAGCGCGACTTGTCGCGCGACGCAACACCGGTTATTGTTATACTGTGAAGTTTTCTTAGAAATTGTAGGTATTGTTCGTGTCGCGTCGCGCGACAAGTCGCGCTGGTCTGCACAAGCCTTTAAACTTTACGTCCGTCGACGTCGTGAAAGGTGTTGAGAACTCCGGTGTTGCTTATCGCATTGGCGATCTTAACCAAGACTACAAATTATCTATGAATGTAGTGTTATATTGAAATATCTTCCTCTATTAACACTGCAGGGACGAGTGGAGTAAGTGATTATTATTTTAGAATTTAATGTAATTTTTGTGTTTATGAAATTTTCAGTGCTTAATGATCCTTTGGCGCTATGAGCAGTTTCCAATACCTACTTAGTACTTACCTAGTTTTTCTGCTTTGGTGGATTATAGGATTTTTTTGTATTTATTTTTAAAAAGCTTGTATAAAGCTTACTTTGTTGCTTAGAAACTGGCAATTTTTTTTTTGTTTTTGAGTTGTCCCAAAAGACACCGGGCGAAGTTACATACCTATTTGAGAAGTGTTCTGTGAACCAATAGTGCTATTTACCTATATTTTTTTGAATATTTAAAAAAAAAAAAAATGACACCCCACGTTTCTAACGTTCGCAAGATAGGTACTGAAGTGGCTCCGTATTCGACCTCACAGGAACTCTCGGATATTGTGTCTGTTATTTAGCATCCTTCACAACCCTAAAGCGCCATCCTATCTGCGGAAACGCATATCCTAAGCCCGTCCTTCTGATGCATCTTGCAGCTCGCATCTTAGAACTCTCCTTAAAACCCCTTCTCAACCGACTTCTACTCCTACTCCTGTAGCGTGCGCACTGCTAAACTGTTGCAGTTTTTAAAAGAAGAGTGAAAGTACACTATCTTTCCACTTCGTCATAGTTGCATATTTTGTATTTATTATTTTATACTACACTAGCTTTTGCCCGCGACTTCGTCCGCGTCGAAGTCGAAAATGGTTCTAATAGGATTTTTTATTGGTTTTTTACGTTATTAATTATGTTATAACTTATAAAAAACAATATTTTTTGTTTTTCCTTCGAGTGCTAGAATCACCAGGCTACTCTGTGCGCTTACTCTGGAGCATGCCACATACAACTGGCCGTGGGAGAAGCAGCTTTCCCTTAAGTCTACTCCCGCTACCTTAAGAGTTTGACCTTGAGCTTTGTTTATAGTCATTGCGAAGCATACTTTCATGGGAAACTGCACTCTCTTGAATTCGAAGGGGTAATTTGATGGTGTTAGGGGAATCCTAGGAATAAATACAGACCTCTGTAAAGCTTAGAAACCTTCAAATGCGGTACTAATATGTATAGTACGGTGACTTTCGAGAGATTCCAATTTTAAAGAGTATTTGCAGTGCAAGCACCAAGCCTATAAGTGAGTTCAACATTTTTTGAATAAAATTGGATTGACTTTTCAAACATGTGTCAAAATAAAATGTAATTTAAATCAAAAGCACTAAGGAGTATTGATATCAACTTCGAAGCAAATCACTCCCAAAATAACTTTCTACCCCTATTTAACCCCGTTAGGGGATGAATTTCAATAAAATACGAAACAGGTCTTCCATTAATTCTGTTAAAGAATGTTTATGCCAAATTTGAAGTAGATTGGACCAAGGCATCACGTTGTCCCATACAAACTTTGCCCGCCTTTTTCACCCCCTTAGGGGTAGAATTTTGAAAAATCCTTTCTTATCGGATGCCTACGTCATAAAAGACACACCCTCCAAGTTTCAGGTCTCTACGATCAGCGGTTTAGGCTGTGCGTTGCTCCGTCAGTCAGTCATTCAGGACAAAGCATTTTATATGTATAGATTATAATTAAGTATATACAAGGTCCCATTAAAATAGATGGACAAATTTTAACACAGCGTTCAGTACGTCTAACCAAAGATATCAAAGAAAAAAAAAAATTGATTAAAGTGATTTTATTTTGTCCTAAAATAATAAATGGCATTGGGTAACCAACATTTTCAGTGTATTTTCGTTAGCCGATTTTTTTTTCTTGTAAGTATTTAATGCGTTTTTCTTATTATTATTTTTACCATTGTCTTTATTTTGGTGGTCTGATTGATTTCTAAAAGTTCGTCCATCTATTTTAATGGGATCATAGATACCTACCTATTTTTGTAATATTTATTTTAGAAGATGTACCCATGTAATTTTATTCTCATATTGTATGATTATAGTTAAATTAGTGAATAATTAAGTGTTTTTATTTTATGTATTTTATTTTCTCTTCTACTCTTACTTACGATGTCTACATCTCTTTAACTACTTTCCTATCGCAGGTATGCTGGAAGAGATTTCTTTGGAAATAAGCATCACCTTTGTACGTATTTTTCTGTTCCTTCTTGTCTGTATACAAGGTCCCATTAAAATAGATGGACAAATTTTAACACAGCGTTCAGTACGTCTAATGAAAGATATCCAAGCAAAAAAAAAAACACAGTTTAAAGTGTTTTTTTTTTTTGACCTAAAATATAAAAATAATAACCCACTGCGGATATGGGTACGAACCGGCGCGACATCTCCACGTACATCCCTCACCTGAATTTTCAAGGTCCGCAGAGAGTATCCGGACACCGCCGCAAATGCGGTGCTCTTCGCGTTCCGAACCATATCTCCCTTCTATAGGATTCCATGGAACTCGAACGCTCAGGCAGAAAAGAAAACTCTTCCCGGACCTCTCGGCGGCGTCTTCAGGCCACTTTGGGTTACCCCGTCGAACACTCGCTGTAAAAACGAGGGAACGATTATTGAAACGGTTCAGATTTTTTTTCTTGTTAGTATCGAATGTGTTTTTCTTTTTTTTTTACCATTGTCTTTATTTTGGTTGTCTGAATGATTTCTAAAAGTTTGTCCATCTATTTTAATGGGACCTTATATATGTGTGTACATAAACTGTTAAATAATAAATAAATGGAATCTGATCTGACAGTTACAGTTTTTTTACAAGAAAATAGCGTAAGATAGCTGATTCCTCATAACATTTTCCTCTTTTAACTAGCAAAATAAAATGAATTCAAACTAGAATCTCGATACAATTACTTACGTTGTGAAACTGTTGATGGGATGGGAATGGAGATCTTTTTCAATGTGGATTGTGGATACAAAACAAGGGTGCTATAAAGTAATTTAATTAAAGCAGTACCTATGGGAATTACTTTATAATCAACATCCGCTGTTTCAGTTAAATTGTGATGAATTATCTGCCTGTCAAGACATTCTTGTTTGTACTTTTTTTCGTAGAAAACATAAGCATAAGAAAATTTACTTTTTATTGTCAAAAAGTAAATTTTCTTATGCTTATGTTTAAAAGTTTCTTTACTTGAAAAAAAAACACTATTTAAGTAGGTAGGTATAATTCCTGAAAAGTTAGGTGCTATCTAAAATATTATAAAGTTTTATGTGCACGATTCTCTCATAATTTTTTGTTACTTCCAGTTCTGCGTGTCTCAAGAAAAACCTAAGCATACAAAATGGACATTATGTGATTTTTTTATATTAGTATTTTAATTCCTGAAAAGTTAGATGCTATCTAAAATATTATAAAGTTTCATGGAGTTTGTGCACGATATTTTCTCTCACCACTATGTGTTATTTCTAGTCCTGCGTGTCCTAAGCATAAAAAATGGGCTTTTTGGCACTAGGTATCTGAAAAAAAAAAGCTATTATAATTCCTGAAAAGCTAGATGCTATCTAAAATATTATAAAGTTTCACTGAGTTTGTGCATGCACGATATTTTCTCTCACCACTATGTGTTATTTATTTCTAGTTCTGCGTGTCCTAATCCTAAGCATAAAAAATGGGCTGTTTGGCAATACCTATCTGCAAAAAAAAAAAACCTTATAATAGGTTTTTTTTTTGCAGATAGGTATTGCCAAAAAGCCCATTTTCAAATTCCTGAAAAGCTAGATGCTATCTAAAATATTCTAAAGTTTTATGCAGTTTGCGCACGATATTTTCTCTCATCACTATTTGTTATTTCTAGTGTGTCTAATTTTAAATAAGGTGTGACTAAGAATAGTAAAAGCACAGCTTATCCTATAAACGAGGCAATTTAATCCAATAAAATGCCATCACCATACTTAACCTGAAAATTAAAATAAATGCAATGCAATCGACTATTGTGTTTGATGCAACGTGAACGAAATCTTCAAGTTGTCCGAGCTTGCGTAGGCGTTAGAGAAAAAAAAGCGGTTCTATATTCAAAGTTAGTGGTTCGGCCAATCGCGTGGCCGGTAGGCGTGGCGGCGGCTTACGATTGGCTGTTGGCGAGGCGGGCGCAGCTAGTACTGATGGATCGCGCGATTATAACGTTAGTGACGTTAGTCGATGGTCTTCTAGCGTTGTGGACGCATGGCCGGTGAAGGGGCGCGTCATGTCCGCGTTTTTTATTTGACCTGAATATTGAACAATCAAAATTGGGACCCGTAACAATGGTCATATTTTTTTTAAATAACGATCCTACCTGATATTTATAGCTTTTGTCTTGATTTGAAATAAATAAAAAAGATTGAGGCTCTTTAAAAAAAAGGTAAAATATTAAAATCAAACAAATTGATTTTCTTACCCCTCGAAATAAATTAAATTAAAATCGTTAAAAATAATAATTAATAGTGACATTCAAGTAATTTTAATTTAATTAAAGTAAGTAAAATTAAAATTACCTACATCTGAAATATTATCGTGTTTTATTATTGAAGCTAGTCAAATGTAAATGATTAAATATCTATTCCAAACTTTGTAAACCTATATTGTTTGTATTTGTAAACAATATTTATTTTATGTCTGCGGTTTTTTTTTAATAAGAAAACATTATTATAATTAACACTTCCCACACGACTTCATTGGCGTGAATTTCGTATTTTTTCCTACAAATTCCAACACCCATTTAATTTAGCGTGAGGTTAGCGTTCTTCCGACATTTTTTCTTTTTGTTCGGTTCCACGTGTCGTAGCGTGATATTAAGTATCCTATAACTTTCCTCAAGTAATTGGCTATCAAATGCAAAAATATTTTTTCTAATCTGGCCGGTAGTTCCAGAGATTCATTAAAAAAAAACCTTTCAACTTCATTGTACCTATTAGTATAGTTTTCATGGAATAAAGAAATTTAATCCGATCCAGCCTATTCTCCCCCAGCGACGCCCTAAGCCGAGGTCCGTACCCCACAGGGGGTGCCCTTAGCATGTACCTAGTCGCCTAGTTTTCTTTTACTCTATTTCCTGGAGGCCTTAATTGCCCGAGCGAGCAAAGCGTCTCTGCTTCAACTCTGATATTATTTACTTTCGTGTGTCAGTTTGCTGCTACTCCTTTAAAAATCGTATTTTACACCCGATCTGAACGAAACTTGGTATACAGGTTTTACGACTTTATAATTACTTTTTGTCGTCGGGAATATTTGATTGAAGGAGTTCTTCGTCCGAAAAGAGGCAAGTTTGTGCTTGCGAAGTCTACTGTTCTCAGAACTAGGTACTAGTTTATTGTGGCACCCACGGGAAAGTCCGGTTAAGTAGCCGACAACCTCCTATAGTTTGACCTGAGAAATGTCAATAAACAAATAACAAAATTAAAAATAATAAAAATGTAGGTAATATTCCCTTTTCACTTGTCGATTTTTATCCTAGGGTCGTATATAAGATGGGTCTTTTACACCTGACGAAATTCGAATTTTTGGTTCCCGGTTACCTCACTATGTTTTCTTTCACTGTTTCTATTATTTTTCGTTAATCTCCCAGTTACCTCTCGATTTCGCTAGACAAGAATACCTACTTATCATAAATAACTTAACAAGGTGCTTAAAAAATCTTCCCGTAAAATGCGGAATATAAAGTTATGATAGTGCTGTACCTTTGACATCGGCTATAAAGATGTCATAGCCGACCCCGGCTAGCCTCCGCTTTTATTTGACAGGCTATTGATGTTTATCAACGGCTGTAACTTAGCCAAGTTATAGCATCGCTTTAACCTGGCTACCATTTTGATTTTTATGCGTAAGGAGTTAATACAACTTTATTTCAGACTTGCCCGCGGCTTCGCCCGCGAATGTTGAGAAATATCCCACAGGAACGTCCCGTGGGATATTTGGACTGGGACTGGAATTAGAAGTACTCCAGGTTATAAACTATCTGTGTGGCAAATTTCATCCAAATCTGTTCAGCCATTTTTGCGCAAATCCGGAACATACATCCAGAAAAACAGACAGACGGACAAACGTTCTTCGTTACTATTTTATTTTAAGTAACCTACAGACAAGTAGCTGAAAACAGTTGTAAATGTCATTACTCAAAATTGTATTGAAAAAATAAGTGATATCATTTTTTAATATATTTAATATTGATCTATTTCCATGATTCGACCATTGAACTTCATCAAAGACAAAGGCTTTTGTGTCATTCATGTCATAGATTGGAAAACGGTAAATAAGGCTGAAACAAACAGAAACCCTGACCTATAATGACTCGGAGTAACTAAAACACTATTAGCTCATAGAACACTCAAATACTCATACATTAATTAAGAAGGAATCGTTCACAAATTGGCAACGTTTTAAGACGAATGTGATCAGTTTAACTTAACTATGAAGCTGGTTGTTTACTCAGCTAGATTCGAAATTCGAATACAGTTACTTATCAGCTCTTGGCGGCAAACGGCATTGGGTCCGTAATGGCGGATCGTAAAGTTGACATAAACGTCCGGGCCCGCACTGCGGCGCTGCTGTATCTTGAACTTACGTCAATTGTATCTATCCCAAGTTTAGTGAATAGGTTTTATTGTGATGTATAAACCATGGTCAGAACGCTGAGAACCGTTGTTGTGACTTGGTAGAAACTGTCAGAAGAAGCTGTCATTTGGTACATAAGTCCATCTGTCAATTGAAATTTCAATAACAAGATGATTATTGACGATGATGATTTTATTGAAACATCTTAGAACTTCTTTCTTTTTCGTGTGTGTAGTGTATCTATACATATAAAAGATATGTAAACACTGTCTGTCATGCATACAAGTTGTCAGGTAGCTGTCACTAATGTCAACTGTCAGTCACCGCAAATGGCGGGAAGTGGAAGGTGAAGAGAGGCCGGGACAAGGATTTGGTTGTGGTAATGAGCCTGTGAGTAAATCCTAATAACACATCAGCCCTACTACGGAATAGAACGGATTCTACAGTGTTGTTAGTGAGTAACCTGGTGTCAGAACATTTATGCCGCCCATGGGCGGACAATCGGACATGGCTTCCTCACGAAACGGTGAACATCTTAGATTTAAATCTGAGATTGTTTCCTTATGTAGAGAATGGAAAACATATTTCTTATGGTAACCAAGAACAGCACTTAGCAGTCATCTAAGTTATGATAGTTGTAGTGGCTCATACAGGAAGTTTAGGTCCTTACCTCCGACAGTGGCGACGGCGTTTTATGCACTGATCATACATCATGTGATACTTATGCATATTGTACAGGTTCCTTGTTGTGATCTTAAAGTGGTAGATACTATTATTCACCACAGGGGGTTGCATGACAAAACGGCGCTTTATAACTCACAGGAGTTAAGCGCGGTTTTGGTTATAAACTCGTGAGTGTATAACCAAAACCGCGCTTAACTACTTATGGAAGTTCACCATTGATTACGCGTCAATATTACAAATATTTTCGACTGCTTTCAAAATTATTAAAAAAAACAAAATTCAAAAGTCATTTATTCAAACTAAGCTGAGAATCAGCACATTTCGAACGTCAAAATTACATAAGACAGTCCCCCAAAATCGTAAAAAAAAAACTCCCCAGCAGTACAGCTGTCTGTTCAGTTAGAAAAACTTGATTCGAGAAAATAATCGAATACTATGTTTATCACGAAGGACCAACTCCCGATATCTCCCGAGATATTATCTAAACTAATATTATTATAAATAGAGAGAACAAAATATATTTTTTGTGTGTTTGATTGTTACGCTTTCACGCTAAAACGGGTGAACGGATTTGGATGAAATTTGACACATGAATACACACCCATGACTTGGGTAAGGACATACGGTACCTACTTTTTATCCCAATATTCAAACGGGAACGAGACTAGTGTTTTAGTACCTATAGTGTTAAAAGCTGCCACAATTAGCAATTTCACAGTACTCATTCAATACAAAAAAGCAAACGAAACTGCACCACTCAATGCCAAATGAATCACCACAGCCTTAAAATCGATTTAAAACCCATAGCGAAACGTAGTAGCAATCGGCACAAAGCAGCAAATAACGTCGTAAGTAGCAATACGACTATTTTACACGTCGCCGAACATTACTGCACTATTCCTGCACGAGGTTAAAACCATGACGATGTGTGTCCAAGTGTCTCTACCACCTTTGAATAGGTTTTTTATAGTCGACGGAGCTGTCGGCACAAAGGGAAGTCGTAAAGTCGAAGTGTCTGCATGATGCACGACCTTCTGACATATAGTTTATGGTCGCTAGTGACGTGCCGCTGCGATTATTCTTAATCCTTAGTTTATGGTTAGTCGATTGTCTCATTCATGTCGATAGCCGATTTTGTTAGGTTTGTTTCGGTGATAAAGATTTTAAATACGTTGTTGTATTTTTCGTATGATAACTATTTAGTTCCGGGGGCTAACTGGACTGTGTTTTGTTAGTTGTTGTGTCTTCTTGAATATGTTTAATGTCTTCTCAGACTGGTTTTTGAGTTTGTATGACTTTTATGGGGAGACTAGCTTCTGCCCGCGTCTTCGTCCATGTGAAACTACTTGTTTTAACATAAAATATGTTCCTGGAGCTATCGCATCGCCTCGCATCGTCCGCAGGCGCTATTACTTCGTTTTGGCTTAGCGTTTTTTTTCTCGGTTCCTAAGGGTTGTAGCGTGATAAATTGCAAAACCTTTCTCAAGAAATGGGATACTAAATTTATTAAAAAAAAAAAAACAACTGGTAGTTCCAGAGATAAGCGCGTTCAAACAAACAAACAAACAAACTTTCCAGCATTATTATTTAGTACAGGAGGTACAGGATAGTAGAAAAAGAACACAAATCCAGAACCCACGCTTAGCATGACCACGGTATAAACGGATTTTGTCGACGGTCTACTCTTCCGTCGACAAAACCCGTAGAAAATTCGTTTCTATGGTTGTCATACTACGCGTGCAGGCGTTTTTACACGCAGGAGTCAGGGCTTCACGTTGTTTGTACTTATTTTTAATGAGATTTTATTTTTATTTTTATTAAAAAAAATTAAAAAAAACATTATTACTCATGTGAATTACGACGCGACTCTAGTACTAGAACAATTTTTATAAGAACTTCATGGAAATTGTTCTATCAGAATCGCGTCACACAGTCGCGTCGCCCCTGTCTGCGGGATTCTTTAATTGAACAAACCTTCATGACGTTAACTATCCATGTCTGATTTGCCAACTGGCTCTCAAGCTCAACCCTGGGCAGCAAGCAGTCTTTCATAGAGCCAAAAATCCAATTTAATCAACTTTTCAAACAAAGTTTAAGTACCTAATCTACTTTAGTAACGACCCCAAATAAAATACCAAATGAATGTTATTGCCCATCAGTTGGCAACTTGGCACATAAACTATGCAAATGGTTTGGCAGTACAGAGCAACTATTTTCTTAATGTCCGTCGGCAACCTTCGTGTTTCGTCAGTCGTCGGATTTCTATCAGTTGCCCTTTGCACTTGGTAATTATGGTTGACGGCAACGCGGGTGCAGCGGTAGGAGTGAATACGGACAAGTACCCAGTGCAAAGGACATTAAGAAAATAGTTGTACTGTACTAATCTACATTTTATAGTAAAAAAGTTTATGTTTTACATTGACCTAATTCTCAAATACGACCTTCTGATTTAAATCTGATTTACATTAAAAAAATATCGTTTTTAGGGTTACGTGCCCAAAGGGTGCTAACGGGAAATCTAATAAATATTTAACTCAAAGGCATTTACAATGCAGTAAAAAATAATGAACAGTCATAAATCTTCTAACCTTTTAACTAACTTGTCCATTTTTTATTTTGGTATTTCTATTTTTAATCTAACTCAATTTAAAATGTATTCTATATAATACATTACTACTAATCGCAACATTAAATATATATATTTAATGATATTTTAATGTTGCGATGCACCTTATATATTAATTTCCACACCTCATTAGGTTATTTTAGTTGAGGAGCTCGTGGCTAAGTAATAACTGCCGCACGGGTTGATCCATCAGGTTAAGCTACGCTTGCCAGGTTTGGTCTGTGGATGGGTGACCATCTTTACATACCGACACTCCTCCGTGCCTCGGAAAGCACGTTCAGCCATTGGTCCCGGCTGTCATTCGTGGATCTTTGACAGTCGTTACGGGTCGTCAGAAGCCCGAAAGTCTGACAACCATTCTTACCAAGGAGTATCGTATTACCCAGTTACTGGGTTGTGGAGGTTAGATAGGCAGTCGCTCCATGTAAAATACTGGTATTCAGCTGCATCCGGTTAGACTGGAAGCCGACCCCAATATAGTTGGGAAAAGGCTAGGCAGATTGATTAGGTTATTTTAGTTAGTTACCTGTACCACCTTCTTAACATGGATTATGCAAAAAAAATAATGATTTGATTTGAGGCTTAGTACGGGCTTAGCTCGGGTATGGAACCCTAAAAAGAATAATGAATAGGTCTTCGATTTTTATAATTACTCTAGTCCCCGATCTGAGATTCTAACGGCTCTATCAATTGATTGGAGGACAAGACACTTAAATCCATACCTACATTTTAATTATCTAGTCTGGACGTCTCAGAGAGATCTAATCTAGTTTGTGGGGCCATCGTGGCCAGAGACCGCACAAAATAGAGACGATTGGAAGGAAAAAGGGAAGGTCTTTGCCCAACACTGGCCCACAATGTAGAGTAACAAAAAAAAAAAAGTATTCGTAGAAGAAACCTTATTACCTATAATATGGAGCCTCTTTGAACAAAACAATAGGGATGATGCCTGGGTAAAAAAACTGAAATTCTAATTAGTCCGTCAGTCAGATAATAAAAAAATATTAGACACGTATTTATTGCTTTTTCATATTAATAAAAAATTACTTAGATAAAACGCATTTTAGATTGGGGGGTGGGGGTCACTACGTCAGTAGTATGTATAAAATCTACATACTCGTGACGTCATGTCACCTTTTACCTCAATTTATCGCCGTAATCTTTAGATTACGTAAAAAAAGAAAAAATACGTATCCAATATTTTTTTATAATCTCAAAGACGGACTTAAAAATTTTTTTTTGTCATCCCTATTGTGAGGTCAAATCTTTTGTTTAATACTAACTAGCGAGTAGCGACCCGTTCATGCTTCCCACGCTTTTTACGACTTGACAAAACATCGAGATTTCTTGTAAACGTAATTTTTATATTAACGTATTATACACATAAACCTTCCGGAATAAATTCTCTAAACGAAGGTGAAAACCTCGAGGAGGAGGAGCTCGTGGCTAAGTAACAACAGCCGCACTGGTCGATCCATCAGGTTAAGCTACAGGGTTGGTCAGTGGATGGGTGGCCATCTTTACATACCGAGACTCCTCCGTGCCTCGGAAAGCACGTTAAGCCGTTGGTCCCGGCTGTCATTCGTGGATCTTTGACAGTCGTTACGAGTCGTCAGAAGCCCGAAAGTCTGACACCAGTCTTACCAAGAGGTATCGTATTACCCAGTTACTGGGTTATGGAGGTCAGATAGGCAGTCGCTCCATGTAAAATACTGGTATTTAGCTGCATCCGGTTAGACTGGAAGCCGACCCCAACATAGTTGGGAAAAGGCTAGGCAGATTGATTGATGGTGAAAACCTCTTCAAAATCTGATGCGTGGTTTTAGATGAAAACGCGGACAAACAGACCAAGGCGAAAAGCGACTTTGTTTTATATGTATATGTAATATGTATAGAGGTGTCTAGGTCATTCATTCTCTGAATTCGGCACTTCAATTCTCTTTCGTCTACACTGTTTATTTAAATAATGTGTCACAATATCACTTGTCCCTATCACTATAAACAAAGTGTCACTTGTCACTAGAGTGCCGCCATTGTTTACTTTGTCAGTACTTAGAAATCACAGTAGCTTGGTCTCACGGTACTTCGGTTGTTTAATTATTATGTTCGTCAAATTCTTGCGCGATGAAAGCATCTTAAGACGAATTTATCCTCTGTACATGAGTTAATCCTTTTGACCAAATAATATAACCCCAAAGAACATAGAGTACCTTCAAATAACACGTTGTGGATCAACTGACGAACGAGAAGTGGTAAAAGGTGCTCTAAATCAGTTCTTTTGTCGTCTGTGTGATATAAAAATATACATAACATGGGCCTTGGTTGTCTGAAAATTAAATGTTTTTATTTATATTTATTTTGTCATGTATTTGTACCTATCACAGTCTCGAGACTGATAAGTACACAATGATTTAATATAAAATATATTATATATATAATTATATATTAATTATCGTTTAAAGGTTAAGAAGTATAAAACGGCTTATTTCCATTCGGAATATAATTATTTTAAACTTTTTAGTTCTTTTTCATTAACAGTTTTAAAAGCTTATTTAAAAAGATATATTTTTTTTCGTTTTTTTTGAGTCTTTTCTATTTCATAGACTCAATGTGAAAACCTTTGTAAAAATATAGGAACTCAAACGCCAATTTGCCATGTCAATATCAACAGTCAGTGCAGAGTTAACAAATCATCTTTTAATTAGCAGCTAGATTCTTTGTAATAATTAGTTAGCGTATGTCACGCTAACATGAGATACGGTCATTGACGAGTTGTTATTACCACATATGAGGTAGTTTGTCATGAAAAAACATTTACACTGCACTGTGTGGTTATTGTGCCAAGTTACCTGTGATTTGTGTGTCTCGTAATACATATGTCTATTTTCCTATACACGTAGAAAACTATATACTCATAGTGATAAACCAGCAAGAGCGCTTATCCTAAGAGTCGGCAATGTCGCAAATGGCTGTCAAATATTTACTTGTTTTGATTAATTTGGTATTATTACTGTATGGAATTAAGAAATGTGGCATACTAGTGAACTAAATGATTGATTACGAACTGCAATAATTAATATCGTAACAAGAAATATTTAGTTTTTCATGTGAAAAAAGTTTTTGGAAACTTTCAAAATGCCTTTTGTACACCTAAAACGGTTACAACATCAAATTCAGTGTTATAATTGCAATTCATTATTAATATTCTAGTTCACTAGTTAGCCACATTTCATATAAATGTAAAGTGCTGAGAGTGCGGAAAGTGTTGAGGGCATTGTCAAATATGGTGTTCCTACCGGATCTATATATGGGCCTGTTGGTTATATTGTTCACGTTAATAGTATATGTAATGTTATAAAAAAATGCAAAGCTTACATGTACGCCGACGATACATGTCTCCTATTCAGTGGTAGCGACCAAACCTCCATACAAGGCGCAATACAAGACGATTTGGATAGTATAGTTAAATGGGCGCACGATAACGGCATAATAATTAATGTAAGCAAAACTAAGTGCATGCCAATACATTCCCCATATTCACGTAACAAAAATATTTTATTGAATATCAAAGGTCATAGTTATGAATGTCTTCACAATGGAAAATCAAGCTGTCAGTGTGTTAATTTAGAGCAGGTAAAAACTTACAGGTACTTAGGATTGAACATTGATACTAAATTTGCATGGAACATACACATAGATACGGTCTGTAATAAAGTTAGGTCAGTTCTGGGTAAACTGTATACCCTGAAGCCTGTAGTCAAGAGAGGACTATTGTACGCATTGTACTATGCACTTGCCGATTCGATTATCAGTTATGGGTTGTGTGGTTATGGACTTACTTTTAAAACATATCTAGATAAAATTAAAATACTACAAACACGACTTCTAAAAATGTTAGTGAGTAAAAGAACTAAACAAAGTTTTAACGGGGAATATGAAAAATTATTCAAGAAGTGCAATATATTACCAGTTGACATGAAAGTAAAAATGACAATGATTCTTGAACAACATAATATTAACAAGCATAAAAAAGAAAAAGTACATAACTACCCAACCCGACTTGCAAAAATAAAGAAACTACAGGTGCCAAATGTAAATAATTATTATGGTAAGCGTACGAGACGATGGATTACACCTACATTAATTAATGAATTACCTGAGGGAATAATCGATCGTGTCAAAAGTAAAAACCACCTAAAAAGTGTCCTAAGAAAACATTACCTGTCAATGTGTCCATAGTTGCTGCGGTCGATCGGGGGCGTCGGTCAGCTAATGTCATGGGTTCTAAGTCTGCTTACCTTTTATTGAGTAAGTACTAAATTATACATCTATGGTAGGTACTATGGGATGGGCTCACGACATTCGTTGACTGAGGCCGCTGAGTGTAGTAGCTGTGATTGTAGTATCTATGGTTGTGTGGGTAACTACTCTGTATTCACTTATGAAGTGTTTGCCTACAGAGCCATGGTCTTAGTCTTAGTGTTAGTCTTGTTCTTAGTTTTAACTTGGATTTATTTCTTATTGTTTATGAGTAGTTAAGCAAAGATTCGTGCGAAATCCACGAGAACCTACTGCCGACAAATTGCTTTGCAGTTTGGCAGGTGTTATGTAAAAATAAAATATTGTAACATTATGGATTAAATAAACAAAAAAAAAAAAAAAAAAAAAATTCCATATTGCCAAATTAACCAAAACAGCGAAATATTTGATATATACTATTTGCGACGTTGCCCACTTTCAGAATAAACGCTTTGACAGGTCAACAACATTCATTGCGTTATTGACATTGTATAACAGATTTTTTTTTCGAACTTATTAAGCAATGCATTAGCAATACGTTTCAAAATTATTCAGATTGTGGTTGATCGTGTAGTACGCAATTAGGATGCGGATTTTAGCAATAATTTACTAGCGGTACTCTTTCGTAACAATTGTAACAACACAAATCTTGATGATAATGAAGGCTGTTTCTAGTGCCTATACTCTAAATGGTCAATCATTCAAATCAAAGTCATTTATTCAAACTACGCTGAAAATCAACACTTTTGAAACGTCCATGTTACATAAGGCAGTCCCCCAAAACGCCCGCACTTCACCACTAACTCCCCAGCAGATTTATAATTTTTATAAAATGAATATTTTTTAAATATTTTTCTTTTCGTTATTCACCAGCGAATGAAACAAGTTACTAACGTTCTCTTTCTCCTCTTCCCCAGCGGTTTCCTTAGAAACCTTAGTGGAGAACTGTCACAAGCTGTTGGAGAAGTTCCACTACTCGTGGGAGATGATGCCCCTCGTCCTGGTGATCCTCAATTACGCGGGTAGCGACCTGGACGAGGCGTCGCGGAAAATTGACGAAGGTAAGTCTTAGAGATTGTAGTTGCTATTGCAATTGTTTGATATAAAATTATTTTGTTGCGAAGCGATTGTTTTGAGAAAAAGGTCTGAGTTGCAGGAGTGCTGAAAAGTTATTAAGGTTAGTGAAAAAAAAAATCTGCATAATAGTCAACAGGTTTTTTTTTTTAATTTTTGGTTAAGCACGGCTTAAGGTACATAAGTTGTCCGTATAATATAATAACATTGTTTTTGTAATTCATGGGTACTAAGAATAAGAAAGATTTATTAAAAATACTGGAAAAGTGTGAAAGAACTATATGAAGAACACACATTGCTCTATTAGAAAGCTTTTCTCACATTTGCGAGTCAGACCTATTTCGTGCTACAATGTAGCGAGCCGGAGACGCCCGAATGTCTTCCGTAGCACACGAGTACGGACGCAAGTGGCATTACGTGAATGCTCGGGGTTATTTGCCATACGTGCTTCGTGCTCGAACTCGCGTTAACTCGGGCCGACTCGGGCTCCCTACAGTCTGGCGTGAATCAGCAAAGCTACAGCCGAAAACGCACTGGAAACTTTGTTGGAAACTGTCCGATTAATATTTTTTGCCGAATTAAAAAAAAGAAGAAGGTGTATTATGGGAGTTTTTCTTTTTATGTTTTCTAGTAGAGGTACTTTGCGGCATGCATTAGTATACCTAAGTCAACACAGTCATCAGTGATGACTGTATGACCTTCCTCAATAATTTATTATATTTCGGAAAGTTTCTAAAAACTAAAGCTTCCAGTGTGCCTTGCTTGTCCTTCTTTTTTGCTCCATCTATATTTTGTGCCAGTTGTAAAAAAAATTGACAGATCAGCGTGGTAATTGCGTAACACACATACAATGGCAATCCATTTTGACAGTTCACCCACGTTTTTTGCGTTATTTACGTTGATGAGAAAACGATTTTTCTGGATTAGGAATTTTCTTAAAAGCCATCGGATTGTGTTTGAAAGGGTGTTACACAATTAGTGTGCAGATTATTTGTTTAAAATTCGCAATAAAATTACCATGTGTAAAAGATGACGGAATACTCAATTAATACCTACAAATGTTATAATTGCTTTTCTTAATGGGGATTGGGGTGTCATTTACATTAACCAATTATGATAACTTTTTATTTTAAATTAAAATAATATAATTACACTCTCAAAATATAAATCACAAAGACAGATCTTTTATAAAGAGACTGAAATAAATTAAATAACTTCAATGGTTACTTACGTTTAGTTTCAGACATTGGTTAATATAAAGGAACATCTCTTTCATAGAGCACATATATTAAATTATAGGTACTTAGCATAGATAGAGGAAGGGTTAATTTTTACTAAAAAGTTTTTCTTTTAATTTTTATTTCTATTCTAATCATTGTAACTGTTGTATTTTATTAAAACAATTTGGTTAATTAACCCTCACTGAAACATTGTATAACTTACACGTTTTGTCCTATTAGTATCTTATTTTCTTAAAATATTATTATAAATAAGCAGAAATAAGTACCTAAATAGGAGATAAATTTTATTAGAGTAGGTAAGTGAAATTAAAAAAAAATACACAGTTGAAAGTCGAAATAAAATTACTTTCTTTTACTCAACATACTGGATAAAATATTTCCTACTTTTGTTTATAATTTTCTCAATTTCAATAAAGTACCATAACGAATGTAGTGTCTAGTTGTTGACTTATAGTCTATGGTTATAGAAGAAGATAAAGGGACTAGATCATTATTTACTTTACTTTCTCTGGGTAATCTCAAAGCCTTCAAAGCCATTAGAAACATCTTCGTGAGAATGTAAAATTAGTTAAAGTTTAAAAAAGAAGTACTTTTTGTAAATAAAACAAAAATAGTTTTATTTTTTTGTACAATTCTATTTAGGCTGTTATGCATACCTATAGGACTTTGTGTTTTTAATTTTCACAAAAAAGTTAAGGTACGAATATTTCTGTTTTATTTGAATGAAAGTAAAGTACATTCATCAAAAAAAAAATAAAGGAACTAGTAGTAAATGACGTGATAGATAATGTTTAATTAGAAAAGCGGACAACTGAATAAGGTCGTATGTCACAATGACCTTTTATTGAGTTGACTGTTTTATGTTCTTGCAATGCGAGTTTACTGTACAGTGGAAATCTTTTGTTGTTATTAGATAAATTATAAATATGTATGCATTATCTATTATTGTTTAGACAGCAGACGTTGTTATTCACCGTCTTTTAATTTGTGAGGTCCTATATTTTCTAGGGAATAAGGACTTATGTAAATGAAGATAAGTACCCCGTTTTCAAATAAAAATCCTCGGTGAAACTATTTGGTTATTTTTGGAATATTTAGCCGTTCCTTTTGTATGTTTGAGATATACAATGTCGCCCATGGGCATGTGAGCGCCCTTATTTTTCTGAATATTCATGAAAAATTGTCGAAAATTAACTTTAAACGACAACGAAAAACGCTACTCAAAAAATTAAAATAACATGAAAAATATTAAAGTTAGAACTTTAATATTTTTCATGTTATTCAATTCTTTTTTTTTTTAGTAGCGTTTGCTATATCTCCGATGTTATTGGCTCGATTTGGATTCTGGTTATTATTTCTAAAAGCTTATGAGTAATTTTATCGGATTAACTGATTTTTTTTATAAAATTTGTTGACTATGAAAAAAACCGGAGGTGAAGACATTTTTCTCTAAAAAAAACTGTATTTATTTAAAAAACACAAGTGTAAATCCATAAAATCATAGAAAGTAAATCATATAAAGAAAGAAAAGAAAAATAATAAAAGGAAAAAAAAAAGAAAAGATGGCCGCCTCTTTTAAAGTTAATTTTCGATAATTTGTCATGAATGGGTAGGATTGGGAGATTAATGTTTGCATGGGTTGATACAAAAAAATAATATTAACCCTAGATTGAAACTCATCCCATTTAGACTGCAATCAACTCTTTTTTTTTTTTTCAAGTAACTGTATATCTATGTAAGAGTTATTTATAAAGACTACTAACTTATTTATACAGACTTATATTATTTATCAGAAGATAAGTCAGTCATTAACAGGGTTTAGTTATGATGTATTTTAAAAGCTACGTGTTTTTATTGGTCATTAATTTTATATATGAGATCATTGTAATTTTTCTACGAAAACAAGAGATTTACACGACCTACTTTTTATGTAAAATAAAAAACTGCATGTTAAGAAGTTTTAGTTACTACATCTAAAGATTGTTAAGTAATTAATTTACAATTGAAATAAAATTAAAATAAAAACATTTTTTTTTTTTATTATTTAAAAAAATTGAAAGTATTCGTCAGTGATTTTTTTTTCTACCTACTATGCAGTTTTTTTTCTCTCCTTCGCCAAGCGATTGTCCAATCCGCGCCTTCCTTGTCCACAGGAAAAATGATAATCAACGAATACGCGAGGAAGCACAATCTGAACATCTTCGATGGTCTCGAGCTGAGGAACTCGACACGCCAGTACGGACTTTAATAGTAATAAATAGTTTTTACCCAAACACAGAAACAGTGCTAATACACACTGTCAGGTTTAGATGTCTATGACAAACTTGGTTCTTTTGAGTGTTACAAAAAACAAAATGGTGTCAGTTTTCAGTTCATCTTAATTATCAACGTAGCTGTAGAACCAAACAGTTCTACGTTGATAATTTTAGTTTTTTTTTCCTGTGATTCCTTTGATATTTCAAAATTACTAAGGAAACACTCATATTTTCAGAAATAATGTTCTTATTGTTTATTTTTATTAAATGATTCCTTTTATATATTTTATTATAATTTAGGTTTTAACAAGAACCGAGTTTGTCATTTACAATACTTATTAACGAATATCGTCACTCACGTTGTAAAAATAAATGTCACAAGCCACACAACTTAGGCACACTTCTACAATACTAAATAGGTATCCACACTCATAACAGAATTTTCATAAAACCGACAATATTTTGATACAGGTACGCGAAATTTTTTTTTTTTTTTTTTCAAAAATTTATTGTTGTTTTTGCGTTTATGTAGCATAAAATGAGGTCTGATAATATTGACTGTATGAAACTTTTATTTTAGATAGGTAACCTTGTTTATATTTTTCCGGGAATTACGTTTTCTAGAAACGTTTTCTCCGAAACGACGATAAAACTAAATAATTTACTAGTCTAATTACTTTCGCAGCGGCTACAAAGATGCGCAGGCGACTATTATGTCTGTCGTTGAGACACTACTTACGTTGCTGTGCTAAGCTCACATTGCTACCTAATAATAGTTAGATTTATGGTAGTATACTAACAGTTTCAGTAATTCGAGATAACATAAGACTTGAGGACAGATTGATTTTATTTTGACTTAGAAATAACAATGCAAATAGTCAAAGAATAACTCTTCTGCTAAATTGTTATAGTTTCCAACCATACAAAAGTCATTATCGATATGAAATGCAGATAATTTCATGAGTTTTCCTAGTCGATTTCAATATTTCATGAAGATTTGTAAGTTGTAGTTGATTAAGAATGTTATAAGTATGCTTATTCTGGGATTACTTACTATCAATGCAAATCTCCACATTGTTGTATCACGTCCAACACTACCCCACCACACTCTACCGTTTCGTCGTTTCAATACATTCAGCTAACACTAAACATCACTTACGATACAAATAGACAGAGATACAGTAATTTAACAATTTTACAACACGTCGTGACGACACTAATGTCAACTTACGACATCCGATCTATAACGTCGTAAGTCAAGATATGACTTTATTGCTTTTATATATTCTCTTATTCACGATAGTGGTGTATTTTCCTGTTTAGGCATCGAATATCGGAGAGGCAATTCCCGTAATTTTCAAGAACGTTCGCATTATAATCTCATTCGCAATCTGTCAATTATACAATCAATTTACCAACATTTTTGACAAGTTTGACTGATTGCGACTTGAATGGGAACGTTTTTTTAAGTTCGAGAATTGGCCTTCTGTACTTAAATAATAACAAACAAAAACTTCATTATTGTTATTATTTTGGATAAAATTATGAAATTGGTGCATTATACGCACGCAGTATTTTAATATTGATAATGAATTTTGAATGCTATTTCGGGAAATTATTTAATTGACGAAGTTCGGTCAGTTACAGCGAAAAAAAAAAATATTTATTATTAAATTATAATCTAGTCAACATTAAAGCTGCAGTAGTTATTCATTTGGTAGTATAAAAATGTACATATTTAGGTGAATACAAAAATTACAAAAAAATGGTTTTAGGTTGAGTCGATTTGAAAATTATATAAGTGTATGAATTCTAAGACTTAGCTACTTTTTTAAGCACAGTTTTAACGGGTTTAAAATTTTCATACGGCCCAATTTTATTCGTAAACCAAGGTATTCCATAATATTGAAACTGACAATACTAAAGACTAAACAGAAACACACATGTATTTCGAAATTGCGACGGTCCCATTTCCAATGTGCATTCCATTACTGTTTATGTTCAAAGCTCATCAGTGATAGTTTTCATATTATCACAGTAAAAGCGTAATGGAAAGTTCACTTTGTCGGAATTTCGTAACATAATCACAGATCACACCCCGAACCGAACACACGAAGATCGTAGGAACACATTTAAGTACGAAAGAAACTGAATTTGCAATATCATAATTTTGCAAAAAAAAAAAAAAAACGTTAAGGTCCTGTTGAATGGTTGCTGTATCAAACGATAAACTCTAAAAAATTAAAACCCGAATAAGTTGGTACTTAGTTATATAAATTACCAATAGCTTTTTAACTTAATTTATTATTTTCATTTCTTTCATTGAGTTGAGACTCCATCCTGGAGTGTAAATGGGGTGCTGTTCCACAAATGATGGGACACTTAATATCGTGTCCTACGTGTCATCAGCACGTTTAGCATTACCAACCATAGAAACAGGTTTTCTACGAGTTTTGTTGACGGAAGAATAGATAAAATTACAGATAAACAGTGACAATCTGTCATTTTGTCTATTCTTCCGTCGACGAAACTCGTTTCTATTGCGGTCATGATAAGCGAGCTACACGTTACAGGAACTGATGGCGCCAAACTCGTAGCCAAATTCGGGGCCGACTCTATTTAGAATTAAGTTTTTTTTTCTAACTGAACAGACAGCATTGCGTCTGGGGAGTTTGTTGCGCCACTTCTTTCCAGCTAAAGCACTAGGTAGTGATGAAGGGCGGGCGTTTTTGGGGGACTGTCTTATGTAATTTTGACGTTCGAAATAGTTTGAATAAATGACTTTTGAATTTTGATCTGCCACGCTAAAAAGAAGAATGACATTAGAAAATTTTTGACATCACTCCGTTCTGTAAATAATTTTCTCTGAAAATCGTACCTACTTGTGGGTCGGGCTTTGTGACGATGATCTATCGTCCTTTTGATCGTTCGTGCTGCATTTGCGATTGAGATAATTTAAGGCTACGACTAAATCGACTGTTGTTAAACCTAAATTAAGTACAATCTTGTTTGTTTTTATGTCCCTCACTATCTGGACAATATAATGTAGATTGAATAGTCCCCTTAGGTAAGAAACAGCTTAAAATGTCTTGAAAAGAAAGACTTAACTTGCAAGGCACAGACAACTATGTTTTGACAAATTACAAGATTTCTTGTGGGTGGTATTTATTATGCAAACATTGGGATTAAATTAATACAAAAGTCATACGAGAATAAATGACTTGAATTTTGATTTTAACAAGTTACTCAAACATCATACCAGCACTCTATTTCCGTAACACACTTTTATTCAAAATCCGAAAGATTTTGAAGAAAATTGGTAATCCATTACTTCATGTTTCAAAAATTCCTCTGCTTGACAACGTAAATGACGCAATGAATGTTGTTAAGCTGTCAAAATTAAAGGCATTTAGTGTTACATGTAAGAATTTGAAAATTTGCATTCATTCATTTAAATACGAATGTATTTGGTTATATGACTTTACAAGTTATTGCGTTTGTGTAAGGATCATTTTCGCCTACAGCTAAAGATCGGTGATTTTGAAGGCGCACTCAGTTCCGATGGTGATCGTTTTTACGAATTTTGCCGATGCTACATCTAAGTTGTGTTGTACTGAACGCAATTAGTGTGCGGATTTTTAAACCTATTTGTGGAAAAAGCATAAATGTAATCACAATACAGCGTACATTCTAATACTGTACTAATACTAGCGACATGCGCTAGAGTTTTACGACACAGCTTCTCAGAAAGGCATTGCAGTGCGCCTGGGCACAATTATTGTTACATTTTGACGTCTTTATCGCGATTGGACGCCCGCCAACGCGCACAAAATGCAAATTTACTTTCTCGTTTTCATTGTGAAAAAAAAAATTGTGTAAATTGTTTGTTATGTGTTTTAATTTTTTGTTAATATGGTAAATTGAGTAGCAATTTTAATAGCTCGATTTTCTTTAAGTTAAAGCTTTAGAATATTTTCTTCAATGCCAAAAAATTACAATTTATTCGAATTAATCAATTGCCTCGACGTTGTTATTTCTATAATATTGACGTAAGTTTATTTTTCTCAACGAAAAACCGTTGCCACTAAAACAATTCATCTTATTGTGCAGCTAAAGGCAATTCGCCATTTTGCAAAAACAAAAAGAAATTACTTCATTTGTGATAATAACTGAACTAACAGATGGAAAATAATAATTGATAGCAGTGACACAATGGTGTTATTATTTATGCAAAAAAACACTAATAATGACACTGAGAAACCTTCTAATTAACAATTATTAATTGATTATAGAAATTGATATGAAAAACTATGAATAGTTCGTCTTTACAATTCCGCTATTGTATTGAATTTTATAATGGAGGCCTTCAATTGAATGATTTATTTTTTTATTAAGTTGGGGCCACAAAACGTGTACGAGTACCTATCCGAAATTTAAAATAGGATAAAAATCCGATATTTAAATATCAAACATCCGAGTTTAAATAACTAAGAAAAAATCTGTATATCTCAAGTGTCGGGAAAATATTGTTCTAAATGTAGTTGTAGCATTGTTTTCTTAAACAGTTGATGCACTCAAAGAAATTGAAAATAAATAAATCATTCTACCAAATGAGTACTTAAAATATTAATCAGCATGTTATTATGTTTTCTTTAACTTTATTGTAATGAAATTCGTTAAAAGGAAATAAATGTACGAAACGTTCTTTCAAATCTTGATCTAAATTAGATCAAAATGAAAACCATTTATCTCAGAATACCAGATTCTCAAAATACCGGATTTTTAAAACACCAGATTCTCCATACACCAGATTTTCAATAACAGTGGGGTAATTCCTTATCACACATAAAATGTCAGTTGATCGCAATTTTTTTCGAAAATATGAAGCAATGGATTAGCAATATCCTTCAAAATAATTTAGATTGTGATTGAAAGTGTGTTACGGAACTAGGGTGCTGGACTTTTAAAACGGTACAGATTTTTTTGATATTGTCAAGTCTTCCTACCCATAGATGAGACCAATTTTTCAGAATTGCAACTTCATTCGATACACACCTAGGTTGTAATAATTTACTCCGCTATAATATCCATCGACATTTCATCGCTATTCTTGTGGCCATCTCCGTTCTCATTTCCGCTCCTTAGTGATGTGTCTATAAGGATGTCCAATCGGCTGTCATTATATCGATAATTAACAATAGCGGTATCCGACATTTGTTACTTGCGGTTACCATCATGATATAATTTGTTGCGTTATTTATTTGTATGTTTATGCGAAATTTAAGAAAATACCTAGTTGTAAATGTGTTTTTTTGAGTTACTAAGTCAAGTTGTAAAATCGACATGCGTAATTCAGCAACCATATCATTAATTATCAAATGACTCACGATTTTGTAAACGTCTTCAATGTAATCATCACAATACTATCACCATACATTGTGCTACATTGCAACTTCAGTTTCGTCCTACATGCTACACGTTCCACACACACGAGTGACGCGACAAAATTGTTGCACACGATAAAGTGGTTAAGTCAGAATCAGCTGTATTAAACACGGTCTAACCAGTCGTGATTTCAACTTTACAGTGACCGGACGAAGGTGGCGAAATTCGAAATATAACCTGTGACATTCCAATTCCAAAATTCGAATTTAACGGCCATCATAGTGCTGTGTTAGTGTTGAGTGTCGATACCATTTTTATTTAGAATTATTTTCTTTTTTCGTAGGAAAATGCTGGAAATTAATAATATAAGTGGTGTACTATCGTCGTCCATGAAGTTATTTTGCGAATGATACTTTGTTTTACAAGTGCCGTGTTTTGTGTGGACGCTTGCTGTGCGATGCTGTGTTGCGAACGACAACGGACTTTATTGTGGCTACCTACGGTGTTTCGGTGAGTTGATTTATATATTGTTATTGACAATTCAATAGACATTGGAGCACTCGAGAATTTAAATTATTTTAAAATGTCTATTGAATTGTATCTTTATTTAATATTGCACAAACGCTTCTGAGTGGTCCGCAAATGTTTGTTAGCCTATACAATGGTAAGAAATAAGTATATTGTCACATCAAGATATTTCCCTTGACGCGCATAAAGATAGCAATTTGAAAGCGTTTGTGTTTCAATCTGTTTGCACCAAGTACTTGTTTACTGCTCATATTCATAATGTAGGATTTTATGTTACAACTTACACATAAAATTAAATGCTATTTATGAAATAAGACAATTTGCGATGCGATGGTAGTATTTTATTGCTTTTACGAACCGGAGGAATGTATGCGATTACCGCCTTTATTTCACGTTATTACGATATTTTATAATCGTTATAACTTGTGAGCTTAAATTGTAACTACGAAGTTTTACTACCTACTACACTATAAAAAAGTACTTGTAAGTTGGAACCTGTACCTAAGTTGTCTCAGTTTTCATAGGTATGAGGCGAAAAATAATTTATTACAGTAATAATACTTAACCTTTATTCGTTTTTGCATAGTTTTATGCATACATAAAACAATCATAATAATAATCGATATTAATCGTTGTAAATAATCATATAATAATAATAATCATAATGACTTTAATTGTAATAATTTTAATTTACATGAAAATGTATTTGCACGCCATATCATGGCAGGATATGCTGAAAATAAAATTACTGTAATATCTATTGTTCCATTTTCTAGCAAATAAATATTTTTGATTCGATTTGATTTGACAGAATAACAAAATAAAGCACCAATTAAGAACTTTAAAATTGTATTCTAAGATTTCTTTTACGCAAACAAATAGGGTTTGGTATCGATACCGATACCAAAAAAAAAAAATGTGTTGTGTTGCACTAAATAGTAAAGAATAATCTTTACTATTTTGTGCAACACATTTTTTTTTCTAATTTCTTTAGATTAGAAATAGTGAACAGTTTAATTGGCAATATGTTCCTACCTCAGAAGGGGGCCATTCTCGTCAAAGTTCGATCTTGGAGCGAGAGTTTACAAATCAATAACACACAAAAGCGATTATCACTGCTTATTTTTAGTTACTATCCGCTTTAAGAGATCCTCTGCCATATAAAGTTAATGGGCATTAGCTCTTATAATTCGTTCTTTTAATAGCTAAATCATCGTAACTACATAATCCCCAAGGCGATCGGTTTTCTAAAAGATCGGTGGCCGCCATATAAAAATGACGGCATCGGGGTTTGACTTTACGGTGTCTAAAAAAGCTCTCTAGAAAACACAAAATCTTACCTTCTTATATAACGTTTCAGTGACGTCATTTGCCGGTACAACGCTCTGTGGTGGCCACCGCAGTCGTGAATTCAATACGTTAGCACTTAATATGAATGGTGCTTATTTTATTTTATTTTATTTATTGAGGGATAATAAACAACTACAACATATATAATACATAATATTAACAAAACTTTAAGTCGTAATGTTGCATTATCCGCAGATAAGACATGTTTAAGAATCAGTGGTTGCCACTAGACGAGCATTACCAAAGTTAACAAATATTTGAAATAAATAAATAAATAAATAATGATAATAAGATTACAATTAAGATAAAAAAATTATAACGTTCGATTTAAATTTATATAATTTTTAATTTATTACAAGTTCCTTCAAGCTCTCTGATGATTTTGTATATAATTTTACTGTATTCCAAGCTTAGATAGTTATTAGAATCGATAGACCGCTATAACTGTATAATATAAGCTACAATTAGCGAACAATAAATCTCTGATTACACCGTTTTATCTCATGTACACGATAATAAAGCAAGTAAACGTTAAACAAATTGAGACATGAGACATGTTTATTAAACTTTTTATTGACTACATTTACTACATAATATACAGGCGCTTAACTTTGTGTTAATAATTTCATCACCACTGCTCTCAAAACGGTGAAGGAAAACATCGTGAGGAAAACGGCATGTCCTAGAACCAAAATTTCGAAGATATGTGACATCTACCAACCCGCACTGGGCCCGCGTGGTGGATAACGGCCCACTCCCTCTCGAAGAAAGGAGGTCTGCGTCCCAAGTGCCAACAATGGGAATATTATAGGCTGATTATGCTATGCTATGTTTATGCTACTCATGCATCCATCCATCTTTAAATACCAAGATCACTCCGTAGCTCGAAAAGCACGTTAAGCCGACAGTCGTTACGGGTAGTCAGATCAGAAGCCCTAAAGTCTGTCAACCAGGCGTCAGGGGTATCGTATTACCCAGTAACCAGGTCAGATAGACAGTCGCTCCATGTAAAATATTCCAGTCTAACCGGATGCAGCTGAATACTAATTCAGCTGCATCCGGTTAGACTGGAAGCCGACCCCAACATAGTTGGGAAAAGCTAAGCTGGTGATGTTTATGCTATACATAACATAAATGTTTATAAAGATTTTCAAAATATCGCAAAACAAAAAAAAACCATTAAGTTATAACTTTGCAGTAAAAAACCATTTAAGTACCTATTTATGACATAACGTAGAAGATAAATAATTAAACTAGTAACAGCCATGAAACAAATTAAGATATTAAGGATGTTAATTAACTATTTTAATGACCCAACATACAATATTTTCTTAGAACAGTCATTTATTAACGAAATATCGCAGTAACAGAGAATATCACTCTTCCGGCGGCCATTGCAGACTAACCCGCCAATCGCTTTACACTTTTATAATCTACAATTACGGATTGTAAAAATGTAAAATGGAATTCCTTAATGGCAAATGCCGTAAAAGGGGCCAAGTCTGTAATGAGTTGCGTGTAAGCAAAATTTGTATTTATTTCACTATACCAAGAAACAACAATAAAACTTTGCAATTATGTTATAGTAGCTGTGGTTCAGTACTTGTTAGCTCGGTTAGTTGCCGCCAATAAAAAGCAGTTTGTGGTACCGATATTTTAATTGTTTTATTCAGTAGCTACCAACTAAGTAAAAGGTTTGTTTTCATTGCGGGTATTTAATGGAAGTATTATCTAAATATGGTAATTAGAAAATCTAATGATTTCCTGATGTTATGAGATTAGTCTATAAAAAGTTTCATAGTTTCACTAGACAGTCTTAGCTTTCCATGTTTCCATTTTCCCCCGTGACTTATACGATAGTTGGGGTCAGAAAGGATGGGTGGCTAATCAAGATACGCTCTAAAATTCAAAATTTAAAAGTCATTTATTCAAACTAGGCTGAGAATCAGCACTTTTCGAACGTCAAAATTACATAAGACAGTCCCGCAAAACGCCCACCCTTCACCACTTCCTAGTGCATCTTCATAGTCTACTGAGTTACTGACCAAGCAAGAACACACAGATTACACAAAAAATGCTTAATTTCGTCGTAAAAAACCTAACTTCCTCTTCATTTGTAATAAATTTTGCACACAAAAAATAAATAAGTATCTAAACACACAACCAGCCAGTAAAGCGTGAATAATACATAAAAAAACGGAGAAAGTTCGTTTTCAATTACGTTTTGCCGGTCGTAAATATTTCGAACTACGCATCAACCAATAGAATGGGCCGCAGCAACTTTGCAGCAGATTATAATTCCTGCTGGTTGGTTTTTTAACCACAGAACAGATTACCCGTATCCCCCTATGCGTTAGAAATGGTATAGGAATATTGCTGACACTTTTTTGTTGACTGCGGTAGGTCTATGTTACAAAATTGCATCGGAAATGTATCGTGGGAAAATGTTTGAAAAGCGCTGCAAATTCAAATAGGCACATAGAAGGCACTTTTGAACGATGATGCCTGGGTCAAAAAAAAGAAATTCTATTGAGTCCGTCAGTCAGATAATAAAAATATATTAGGCACGTATTTTTTTGCTTTATCATATTAATAAAAAATATGATAAAGTTGGGGAGTGAGGGTCGCTACGTCACAAGTAAGTACCTATAAAATCTACATACTCGTGACGTCATGGCACATTTTAACTCAATGTATCGCCGTAATTTTTAGATTACATAAAAAAATATACACAACTAGTTTTTCTCCTTGACGGAACAGTTTGTATTGTCAATTCTAAACGGTTTCACTCGAATCATAAAACACTGTCATGTAGGTATACAACCTCCATCACCTTTAAATCGAGGATAGAATTTAAAAAAAAATTAGAATCGACTCAGATTCGAATCAGAATCAATTTGACAATTAATTCAACCAAGATTCAATTCTGAACGCGAAGAACCCTTAACGTTCCTAACTTAAAACACAGGCAGTCGCAGTTATAATATTAATGTATACAAAATATTGTAAAACATTTTAAAAGAGTAGGTATTTATATGTTGTAGTTATTTAATAGCCTCTTAATTACAATAAAAGGAGCTATACTTTGTAATGATGCAATAGAAATTGTTATAACTAAATTGCTCAATGCAATTCAAATGATATATGAATGAATATACGTGATCGTAACAAAGTCCAAATCAATTATTATGACGATATTAATAATCGAATTTGTAACTTTGGTAATTCCCATTATTCTCGTAGGAATAAATACTTGTTTTTCAGTTGAAAAACTTGGACGGCAAGGCTTTCCAAAATTAAGTCCAAATTCAATCTCAAAGGGCGATCTTCACCAATAAAACTGAACGCGATCAACACTTCTAAACCGCGTTCAAGAGCTGTCAAAATATCATCATTTTGACACTTAAGAACGATACAGAAATTACCATTACAAATGACTGGAAACTGGAATTCGAACGAGAACGATTTAAATACATTACCTACACCTACACAGTACTTAATCGAATAATTTATAACAATATATATGCGTGTATATATTTTCGATAGACACACATTTGCGACATCTGACATTTTAGTCTGACCCCTTCGACACGTGTATACGAACTTATCAATGCATTTAATAACATATTAATAATCTGACGTTTTAAATGTGTGACCTGTGATAAACTATCTTACATAGTTAACTTTCTGTACAGTACTGTAGTATATTTCCAATAATATGGTCTAGACGAGTGTAACTTAGGGCCGCTTGCAATACAAATCACTAAATGCAAAATCGATTATAATGTTCCCACTGCTGGGAAACAGATCTCCTCTCTGTGAGAGGGAGTGGGCCGTAACGCCACGCGGGCCCAGTGCGGGTTGGTAGATATCACATGTCTTCAAAGTTGTTGGATTTCGGACATGCCGATTCCGGTCAATCGTTTGAAAATGACAGAGACAAAACGATGATTTAAATACGTTTAGCGTTAAATGTGTTTAGTGATTTGTGGTGCAGCCAGCCCTTCCGCTCTGCCCTAAAAAAAAAGGCAGTGTCACAAACAGCGCAGGAAAAAGAGTCGAAGAAAGAGAAGAGGGGAGGTCTAAAGGGGAGGAGGGTCTAAAATTAAAACAGTTTTTAGTGTTCCGTACCCGAAGATTGCCAAACGGAACCTTATTACTAAGCCTCCGCTGCGGGCGTCCGTCCATCCGTTGTCCATCCGTGTCTTTCAGTGGCTGTATCCCATGAATCGGAATAGACCGTTGAAATTTTCACGTTGATTGCAGCTATAACAACAAATCTTCTTTTCGTGTGGTTAGTGGCTAACCTGGTGTCAAGAGTTTTAAAGCCGCCCATGGACCTCTGCCTTAGCTCCACATGCCGTTGAGAAATATCTCCCAGGCATGCCGGTTTCCTCCCGATGTATTTGAAGCAAGTGATAATTATACAATATGCACATAAGAAAAGAAAGAAAGAAAAATAAGTTTATTTGTCACAGAAACACGTGCATAAAAAAAAAAAGATAAACTCATTTGAACAAGAAAATAAAACACATTACACATGAATCCGAAAAGTCAGAGGTGCGTGCCTTGGGTTCGAACTCGAGAAATGCACTAGGAAGTGATTTTGGGGGACTGGTTTATGTAATTTTGACGTTCGAAAAGTGCTGATTCTCGGCCTAGTTTGAATAAATGACTTTTGTATTTTGAATTTTGACTTTTGAGTCATACCACTAGGCTCTACTAACAACAAATAATAAAAATTAAATAAAGTTAGTAATTAAAGGGGGTATAAGACTGTGTTTTTCGGCGTTGTTTGCTCGATCTTAATACGGTACGGAACCCTGCGAGTCAGACTCGTACTCGGCCGGTTTTTTCTCCGCAGTTGACTAAGCTACTAACAGCAACACATTTATTTGTAGTACCATCTTCGCCATTAAAAAGTAACGTTTAAAAAAATCAAAGCGGTAAGTTGCCACGTCTTGTCCTCTCGTTATGCTGTCATCCACATGTCAGTTGTAATACCCTACTTATCGCAATTCTTCCACCCGTGTAATGGTCATTATGACTCGCTAGATTTATATCATAACATACTCTAGTGCTATGTGTAATATAATAGTTATAATTACGAGAACCAGTCAGTCGTCGCGTGTAACTTGGAAGGCGTGTTGTACTTAATTATTGTTTTTAACGCTAATCATTTTGACGCTTTGTTGATGAGTGCTGTCTATGGATTTAAACGCTTCATAGAGAAAGAAAATACGTTACGTTTACCTTAACTAAACGTAGTAATTAGGTAAACGAAGGGTGGCTCTCTATAAGGCGACCATCAGCTTCCTCGTCGTTCATACAAAAAACAATCAATCTGCCTAGCCTCTTCCCAACTATATTGGGGTCGGCTTCCAGTCTAATCGGATGCAGCTGAATACCAATATTTTACATGGAGCGACTGCGTATCTGACCTCCACAACCGAGTAACTGATACGATACCTCTTGGTAAGACTGGTTGTCAGACTTTCGGGCTTCTGACGACCCTTAACGACTGTCAAAGATCCACGAATGACAGGAACCAACGGCTTAACGTGCTTTCCGAGGCACGGAGAAGTTTCGGTATGTAAAGATTGTCACCCATCCATGGACCAACCCCGGCAAGGTGAGGTGAACCTGATGGATCGACCCGTGCGGCTGTTATTACTTAGTCACGAGCTCCTCTCATAGTCGTTCATACAATACTACGAGATCCTATAGTGACTCGTCGACTCCTATAGTGATCTGACGATCTCGTTTTCATCATTTTCGTCAGATGTTTTTGGAACAGACTATAGTATAGCCTGTTCCATGTCAGACGAACCTAAACGAACTTAGCTTCGTTCCCAGTGTGGCCTGCGCTTAAACAATCCACTTTTCGCAAACCTTCTCTTTTACTGCTTTGTTTGCATAAAACATATTTTAATGAAAACTCATTAAAATATCTTATAAGCAAACAACATTTAAAGATTAACGAGTGGATGGTATCATAAACGATAGTATGCTTATCTTGGATTTAACGCGAAATATCTTACTGTAGGAAATATTATTGTTGCTTGAAGTCCACACGTTTATTCTCGTTTGTTGTTCTGGGGTTGCCACCTACAGTCACTTTTACTTTTAAGGGAAATATTCCAATGATGAGCGCGGTTTTCTTTAAAAAAAAAAATGAACCTCTAAAAACCTGTTGCGTTTCTAATGCATTTTTTTATAATTGGGCATCGATTTAACTTTCTGGCCTTTTGCTACGGTTCGCAGTAACTAAGCTATGGTAACCCAACTAAATGGGTTAGGTTAGGTTAGAACGGTGACGCGAGCGTTTCCGCGGTAAGGTCCCACGAGCGCTGCTTACAAGTTAGTCGCAGTCATGGCTATTTAGTATTTTTAGAACCTCAAAATAGGAATTAATTGAGGTTAACAAAAAGAGCAAAAATTTTATTAGTGTTCAATAATATTTTTAGCTGTGCTTAATAAACACTGTGAACTTTTTGCTAAAAAAAGTTTGAAAGAAGGAAAGAAACAGTATTTATTGAGACTCGCACTGGAAATCACAAATGAAACTAAAAACACACTAAACATAAACAAAACAAAAAGTAATGAGTAGTTAGTGCGTAGTTTCGCTTTAATTATAATCTACGGTGCGAAAATGCGGACGTAAAAACGGCCTAGGGCGTGATGAATTTATCCCAAGAACTAACTTAACATTGAAGTTGAAAAACATGTTCTTTCTTCCATATATTTTAATTTATAAGTATAGAACTACTATTTTCAAAATGTTAAGGTCTGTTATTTCGAAGGGGGTTCATTAATGGTCAATTTTCATTTATTTTGTTAAATAACTATAAAACTATTGGTTTAAAAAAATACATGTTTGAGACCCTCATTATTTAATTTGAAATATGTTACATGGTAAAGTTAGCAAAACTTTTTTTTTAATTTTCATATTTGCCCCCCAGTGAAAACGACAGGAGCCGAGTATTCCCGATTCAGCGTCACCGAGAGTGACGTGCAGTTTCGTTCACTGTTCAGAAAGAGCGTAATGTGGGGTTCAATAAGTTTCACTTCTTATATAATTACGGTCTTCCCCATTAATTTAGCTGCTTTAATGATTCACCGACAACCCTAACTATACCATATAATTCGTATTAAAATGCACATCGCCATCTCTTATTCCGGTATCGACATTCGGTTACAATGTTGCAACGCTATCCACCTCTCGCTCCCCCATAACAATTATCGCCTTAGCGCGAAAGTGACGGAGATAAAATTTTACGACTAGATCGTGTATAGCCGAGAGCTTAAACAATTTTCATTGCTTATTTTGCTGTGTGACTAATTTTATGCCAACAGCCGAGGAACATAGGTATTCTGAGAAATTCTATATTACTTTTGAAGTTTTATATGTTTTTTGTTACCATATCTATGTCGAGGGCAGGTCTTAGTTAGGGCAGGTAGTCTTATTGACAATTGAAATGGCCATATCGTTTAATGATATGTCAGTCGACGTTTGGCCATATCATTAATGTAGGGTATCCATGGTGTTAGGTGTAGTAAAAATAGCCAAGAAACTGCGACCAACTTGGAAGTAGCGCTGCTGCTGCGGCACCGCTCGCTTCGCTAGCTCGGCTGCAGTTTGAAAAACATGTTCTCCCATACATTTCGTATGGGAGACAATGTTTTTCAACTACAATGTTAAGTTTGTTCTTGGGATAAATTCATCTCATCTATTTTATTTTATTGCCAAATGTATTCGAGCTTAGCCTTTATAGGTCATGAGCTTAATATAACAAGCATGTTTAGTGTACTATATAACTTATGGAACAGGAAGCGAACCATTGGCAGTGTTTCAAACAACATGGTTAGTTTACTTTATTTCATCCGGCTTATAAGGTTCCCCAAGGTTCTTGAGCTAATTCTTAAGAGTTACAGCTCGTTCAGCTCACTATAAAGTTTATTTAAATGTCCTCTTTGTATGGTTTCCTTTTACTTCTTTTGCACAAAATCTTGATGAAGAAGTGAATAATGAAACCTTTACGTATACAAAAGATTATGCAAGAAAGACATGTCGTGTATGTTTAACCGACTTCAAAAAGGAAGAGGTTCTTAATTCGACTGTAGGTTTGTTTTAAATGTTTTTTACGCGATTAATCCGCCAATTATGAAATGATTTTGATGATTCTATTTTTGTTTGGTAGGTCATACTTCAGAGGTGGTCTCATATAAATTTTATTAACTTTGCTTGGGTAGTTTTTGAGTTAGCTTCAATAATACGTATTTTTCCGACTTGGTCAATATGGATGATATGTTAAGTGCCTGTCCCTGTTATTTTTATAGTGGTACCACAACTAAAAAGTAAAAAATAAAACCATTTCAGAAAAAAAAACACTACAAAGTGAAAAATAACTTTAATTTCGGAAGTCGGTGGCAAGAAGCGAAAATTTAAAACCTAAGACACCGACTTCCGAATTTAAAGTAATTTTTCGGTCGTCAGTTGTTTTTTTTTTTTTTAAATTTTAATTTTTGCTCCATTTTACTGTTTGTATTTCCAATGCGTGTACCAAATATTTTTCTTTCTTCGGATTTATACATTTTTAAGGGCAAAAAGATTTTTGTAGGTCTGTACGAAAAGTTATTGTTTTGATTTTCAATACTAATATCTTTAGGACTTCTTGCACATTAAAGTAGGGGTTACTTACAAACAAACAATTTTATATCATTCCATTTTACGAGCACACCATCAAATTCTGGTTTATGGTATCTGACGCAAACCTTTTTAATCTCATTGAATAACTACATAAACTACTTTAGAAACTTCTAGGACGGAGAAAACACGTACTTTTCATATATCTATTGTTATGTTAAATATAGATATTTATCTGAGAAATGAATTCAGAGGAGCTCGTGGCTAAGTAACAACAGCCGGACGGGTCAATCTATCAGGTTAAGCTACGCTTGCCGGGGTTGGTCTGTGGATGGGTGACCATCTTTACATACCGAGACTCCTCCGTGCCTCGGAAAGCACGTTATGCCGTTGGTCCCGGCTGTCATTCGTGGATCTTTGACAGTCGTCAGAAGCCCGAAAGTCTGACAACCAGTCTTACCAAGGAGTATCGTATTACCCAATTACTGGGTTGTGGCGGTCAGTTATGCAGTCGCTCCATGTAAAATACTGGTATTCAGGTGTATCCGGTTAGACTGGAAGCCGACCCCAACATAGTTGGGAAAAGGCTAGGCAGATTGATTCTGAGAAATGAATACAGTGTAGGATAATTTTATTATGTTTTAAAATATGTGGGAATTGACGTAATAAGTACCTCGTAAAATAAACTGACGTTTAAATTGACTAAGCTGGGGTTTGTGTCATACTGTTCAGTCACGAATTCACGATCACTAATATATGCAATTAGCAACTTATGTGATTTTCTCCTACTGTGGTGGTTGTAATTTTATGTTGTTACGAACATAGTATTTTGGATCCCATATTAATATGAAATAGGCCTTATCTCAAAGTTGCACTCAATATTCCTCGAGAAAATTGCTTTTGAATTTTGCTAAGTGGATACATATTAGCGCTCGTGACTCCTACTTGCAATGCAAAATTACCTATTTTCATAATAATTTAATTGCTTGTAGATCAGTGTAAGTACTATGGCTTTACTGAGGTAATGAGAATGGATTTCACTATGAACTGTCAGCATGTTCTTTTGTGTTTTTTTAACTTTATTTTGGAACTCTTGAATCTAATTGATGATTTTAAATTCTTGCGACTCTAGGTTGTCTGTAAAAGATCGCTTTTATGCCCGGGATACACGAGTCTAGTTTTTTAAGCTAGGATAGAAAGCTAGTGTTAGTAAGCTAGCAAGCTAGTAACTCTGGCTTCGTGTATAAATAACTTGCTCAATTAATAAGAATAAGAATAATTTCAGGGCTAATAAGCTAGTAAGCGGGGTTCTATTTTTGAGCTAGTAGCGCCCCCCACCACCGATTTAACTATCCTGGCTTGTGTACTAGCCTCGTGTGGCCGGAACTAAACAGTTTGGAAAAAACGCAAAAAAAAAAAGAATACTTACCGCGACTGCTTAAACTGTCTGAAACTATTGAATTTTGTTTTTTGTATTTTTTTCAATATTTTTTTATACCTATATGTTTATTGCTGCAAATGAGATTTCCAATTATCCTCTTCCTCACATTTAGTTTGTAGGTTCCAACTTTGTAATTACGAAACAATCATGTGTCCGCTCAGTGAAAACCGGACAATTAAAAGTGTTCAATTACTTTGAGAATCTCATTTATATGTCCCTCCTGTCCGGACGGACTGTCCGGCCGAACTTGTTCATTTGTGTCAAATGCATTGTACCTGGATTTAGGAGTACTGGAAAAGACTTGGGTGGTTTGCATTTTTCATGAATTTACCGCTCAATAGAATCAGCCTCTCAGATTATACTGCTGTTTATAGATCATCAGGTATCAACATTTTCTTTGTATTTTATGCCTGTTTCTGGGCGACCTCATCCCGATCGAAGGACATCAAATGGTAAACTAAACGGAAACAGTTGGGAGAGCCCAAGCCTTATGAAAACGACCAGCTATCTAATTACGTAACATATTTTCGTAAACGATTACGATTAATCTGTTTCATTTTGACAGTTCAATAACATTCATTGCGTTATTTTATGTTGTTGAGCAGTTTTTTTTTTCGTACTTCTGAAGCAATGGATTAGCAATCTGTTTAAAACGATTCAGATTTGATTGATCGTGTATTACGTAATTAGGGTACTTACAATTCAACAGTGATTTGTAAAAATATATTCATAGTTGCTCCATGCAGAATAACATATTGATTCTAAGCTAGGCGCCTAATTCTCATTCAATATTTAGAGACTCGGTTGTCGCATCCATTCAATTTAGTTCAATGTGTCGAATGTAAAATGGTGTCGGTGTGTCAACAACAAATTGATCATTCGATTTTAATTGATGTCGTGAAGTTTCGGAACTCATTAATACTCTGATTGGTTTTGGATGAAATGTTTCTTTTTCTGTGTAGGTTTCAAATTATTCACTGAATATCATAAAATTTGGAAAGTGAGCGTGTTTAGACTGAGTTCTTTTTTTAAATTGTATTTCGACCTCTGAAGATTGTAAACGCGGCGGGCGTTAAAGTTTTAGTAGGAAAACTTTTGTAGGAAAAACCGAATAATCTTTGCAATTTGCGGAATGATATAGCTTACCGATTATATCCGGGTCTTTTCGATAAAATCAATCGCTACTGCATCTTAACCAAGTAAACAACAACTGAATCTTTCCTTTGAAGTTATGACGTCAGTCATACTATCCTGCTTTCTATTGTTTTCATAACTGAAATTGTGACTAGAGACAGCCACACCACCTGTCCTCCACTCAGTCTTTATTAGAACTGGTGCACAAAGCTGAACTCTCAACTGGAAAACGGTTCAATTGTTAACTAACAACAACTTTACGCAACAGTTGTTTGCAATCGTATATGAACAAGTGCCTGCTGCGGTTTCGTTCGGAAGTTGTCGGCAATTTTCGGAGCCTAGAACAGCGACAATAGAATTTCAATCTTGACAGAATGAAATAAGGTTTAAAATTGTTTGGTGGTCGAGTTTGTGGTAAAATTTTGCATGGTTTTGGCAGTCTGTGGTTTCAAGTTTAGGAAGGGTAGGACCACAAATGTACCATGTTAGGAAAACAATCAATAGTGTGGTTTAATTGTGGAAACTTTCGTTTGTGGTTATATCTGTTAGTTTTGGAAGTTTGTATCTTGTTAGTAAGTGCGTTTGTTTTGATTTAATTGAGTAGTATCACTTTATATTTGGTTTTGTTAAGTACTGTCTCTGGTGCAGTGTCTGTGTAACTTAAAGTAAGTAATTTAACTATAATCTGACGTATTATTGCATGTGCAGAGTATTGAGAGGTTAGCGGCTCATACTTATTTCAAAATTGTGTGCTCAAGAAAGGAAGTCAATTTTCTATATTTTATTTACTAGCTTCACTCCGCAGTTTCACGCGCTTAAATCCTAGTCCCCAGGGAATATTGGGATTAAAGTATCCTATGTCGTAACCCAGGTCATGGTCTATCCCTGTGCCAAATTTCATTCAAATCCGTTCAGCCGTTTTAGCGTGAAAGCGTAACAAACACACAAATTCAGTTTCGTATTTATAAGTTAGGATTAGGGACAACAACATTTACATGCTAAAGAAAATACAGAAAATTCTTAAACTTTGGTAACATGTATAACTAACCCACGCCATTGTCCAAGTATTAATAAAAAGAATCGGAGAAATGCAGGGCTATGGTTAGAGTATACAAAGGTGATAGCTTAATTTACCTAACTTACTTTTTAGTAACTTAAATAACTGCAGGGTCAAATTGAGTTAGCTAGCGAAACTCCGCAGACGTAATGGGTATCGATATCTACACATGATCAAACAAAAAAGAAATGAGTAATTTAAAAACAAATTTTCTCCACTGAAACAATTTTTTTGTCTTTGTCGTGCTTACACTTGGATACCCGTCACGTCTGCGGCGTTTCGCTAGCTAATTTAACTTGACCCTGTATAGCCTCAAGTTCCATTTTTTTTTCAACTGTAGCAATTGTACCACCTTTACAACAAAACCTAAGCTCGTTAAGAACAACCATAAAAAATTAACAAGCGGCAATATTTGCATTAAGTAGCAATATCGCTAGACGTTACTGACCTACGCCATAAAAGGGTAATGTAATAAAAATCTCTAAAAATTTTAAAACGCATCCATAAAACTAAGACGATACAGGCTATCCGGCAGCTCGGCAGTAAACCGGCGTAAGTCCGATACGGCGGATTCCGACGGTTCCTATCAAAACTTTTATTGTCCCCGTCCTTTGTCCCTCTCGCACTAACGCAGTTAAAAAGAGATGACGCTAGCACAGTATTATCTTTTTCAGGAATTCATTGTCGTTGCAAGTTTTATGCTTCTTGTGAAGCATCCCATATTTTTATTGCGTCTCGTGGATTGAAAAGCTCCCTGGATATCTAGGTCTTTCGGTATATAGATTAGATCGTCCGTTTCTGGATATAACTTAAGGTTTTATCCACTTCCTTTTCGGTTGCGACGGACATTGGATTTCGTTCTCTCGGAGACTACTTAGCATTTTTGTGGACTTTTAGAAATCACTGTCAAGTTAAGGAAAAGTTTCATCATGTTCTTAAAAAAAAATGCAGATCCAACTTTGCAAAAGGCACTATCGTTTATGCCTCAATAGCCAAACATAACCTCTCCCATGTAAATGGTTTTGAAAAACAAGGACAGTTGGCAATTCGAACCTTATTAAAAATGCCTGCAACCTCTTTCGTCACCAATTCTTTCGCGACTTTATATACTTTCGTTAGTTATAAAGTTAAAATTGAACAATATCTAAGATCGCTAAAGTACAGGGTAATGAAAAATGCTGCAGTCGCTGAATTTACGTGCAATTCCTGAAAGCGTATTCTCGTAAATATATTCCGCGCCATAAAAATGGGAGTATTCGGTTATAAGGTTTTTTACAACGAACATCGTAACTTTACGCGGACCTATTATATTGGTTCCGTGTGTTTTCCAGACTTTCTGGATAACGCCAAATGGGAAAAAAAACTGATGAAATGATTTGTACTTATCTAATGTTGATTTTCTCTTCTTTTATTAGGTTTAAACTTATTAAAACAAGATTGAAGACAGGTTATGCAATGCTCCTGTTTGCTGGAATCAACATGAATTTCATTTAATCGTTTTCTCTCAACATTTGATAGTAGTAATTTTCAGTTTATGACAAACGTTCCATTCATCGAAGACGAAAGTACATATCTATTGAATTAAATTCTGAAATACCTGACTATCTGATTACATCCAGTGTTTAAACATTATTTTATTGATATCAGCTTCAATATTGATATGTACCTAACATGAACTAACGTAACACCAGCTTTTAGTCAAAATATTCTCGCAAACGATCCGCGTTTCAAGTTGAAGCAATTTAATTAAACTAAGGTGTACGTCATGAACGTTAAATGTAGACGAAGGCGGCCATTGTAAATTCCACCAACGTTTCAGTTTCATAGCTTTAGTTAGAAAACGCCGTCGGACTTTTATGGGCAATTTCGGTTCAGACGTTTTGTTATATTACCAATGCTTTTAAGGTACTGCACCTCGCTCCGGTAAACATATGTGCAATTTTACGAGCCACTAGTTTATGGTAAATGTGTAGTTATGTCTGCGGCAGCGTTAACTCTTATGTATGAAATGCGCAATTTATCTTGTCTTGACAGATGTGCCTATTGAAAACTTTACGTTTGTCTCTCCTACCGTCCGTCGCTCGTACCTCCGTTTTACGTCTTCTCCACGCGTGAGAATGACGGCACGTTATTATGGTTTATTTCAGAATTTCATTTTCGGTTTATGATTTTATTTGTGCTGAAATTTAAAGTAAACTTACCATTTCTAAAGTTAAAACGCGTGGGCTTCATGTAGACACGTTTAAAAACAGTGTCGACAGTTTAATAAAAAATAAATATTACTTGCCAATAATAAAAAAGGAATGCATCAAAGAAACTGCAGTCTGTAGCTATCAAACATCAGATAGCAATAAAAATTTATGGCATTACACTTTTTTGTCGTTTTTCTCAAATAAAACACGTATTGTGTCGTTACCAATTAGTATTGCCAAAGTACACATTGACGCGAATATGTCGTAAATACAAGTTTACGAGTATCTCAGATAGTATCTAATAAAGTCCGCGTTTTGTGGTGAGTTGGCTTTAAACCGAAGTTTAGTGTAGGTAACCGAAGTTAGTCTAACAATCAACGTGTGATTGAAGTTATTAAGCTGTAGCGACCGAAGCAATTATTTGAACGAAGCAATTGAGGCGTTCACTTCATTCATTCATTATGTTGGTAGTAAATTATTTGTTTGAAGGAAAATGTTGATTTGTGGTTATGTCCTTTTGACAGTCGGTTGCGGTGCTTCGTGTTAGTAATACTTATTACATTTCGTTTTAAGGATTATATAGCGACATGAAAGCGCGAAGCGGCTCTAACAAAACAATTTCTAGAACAATTATGAACAACGGTTTTTAAGATCAATTCCTTTTCATTTCTACACCAATATTTCCTTCTAATTTATCAAAAATAGTCGGTCATAAAAGTTTAGACTTTTGACCACACGTAATGTACGAAACCCTGATTCCTTTCCCTTATTTTGAAAGGTAAAATATGAGTGAGAAATTTTATTCATTGAGCACACAATTATGCACCTAGCACAAAAAATCTTTGGCAAATGTAACATCTCTTGTGCTTTAACACCGTAGTTCATATTATCCAGCTAATAATATACAAGGCTGGCAGAGACATCAACGCGAAAACTGTTACCATCGATTCAGTACATGAAAAAAAAAAACATGCGGGACAGTTTTTGGGGACTGCTGATAGAAGTGAAAACATATACACAGTATACTCGTACATATAGCTCATGCCTTCACACTTTTTGTTCACCCAAAAAGTACACATATACAATACACAGAATACATATAGCTCATGGAAAGCGTTCGGTGACGATGACGCGAGTTCCATGATTTTTGTTCACCCAAAAACTGCTCAACGCGCCTTATGCAGGTTTCACTTAAAAAATCTGCTCTTTCATAGAAGTGCAATACCTACGCGGTCAAAATGTATGGAGCAGCAGATATTTATTTTTAATAACCGACGAAAAATTTCAACTCAGGGGCGTTTAAAATCATGTAGGTACTGAATCCATAGTAAAAGTTTTTTTTTTTCCCTGCCGGACATCGACGCGAAAACTTTTACTATTACCTATTTTTTACTTTTACCTTGTATTATTAGCCATTCAGCAAGGATGTTAGGAGAATTGACTCCAGGGTATGCTGGACGTATTTAAGTATCGCTACTCGTGGAGACGCTTGGCTAGAAAGGAGGTGACTACTGAGATGAATTTAAATATCTAGGTCACTTGGTCACCACTGAACTTTAAGACAATGCTGACATTGAGAGGGAACGGAGGGCTCTTTCCGTGCGTGCGAATATGTTAGCAAGTTTGCACGTTGTGCTGCAGACTTCAAGGTGCGTAAGGACGCTCTTTGGAGCATTCTGCATCACCTACGGCTTGTAGCGTCCGGGATGTTTGCGGCGGCGCGGGTAGTTTGTTTTAACGTAAGGGTGCAGCATCGATGGAGGTTCGACTCAAGGCCCGACCTAAAGCCCCCAGTACACGTTTGGTGAGCCCGTCGCTCGGCCAACGTATACTGGGCCTTTTTACGTGGTTTGCGTGTATTTAGCGCTCGCCCAACGTGAGCGGGGGCTTAACAGGGGTTCTGAAAATGATTGCTGACAAATTAGACTGTCCCTATATTCACTGCGATGTCACACTTGCGATCGTATCGTGTTGTTTACTAACACTTCGTTTTAAGGACATTGTTACTAACCCAATATGAGGCTTCGCTCGAATTAGTAAGTAATTTGATGAAGACTAATAGATAAACTGTATGAATGATAAAGACATGTAGCGCCAACTCCAAATAACACGCGCGCGTGCGCTCGGCCACGGCAAAATACACGCAAATCAAACGGCAAATCACGTAAAAAAGCCTAGTATACGTTGGCCGAGCGCGCTCACACAACGTGTACTGGGGGCTTAAGGATAGTCTTCCAAATTTCCTGGCTCTAATAATTCTGACGAAAATTTCCTAAATTACAACGACAACGGACAGATAACATCAGAAGCGTAAACGACAACCAGTTAAAGACCTGACGTCATACAAATCCTGCATCGCGCAATTAGAGTTTACCGCGCGATGGACATTTATACAAGCTCCCGACTTCAACCTCTGGGCAGTTGCCCGCTAGACTCGACACCTGGTCGGAGGATCCTCCCTTTTCGATGGGGGATGAGTGAACTTTACACCCTGTTCCTCATGCCTCTAAAGTGCCTACCTATGTTAATACGACATTTCGCCAGTTATGTTCAAGTTCCATATAATAGGGGGCGAGCCGACGGTCAACCCAGGAATCATCACAATTTAATTAAGAGGGTTGGCCCAGAGAACCAGTAACCTGAATCCCTATCCATTTTCTTCTAAACCACATCCAAAACTTTTCCACTCATACGTTCACAACTCTTCAAATGCCACGAGCTTTTCACAGCTATAAGCACATTTTAACGGCACATAACTTACTCGAGCAATACAGGCAAACACCGGCCATGTCAGGCAATGCTCGTTGCTCGTAAAGTTGCCTGTTATGCTCGTGACGTCTTTTATACGCTACAGATGGCTTATTTGTGAATTTTGGTGTGGTATAAACTAATTAAACAATGTTTTTATGTGTTGGTTGACATTGTTTTTGTTTGATTAGTGTGTTATAGAGGAAATAATTGACGTCGGGAAAAAAGCAGGGATAATCCGAAGTACCCACCACGCGGGGAAACCGTTTTCTAAATGTTTTGGCCGAGATAAAAGATGGTGTCGATTGATAGGGGTTAATATTACCACCTAAGAATCTTAAGTAGGAGCTCAAGACGGAGCAATACTTATCATTGGTTTAGTACTTAACCTAGTAACTCGCACTTTGTACCCGTTAACCTCAAGTTCATCAAGTGCCAGGTTTCACCACCTAATTAATTTATAGCACCAACACTTTTATCAATCACTCACAACTACAAAAGTCACACTTGAAGTTCAAACGACACTTTAACAGCAAACCAATAGGTAGGTAGTTAGCTTGTTATTACTTCAAGAACCCATAGCAAACACCATAACACTACCGTGTCCTGTCAAATGAACCACCATCAAAGAGAGTCACAAAAACCGCCCGTAAATCGAACGGCTTCGGCATAACAAACTAACGCCATCTTACTGACAATTAAAACTTATTAATTACCCCGCCACCCGGGCTCGTAAACTCACATTTACTGCACTAGGTAATAAAAGAAGTTTTCCTTTTAAAACCTTTAAAAACCAGCCTCGTTTCGGAATTCGATGGCAGTAAAGAGAGCGGGGTTTACGAGCGCTGAGTACCGCGCGTGACTTTTTAGCTAATAACGTACTTTGATTAGTTCGCGAAATTGATGTATTGCTGTTCGTGGTAGTGTTTGAGTTTGTGTGTTGTTGCTAAAGGATTGATTGGGTAAAGCTTGAAGTAGCTTAGAGCTTTAGATTTGCCACAAAAGATGCTTTAATACTGTCTTCAAAAGTAACAATAGCAATATACTTTAAGCACGCGCTGGGCAGTCGATCTTGTTGCCAGCCTTGTGATACTGTCTAGCTTATATTTTACAATAGAAAGAATTAGAAAGTAGACTCTTTTAAAAACCGTTTTTTCTAATAGTCTATCTTACGTGGTTGATGTCAATATCCCTGTAAAATACAATAAGTATTTTTGTTTTTTAATGTTCTTCAATCAAACGCGTATTTCTGAGCGAGTACATAACATAAATAGATGTCTATGTAAGTTAGTATTGGCACTATAGTGTAAATTGATGCTGAAGTTAAAAGTAAGGGCCATTTCATTGTAGATGTGTTGTAAAACTGCGGACAGTGTCTGTTTATTAGGGTCAAAGTCAAGTCGATTGTATCGCAGCGTCTTCAATCCATTGGAACATAGAACTAAGAGACTATGAAAAGAGATGTAATTTTCACGAGATTTTAGTCCAGTCTATGTACTTTTAAAAGAGATTTTCTATCTTATCCACGATGTACATTTTGTACAAATACTTTTTGGCAATTTTTGTTAGTTACTTTCATAGAAATATAAATAACTTCTTTCTTATATCTATGGTTACTTTACTACTCGAAGATAATTCACATACTTCACATGCAAGTTGCGGGTTGTTTCATCATTCTATTGGCCTCTCCTACTTTCTACACTGCACTAAATATAAAGTGCATTGGTAATAAACATTTTGTCCCTACTTACAAAATCTCCAATATCATCATCATTCTTTAAGGCGAAATGGTATCGTGGTAGCGGGAGCGGCGGTATGACCCGGCCCGCGCGCAATTCTAATGCACTATGTTTACAAATATTGAATTTAAACATTTTACTTGTGTTGATATAGAAAAATAAGTCTATAATTCCTTAAAGTATTTAATAGTGAACACGAAGACAAAATTTTAATACAATTGCTTTGATAACAATCGAATGGAATAGGTTTTTCTCTTAGTGGTTGTAACAAAAAAAGCAGATTTTAAGGTAACGTTGCCGTTTTTTTCTGTTGAGGAAAGTTTTGTCAATCGTGATTCGGGCCTCATACTTCATTCACTAAGGACACTCTTCAATTTTCGTAATCTTAATTTTTTTTAAATTTATATATACATTTTTTAAGAGAAACATTGAAACATCTGCTTTGGAACCCATTTCACCTTAAGCCACAAGCCGAATTTATTTGGTTTCGGCACACAACATGGGTTTTTCTTCCATACTTCTCCATTAGTCCTCATCTCGATAGTCGCCCACCCTCATTCTAGTCTTTCATCATTCACACAGCCCATCCATCGTTTCGTTAACCTACTCTTATCATCATCACCATTTCATCCATAGACCTCCCCAAGCACCGCCACTTGAACCGGTTCTGTGCTTCACGCATCCAGCGGATCCCTGCGGCCTTCACCAGGTCATCGGTCCACCTTGAGGCCTTCGAATACTACGTCATCCGGTACGCGGTCGCCACTCCAGAACCTTGCGGCCCCATCGGTCATCAGTTCTGTGAGCAATGTGCCCACTGTCACTTAAGTTTGGTAATTCTTCAGGCTATGTCGGTTACCATATTTATACTCAAAACTTTCCTATACAAGAGCCGAAAATGCCAGAATATAACTTGAAAGTAACCTCTACCTACCTACCCATTTATTATATGCGTATGGAAAAAACTCCGTCCATGGTGGGCATCTCCCTAATTCCATGATTCCAAGTTCGGGGAAGGCGGCCATTAAGTTTTATGGATTAGCAGAACGAACCCTCCTTAGTAGGCGTTACTTTGTTGTAGGGCGTTGATTATTTAGATAAAGGCAATGATGTATAGGTATGTATCATATAGAAGCTCATTCTCGATATTTTGCTTTTGTCAAAGGCCTAAGCCTAGGCCTTAGTGCCTAGATCAAGTGACATTCTATCAGCGATAACGATGATGGAAAAGTCAAAAATGTATGGGACTGGTCCCATACATTTTTAGATACTAAAGTTAAGAGAACGGAACTGGCCTTAGGGCCTAGATAAAGTGACATTCTATGAGTGATAACGATGATGAAAAAGTAAAAAATGTATGGGACTGGTCCCATACATTTTTAGATGCTGAAATTAAGATAACGGAACTGGCCTTAGGGCCTAGACAAAGTGACCTTCTATCAGTGATAACGATGATGCACAAGTCAGAAATGTATGGGATCAGCCCCATACATTTTTGGCTTTTCATATATTTTGGCTTATGTCCGCATAAGTTACCGGAAACCTCATCTCAGCCCTTAGAATGTCGCTGTAGAAATACGAAGCACATTGAAGACGATTGCCACGGTGCATGGGTGCCGCAGCGGCGGCCGGCGAGCGCTACTTCCAAGTTGCTCGCAGAAATTTGGTTCATGTTTACTAAAGTGATAATATTAAATTATAGATGTATTATTATTTTAAAGAGCTGAAATTTTTTATAGCTGTTTTGATCAAATTTAAAATACTATTAAAATACATCCCAAACTTTTCTTGCTAGACCGTGTGATGTGCTAATCATAATAATGTAATGTCTGTAATGTATTAACTCCACTCCAGTGCTAGATAGAATCGAAAGACCTCCACAGCGGGACATAGACCTCCCCAAGAACCGCCACTTCGACCGGTTCTGTGCTTCCCGCATCCAGCAGATTCCTGCGGCCTTCACCAGGTCGTCGGCCCACCTTGTGAGGGGCCTTCCAACGCTACGTCTTGTGGTACGCGGTCGCCACTCCAGAACCTTTCGGCGCCATCGGTCATCTGTTCTGCGAGCAATGTGCCCTGCCCACTGCCACTTAAGTCTGGCAATTCTTCGGGCTGTGTCGGTTACCTTCGTTCTCCTGCGGATCTTTCATTCGATCACGTAGGGAAACTCCAAGCATAGCTCTCTACTTAGCCAGTCCATATTCTTGCATAATTCACCGAATAATAACAAAATCAAACCAATCAATTCAAGTAGCTGATACTAATAAATATCTTCACCGCAATAACTTCAAAAGCCCCATTGAATCGTCTCAATTACTGTCCAAACAAGCGTTATTTCTTTTTTATTCGACGTAAGCTCTGCGCGCGCGCAACCGTGCAGCCGTGCAGCTTATGATGATTAATGGAAGAGAAAACTTCAAAACACATTATAAATAAGATTGTGTGCTGATTGAAATCACTTAGGAGAATAAAAAGTGAATGAAAGTATTTGTCTGTTTGTCGTTTGGAAGTGCGTTAAGGAAAAAAAATGGTAGGTTAGGTTAGTTAGTTTTATTATTAAATGTACAGGCGAACAAACTGTTTGGTATACAGGTATATTTACTTGCAACTATTTTTAAACAATGTTGTGAGTAGGTTCAGTAGTCAATTCTTTGACATGATACTGCTCTTTATACCACAATGGAGCGGTGGTGGCATAATGGCACCGACTTTCGACTTGTAGGTCGTGGGTTCGAACCCACGCAGGCGCTTTACTTTGTGTAAATAATTTCACCACCACATGCTCTCAAAACGGTGAAGGAAAACATTGTGAGGAAAACGGTTCGTCCTAGAACCAACAATTCCAAGGAATGTGACATTTACTACTCCGCACTGGGCCCGCGAGGTGGATTACGGCTGGTACCTTCTCACCAAGAGGAGGCCTATGTCCCAGCAGATAGTAGGAACATTATGGGCTAATTATATGACACTAGCGACCAGCACATGCTTCGCACGGTTTCTATAACTTGACGATCAAGATTTGTTTATTTTATGTAAATTTAATGTTAATGTATTATACACATGGACTTCCGGATGAAATTCTCTAAATGAGTGTTAAACCACATCAAAATCCGTTGCATATTGGAGAAGTTAAACACGGTCAAACAGACAGACACGAAGCTCAAAAAGTTATACGCCCATAAATAATGAAAATTGGCAGAGTAGTGAAAAGATGAATATTTTTGCCTGTATACGAAATGACTTGTTCGACTGTACTTAATGGAATCAGTCGAATAGGTGAGACTGGTGATTATGGCAATAATATCTAATTATCGTCTGCTATTTTCACTCATTGATGATTGGCTAACATTTCTTCCCCAGCCTGAGCTACATATTTTTATCTAGTTCGTGACGAAGAAGTGTTTATTTGCAATAGTCTGCTTCTAGTACTTAGCCATGATTAGGGGCGTCTTTAGGCTAATAATATGATTATTACCATTTACCTAGGACCACAGGATACGAAAAAAACCGGTCAAGTGCGAGTCAGACTCGCACACGCAGAGTTCAGTACCACCGTAAAATATTTTAGAGGTATTAAGAACAGGGTAAAGTTCACTCATACTCCATAGAAAAGGGAGGATCCTCCGATCAGACAGGTGTCGTGTCTGGCGGGCAACTGCTCAACGATTGATGTCGGATAGTCTTATAAATGTCGTTCGCGCGGTAAACTCTAATTGCGCGATGCAGGATTTGTGTGACGTCAAGTCTTTGATTCGTAGTTCGCACGTGGAGGTGTAGATGCCGCCACAATATTGAGCGAAAAACGTCGAAAGAAAGTCGAAGAAACACGTTTCTTAAATGGCTTGTTGTCCCCTTTAAATTTCAACATTATTTTACTTTTATTATTCGTAGTATAGCGGTTTTTAAAACGGCAATAGAAATACACAATCTGTAAAACCAGGGTTAGGGTTCCGTTTAGCACCGTTCGGGTACGGATCCCTAAAATAATCTCACACCGTTTAAGCTCCAATTATTTTTTTAAACTTCAAGTTTTAAAAGTAAGTAAGCCTGAAGCCTAGCTTTAAAAAAAGTACCTTACTTACGAGTAAATTGTAACTTAAGCACCAGGAGAATTAACAGAGCGCGGCACGCAATACATCAACTGTCAAGTTCTTTAAAAACGTATACTTTGACGCCCGTTAAAGGCAAACCATTTATATTTTGTAAGAGCCCTTTTCGACGATCATCTTCATCTCATCTAAGGTGAAACAACAAATCAACAAAATAGGTACGTTAAAAAAAAAAAAAATGTCCCATCAGGTAGATTATTAAAAAATATTGGACACGTATTTTTTCTTTCTTTACGTAATCAAAAGATTACGGCAATACATTAAGTAGGCAATACGTTAAAATGTGGCATGACGTCACTCCCCGGTAGATTTTATACTGACTTGTGACGTAGCGAGCCCCAACTTTAATGCGTTTTATCTAAACCATTTTTTAAAGCAAAAAATACGTGTCTAATATTTTTTATTATCTGACTGACGGACTTAATTGTTTTTTTTTTTCCAGTCAACATCCCTATAATACAACCTTACACTGACCTGAAAATTGCAAAAAACGTAAGAAAATTTGAATTTCGCGGGCTACCTTTGCGCATCCCCTTTAAATAGCCTCCACAAACATCAGTACCCTAATTACTTAAGAGCGTTTATTCTGAAGGTGGGCAAGGTCGCAAATAGATGTCAAATATTTCACTGTTTTGATTAATTTAGCAATATTACTGTGTGGAAAAAAAAATGTGGCTAACTAGCGAACTATAATTTTCGATAATTTTCATGAATATTCAGAAAAATACGGGCGGGCCCATGCCCTCGCGCGATATGGTATTATACAACCTTAGTTTTTTTCTACCCTAAACCTCTTAAGGGGTCATTGTACTTATCATTATGAACAACTTTCACTATGGGACCACCGCAGAAATTGCAAAAAAAAAACAGCTGTTCCCTACAATTTATGTTCGCATATCTCGTCGAAATGTAGGGAACAGCTGATTTTTGTTTCGAGATTTCAGCGTTGCTCCCATAGTGAAAGTTGTTCATAATGACGAGTACAATGACCCCATAGGAGGTTTAGGTTAAACAAAAACTAAACTTGTATACATATACGTATGTACAAATATTGCTCGTTTAATATTATAGGATAGGATAATAAACTATCAGGTTTACTCACAGAAGTCTATCAACAGGCTCCCTCACTTTACAACTGTCTCCTAAATCATTCCTCCACTCTTTCCAATCTCCTAGCACAATATTTCATATAAACCGCTGAAATACCGACGCGAACGGAATAAAAAGGAGGTATATGTGTTTACACGGATTGTATGGGGGTAAGCAGCCGTCTGCCCCGACTGCGAAGGTCATAAACCGATGAAATTGACGTCTGGCCTGTTTCGTTACGAATCAATACGTGTACAGCCTTAAGGTATATGTAGGGATAAGGTCCAGAAGGTTCGCGATTCGTTCAAAGTCAAAGTCAAACAATTTATTTCAATTAGGCACGTAAAAGGCACTTTTACAAAAAATAGCATACGGATAAAAAAAATAAACGAATTAGTCCGTCAGTCAGATAATAAAAAAATATTAGAGTATTTTTTGCTTTATCATGTTAATAAAAAATTACTTAGATAAAACGCATTTTAAGTTTGGGAGTGGGGGTCGCTACGTCACAAGTAAGTATAAAAACTACATACTCGTGACGTCATGGCACATTTTAACTCAATGTATCGTTGTAATCTTTAGATTACGTAAAAAAAGCGTGTCCAATATTTTTTTACAATCTCCATGACGAAAAAAAAAATTCTCATCGTCCCTATTGATTCTAGTCGCCCCTTCCAAAAGGTAGTTGTCGTATGGAGAAGAATGGTTTGTTGCGGATTTTCTCCGTTTCCGCCAAAGCATAATATGCTTCTTCCTCTTCTTTTCGTGTGGTGAGTTGGTGACCTGGTGTCAGAGATTTAAAGCCGCCCATGGGCTCCACATGCCGTCGAGATATATCTCCGGCATGCCGGTTTCCTCACGATATTTTCCTTCACCGTTTTTGAAGCGAGTGATAATTATACAATATGCACATAAATCCGAAAAGTCATAGGTACCGTGTCGTCTTGCCTTGGGTTCGAACTCGAAACCTATGACTTGGCAGTCTGACGGTCACACCACTAGGCTATCACTGCTGTGCATATGCTTCGCCGTCTCTTCACTTGGGTTTCGTAATAACAAACATAATTTTTTTTGAGGCGGGGTTGAAACACTATGGCCGTGGAGTCCGAGTCCTCATCGAATATTTCGGGACATCGCCAAGCGGTTGATCGACTCTTCACGTGACCAGAGGGCTGGCCAATTCTTAGGCCAAAGAATCAGCATTGCCATCCAACCTGCCAATGCTGCCAGCCTTTTGGGCACTTTTCCCGTTGACAACGATGCGGACGAATTTTTTGATGCCAAATGAGCTCTTCCCTTTATTTTCTATTTTTTTTTTCTTTAAATACTTGTACATAATATATGTATATAATTGTTAGTTGTAATACATAGTATTGTTGATCAATCAATCTGCCTAGCCTTTTCCCAACTATGTTAGGGTCGGCTTCCAGTCTAACCGGATACAGCTGTATCCGGTTCAAAATACTGGTATTCAGCTGAATACCAGTATTTTACATGGAACGACTGCCTATCTGACCTCCACAACCCAGTAACTGGGTAATACGATACCCCTTGGTAAGACTGGTGTCAGACTTTCGGGCTTCTGACGATTCGTAACGACCCTTAAAGATCCACGAATGACAGCCGGGACCAACGGCTTAACGTGCTTTCCGATGCACGGAGGATTCTCGGTATGTAAAGATGGTCACCCATCCACTGACCAACCCCGGCCAGCGTAGCTTAACCTGATGGATCTATTACTTAGCCACGAGCTCCTCATCACATAGTATTGTTGATCGAAGTGTTTAATCAAATATAATTGAAATAATAGCCGCGATTCAACTCAAAAGATAGCATCTAAGACACAAAATGGATAATCTTTGAGCACCGGCCTATCTGATATGCGACAGAATCACCTGCGATGACCACAAAGCGGATGCCGAGGATATAATACCTGCTTTGAACAAATTGATTGTTTTACTCTATAATATTTTTAATACTTATGCGATATCATGTTCAGCAGTAAAAAGTGAAATTATATTAAATTTAAAAAACCCCCGACAGCCTACTCCATCACCAGACCCTGTTCATCATCTATCTATAACCTATTCATTGAGACCATTCCAATGAGCCCAAACACGATACCTGTGCTGTAAGTTGGTAAGGGAGTTGGGTATCCTGCAAATTCCAGGTGATGCTTCAGCATCAGTTCAAGATTACTATGTTCTTCTAATATCATTGAAGTAACAGAATAACAAATTTCAAATCGATCTGACCTGTGGAAGACGCTCACACCCATTCAACTAGAAAAGAGCTGATAATCTGCAAACGGCAAACATGTCTAAGAACCATCGCTAGAAAACCTGCTTTTAAATATAAAAAAAACCGCATTCAAATCGGTTCACCCGTTTATGAGCTACGGTGCCACAGACAGACACACATAGCTGTCAAACTTAAAAAACCCCTCTTATTGGGTCGGGGGTTAAAAACAAACAAAACTGTGTATCTAAACGCCACTGTAGGAACTTCTTTTGGGGGTTTCTTCCCTATAACCATTTCGGCAATTTCATTGTCGTTACGAATGAGCCTTCTGAGTTCTTCTTCGATTGCAAAACTCAGGCACTTCAGTATTTTTTATCGTACAAAGTTGCTTTACTTAGCTCGTAAAGATCTTTAGTTGCCGTCCTAGTTAAATGGCTGGTTTTATTAGTTCACTAAAGTAATATACTGTACATGGTCGATTTACCTGGAATACTTACAACGGTTTTATTAACGAAAACATGCTTGTTTTCGTTTATAAAGCTTTTTTGTAAAGCTTGATGAAATGCAATTGCAGTATGGAAAATAACATCGTTTAATTAGGATAAACTTACTCAACTAAATAAAACGATTAATGACGATTAAATAAAGCGCTTCTGAAGTTCGATTAATTAGGCCGCGACTTATTTTTAAAAAACGACCGCGTTTTCGCGGTGGCGTGCATAATTCTGTCACTTTTTGTTCGGTAAACCGGAAAGCGCTCTCTATCGGCGACCACGCGTTTAAGAGCATTTATTCTGAAGGTGGGCAACTTCGCAAATAGATGTCAAATATTTCACTGTTTTGATTAATTTTGCAATATTACTGTGTGGAAATAAAAAATGTGGCTAACTAGCGAACTAGAATATTGATTATGAAATGCAATAATTAATATCGTAACACCGAAAGTTTAGTTTTAGATGTAAAAAAACTATTTGGAAACTTTCCAAATGCGTTTTTTACACCTAAAATGGGTACAACATCAAATTCAATGTTATAATTGCAATTTATTATTAATATTCTAGTTCGCTAGTTAGCCACATTTCTTATTTCTATTCAGTAATGTATAAGAATCAATTCTATAAGAATCGAAAAAGGTAAATATTTGACAATTATTTGCGACGTTGCCAACTTTTAGGATAAACCACCCTCTTATGTTCACCGAACAAAAAGTTCGAACAATCGTGTATATTCGCGCGTTAATCACCAAATAAGAAAGTATCGCGAAGAATAAAAGGGTAAAATTTTATCGTGCAATAAGTTAGATTTAGAAGGAAGCATCACAAATAACTTTGTAGTAATTTTTCAAAATAAAAATGGATTAATACCAATATTACATGCTGCTTAAACACAACTGGCGAAATGGGAGTGTATATGTATAATGTAGCAGGATAATAGAAGAAATCTAGTGAACTGTAGATTTATTGACCATCTTCTATTGACCCTCTTCTATTTTGTTAAGTACCTGGTACTTGTTGAAAGACCTACACTGTCCTCCCATACCTATTAATTCTGTTATTTGAAAATATTGTAAAGGCCAATTTTAAAAAGAGTAGGTAGCCGTGGAGTTTCTTGCCGGCTCTTCTCCATAGGAAAGGACTAATTGGAATCGTGCATCTAGCTTCTGACGTTTCATAAGTGGCCATGTAGGTTTAACAGTTTTTTTTTTTAGTCCTTTGTTTATTTTTTTGTGAAATTCCTAGTATTTTTGAAGAAAGATTTTCGTAATACATATACTACCTCGGCGTGACTTTTTGCAAATATCCTGATATTAGCTCGTATTATTTCCAAAATCTTTCGTAGTTTTTGACATTTGCGAAAAAAAAAAAAACAACAAAGAAACTATTATCCTGCGACATAGGTACCATACCTACCTTTACCGTGTCGGGCGTTGCTGTTACATTGTTCACAAAAAACACGATAAGACACACGGCTACACATCAAGCTATACATTTTTTATTTTTTAGTATAAACTGATCTCGCATTGTGTAGGATTTCCGTTCAATCCGAGGTCAGCTTAAACTGGAAATGAATAACTTGATGCGTAGCCGTGTGAACGAGTAATATGGCGGATTATGATTCTTTAAGATTTATCTCATCATGATATCGTTCGGAAGCTATAATTTACGGTAATCGATCGGCGCAAACAACCGCAGGCCAACCTCTCATAACCCTATAATACCTGCTTTTACTTGAACAATCTTGAACAGCATACAATTTTGTTCAAGACTTAGTTTACGAGCAAGTGAGAAGCAGGTGTTAGCTTCAAGTACTTAACTGTTGAAACTGTCTCAAATTGTGCACAATTATGTGATTAAGAGCAGTTGGTACTTGGTAGTTAGTTTAAATATGAACATCGTGTCTGAAATATAGTTAAAAATATATATAATTTTAGGAGCTTTTGGTTGACAATTTGCAAATTGTCGACATTATGATATGTTAATGGTTCTCTTTGGTCTTCTTTCTTTCCCTTCATTTATTTTTTTCTTTCTTTTAGCTTTCTTTCTTTTTAACCGACTTCCAAAAAGGAGGAGGTTATACGTTCGACGCGTATGTTTTTTATGTGTTTCCGCCGATTTCTCCGCCAATTGTGGGCCGATTTTTAAAATTCTTTTTTTGTATGAAAGGGTATGCTCCCGGATTGGTCCCATATAAATTTGATTAACTTTGCTTGGATAATTTTTGAGTAAGCTTCAATAATACTTATTTTTTTCCCACTTAGTATATGTGGATGATATGATGATAACTTCCTGTGACTGTTATTTACATAGCAGGTACCTACTGGTATTCGAATTTGTGTGGGGTAGGTACCACAACTAAAAAGTGAAAAATATAAACTTAAAAAAAAAAGACAACCGGTTTCCGAAAAAAGTCGGTTGTTGTTTTTGTAAAAAGTTTTTATTTTAAAGGTACTATTATTTCATGAATGTATTTGATCATTTTTTATGTCTCAAACACCATTCTTCAATCTTAGTGAACTATAGCCATTCTGCAAAAATGGTAACCCTGGTTTTTATTATTAATTAAAGTTGTTCTTGTAAACTCAAAGCTTATACGAACCACGTCTACATACTCAATATAATTATATCACCAACAAAGCTGAACGGAAGTCCATAACTAGGCCGTCCATTCTCAGTTGTTAGTTGTTTTGAAACATTGTTGCTCTCAACATCTCGAGGCCGATTTGTTAATCCTTGTTTAAAAGCTTGTGCAGACCAGCGCGACTTGTCGCGCGACGCGACACCGGTTATTGTTATACTGTGAAGTTTTCTTAGAAATTGTATTGTTCGTGTCGCGTCGCGCGACAAGTCGCGCTGGTCTGCACAAGCCTTTATAATCGCGAGCCAAGTTGACGCGACAACTGCGTCGCATTTTAGGGTTAACGAGCTGTTTGTTGATGTGGAAGAGAGGTTGACGAGTTGTTGTGTAGATTGTGAAGTGATAGAAAGATTATAGTACAATGTTGGTGTGTGATATTAAGAGTCCATAATACTCAAATTCTATTCGTATGATACTGCGTTCGGACTGTGTGAGAGCGAGACTGAGCGGCGGGGAGAAGGCTCCAAAGCGCCAATAGTTTAGGTAATTTATTTTTAAATAATAATAATGGTAATAAAAAAATAATACATAGTATCTGCTTTATAGTTAGTTAGTTCAGTTATTATGCAAAGTTTCATGATCTAATTTGAATACCAGTGGTATATAGTTCGGTTTGGAGGTAACTTTGTTTTGTTTTTTACTAGAGCGAAAATTTTATGGAATCCTGATTTCGAAAACATACTCAACATTAATCCTCAACTTTACCATATATTTATTTCAAAATTAACGCTGCAGTATTTTTAACGGAGGATCATGCTAAGCAATTTGAGGTATAATAGACTCTTAAGTGACAAGCATGTCTAACATTTCATTAAATTATATGTATACTCGTGTAGTTGCGTATAAATTAGAACGCTGTCAAAAATATGACTGACTAGCCGCCGGCGACTTCACCCGCGCGTGGCGGTCAACTATACTATAAAACATACCTTAAGGCACTCGGCAATAGAAATCGGATCAGTATTTCCAGATATTATTTTCTACATCCAAGATTACAAACTTTATCTCTTTATCATATTAGTGTAGATTTAAAACATACCTATCTATTTTGTAAGAGTGGCGTTTCATTGGTTCTTGGGTGACGTCTCCGAGTGTGGTAATTGATGAATTATTTTTATATTGAAGGGAACTTGTAAAAATAAATGCAATAATGGCAATAGTAAATAAAAAAACGAGTAACCCTTACAGTAGTCGCATAAGATGTGTAACATGTGACATCTTGGCTGACAGTAACAACCACCCGGAAAATGAGTTCGTAACATCTGACGGCCAACTCTAGCACCGCGCGCGCTCATTGGTCAAATGAAATAGCGCGCGCTTCCACGGCTTCTTGTTACACACTTCCGTCCCTTTTCATGAAATCACTCCCACAGATTGTAGGAAAGCGAGAGGGAAGATGTTACACATTAAAAATAATAAAATTAATTACTTGTACTACTTTTCATCTAGAATCTAGATGAAAAGATAAATAACGGTGTTGGTGTGATTTTAATAAATGAAAGTCATATTACTTTCTAAGTATGTAAATATGAACCTGTTATCTCTGTAAGATTAGAAAGAGTGAGACAATCTAACAGCTAGAAAGATATGAAACAGTGAGACAATCTTACGACTAGAAAGATATGAAACAGTGAGACAATCTGACGGTTAGAAAAATATGAAACAGTGAAACAATCTTACGGCTAGACAGATAAGAAACAGTGAGACATTCTTACGACTAGAAAGATAAGAAATAGTGAGACATTCTTACGACTAGAAAGATAAGAAACAGTGAGACCATCTTACGGCTAGACAGATAAGAAACAGTGAGACATTCTTACGACTAGAAAGATAAGAAATAGTGAGACCATCTTACGGCTAGACAGATAAGAAACAGTGAGACATTCTTACGACTAGAAAGATAAGAAATAGTGAGACATTCTTACGACTAGAAAGATAAGAAACAGTGAGACCATCTTACGGCTAGACAGATAAGAAACAGTGAGACATTCTTACGACTAGAAAGATAAGAAATAGTGAGACATTCTTACGACTAGAAAGATAAGAAACAGTGAGACATTCTTACGACTAGAAAGATAAGAAATAGTGAGACATTCTTACGACTAGAAAGATAAGAAATAGTGAGACATTCTTACGGCTAGACAGATAAGAAACAGTGAGACATTCTTACGACTAGAAAGATAAGAAATAGTGAGACACTCTTACGACTAGAAAGATAAGAAACAGTGAGACCATCTTACGGCTAGACAGATAAGAAACAGTGAGACATTCTTACGAATAGAAAGATAAGAAACAGTGAGACATTCTTACGAATAGAAAGATAAGAAACAGTGAGACATTCTTACGAATAGAATGTACGAGTATGACATTGAAAAATTCAAGCTCAGGCTCCGTTTGGAATCCTACCTTTATGGTCACCATAATTTATTTCCAAAAGCAGAGTGTCCCAATTCTATTCCTAGAGAATACTAGAGAGAGAGGACCATTAATTTGAAACCTTTGACCTTAAATAAAATGCATGAAAAATCATAGACCTTAAATAATTGAGGTCAATGCTTAATTTACGCTTACACGCTTTCAAAGACAGCCTTGAACAGCCCCCACACACGTATAAAGCATTCACCTCGATAGAAAGTTATCAAATATTTGGCAACCGTACAATTTCTATTAGATTCCATCGCTATAGAATCCTATGACGTCAGTTTATATAAAACATAACTATGTACATAATAATTACCGCTCCACGTGTAAGGCAATTAATAGTTTGAAGTGCCAAGCAACACATTAATTCACTGTGTAATGCATGTCTGTTCTCTAGAAGCAACACGATCGTCGCACGCGCATACAATGTTGCACCTTGACCGACAGATCAGCGGATGAGTCAGAAATAGATGGTCGGATGTTGACGGAAACTGTACTGCAACATTGTTCGCGATGTTTTCTTTATTTACAAACATAAATTCTAGGTTTTTTTTAGAGGTTCTCTCGGAAAAACTACATACAACCTAGGTACATAAACTCGCGCCTTTTTCCAAGGTACGCAGAAACTGCAGAACCCCACCTGCTAAGATCCTTTACCTCCTTTACGTTCAAACATCTAGTGATACCTGAAGAACATCACCAATTAGGTCACTATATATCCTTCTAGTGCGTCCCTCCCTTCGTTTCGAATTAATCGGAAAATCTCCCGAAGGAAAACTTTTTGAAATGCTAGTCAAATATGAAAACAGTCCTGGAACATTATTTGATAGCTCTCATGGGATCGTCATCAGTTTACTCTCCTACCATACTACTTGAGACGCAGAAATATGCCAGTGACCTTGAGTAGTTAGCTTGCGTGTTCTGTACTGAGTTCACGCAACGCGTCGTGTTTCCAGCCAGTAATAGGAAGAGATCAATGAGCGCTGTCCCAAATTAGACGCATTATTAATTTACATAAAACAAAAGCTATTTTAATAAAACACGTATACTAAAAGATCAATAATTAAATTATCTTTAAAATAGTGAGTTTCAGAAAAAAAAAATCGCTTGTTAAATTTTGCGTGTTTCTCAGTTTTTTTTTCCGCGTTAGACATAAGTTTACAAATTAATTTCAATTTGTAATATAAACAGTATCTAAAATATTCATATATTAAGTTATTAAGAAAATGCTCTAATTTAAAATACATTTTTTCCGAATCATTAACAATACTCGTTTAGACGTGATCTTCAGTATAAAATCATTAAAAGTCGGCTATCGTCGATTATCGTTGCCATATCTTGCTTTCTATAAAACGACACATGGAATCTCGTGATTATCTTTTATGTTGACATAGATCTCTACAAAGACATTATTTATCTAATTTATATAATTTAATTATGTATTACCTGAGATTATCCGATTTACCCATTAAACATCGTTGATCTTTCTTTACTCAGAATTAAGACACACTGCAACATATGGTAACATTGTACTTACGTTATCATTATTATGTACTTTGGTAGGTACCTCTTGACACTAAACGAAGAGCACTAGACGTGAAATATTTCTTCATAAAGACAGTGACAACACTATTCGTTTATTTTCTCACTTGGTATTTAGACTGTTTGGAAAATGACATCTGTCATTTATTCCGGGGGATTTTATTTTGACAGTTTAACAATATACATTGCGTTTTTTACGTTGTTGAGCTGCAGACAAATTATTCAAACATGAAGCAATAGATTAGCAATATCCTTCAAAAATCATTCAGATTTTGAAAGCGTCTTACACAATTGGGGTCCAGGTTCAGCCGATATATTATGTAAAAATCTCACCGTGAAAACTTAGGTGAAGTAAGCTTGAAGTGAACTGTCAATAGTGTGAATTGCGACAATTCCATCAGGTGGAATGATAGCTCACTTCACCTTAGTGAAGTGAGAATGATTTACGGTGAAATTTTTACAGAATGGACCGACTGGTGTACTTACAACACCCATTTCAGTGGTTCGTTGTTAAATATTTTGCGAAAACACGGATAATTAGACAAGGGTGAAAAAATTTTTGGAACCAACTTGGAAGTAGTGCTCGCCGGCCGCTACTGCGGCACCGCTCGCTTCGGTCACTCGGCTCGCGCGCGGTGGGTCACAGTTCTGCAGAAATGTTTTCATCATTGTCTAATTATCTAGTCGCAGGCAGATTGTATGATTCGTCATATTGAACTAGGTGAAATAGGTTAGGTTAGCTTACTTCCAAGTTGCTCGCAGAAATGTTTTCACCATTGTCTAATTATTCGTGTTTTTTTTTTGCAATATCCCTAGGGTTTTCGCAAAAATTCGAACTATCATATCATCCTACGACATAGAGATCCAATGGCAAATTAAATGTTTATTCTACTATAGACTATAGCGAAGAATTAAAAATAAATATGCTTCCATTTAGTAATATCGCATGTTTAATAATGCTGTAGGACGTGCTTAACTTTTTATTGACTAATAAACGATTAGAGACATGCAACTTGCTTGCCGGTAGAGTGTCCTTGATTTAAAAAATATATTACGGATATAATTTGTAATTTTTTTCAAAATAACGGTTAAAATACGGGTAAGATTTTTTTCACTAATAATATGTTGATAAGACTGCAAAAAGACTAATTATGTAAAAAAAACTGGCCCATAAATTGCACGTTCTTGTAAGATTTACAAGCACTATATTTCCTTAGCGTAATCCATAAATTAGGATAATATGCTTGTTCTAATTAATGCGTCATACAATAGCAACAATTGAAACCAATGTTTTAGACATGCAAATGTCTCATAAACATTAATTAATAAATTACTTTGCCACTAATAATTTAATTATACCTTTCAATGTATTTAGTATGTAGTAATAAAATGACTTTACAAATTCAAATTATTATTTTTATATTTTATTGATTGTACAATATCAGGCAACGAAATACCGCAGTATTTATGATTATTACTTGTTGGTGAAATTAATACAATTTTATTGTTAAAATTGTATTTATTTACATGACTCTTCTTAATTAATAGCGACTAAGTGCAAGTTAGACTAGTACACGAAGGGCTCCGTACCACCGTACAATATATAACAATATTTTTCTAAAAACGCTAAAACACGTTTCTTGAATGAAACTTCTTTTTTTTTGTTTTTTTTTTTTGTTTTAACGGCCATAGTAGTTCTGGTGTTTCTGGCCATAGTGCTCTGTTAAAATTTCAAGTGTCTACCTATCGGTTAAAAAAATACAGCCATGTGACAGACGGACGGACTAACGGACAGCGGAGCCTTTAGTAATAAGGCCCGTTGGCACCCGTTGGGTACGGAACCGTAAAAAAGTACATTTATACGAATTCGTCTAAACTCATGAACTAAGAATCTATACCTCATTATAAAGTTATCTGAAGACATTTAAGGATTTTTTTTAAAGTATTGCGTTAGTGATACTGGTAAGCCTTCGTACTTCAGCTTGACTTCTTGGGCCGTAATTTGTTAAGGTCTGGTAAAATCTTTATTTAATTATAGTTATTATAGAACAACCTGTGCTTTCATGCCTCACCAAAAACTGTCGTCATTCTTACAATTATCATTTTCCGAAAAACAATAATTAATATGTCGATGAATTACTCAACAACTACCCCAATTGAAGCGTCAACTCAATTTTGTAGTGAAAAAAAAAAAGAATTTATCAATAACTTTACTTTTTATACAGGTTGGTCTTTTAGACATGTATTCTTCGAACAGCCTGTATTTAAATTCGTACATTTTTCTCCTTATTTGGCTTGGACTTTTATTATTCGCTGTGCTGAGGACTACGTTCGTTTTGTAATTAAATAAAATGCCTATAAAACAATAAGAACATTTATATGTATATACGACCTTCTGCCCGTTTTCGTCCGCGTGAAATTTCTATGTATGTGTGCTTCTCTTTAACATAAAATATGTGCTATGACACTCGGTAATACTGTAGCTTCTCATTAGACCGTTATCACACTGGCGATTCCTCAGCGTGCTTTCAGCGAGTCGATTTGTGAACGTGCTCTCCGCGGGTACGATGCGAGCTAGCCGCGACCACGCGCCATGTTCTCCGCGTTTTCGCAATATTGCACACTCGTTTGTCTCGCTCTCTCTCGTACACTCGTGAATTCTTCTCGTTGCAAAAACGCGGCGGATACGTTGCGCACACGTGGCGTGCTAAATAATTGCCTCGCCAGTAACACGCTGGTAAATCGTCACTAGAATTTTCGGAATCGCATCAGTAGTTCCGAAGATTCCCCCTTATATACAAACTCTCCTCTTTATAATATTTGTATAGATGGTATAGATATCATACTTTAGTATGATTCAGGATGAACATAATTTAGCATTCCTTGCAACGGAAGTAAGCAAGTGACATTGAATAGGACTTGTTATGTTAATAAAATGTCACTAACAATGAAAGCTGGTGAACTAAACTATCGATCTGTATTATTTACTAGCGCAAGTACATAACTTGATTATGCTCTGCAAACTCTTTTGAGAGTTTGGCAAACATTAGCTGCTTGGCCTTTTCTTACTACGTGTCGCTAGAGCTACGGAAGGTATTTCATAGATATTCATAGAAACCAGTCGTGTCGCGGCGACACGCCGCCTGCAGTTGCGGCCTGCGGTCAGCTACAGAATTGTACCTGAATTGTTCAAAACGTTTTGAAAGCTTTTTGTGCAAATTGTTGCCTTATGGAAAAGCATGTAACAACACAATTTTGTACAGTCGTATACAGAGTAATCCATTTTATTTTTTATTTGTCCGAGATATCCGAAAGCTTGGCTCAAGTTCACACTCAACCCTTTGTTCCTGCAAATCACATGTAAATGTGATTTATATGTATTTTATCGTCTCAAAACAAATTCTTTTATTGCACCTCAATTTTCAACTTTTAAAATTCAATTGTATGTCCGGATTTTATATATTTTAATGGGTCTGGCCTTGGGTTTGTTAGTGCAGTAACCGCAGTTCGTGACCAAACGGTGAGCCGTGTTGACGTGCGTGCAACCTTACACTGTACAAACTGATATTTTTTTAGGAATTCTCTTTTCTTTCTACAAGTCGCTCACACCATGTACTTAGTTTTAAATTAATAATAAAGGTGTTGGATTTCTTTGTATTTCTACACTATAATATTATTAAAGAGATTTTTTTTTTGGTTGTAATCATTTAAGTAACTCGAAAACTACTGGATCTATAAAAAAAAATCTTTCAGCAGTAGGATGCTATATTATCAGTTATCAGTGAATAACATAATTAGGCTATAATAAATAAAGATAACACGCGGGCGAAGCCACTGGCGGAAATAACTTGTTAATAATTATACATTTGAAATGAGTAACAAGAAAAACTTTTCTGCAATTAACCGACTATACACTCTTTGGAAAAGTATGTATGCGAAATTACCTCGAAATCTACAAAAAAAATCTAATAAAACTTTACTATTTAAATATGACCCTAATAAACCTAATTAAAATACATGTTTTACTGAAAACAACACCGCATACAGACGAGAAAATAACCATATTTAAATTATACCATAAAAATTGCAATTTACTCACATAGGCCTACGCGCCGCAACATTGTAGGAGGTATAAATATAATTATATGAGTTTTTTAAACTTAGGTCATCTCACCGCTTACTTTTACGATTTTACTGCGAATGACGTTAAAATCGGACTTATCCTATTTATCCGAGAAGTCATGGTCGTCCTTTTTTCGTATAAAACTATAATTGTGTGCCCTCTGTCTTGCATAATGCCGACTTATAGTTTTGTAAATAAAAACATTTATTATTTATTTTTTATTTAAAATGATATAAAACAGATCAGAAATGGCGAAAAGATTTTTCTCATTGCAAAACGAGTGAGCGACGAGATACGTGCCAATTTCACCAATACTGAACACGATCGGCACATCCAGACTACATTCAAGAGCTGTCAGTGACAATAATCCACATCAATGATGACCAGGCTTCCGCCAAGCACCGCCACTTCGACCGGTTCTGTGCATCTCGCATCCAGCGGATTTCTGCAGTTTTTACAAGGTCATCGGTCAAGGTCTTCCAACTGTACCTCTACTGACACGCGGTCGCCGTTGCAGAACCTTTCGGCCCCATCGGCCATCTGTTCTGCCAGCAATGTGCCCTGCCCACTGCTACTAAAGTTTGGCAATGCTTCGGGCTATGTCGGTTGCCTTGGTTCTCCTTCGGATCTCTTCACTTCTGATTCGATCACGTAGGGAAACTCTAAGCATAGCCCTCTCCATTGCCCCTTGGGCAACAGCCTTCTAATGAGGCCCATTGTGAGCGACCACATAAGCCCAAATTGAAATAATTCTCTTATACTTCTACCGCGGAGTTTGCAAATATACTTACCGATATGTTTTCTCACCTTTTCCTGACTTACTTTTGACGTTTTTCATCTGAATTTGAAACCCGAATAAAGTTCCAACCGTTTTAGAAAAGAAAAAATAGGCTAGTTGACAGTAAAATTAAAAATATCAAAAAATAGGCTAGTTGACAGTAAAATTAAAAATATCAAAAAATAGGCTAGTTGACAGTAAAATTAAAAATATCAAAAAATAGGCTAGTTGACAGTAAAATTAAAAATATCAAAAAATAGGCTAGTTGACAGTAAAATTAAAAATATCAAAACTCAACTTAATTTTGTAAAAGAAAAATTTTTAGGTAAATTAATATTTTTTTCACAAAACATAAGAGCGTTATAAAAACGAAAAATTTGTTCTGATAATGTTAATATTTCTCTGAAATATTAATATTTTGTGGAAAAAAATCTGTAAATTTTACCTAAATATCGTGTTAACTTAATAAGTATGTGATGTAAAGAACAGTTAAATTATATAGATACCTACCAGCACTGTAATCTTCCAGTTCAAAACGCATGCATTTCTTTACAAAGGCAGTGAATGAATTATTCAAGCGTTTAGGTTACGTACTAAGGTATGTAATAGAGTGATCTCTGACCCGCCTTGAAAATAATCTACATATTGCATGTACTATGTACTGACATTTTAATGCATTGCATGCATAATATATGTCTCACTAGTGTGCATTCAGGAAGGAAGTAGGTAGTAGACACTTGGAGAGTTCAGGGTTGGTGTTATCTTAAGAGCGTTCATCCAAAAAGTGGGCAACGTCGCAAATAGCTGTCAAATATTTCGCTGTTTTGATTAATTTGGCAATATTACTGTATGGAAATAAGAAATATGGCCTAACCAGTGAAGTAGAATATGAATAATGAAGTGCAAATTATTAGTGTCCGACCGAAACAGGACTTTCTACCGAAACCGAATCTTCGGTATCTCTCTCAGTTTCGGCCGAAAACGAAACCGAAACTTTATTAGACATCCTAAAAATCTATTGATTACTGAAAAATGGCTTATTTTGTACACTTATCCCGACAGATAACACTGTGAATGCATGAAAAAACAATTGTTAATAGAAGTACTTATGTTTTCTTTTTCATATTTCTGCTTTAAAACAAAATAAAAATTTACAAACATGTTAACTACTACTTGGAACAAACATTTGTCAATAATCAACCCTTATATTATAAGGGAAGGACCTCATTCATTGAGTATTTTACTCTCAATTCACCCGAAGTAAGCCGAACCACGCGATATAATTCACGAACGCAGAGTTTCGCTGCGGCCGAAGGTTCGGCAGATTATCTGCCGAAACTGAAACTGATGCCGAAACCAGATTTTTTTGCCGAAACTTGCCAAAGCCGAACCTTCGGTCAGTCACTAATAAAAAGTCTACTATTTCCTAACTCAGGTCATGGTCAACCCAAACCCAAATTAATCCCATTAATTAATACATCTAAATCAGTTCAGCCGATTAGTCACTAACCACACGAAAAGAAGAAGTTCAGCCGTTTTAGCGTGAAAGCGTAAAAAACAGTCACTTTCGCATTTATAATATTAGTTCGAATTCCAATTTCCGGCAGACGTGTTTTCCATGAAGAGGACACCCACCCATTCAAATCTATCATAGCGAAAAAACAAGGTGTCATAAGTTCAACTGCTCCGAAGTCCGTAATTATATCAGAACTCTTTAATAATACTCGTATTAAGCAAAATAATACAGGGAAGCTACACATCACTTAGGCTTACTATTAATAACTAACTGTTGCCCGCGACTACGTCTGCAGACCAGGATAAAAAGTACCCTATGTCCTTTTCCAGGTCATGGTCTACCCGTGAGCCAAATTTCATCCAAATCCGTTAAGCCGTTTTAGCGTGACAGCGTAACAAATAAACAAACTCACTTTCGCATTTATAATGTTAAATAAGGATTAAAATAAACAGATCAACATAAAATAGATTAGATAAAATCTTAAAACTCAATTGTCTGTAAAACACAAATTATCATATTGATTAAATCCGGAATTATCTAGATAAAATAATGCCTATGAATATAGGTCGTAAACTAGCTTAGTTAGTGTGGAAAAGTAAAAGGCATTCGCAATGCAAGTATCAGATCCAAGGTATCGTTACATTGTTACAGTCCGTTGCCCTCTCGAGATCATCTTGACAAGCCCGTTTACATCACACGACTTTTTACTATTTATTTTTGTGGTACTGATTTTTACCGCAACCGGTACAAGCTCGGATCTCTCTAACATAATCAGCCACTGTAATGTGTAATGGGGAACCGCTGGGGCACAGGTTCCTCTTTGTGAGAGGGAGTGGGCCATAATCCGCCATGCAGGCCCAATGCGGGTTGGTGTCACATGTCTTCGAATTTGTTGGTTCTAGGACATGCCGGTTTCCTCATGTTTTCCTTCACCGTTTTGAGAGCAGTGGTGATGAAATTAAATAATACACAAGTACCTGCCCGGGTTCGAACTCACGACCTGTACACTCGTAAGTCGGAGCCGATACTACAGGGCCACCCACAGATATATGTCTATATCTGTGGGGACACCACAGCTCTTACTCATTAACGATCAACAATATTAGTAATTTTCGTGGTTTTAGAAATGCTGATGCCGAAAATGAGGTTGGAATTAAAGTCTAAAATGGCGGCTACCAACATTTTTGTCATAGGTGTCATTTTCATGGTTTTCGAGGGTGCTGTGCTGAGGACTAAACATTCCAGACGGATTCCTTTTGACACCGTGTTTGCATGTTTTACGCTGGTCTTGACGGGGCAAAGCTGCTCCCAAAACGGTGAAGGAAAACATCGTGCGAAACACACAGAAAGCGGAGGCTTATGGGAACATTATAGGCTGATTATATGCTCCGTGTAAACACAGGTTACGAATCGGGGTAAACATGGTACTGCTGGCTACTTTTTTGTTAACCTCCAATTTTTTTTAAACGCCATTCGCAGAAACTTTTCCGAAACCCGTCACCGCCGCGTGCCCGCCTCGCACCGTGTAAACGACCAACCCAACCTGTTTGTTTTCATTAGTGAAGAATTCTTCAAATTAAGTCGTGTGTCGGCCACAATGTCGCTACTGAATCACGGTCAAGGTCGCGAACGACAATGTTGCGCTTGCGCTGTTGATGTAACACTCAATGAGACTGTCGGAGCTTGTTTGTTGTTGGACGACTTTTGATCCAGACGGTCTGAGTTGTGTCTGGCTGCGAAGATAGATAGATCAGTTTGTAGCTTGCAGACAGCTGTTTTTGCATCACAACTATAAAGAGCCCAAAAGGTGGTCACAAAATTCAGGAACATTATTGGTGGTTTTGTGGGTCTACTATAATAGGTACAAGCTTGATGTTGTGCTAAACTTTATAAAAAAAGCTAGGTACTTAAGGGTACACTAGTCGACGGCTCGAAATCGTTGGTACGCGTGACTAATATGCATGCTAATTAGTCTATAATAATAATATAATAATAATACCAGCCTGTTACTGTCCCACTGCAGGGCAAAGGCCTCTTCTCACACAGAGAAGGCACGAGCATTGATCATAGTCTAATTATTTTATTTATTTATCTAGTTTTTATTGACTTAGTGAAATAGACGATGATTAATAACGAAAATGAGCGCGTAAACTTTCGTGAACAGATCTTTGGGCGTATAGATATTATGGAAAAACTGCTGAATGTATTTACTCAAAATAAAATTATTAAAACTATTGAATAACGTACGGTTTCTATTTTGTCATTTTTTATATATACATAAGTTATTTATTAACGCCCAAAAACGAGTTAAAATTTGTGTTGAAATATGGAAGTTTCGGCGCTCATAATTTCCAAACCAATTTGTTTTCCTATGTTGTTTCCATACAGGGATAGATAATGACAAGACAAATTGATATAATTTTTAGTTTTTAACGTACATCGTCAAACAGACGAGTAATCACCATACTAAGTTTGTATGAAAGTATGTGCGATTAGCGTACCTTTAAGCTTCCGTTGGTGGCAAAATGTCGAAGTTGTAGCTTTAACTTTCGGGTACTATTCTGTGCTTTCGGTCTGATTTTGGTAAAAGGTTTGTTTCTTGCGACCAGTACGTTTGATAGCATGATCTAATTCTGTATAATGCTAGTAATAACGTGATAACAAGGGTCAGTAATATGTGTATGCATAGACCCAGAAAAAATGATTTTTGAAGTAGAATCTAGAAATTAAATAGCTCAGCATTTCACAACTCTGTCTGCCTGTTAATTTGACTGTACGACTATTTATTTCTTGGGAAAAAATATCCCAAATTAACATAAGTATTGTAATTGGAAAATTACAAGTAAACTTCAATCCATACCGGTATCTTTGGGCACGTTTGACAGCTTGTATCTGTCAGACCACCCTTGGCCCGCGGAGCCACGGTCACCAGTTTCATTTAAATATGGAATGCTGTTTGAGGCTTATCTGGCCAGACACATGTTTTGATATCTGTGTTTGTGAATATCGAAAGAGCTGTAAAGTAAGTCATAACGTCATATCTCTGATCAGTAAACCGTACTGGTTTACACAGTCTTATCCATACTATAATACTCGTATTATAAGTGCGAAAATTACTTTGTCTGCCTGTTTGTTACCTCTTTACGCCATAGCCGTCAGACTGCCAAGTCATAGGTCTCGAGTTCGAATCCAAGGCACGCACCTCTGACTTTTCGCATTCATGTGCGTTTTGTAATCATCACTTGCTTAAAAAACGGTGAAGGAAAACATCGTGAGGAAACCAGAGATATTTCTCGACGGCATGTGAAAACAAAACAGAGGCCCATGGGCCGCGGGCCGCTTTAAAACTGACACCACTTAGTGTCACTACCCGCATAAAAACAGATGAAGGCGCCATAGTGGCTGAACCGATTCCGATGAAATTTGGCACACAGATCATGACCTAGGTTACGACGAAGGATACTTTTTATCCTGGTATCTACACGCCGACGAATTACAACTTAATTGTCAAATTGAATAGATTTTCAATATAACCCGTTATGTATACAAATTCAAAAGATTGATTTTAGTGTGCTACTAATAATCTAATGTATTCCATACGATCCTGACCCGCGATGCGTTTACTTTGCATACAATCGTGTAAAGCTACTAGTCTACTAGCGCCAGTAGCTGGCTTATGTTAACACTATTCTAGTACGCTGTGATAAGCCGATTTGTATTGGAATGTTTAAAGTTATCGTTCGTTTTTGTTCTGTATTCTGAGATTTGAGTTTTGAATAAACTGATTGGGTTTTTATGTAGCAAGTATATTTTTTTCTTAAATGCTTGCTTAATATAGAGCTCGTGGCTAAGTCATAAAAGCCGCACGGATCGATCCATCAGGTTAATCTATGCTTGCTGGGGTTGGTCCGTTAATGGGTGACCATCTTAACATATCGAGACTCCTCCATGCCTCGGAAAGCACGTGTCCCGACTGTCATTCGTGGTCGTCAGAAACCCAAAAGTCTGACAACCAGTCTTACCAAGAGGTATCGTATTACCCAATTACTGTTTTCTGGACTGCCTATCTGGAGTCAGATAGGCAGTCGCTCTATGTAAAATACTGGTATTCAGCTGCATCCGGTTAGACTGGCAGCCGATCCCAACATAGTTGGGAAAAGGCTAGGCAGATTGATTACTTGCCTAGCCAATTCCGTTTCCCCCGATTAAGGAAATTTCCAATTAAGTCCTATAATATGCCTATGCTCTTCTTACCTCCAACGAATTAAAGCCCAACATCCCTAAAAGAAAGTTGGTAGGGTACATAAATGGTATAACCTCTGGTAGAGGCATCTTAAGACATCTCATGGTATAAGTCAAGGAAAATCATATCTAACCAGTTTCAAAACAAAATCCCGTGAACACTATGATCACATCTGTTACCAGCTCGGTTCTATAACCGCTGAGGTCTGCAAGCAAGAATAGTCCTTACGGTGGTTAGATATGAACTTTATCGATGGTACACGTCCAGTTGAAAACCAGCGTCAGGCTCTACTGGTTGTCTGGCATTTTTGCTGAACTTAAACTTTTTGGAGCAGCCGTGAGGCACACTCCCCTGCTAATTTCTTTCATCGCACTTTCCACTTTTTATTTTATTTTTTTATTTGTTTTATAATTATATTGTGTGCTTTTTGACTGTGATAAATAAATGTATTTTCTTTCTTTCTGATAATTCTCCATTCCAATTCTGAAATGAAGAAATATGGTCATCAGCCTCGTAATTATTTTCACCTGGATGTAATTATACTTTAACCGCTAATCGAAATTACACCAACCGATCGATCGATAAAACCATTCAACAACCATTTTTTTCTAAAAAGATAAAAAAGTCTATAGATGTCGTGTCATTAAAAAAGCGGCCAAGTGCGAATCGGACTCGTACACCACGGGTTCCGTACCACCGTAAGTACCATCGAAGAACTTTATTATCTATACACCGTAAGGACTATTTCTACTTGTAGCGCTTGGCGGCTATAGAACCGGAGCGGTAACAGATATGGTCATCGTGATCACGGGATTTTGTTTTCAAACTGCTTAGATATAGAGTTCTTTGATAGTACCTACATTAAGATCGGGCAAAAAACGCAACCTTAAATTTTTTACTTTATTTTATTCTTTTGTTGTTTTAACGGCCATAGTAGATCACACTCTGTGAAAATTTCAAGTGTCTACTGTCTACCTATTACGGTTCAAAAGATACAGCCCTGTGACAGACAGACGGTCAAAGGAGGCTTAATAATTGGGTCTCGTTGGTACGAAGCCCTAAAAAATGGCCAGTAAAAACATTACAGTTTATTTTGTATTGCAGTGCAGCGAGTCGGCAACAGATGCGACAATTATGTAACGTTTATAATGAACTCAAGTTCACGGTGTCAAGGTGGTGTTACGATGTTGCGGGTTCTTGATCCGATACTACAATACGGCCGATGAATCATGGTTCTAATGGCCGGTCTGAACATAGATTCTCCGAACTTTCGCTCATGTCCTCTCACTCACACTCGCCTCATTTCATTTTCATTTAATTCGCCATTTGGTTCCTAAAAATGTTGTTGCGCAGCCTTCTGCGCAAAGTTCGGATCGGCCATAATTCATCGGCCGTGTTACAATTACGTACAACTAGCTACTGCCCGTGGCTTCGCGCGCGTAAACCCCAAAATCGTTTTTTCTTAAGTAAAAGTAGCCGTTTCGGAGATTAGCCGGAACAGACAGCGGGACAAAAATTAAAAATTAAGTTTTCTCTTTTAAGTACCGTGTATGCCTTCGTTCATAAGTATTTAGTAAAAAAAAAAAATTGACTTCCAAAAATTAAAACACTACAAAGTGAAAAATGACTTTAAATTCGGAAGTCGGTGATAAGAAACGAAAGTTCACAACCAAGGACACCGACTTCCGAACAGAAAGTTAGTTTAAAAAAACAGTTGAATTGAGAACCTCCTCCTTTTTGAAGCCGGTTAAAAAGCAGTTATTTTGATATTGCAAACAGACACTTGGTATGTAGATATAGATGATGATTTGTTGCAACTATTTGTATCGCTCTAGACAAGCGAACGGTACCTTGAGAGCGCAGCTGGGTTTTTAATGAAAACAGGTGTTTTGTGCCTTTTATTTTACGTAATATGATTAATTATTTAATTAATAGCTCGTCTTGTTAACACTTCGATGTAACACTGACGATTTTTTTTTTCTAAATACATATTATGTACAAGTTAATTTGATAAAAACAGAAACACTTATCATTCGATTATAGATATAAAGGTCTTAATTTATTGATAGCTTCTTGAAAAATTTATCTGTTTGCTCTTGTAACTTTTTGTTATTCAAAGAAAATTTTTGATTTACAGTTATTTCTCGAGGTGGGCAGTGTGATAGTTAAATTAATTTGTACTTCTGCTTTATAATGATTGAAATAGCGATGTTTTTTTATAACTAAAATTACCGTGGAAATATCTTCCGTCATGAATAGTAAGATAGTAGATATAGTCATAAATCGCATGCATTCATTGTATGCGATTTACGACTACGAATCCAAGGGAAAAACGGTAGTAGGTAATACTTGATAAAAGAAAGTTGAAAACTTCGTAATTCTGTAGTTATCATAAAGCAGTGAGTACTTATATTTTTAAGCTATTGCATAGCTTCTACCACGGGCCTTGAGCGTGGAGACCGAATCCAGAAATTCCGTAACGAAAATAACCTAACACCCCCATAGAGTGAAATTTTAAGATGCGCGCGCATCACTGTGACACAAATTGCACAAGTTGATAAAAAATGCTATGCAATAGCTTTACCGCGGCAGTCTCCGAGTGCCACACGTCTTTTTTTTTTATTGTTGCGGAGTGAGTTTGTTTGTTACTCTTTCACGCTAAAACAGCTAAACGGATTCGGATGAAATTTGGCACATGGGTAGACCTTGACCTGGGTAGGACATATGATACTTTTTATCCCGATATTCCCACGGCATCGAGACTTATGCGGGTGAAACAAGCGGAGCGCAGCTAGTAACTTATATTTGAGCCATTTTCAGTCAAACCTCGTATAAAAAAAAGCTGAGCAAAATATCTCTACCTTCCATTAAAAATATCTTTACCTCATATCGCAACATTTTACCTCAGTCTGCCCTAAAACCGCGCATTCTTCACAACTACAGTCCCCACCACGACCTTGTGGTATCCCCAGCACCACATAGAAATACAACACGACTATTTATTTCCCTTACTCATACATTGGTTTTTTTCAATGGTGAAAGCTGAAGAAAACTTGTTGATAGCCAGCAATTGACGCGCAAAAAGTTCGTAATACGTTTTGATGGACGAATGTGTAATTCGAATTTTAAAATTATGTTGGAACGGCTACATTGTAGCACTAGTAGTTTAATACTTGTCTAGATGAGGCGTTATATCTCGGGGTTTGGTGTGGGATCGAATTGGGATGTTAATATTCAACACCGGTGTTTGAGTTTCGGTGAAATTACTTATTTAAAAGACTTAATAGATCCATCTAAAGTCTCGTGAGACGCGACTCTAACAAAATAATTTCTAAAAAACTTCACGGTAGAACAATGACCAGTTTCGCGTCGAGCGACAAGTCACGCTGCTCTCCAGGAGCCTTAGCTCAAATTTTACAACGAATCGTGCACTAGTGCAGCAATTTATGGTAAAATCCTGGATTCTACTCTTATGTATAAGATTCATTAGCAATACTAATTTAATTTCCACACATTTGCACAGCTTCCAAAATCCAGTAGGGATGCCGAATCACATTGGCCACACGTAAATCCATTGGGAATCTAAAACGATCCTCAAATACCAGTACTAAGTGTCACCAGACTCAGAATCTACTATACATTGTAACAGTATCTAAGGGCCACAGCAGACTAACTACTTTTAGCATCGGCGATCGGCGATTTTGCGACCGTATCGATGCATTTAGCTTCTAAAAAGCGGCTAAATCTCGATGCATTTAGCTTCTCAAAAGCAGCTAAATTGCCAATCGCAGAAATTATTTTTGCGGGAGTGCAACAATATAATAAGCTGCCTAAAAAGGTAAAGAATGCCAACTCGTGTAATATTTTTAAAACAATATTAAAAAATCATATTTTAAACGATCACACATTACTTACTACACTACAAATATACGGACTTGCCCTACTGCTTCGTTGCTTTAAGGCTCGTGCAGACCAGCGCGGCGCGTCGCGACTCGAACAATACAATTTCTAAGAAAACTTCACGGTATAACAATAACTAGCGTCGCGTCGCGCTGTCGCGTCGCGCTAGACTGCACGAAGCTTTATTTTGGCACCGGGTTTGCATTCCTTATCAGTTATGATGAATATTTGCGACCACGGCTACGTATTATCTTTTATTATTCGTAGGACAACGGTAATTATTACTTTTGCGGGTGGATTGAAAAGTTTTGAGACTCTGTGTCTCGTTAAGAGTGCGTTTATTCTGAAGGTGGGCAACGTCGCAAATAGATGTCAAATATTTCACTGTTTTCATTAATTTAGCAATATTACTGTGTGGAAATAAAAATGTGGCGAACTAGATAAAGATAAAGATATATTTATTTTGTAAAACATGAGTACAATATTTAGGTCTTATAATTATGTAAGTTAGGTAGCTACATGTTTTGCCATGTGTGGCGTACAAAATTAGTCGCACTAAGCAGACAATACAATAAAATAGAATTTAAATTATAATGGCAAAATTCAAATAATACAAAAAAAAAAAAAAAAAATTAAAGCAACACAAAAAGAAAAAAAAAAAAAAAAAAACAATGTCAATATGTAAACAATACTAGAAACATAATTAAATAATAATGTCATAGTCCAAAAAAATACCAGAAATAAATTAAAATTACAATGTCATAAAAATTCAAAGAATTCCAAAAATAAAATTAAATCATGTCAAAATCGAAACAAGACCAGAAATCAAATTACATCATAATGCCAAAGATTCAGTTACATTACACCAATAGGAGACACACAAAAATAAAAACGCATAATCTGACTTTTAAATAACAATGTCATTCAAAAATTCATCCACGCTGTAATAGCATTTGTCAATTAATAACCCCTGAAGGGAATTTTTAAATTTATTTATAGGCATAGATTTAATAATGTCAGGTATTTTATTATAAATATTTGGAGCATTACCGAAGAAACTCTTTCTCAATAATGCAGTTTTGCATTTATACTGACATAATAAGTTTTCATATTGGGCACGGATTGGTGTTCTCTTAGCTGATGAAAATTTTCCAAATAAATGTTGATTCGCTCTTACAAATATTGCAGTTTCCAATATGTACAAAGATGACAACGTTAATATTTTATATTTTTTAAAGTAAGGAACGCAGCTATCCGTCGTTCTCAGACCATACATCGATCGTATACATCTTTTCTGCATCCTGAATATGAGTTCCCTATTTGTTGATTGTCCCCAAAAAACAATACCATATCTCAGAATAGATGCGACCAATCCATGGTAAGCTGTTAATAAAGTGTCACTATTGACTTTCTTGGATAACTGAAATAACAAATACGCAGATTTACTCAGACGCTTGCAGATTTCCTCTGAGTGAGGTTTCCAGGTTAGTTTACTGTCTATGGTTATACCCAAGAATTTTGCATTTGTTACTTCTTCTACTGTACAGTTATTATAGGCAATGTTAATTGGTGGATTCTTACTGCGCTGATGGAAATGTATAACTTTAGTCTTACTTAGGTTAATCACAAGATTATTATTGTCAAGCCAATTTATAATGTCACTTAAAGAATTATATATGTCATTTTGATAATTATTAGGATTAGTACATTCCACAATAGCTGTGCTGTCATCTGCAAACAATACCATTTTATGATCTATGATTTTTGGGAGGTCATTAATATATATTATGAAAAGGGGTGGCCCCAGTACGCTACCTTGAGGTACACCATATTTTACATGTCTTGGTTCAGATATGTATAGCGAACTAGAATATTGATTATGAAATGCAATATTAATATCGTAACACCGAATGTTTAATTTTAGATGTAAAAAAACTATTTGGAAACTTTTCAAATGCGTTTTTTACACCAAAAATGGGTACTCGTACTACGAGTATAACATCAAATTCAATGTTATAATTGCAATTCATTATTAATAGTTCGATAGTTAGCCACATTTTTTATTTTCACACAGTAATATTGGCAATTAATCAAAACAGTGAAATATTTGACATCTATTTGCGACGTTGCCAACCTTCAGAATAAACGCTCTTAATGTTATTTGCGTACGAATTAAAATGTTATTAGCAAGGTAATGATTTGTATGAATACCTGCTAAGTTTGTGTGTCAAAGTTCATATAATACTACATATTTTAAGTTCTAAAATGTTCTCAAGTAAGTGAACTCCTTGTAATTTCTTATTGAGAAATTAATTTCTTTAACCATAACCATAAAAGTAGCTAGTCTGCAGTGGCCCTTACAAAGAATTAGTAAAATAAGTTCCCACATAATATTAAACGATATTTTAAAAACAATGAAAGACGCATTAATTACCAAACAATACACGACTGTTCTCTTCTCTCAACGCTCTTTACTAACAAAAACAAAACCGACATTCGGCGTCCCTTTCAACAATGTATCACATTTTAAAACTATGAGCAACAAATTCAAGCGTTATCAACACACAAAGATTCAATTGTTTTAATATAAATTAACAGGTTACTGACATGTGATAAGGGAAAGTGATACTCTGTTCTTTTAGACGTTGAAATAAAGAAATTACTGTTTGATAAAAATGTCTTCGGTTAATAGGTTAGTTGTAAATCAGCAGTATTTTATACAATGTTGTTAATTTATGGTCTTTGAAACTATACTTCATTTGGAGTAAGATTTGACATTTAACTAAACCTTTTTTGCAGTCCGTTCAACCGATTTTTACTTCTATTGCGTTGGTGGCATGACAAATGGCAGCTGCAGTAAACAGTTGGTGTTGTAACCACTTTTTTGCTTTTAATGCCATCCTTATGCCTACGGTATAGAAGTCAGAATCGGTTGAACGGACTGTAAAAAAGGTTTGTTTAAATGTCTAATCTTATTTCAAATGGAGTATAGATCCTGTTAAGAATTAAGGTACTATAAAAAGACCTAAGATTAAGGGCTCGTTGCTAAATAATAACAGCCGCGGGGGTCGATAGAAGGTTAAGCTACACTTACCGCGGTCGGTTCGTGGATGGGTGACCATCCATTACATAACGAGTCCGTGAAACAAGTTCAAATCGGAAACAAAATCAAACTCGAATCGTTTTCTGGGGTAGGACTCCTGAAGGCCAATACTCGTACCTACTTAAAAAACGTTCATAATCAAGTCGCAATCTGCCAAACTTGTCAAAAATTTTGGTAAATTGATTGTATTTTTGACAGATTGCGAATGAGATTAGAATGCGAACGTTCTTAAAAATTACGGGAATTGGCCCTCTGGTTTCGGCTGTCATTCTTAGATCATTGACAGTCGTTACTCTACTCGTTTTTTATTTATATCAAATAGAGTATTTTCGAAACTAACTAACTGTAAAAATATATTGTAGATGGCGTAAAAAATAAAAATATATAGTAAACCGTATGTGTAAAAATCATTTTTATTTTTTAAATGGATATTTATTGCTACGTGAACCTTTAATAACAGTTAAAAATATATTTAATGTCTCTTTATTATTTTTACACTGTAAATGTTTTTTTTTCAAAATACCATTAATTCAGCTTTTATGAGATTAATACTGGCCTTATTGCGATAATCTCGCCATTTTCTATTGTAATAAAAATATACTGCTCTGCTAAGCCGAAAGGCGCTATCTCAATCGGAGTAAGTTTTGAGAAAATTTACTTTTTTTTCATTGTAATTTAAGGAAACATAAGGATATAAAAACTTTTGAGTGTTTTTTTTTAAATGTTTTAAGTTAGATAGTGGTATTTGGCTTCTATTAGATGCGAAATTTTTATATAGCTACTGAATGGTCTAAAAAAACTAAAAGGGCGTATCTCTGAGATAGCGCCTTTCAGCTTAGCAGGGCAGTATAGTAGTTTCGCTTACAATGTTTTTTCTTTAGAAATATGGTGTTTAGGCCTGTAATATAGCAGAATACTATATTATATAGTAGGGTTGGCAACCCTTAATCGTTACGGATAATCACAATCACGAGCCAAAAAGTTTGAGAACCAGTCTTACCAAGAGGTTTTGTGTTACCTAGTAACTGGATAGTAGAGGTCAGATAGACAATCCTATCCGCTCCGTGTAATATATTGGCATTCTGCTGCATCCGGTTAGACTAGAAGCCAACCACCAGTAGGGAAAACGCTAGGCAGATCAAAAAAGACCTAAAGTTCAGGCCAGACTTTGCCCTCTTTCTGTAACGAACTCAACTGACAGTGGACATTGATTGTTCTTGCAAACTATGTACTTTATTTTTAGCACGTATTGTCCCACTACTGGGCAATGGCCCCCTTACTTTCGTTCCACCTCTTTCTCTGTGTGCAAAGAACCAATCATTTTAAAAGGAGTCCAGCTCATCCCGTTATCTCCGTCTGGGCCTGCCGCGACGTCTAGTTACTTAAGGTATTATTATAATTTATCTTTAAAAGTAACGCGTCGCTTAATCCGAAATATTGTTACTTTAGCCTGCATCATCCCACTGCTGGGCAGAGGCCTCTCCCCATGACTTCCAGCCATCTCAAATATGTACAGATATTTCTACGCATACTTTTTCGTTCTCCTTTTTCCCACACCAAATCAAATCGATAGTTGTGTTAGTAAACATTTCTTAACAGGACTTACCTTACCTGAAGCAGTAAATCATATTCTTGAATTACAGTGGTCCCATAACAGTGGTGCTCATCATCATTATCATTTCAGCCGAAATACGTCCACGGCTGGAAATATGCCTCCCCAAGCGCCACTACATCGACCGGTACTTTCAACGCTACGTCTTCCGGTACGCGGTCGCCACTCCAGAACTTTCGGCCCCATTGAAAATCTACTATGCGAGCAGAGTGCCCTACCCATTGTCGCCTAAAGTTGGCAGTTCTTCGGGCTATGTCGGTTACCGTGGTTCTCCTGCGGAACTCTTCATTACTGATTCGACCACGCAGGGAAACTCCAAGCATAGCCCTCTCACAGTGGTCTTATTTTAAGCAAATAACAATACGTATCAGAATCACAGATCCGTAACTAACCGACCAGGCTCGTGTAATTTCATGACCATGCCATTTTCATTTAAAAAAGAAAACATAACATGACTTGTCAATGCCAAAGGTAATCACAGTCAATGACTCCTTGACGAAGCATGTGTATCTAACAATCTGATAATTGCTACAACGCGTGCAATTGATATAATTACCTAACTACACTATGATGCACATAGTTATAATTGTGTGAATAGCTATAAAATATATCATGATATAACATCGCTTTGCAACAATAGAAACTCAACTACGACAGAGCAATAAAACCCAAGTGACCATTGTGGTTTGATCTGCATTGACTATAGTAAAAGCCATGTGTGGCAAATTTAACCATGGCATAAGCTATACGAAGTTTAAATAAAAGGAATGCTTGAAGGCCGAAAAACCTTCCACTTTTAGGCAAAAGTAGAGAGAGTAAGAATTCTTTACTTCTCAAGACTTTTCTGAGAGCAGTGCAGGTCCCAGGGTCGCACAAATGCAGGCACTTGTGTTATTTATACCATCACATTCATCACCATTGCACTCAAAACTGTGAACGAAAAAATTGTGGTGTGGGCATGTCCAAAACCAAAATTTGAAGACATGTGATATCCAACAACCTGCACTGTGCCGGCGTGATGGATTATGGCCCACTCCCTCTCACCGAGAGACACAGCTGTGCAGCTGTCATGATTATCCAACACTTTTGTAGGAAATTAGGGACCACAAGGATCGCCGATCGCACCATTGCCCCACTTGAACTACGCCTTTGACAGAACCAAGTTCCCTCAAGTGCTCTTGTTTCTAAGGCTTTTCTTCGTGAATGATTCGCTGTGTAACATGTCAATCAATTGGATATCAGTTCAATCATTGTTGATTGATCACATAGATATGTGATATCTATACATATAAAATGCTTTGTCCTGGATGACTGACTGACGGATCAACGCACAGCCTAAACCGTTGATCGTAGAGACCTGAAACTTGGAGGGTGTGTTCTTTGTATGACGTAGGCATTCGATAAGAAAGGATTTTTCGAAATTCTACCCCTAAGGGGGTGAAAAAGGTGGGCAAAGTTTGTATGGGATAACGTGATTCCTTGGTCCAATCTACTTCAAATTTTGCATAAACATTTTTTAACAGAATTAATGGAAGACCTGTTTCGTATTTTATTGAAATTCATCCCGTAACGGAGTTAAATAGGGGTAGAAAGTTATTTTGGGAGTGATTTGCTTCGAAGTTGATATCAGTACTCTTTAGTGCTTTTGATTTAAATTATTTTATTTTGACACATGTTTGAAAAGTCAATCCGATTTTATTCAAAAAAGGTTGAACTCACATAAAGGCTTGGTGCTTGCAATGCAAATACTCTTTAAAATTGGGATGTCTCGAAAGTCACCGTACTGTACATATTAGTACCGCATTTGAAGGTTTCTAAGCTTTACAGAGGTCTGTATTTATTCGTAGGATTCCCCTAACACCATCAAATTACCCCTTCGAATTCAAGAGAGTGCAGTTTCCCATCAAAGTATGCTTCGCAATTACTATAAACAAAGCTCAAGGTCAAACTCATAAGGTAGCGGGAGTAGACTTAAGGGAAAGCTGCTTCTCCCACGGCCAGTTGTATGTGGCATGCTCCAGAATAAGCGCACAGAGTAGCCTGGTGATTCGAGCACCCGAAAGAAAAACAAAAAATATTGTTTACAAAGAAATACTGCGGTAGGTGTAGTATTTCGATTTCGTTGTAAAAAGATAATACACCCGTGTAACTTTCGCCAGATCAAAGGCCGAGCTTCGTGTTCATAAAATATATCTTTATTTTTTTCAAGTTTACCTTTATATCCCTACACTATAATAAAGATTGTTATATTTTATAATTATTCATACATTTTAACATAATAATTCTTCTTCTTTTCGATCGTAGAGACCTGAAACTTGGAGGGTGTGTTCTTTGTATGACGTAGGCATCCGATAAGAAAGGATTTTCCGAAATTCTTTCCCTAAGGGGATGAAAAAGCGGAGCAAAGTTTGTATGGGACAACGTGATTCCTTGAGTACTTGGCACAAAAAGTACTAGGCTTGCATGAATTCAAGATAGTATTTCAATCAGTAGACGTTAAATAAATAAATAAATATCAAATAAATAAATTTTTGAGCAGTAACCTAGCAAAAAGTACTAGGCTTGCATGAGTTCACGATAGTATTCAATCATTATGTTATTACTACGACTATCTGTATTTATTTACAACAAGGATTTAGATGAGGCAGACAGATAGTTTATAACCTGGGTTAACACATAGGATACTTTTTATCCCGATGTTACTTTCCCTGGGGATAATTTCCGACATCCACGCGAGTGAAGCCGCGGGGTGTCGCGCTAGTCGTCAATAAAAAGACCGTTTATTTGGGTGACCCTTTTCGTTCTTATTTTTTTCTTAATTTAGTCTGTAGTTAAGCTAAATGAACTCAAATATTCATTCAAATCGAACTCCCAAAGTGTGTCCCCAAAATACGTACAAACTAGGTCTCCTAATTAAAACATTTAAACGGCTGAAACCTAGTCGTGGACTGATGGGTCAGTCTGTCTAGCCAGTAAATAAGTAATCGGCTATCAATTAGCCTTTGTGGGTAACCCTCAGTGGACTGTCGATCACTGTCCTCCGGAATAGATTGTGGACAGTTTTTCTAGATATTTCGAGAACAGACCGACGACGGTGTGTGACTGATTTGGTTTACGGTGGAATTCTTTTACTATTTGAGTCCCGTTTACATGTTGTGTTTGTGCTGAAACTAATTTCGGTTTTAGAAGTAAGTGATTTAAATACGCGTAATTTGTAAATGACCTTTTATGAATTAGGCTTTTACACATACATGCAACTGAATACTGGATGTTAAAGTTCCAGTGTTAATGTCTTCTTTGATACGTACGATTAATTGTTTAAAAAAATACCACCAGGGTTATGTCCTTTTAAATAGTTCAAAGTAACGTACAGTAAAACTATTTTCTTCATGTCCCTCGGCAAACTTCGTGTTTCGTCAGTCGTCGGAATTCTTTCTTTTTAGCTTTAGAGTCTGGAACTCTAAACATTGACGCGATTTTTATTTTTATAACCGACGAAAAATTTCTACCCACCCCTGAGAAGAAATTGTTTGTCGGTTATTAAAAAAAAAAATTCAACACAGGGGTTTCAGAATCATGTACTGAATAGTTTAATGGTAACAGTTTTCGCGTCGATGTCCCTGGCACCCTGTATACTTCCAAGACGATTGAGAGCGTCCAAGGGCAACTGATAGAAATCCGACGACTGATGAAACACGAAGTTTGCCGAGGGACATTAAGAAAATTATTGTACTGTAAGTAACATTCATCGCCATAATAAGCCTATAATATTCCCATTGCTGAGACACAGGCCTCCCTTCAGTGAGAGAGAGTGGGCCGTAATACACCACGGGGGCCCAGTGCGGGTTGGTTAAAACATTCATTGTAACGGTTAATTGGACCCTTCTGAGCAGAAGCGAGTTAGATTCCAACAAAAAAAAAAAAACTGCGTGCAAGGGAACAGACAACGGAAGCGACTTCATTTTATACTATGTAAAGATATATACATATAATTAACATTTTTAAATATTTTTATAAAAATAAAAATACAAGAAAAGACATAAAAAAAAACAAAATGTAGCCCACCGGTATCGGGAACAAGGTCAGGTCCGGAGAGAGGAATCTCCTAACTATACGCGCCGGGTCCAGAAGTACCTGATTAGAAGATATTTATTTTATTACTAGCATTTGCCTGCGGCTTCGCCCGCGTGGATGTCGAAAAATATCCCACAGGAACATGCTACCGGGATTCAGAGTATCCTGTATCCTAACCCAGGTCTGCCTTTCATCTACCTCCGTTCAGCCGTTACGGCATGAAGAGGTAACAGGCAGATAAGAAATCTCTTTTACGGTTCCGTTCTTCAAATTTTTTTAACTCTTAAAGGATGACTTCGTTGTCTGTCGAGACCCTTTTTCTCAGGAAACCGAGGCATCTAGTTGAAATAGATATCAAAAACTTAGGTCTCTTGGAGCGGTAATGAAAATCAAATTACCAAGTCAACGCAATAAATAAATACGGTCATTTTTATACCGCATATTTTGACAGTAGCAAATAAACCAGTCTATTTGGTATTTCCCGTTGGCCCAGCAGCATGAAGTTTAGCGGGAAGCAAGGTCAAGTAAAGAGGAAAATCCGAAAATTGGTCATTTATCTGGGATCAAAAATTCATAGGCCGTGTCTTGAATTAACATTTACTCAGGATTTTATTAGGTACTCTATTAAAAGTTTTTTTTTTTTTTTTTGCCCCATACTAAGAATTTCTTCTTGTATCGTGGGTGCGTTTACATAGAAACTCACATACACTAACACCCAGACCGGGAACAACTACTTGCAGATCATACAAATATTTGTTCCGTGCGGGGATCGAACCCGCGACACGTTGCGCAGCAGTCGATCGCTCAGCCACTGCGCCAACCGTGTCGTCAAATTGAAAAGTTAAGTTTGTTCTTCAATCCAGATTTGGAAATTCGGGCTGCCGACCAAGCACAGCTTTGAGACGGAGCCCTGAGGGCGCTAGTCCCACTCACACTTTTCCGGTTTAAAAAAAAAAACAAGTTTATATGATTCTAAATGCCTTACTTAAAAAACGAAATAATCATTTTACTATTATTATCACCATTCATTTGTAATAATTACTCTAGTGCCGCCATTCAACACATAGTACCTACATGTTAGAAAGGTTAGTTTATGACTTTAAATTGTAATAACTTTTGACAGAGTGGGCCGATTTTAATTAAATAAAGACTATATACGGACTATGACTATATTTCCAATACATTAATGCAATTGAAAAGAAGACACAAAAAAAAATTTAATATTACATGTGAATTTTAAAATCATACCCCTTTTTACCCCTTTGGGGGATGATTTTACAAAAACGCTGTTATGTGTAATTCCTTATTTCTTACTAAAAGCATAAATTTGAATTCTCATATCTCTCTAACTTAAGAACTAGATTTTCCAACAACACCACCGATACAAACGATGCAGATCATCAATCTTTTAGCATCGGCGATCGTGCAATCGATACAAACTTTCATACCCTATATCACCCCCCCTAAGATTATTTTTGAGACAAAAAGTACGCTATGTCCTTCTCCAGGATACCATCTATCTCCTTGCCAAATGTTATCGAAATCCGTTCCGTGGTTTAGCCGTGAAAAGGTAACATACAGACTAGTCAAAATCAAAAGTCATTTATTCAAACTAGGCTGAGAATCAGCACTTTTCTAAATTACATAAGACAGTCCCCCAAAACGCCCACCCTTCACCTTCACAAACTAGGTAACAGTAAGACAGAGTTACTTTCGAATTTATAATATTAAGTATGGATTAATTAAGGTAAATAATCTTTCGGTGTAGTTCTATGATTGCTGTGGAGCGCTGAACTTTGACTCGGCAATTAATATAATGCTCCTCGTGGGGCTAAATTGTAGGTAGCTAATTAATTACTCGTATTAATATGCTAAGTTTTGTACGTACTTCAATGGAAGATTTTGTGTGAATGCTACCGGTTGTTAACGAATGGAACCTAATCAGGTAACTAGATCATTTTTAGTGATGTGTTCTGTAGGTGAAAAATTATATAAATATTAGAGACTAGCGCGACCCGCGGCTTCACTCGCGTGGATGTCGGATATTATCCCCAGGGAAAGTAACATCGGGATAAAAAGTATCCTATGTGTTAACCCAGGTTATAAACTATCTGTCTGCCTCATCTAAATCCTTGTTGTAAATAAATACAGATAGTTGTAGTAATAACATAATGATTGAATACTATCGTGAACTCATGCAAGCCTAGTACTTTTTGCTAGGTTACTGCTCAAAAATTGTGCACAACGTCTACTGATTGAAATACTATCTTGAATTCATGCAAGCCTAGTACTTTTTGTGCCAAGTACTCAAGAAAATCACGTTGTCTCATACAAACTTTGCTCCCCTTTTTCACCCCCTTAGCGGTAGAATTTAGAAAAATCCTTTCTTATCGGATGCCTTTTTTTTTTTTTGGGTAGGAAGTCATCAAATGACTCCTCCCGCTCTGGGCGGAGCGAGAGGGAGTGTCAGACTTTTACTGACTAAAACCCACCCGTGTTCCTTCCGTTGCCTGTGTGCCGGGGCCGCGATATCCCTTTCGGACAAACTCGCAACCCTGGCAGGCATTGGCCCTTACGGACCCCGTCAGTTGGTGCTGACATCTCTTTGAGGCGCGCGTGGAACACAACGCGCCGTCGACCCGGGCCTGGTCCTAATCGGACGGCGAGCTACCCATTGCCCACCGTCCGCAAGCCCGCGCCTACGGTGGCCGGAAGTCGGCTCGCGACTCCCGACGCCCGGGGCGTCTCCTGTGGCGACTAGGGATGCGAGGGCGCGCATCTTGCATTTCCCTCGCGCGCTCCGCCTCCTCCTTCGCGAGCATTACTGCTTCGCAGAAGGAAGTGACGGCTTCCCATGCACTCTCGCTCCGGACCATGGCCTGAACCAGGGCCGGACGCGAGAGATCGCCGCTGCCGATCGCCTCCGTGAGGACACGGCGGTGCCCCGCCCAAGCCGGGCAGACCTCCACCGTATGCTCCACCGTGTCCTCCGGGCGATCCACACAATGGTAACACCCGGGCGTTTCCTCCCGCTTTATCCTGAACAGGAACCTCCCGAAACAACCGTGTCCGGTGAGGACCTGCGTCAGGCGGAAGGTGAGGATGCCGTGGCGCCTCTCTAGCCACTCCTCAAAGAGGGGACTTATCGCTGCAATTGTGGCGTGCCCAGCGCTGGGTTGCGACAATCGCACTCTCCATGCCGCTATGAGATCCCGCCGGAGCTCTGTCCGCTGTGCCGTGATTTCTCGCGGCAGCGGAGTTACACCCCGGCGTTTCGCCTCCTCGCGCAACTCCCACATGTGCGCGAGGACTTTTGCCTCCAGATCCCATGGCGGTAGTCCGGCAAGGAGGCTCGCCGCCTCACGGGAGACCGTGCGGTATCCTCTGACCAGCCTAATGGCCATGACCCTTTGGGACGCGTTCAATCGCTGGGCTGGTCGCAGCCTTAATGAACGCGCCAACACCGGTGCCCCGTAAAGGGCCATGGACCGCACGATCCCCGCGTAGAGCCTCCGGCAGGAGGCGTTTGGACCCCCTACATTGGGCAGAAGCCGCTTCAAAGCAGCCCCAGCTCTCTGCAGTTTGGGAGCCAAACGTCGGAAGTGCTCCACGAAGTTCCACCGGCTGACGAGGACGAGTCCCAGGTACTTCATCGTCGACTCGACACCGATGTGAACCCCTCCCGCCGTTATCTGGGAACCCGACAGTGGCGCGTTCCGAGGACCATAGAAACACTTGGCCTCGGACTTGTGCAAGGCCATCTCGAGTCCCAGATACTACTAATATAATATATATAATTTCTTATAAAACAACTAGAACAATTCGCCAATTTTAACTGCCTGGGACTTTTTTCACCGAAAGAATTGCTAAGGAAATTTGCGTAAAGTGTAATTAATTAATATACGAACCAATTTTTTTTTTACATATTATGTAGAAAAAAAAAAAATTGCAATTTTGTTGTTTTAAATGAAATTAAAATTTGAAATTTGAGCAACCACTAATTTCATTCGTGGTTGCTCAAATTTCAGTTTTTTTCATTTATTCCAGTTGTTTTAAAAGAAATTGTGCATATTGCATACCGTTAGATTGGGCATGAACCAAAGATGTTTTCCTAAAATTAGAACTGCTCTATCACTGTTAGTTTTTTTTTTAACGCAGTTCAAAGTCGGGATTTTCGGTATTTATTTTTATTTGTTTGTAGTTTAAGGGCTCGTATTTACTTTTCTAGCAATCATCTGCGTCAAATACTAATTTTATAAGATTCTACAGTTACTTTAGATGAAAATAAAAATAAAATGTTGCCAGTTATGTTGTTATTAAATGAAATTATTGACGTTTGAAGTTTTGGCAACGACAAATTCCGAAAAAAAAATTAAAAAGTCATTTAAAAAAATCCTTGTGGCCTGGGTCTTGTTATTGGGCCTAAAAACGTAGTAGACGGCCCCATGGATCCGCCATTTTCGTACGTTCATCCTTCTGCCGAACACCCTGTATATAACGTCGTAAAAATCCATAACGATGCGATTGGTGCGATTGTTCACAGCCCCTTATCGCGCTGATAACGATCCTAGCCGAGGTGGACCGAGCAGTAATCCTAATGTGGGGTTCTCGGGCAGTGTGGCTCACATTGCGTTCGGAGCTTGACGTGGCAACACGAGTATACCTCGTTGAGAGGTGAACCACGTGTCGATTTCTTACAGGGTTCTTTATGACTCTTTAAGAACAGTTACCGCGGATTAGGTTACTAAATATACGTCGTCTATTGTATTTTATACCTCAACCTCAGAAAGGAAGAACCTATACTTACCAGTCCATTTTCGGAACAGTGTATTCTTAACAGTCAAATACGTAAGAAGTTATAACATAATATAGCATTACTCCTGTAATCGGCGAAGGGTTAGGCAGAGGTGTATCTATATTACACCCCTATTTCGCCAGTTGAGTTAAGAAGTTTGCTAAGAAGTTATGTTAGTATCTGGGGGCATGGCAGTACCCCCCAAGTCAAGCCAAGTCGAGCAAAATAAGTTAGTCAGATATAGTGATCTAATCTTCTTCGTTTCGTGTGGTTAGTGACTAACCTGGTATCAGAGTTTTAAAGCCGCCCACGGGCCTCTGACTTGACTTCACATGCCGTCGAGAAATGGCTTTCAGGCATGCCTGTTTCCTCACGATGTTTTCCTTCACCGTTTTTGAAGCAAGTGATAATTATACAATACGCACATGAATCCGAAAAGACAGAGGTGCGTGCGTGGTTTGAACTCGAGACTCTCGTTAGTCTAGTGGTTGCAAGCGCTTCTGCTGAGCTTGTGGTCTTGGGTTCGATTCCCGGGTCGGGCAAAGTGTTTACTCAGTTAGCAGCCCGGAGTCTGGATTTGTGCCCGGTTGATAACAATAGGCTCGCTCCCTATTACATGGGACTTAAACATATCTGGCAAAATATGATAAATCAATGCGGTGCGGTGACCATTCATAATATTATGTTATTGTCTAAAATATGTATGTTTGAAATTATTGGTGCCTTCATACAAAATCACAAACTATACTTACGTACAGTATATTATGTATAATTTAGATAAACTATTCGAAGTCTGTCATATTGTCTAGTGCAAATAGAATATTGAATTAATTCAAGAGTCATTTATTCAAACTAGGATGCACTTACATTCAGACACACACACATTTGGTCACCTTTAAGTCCTATGTTTGATTTATAATTTTTACTGAAACCGGTGCATTTGTTAACCTATCTCTAAAATCCCTATTATCTGTCGAAAGAGACTGGATCCTGCGACACAGGGTATCCTAGTGCGGGATCCAGTGTCATACCATAATATTGTAACCTTTGTTTATGAATCAATAAACTTTTTATTATTATTTACTTTCCGAACGACAAAATGACATAAGTCAGCCAAAACCGTTCAGACTCAGAATGTCCCTTTCCCAAAATGTCCCTTGGTTTCAAATAGGGATTTGCCAGAATGTCGCGAATGTGTCCGCTTTAGCTGGGAAGAAGAAGTGGCGCAACAAACTCCCCAATCACAATATTGATGCAAACAATACAATAATAAGAGAGATTTATCTTTTTACGTCACAGATTCTCAATTTAGTTTCCCTTACGTCCATTTCTAACTATAGCAGGCACTGATACAATATAATTGCACATAATACATATTTAAACAGGAAATTGTCACAATAATTACGATTTAACGACTTTATTCCACAGACGGATGTTAAATATCACTATGCAATTAATCTTGTACAATAAAACCGTATCGGATACATGCAACATTTTCTATCTCAGTGTAGATAACTGTCCAGTAACATTGACCTCCCCTCCGGAGTTTCTGAGTACATCATGAGGGGTATTGACAGATATAGATCCTAATCAGATGGTTCATATTATACTGGAATGTACTTTTGCATCGCGTCTACATGTATAAATACTACGGCACGTGGTAGGTACGCACTAACTACTTATGAGTTGGCAGTTGTATCATTGACACGATCACATGCATACTCGAGTTCTTCATGAAACGGAACGGTGAGTACGCTACATTGCTGCAAGATAAACTGCATTTTATTCGACAGGAGATAGAGTTAAAACTTGTGTGGTGGGAAATAGATTTGAGGTGTGTGGGTGAGGTAATAAAAATAGATATAGTTTGATAGTGGCATTACGTAGGAGATTTAAATTTGCATCGCGGTGCGACAATGTTGCGTAGCTACGTGTTGCTATTCGGTCGGTCATTTTATGGTGTTAGCTTCCTTAATTTGGTTGTAACGTTATTAAGTTATTTTCAATTTGGATACGCGTCTGGTTGCTAATATAAGTGTTTCAGATTTGTTTGAATAGTGTCTGATAAGTTGTATTTGTTTAACATTGTCTCGACAATGTTCATAGGTGCATGGCCATGTTGTATATACATTGATAGTACTTACAATTATGTAAACATGTCTCGTCTTCATGTTGATTTGATCAAGGTCAGCTAGGAAATAAAATGCGTTTGTCGTTTGTTCCATTAAAGATAACCCAATCATTTTTCTTCCTGTATATTTTCTAAAGAGTGAGAGGAGCTCGTGGCTAAGTAATAACAGCCGCACGGGCCGATCCATCAGGTAAAGCTACGCCTGCTGAGGTTGGTCCGAGGATGGGTGACCATCTTTACATACAGAGACTCCTCCGTGCCTCGGAAAGCACGTTAAACCGTTGGTCCTGACTGTCATTCGTGGATCTTTGACAGTCGTTATGGGTCGTCAGAAGCCCGAAAATCTGACAACCACTCTTACCAGGGGTATTGTTTTACCCGGTAACTGGGTTGTGGAGGTAAGACAGGCAGTCGCTCCATGTAAAATACTGGTACTCAGCTGCAGCCGGTTAGACTGGAAGCCGACCCCAACATAGTTGGGAAAAGGCTAGGTAGATTGATTGATATTTTCTAAAGGTGATTTCTGAGGTGACAGCTGGCAGAGAAGTATTGACGAAAAAAATACGTAATTATGGTGAAGGTTGAAGTATCATTGGAATATAAACATAATTGCTTACAATAAAAAATGTTAACAGACGTAAAACCACAATAACATTAAGTACAAGCGGTACTTTCATACAGGTCCAGGTCTAGTTCTGTGGTCAATAAATACGTAGTTGTTATTGATACGTACTACCTATACCTATATGTTGCACCAGTATAGCGTGGAACTTCATGGTTTTATTGGAAAATATAATGCCAACGATACGTCAAATAAATTTATGTACGTAAATGAATTTATACGTAAATGAATTTATGTCTGTAAGTAGATTTGTACAAACACATTTACACGTCAATCATAATTTCTAAGATATGTTTGTGATATCCACCAACCCGCACCGGGCCCGCGTGGTGGCATATGCAAACTATGGCTAACTCTCTCTGAAAGAGAGGAGGCCTTAGACCTCGAGGAGGGAACATCTTGTCCCCAATTTCGAAAATCCTTGGACAAGGACATTACATTGATAAAGATAGCGAGATAAACAACTGTGTTCCTATCACAATTCAGTAATATCTGCAACATGGCCCAGTTTCTATTAATACCTAAGTTTAGCCCGCGGCTTCGCCCGCATGGAGGTCGGACATTATCCTACGGGAACGTACTACCGATATAAAAAGTATCCTATGTCCTAACCCAGGCCATGGTCTACCCATGTGCCAAATTTCATCCAAATCCGTTCAACCGTTTTAGCGCAAAAGCGTAACAAACAAACAAACAAACTCTCTTTCGCATTTATAATATTCGTTAGGATTTAACAATTTGTACATCAAAGGAGTATGAGGAATGATATATGTATCAGATTGGCGCCCCGGTGTAAACGAAGCTTATGAATTATGATGCGTATGCGCATGCTTAATGGCCCGAGACTTGCTCGATGGGAATTAAATGAATATGAGGCGGTGTAATGTAGAATTTGAAAGAATTAGTGTGTATATATAAAATGCTTTATTAGTACCCGGAGGTTGAATTTCACTTGAAACTCATAAAACGATAAGTTCTGCTTTTGCTCAATGAAGATTCAATCAATCTGCATAGCCTTTTCCCAACTATGTTGGGGTTGGCATCTAGTCTAACTGGATACAGCTGAATACCAGTATTTTACATGGAGCGACTGCCTATCTGATGATTTTTTTCTAGAATATTCTACAGATAGATTTAATAAAATCTTGATGAAAGACAATCAACCACCTACATCCACCTGAAATCTGTCAAATTCTGGTGGCTGATTGTCTTTTGTTTAGTAGTGAGCACTTGAATCATTAAATGATATGCCAAAATGATCTTTTTGCTTAAATTCACGTTATCAGAAAATCAATGTGCCTAGCCTTTCCCCAACTTTTTCGGCTTCCGGTCTAACTGGATTCAGCTGAATAGCAGTATTTTACATGGCTCGACTGCCTATCTGACCTCCACAACCCAGTTACTGGGTTCACGATATCCCTTGGCAAGACTGGTTGTCAGTAATCGGGCTTCTGACGACCCGTAACGACTGTCAAAGATCTACGAATGACAGCCGGGACCGACGGCTTAACGTGCTTTCCTATTGAGGTACGGAACCCTAAAAACATCGGAAATCATTCAAATATCATAATTTCTCTTGTCTTTCTAAAAATAATCTGCAACAAAAACCAAATCACACAATACACCATATTGATGTAAAAAAAAATAATCTCCAATACCATCGCAGTCAATCGTATGCGCATTTTTATTGACATGTCAGAACGTCTTTATTTTGTCATGACAAAACAAGGTGACATGTCTCCGTGGCAGGCTGTTCTCATCACAATTTATGATGCCAAGTTTTTTGACATTTAACGGCGTTTGCAAGCGCGCCTTGTTCATTTTTGAAGTGGGATTTACATATTTCTTGTCGTTTGTTGTTATGGCCGGTCGTGGATTTGTAATAAATAATATACATACATATTTTAAATTGTATATTATAAAGTGTGTTCGATTATTTGTTTGATTTTATTTGGAAACAGCTCTAAGCCAAAAGCAAAGGTGTTGTAGAAAGTAAGGTAGCATTCACCATCGACGTATAACCATAAGTAAGTCATTGCAATGTAACTCTTGTAACTATAAGATAAGGTATAAATTAGAATGATTGCCGAAGTTTTATCAAACTCACAGCAATCATTCTAATTTGAAATTTATTACAATGTAATTAGGGTTACATTGCAATGACTTACAAATGGTTTTACGTCTTTCAAATTTTACCGTAAATGTCTAACTTCAGACATCCCGATCTAGGCTTAAACTACAGTTGCAGCAACATTTGTTTAAAACATTAGTACAGACCTTAGCTTACGAGTTTTGTTTGTTTTTGGTCCTTATTTGGGAACTCTGTTACATGTTCATAGATTTTAGCGAAAGAAAAAATCTGTTGGAGTGCTGCTCTGACTGATCTAATAGCAAATAGAAACATTTGAATGAAATCCTCCTAGGCCCTCTATGGGCAGACATCATCAAGTTTTCCTTCCAATATCTCGCATATTAGAAGGATAATATTACGTGGGTATAAAAAAAATTAAACCTAAAATATGGAAATAAAGGCGGTAAATTTGTTGTTCCTCCGGTTGCATGAACTGTGTCGCCAAACTAAAAGAAATGTCAAAATGTTACCGAGGCATGTTTTTCTGTAAGTATAGGATGTGCTAGCGGCGAAGCGCTTTGCTATATACCTATATTCATCGTGGGGCCATACCTTAAATATGCTGTGCATGTTTTTCTCAAATAAATAAATTGTTGCTTTTTTTGTCACGAAAACATTAACATCCCTTAGTAAGTGAACCAGGAAGTTCAACCATCCCTGGACAGATTTTCTAGTCCAGTGATGTAATTAGTGAATGCCGTTGGTACGTCGCAGCATGACCATTTCTATTTTTACGAAGAATAGACAGTGTGTCCCTGGTTAAAGTGCACAAACGAAAATGGGTAAAACTAGACCATTATTAATCGACAAAAAAAACGTGTTGTTTTAATTGATTACCTACTGTTTTTAAAGGGTTTTTGTATTTACCGTGCAACATTATTGTTTTTATTTTAACGAAATTCACTCAATTAAGAAAAAGTTATTATGTTTTCAATTCAGGGGAATGTAATAGGCAGTAAAAAAGTTAAAAAATATACTTACAATAATTATTACGATTCTTTTTAGATTCTTTTTCCAATTATTTTGTTGATGAACAATGGTCCATATCCACACACGGACAGACTGTGTACATAATGTCTTTCTATTTAATTCATTTGAATTTGAGAACTTGTCAATTAATTCATTTGAATTTGAGAACTTGTCAAACTGTACGAGGATAACGAGGAATCACCTTAAGTACCTAGTGCTACACTACTTTAGGTGATTCCTTCAAAGACCATTCATAATTTCATAAAAGTTTTGCAAAGTTATTTTGAATTTCGCGAGCTTACACCTTCTGTAACGCTAAAGCAGAGTTTGACCAGCATCTGCCACCCGGACGTGACCTGCAGTGGCCTGGAAAGCAATCAATCGACTGCAGACCCAAGTAGGCCGCTGCAAGTACGATCTAGCTAAATGGGGGATAATAGATCCCACAGATACCCAGTGTGAATGCGATGCTCCTGACCAAACCATGTCCCATATGCTGGAGTGTACATAATTCCACACACCTGCACTTCTGACGATCTAAATATTGCCGATTAGTGTGGTCACCTACTGGGCCCAACTCGTTTAACATAATAGATCTTTTACCATCGACTGGAAAGGAAGAAGAAGAGTTTGACAAGTTCTCAATTCAGAAACCTAGCCTAGTGGTGTGACCGTCGGACTGCGAAGTCATAAGTCTCGAGTTCGAGCCCAAGGCACGCACCTCTGACTTTTCGGATTCATGTGCGTATTGTATAACTATCACTTGCTTCAAAAACGGTGAAGGAAAACATCGTGAGGAAACCGGCATGCCTGAGAGATATTTCTCGACGGCATGTGAAGCCAAGTCAGAGGCCCATGGGCGGCTTTAAAACTCTGACACCAGGTTAGTCACTAACCACACGAAAAGAAGAATTCAGAAACCGATTTTTATTCTTCAAGTTTGCTAAGGTATGGTCCTACCCTGCTTGCAGCGACAAAACCAACCACTTCCAACTCTAACCTGTCGTAATCTTCCAGCCCACTGGGTGGTCCACCAATGGCGGATGTACGAGCGGTCGCTCTGCTCGCTGCTGGAGCTGCAGGCGCGCAAGGGCTCGTACTCCATGTGCTGCTCGCCGCGGTACGTGCTGGCGCCGGAGTACGCGCCGCATCTGCTGCCGCTGCCTCTCACCACGCAGCGACCCTCGCCGCCGCCCGCGCACTTGTAGCGATGCGAACATGCGCCGCACCAAGTAAGACTTTTTATTTTTAATAGTATTATTCCTAATACCTGATAGGGGTAAGACCGTCGTAATTAACGGCATCAGATCTTTTACACAACTTGACAAATATTATTTGAGCGAACATGCGCCGCACCAAGTAAGACTTTTTATTTTTAATAGTATTATTCCTAATACCTGATAGGGGTAAGACCGTCGTAATTAACGGCATCAGATCTTTTACACAACTTGACAAATATTATTTGAGCGAACATGCGCCGCATCAAATATCCACAAGTCAAGTGGGGTACAAGTACCCATGCCAAATTACCGTTTTCAACTACTAACAGTCTGAGCTAAGCCGCGGACAGACAGACAGACAGACAGACGGACATGGCGAAACTATAAGGGTTCCTTTTTTACTACGGAATCCTAAAAAACACCATGTACGGTCTATGTAATTACCGACAACTGGCAACTCTCGCTATTTAATCAACTAGTACCACAAAAAACAATTGAACGATCATTAATAATATTTGATCATTAATAATATTTATACGTCATATTAATTACTTACAACTTTGTTAGAAGTGCATTGAATATGGAGTTATTATCTTTAACGTCTTCATGTTTGGTTTTTATAAATAAGTAATCGTTTTTTTTTCGTGGGGCATTTTGAAACACAATTTTACTGTCATGTCATGACATTGTTTTCTACTAAAGCAAAATGAGGGTTAATTGTGGATTTCTACAAACGAAACTTTTGTGTTTTTGCGGTTCTGCATCGGTCGGTCGAGCGAATAGGGATTCTTTAAAAAAAAACAAGTCAAAAAAGTGTAAGTGCAAAGTAGTAGTAGTTTCAAGTTTAAATTATAAGTCACTAGCTGCACCCCGCGGTTTCACCCGCATAAGTCTCGATACCTCAGGAATATCGGGATGACAATTATCCTATGTCCTAATACAGGTCATGGTCTGTCCATGTGCCAAATTTCATCCAAATCCGTTCAGACGTTCCAGCGTGAAAGCGTAACAAACAAACTCACTTTCGCATTTATAATATTAGTTTGGAAAGGATTGAAATAAAAGTAAAACTTATTATAAGTAAGTAGTCAATCCACGAAGATGCGCCCCACTGTTCTTCCTCATCACGGTAATCGTCAAAACGAGTTTTGTCGACGGAAGAATAGACAAAATGACAGTTAAACAATCACAATCTGTCATTTTGTCTATTCTTCCGTCGACAAAACCCGTTATAAGTAAGTAGTGCCATCCACGAAGATGCGCCCCACTGTTCTTCCTAATCACGGTAATCGTCGAAACGAGTTTTGTCGACGGAAGAATAAACAAAATTACAGTTAAACAATCACAATCTGTCATTTTGTCTATTCTTCCGTCGACAAAACCCGTTATAAGTAAGTAGTGCCATCCACGAAGATGCGCCCCACTGTTCTTCCTAATCACGGTAATCGTCGAAACGAGTTTTGTCGACGGAAGAATAAACAAAATGACAGTTAAACAATCACAATCTGTCATTTTGTCTATTCTTCCGTCGACAAAACTCGTTTCGACTGTTGTCATACTACGCGTGGTACAGAAATCGCGTTTAGGAAGAACAGTGGGGCGGATGCCACTATCTATTATACAGGATGTCAGGGATATCGACGCGAAAACTGATACCATGGATTCACAATACATGATTCTGAACCACCATGCGTTGAAATCTTTATTCAGTTACTTTTGTTTAAATCTGCTGTTTCATAGAAAAGTGCAAAACCTACGTGGTCAAAATATATGGAACAGCTGATTTAAAAAAAAATACCGACGAAAAATTTCAACGCGTCGATGTCCGGGATGCCACCCTGTATTAATAGGTTCTGGTAAAGAAATTACGTAAAATGTTCGAAAACTTCAAGATGCTGTTTTCTTTACAGTTGTTGTTGTATTTCCTTAAAATTCAGTCTAAAAAAAAAAAAAAATGTTAGCTTCCATAATTCTCACTTAATTTACAACAAGATCTGCCAATTTCCTTTTAAAATCTCGTAAAAATCCCATTTGATCCACAGCCGCGTAAACCATAAACTGTGTAACGATTTACGACACATTTCAGATTCGATCAATACCACAGCCTCGTATTTTATCTATTTTACAAAATGTGTTAATACGAATGTAATATAATATAATAATCATGTTTATACCTACAGGATGAATTTTGAGATGATTTTGGTCTTAGGAGACTGTCCTTAACTTTTTTATCTGTATTGACAGATTTTGAAAAAATAGGCATTTTTCACAAAAAAATTTTTTGATCCCTATCAATCCTGTTTCTTATAAGGATCGAAAAACTCTATAGGACCAACAGAGTGAGTACCTACTAGAAACGTCAGAAATCGCAAAATAGCTTTTCCCGTACATTTTGGAGGAAATGAGACTTCAACTTACTTACCGGAGACCAGGAACCAGCCGTTTCAGAGATTAGCAAGAAAAAACAGACAGACAGAAAGACAAAAATTAAAAACATTTTTTTTGTTATAAGTACCGTATAATATTATGTTTATTTGACGTAAAAAGTACACAGTTATAAGGTGACACATAATTTAAGCGTGGAAATAGCCTGGTATAAATTATTGATCAATGATTGCCATGCTAGGAAAAACCTGTATTACAGGGGTCATCCATTCGTTCATTATGGATGTTATAATAGTTACTTAAAATTTACTATTTAGTAATGCGCACTTTTGTAAAAAAAACTAGACTAATATAATGAATTTTGAGGATAAGAAATTGGGGGAAGAAAGTAGGAGGGTATATTTCATATGCATTTAGTAAAAAACTGTTATTTTGAAATTACAAACAGACACTTCAATTTTATTTATTTGTATGAATACACACGCGTAATCTAGTAATTTTAGTTACTTTTTCAATCAAATCATGCGGAAATTGAAGTAATACAGTAAAAATAAATAAATAAATGCAGTAGTTAATTATTATTATATAAAAAAAATATTAATAAAATTAATGATATCTAATAAAAAAAACTACATAGCGGGTCGACTACTTATTTTATGCAGTTAGAGTATCTACTAATACAATAAACTATTATTTATGACTATAGTTCATACTACATCACCTGTAAACATTCGTCAGACATTTTTATTTATCAGATCAGTTTTCTTTAATTATTCAAGTAAAACAGATGTCTGTGGAGTCGGATTGACCAGTCTATCTTGAATCTCAAGGGTGGCACTAGTTGTAAAGGCGTTATGTAAAATTCAGTTCCTTTGCGTGTTTGGTCAAAGATGAATACAGACGATTCACTCCGTAAAATCATTTAAATAACACAATAAATTAAAATTCAGGTCGCACTGCACTAATCACCTACACTTATATTTACCCAAAATTTGCATCTCTTTTTGTGTAATTCGTTATATCTTCTGACTATGTTACACTCACATAATAGGGATGATGCCTGGGTAAAAAAAAAAGAAATTCTAATTAGTCCGTCAGTCAGATAATAAAAAAATATTAGACACGTATTTTTTGCTTTATCATATTAATAAAAAAATACTTAGATAAAACGCATTTTAAGTTAGGGAGTGGGGGTCGCTACGTCACTAGTAAGTATATAATCTACATACTCGTGACGTCATGGCACATTTTAACTCCATGTATCGCCGTAATCTAGAGACTACGTAAAAAAATAAAAAATACGTGTTCAATATTTTTTAATAATGTAAATGACGGACTAAAAAAAAAAATGTCATCGTCACTATTGGCCCGACAAGACGAGCCCGCCGTGTACTTGTAGCTTCATACCCATCTGTATCATCAGTGGTTTAGTTCAGGTCCCACCGTCTGTCAAGATTTATTGGTGGTTGTATTGAAGGGCAGCGAGGGGTGGCCGATAATTAAGGCTTTCAGAAGGCAATTAATCAGTTAACCGTAGACCACACTAGCGTGGGAAACGCGACTCAATTTCTGTTCGTTTTTATTGGTCTCTTGTACCTAATTAATATTTTATTCGCTAATTAATTATGTTGCAAATCATCTGGGTGCAGCTGCCATCTTTTTTCCCTAGCGTTATATGACTGATCCAGGTCGGGTTACATAGCCATGTAGAGGCGAATATTGAGCTATTAAGTACAGAAAGTTCTAAATTCAAATTAAATAAAAATATTCTATTTCACATAAAGCTACATGTGCACTGATGAAACGTCAGAAGCTAGGTGCACGGTTCTAATTGGTCGTTTCCTAGGGAGAAGAGCCGGCAAGAAACTCCACGGTTATTTAAAATATTCTATTACACATAAACCTACAAGGGCACTTATGAAACGTCAGAAGCTAGGTGCACGGTTCCGAGAAGAGACGGGAAGAAACTGCACGATTAAAAAAATAATTGGCAGTTTTTTTTTTTACTGTTTAGTGCTGTCGACAAGTACCAGATACTAAACAAAAAAAATACTAGAATATGGTCAACACATCGCAACATCTATGAGTCTACCAAGAAGACATTCACTTATACGGGGTGTCAGGGACATCGACGCGAAGCCGGTTACCATGGATTCAGTACATGATTCTGAACCTGCATTGAAATTTTTCGTCGTTTATTAAACAAAAATCTGCTGTTTCATAGAAAAGTGCAATACCTACGCGATCAAAATGTAAGGAATGGAGTACCAGATTTTTTTTAAATAACCGACGAAAAATTTCAATACTGGGGGTTTCAGATGAATGTACGGAATTCATGGTAGTTTTCGCGTCGATGTCCCTGACACCCTGTATAGATTTGTTCGTAGATTTATTAAGACAAAAGTAATTAAGTAAACTCAACACGCTTCCTTCGCTCGAGCTGCGCCCTATTAACTAACTTGGCTAACTATCTACTAACAATTTTACGTCTCGCACTCATATTTCTAAAACAGCACCCATTAAAACGTGTTAAATGAACTCTTAGCCATATTTTAGTAATAAATAGCCCATAGCCCACAGTAGGCTCCGTTAACTACCCATCACTAGTTTCAAAACCCCATGAATGGGCAGTAAAATGGTGTGTCAACGGTAAAATAAAGCATGTTGTCCAGGACACTGTTATTGGCAATAAAGCACAAACAATGCTCGTGTGCACTGTGCAGTACTAAAAATAAGCTGGGTGACGTCATTTGACACTAATAAGTGGAGTTTGTTAGAAAACTGTCTTGTGTTCCTGTTGCAACTTATAAATTGTGGTGTAGTAACTGACTCTCCGGTACCTAACGGGCGCCGTCAGGAGGGAATGGTAATCTCTTAGCTGCCATGGATTATTTTAATTTATAAAAAAAAAAAAAAAAGTTTTTATCTTTTTATTACGGACGCTTTTTACGTGCACGTCTTTCAACATTGTTCTCACATGTATAATTTCAACATGAATGATGTAACCAATACTTTGTAACAATATTTTGATTTAAAAGAGTGTCCGTGGAGTTTCTTGCCCGACCTTCTCCATAGGTACCTACTACGCTTTGGAATGGGCAACTAGCTTCATCTTTCTGACTGACCGACCCCTTGACAATTCAAAAGTGCCTGTAATTAGTTTATTTGAAATAAATGCTTTGAGTTTGAGGTGCTCATGTATTCGTCGATAATAAGAAATAAGGAATTTAGAACTAGCTTCTGCCCGCGACTTAGTCAGCGTTTACCGGGATAAAAATTACCCTATGTCCTCCCAACCAAGGTCATGGTCTACCCATGTGGCAAGTCTCATCCAAGTCCGTTCCTCCGTTTTAGCGTTTATAATAATACCAGCTGCGTCCAGCGGTTTAAGCCGCATAAGTCTCAATCCCGTGGGAACGTCGGGATAAAAATGTATGTCCAAATCCAGGTCATGGTCTACCTATTCGCCAAATTTCATCCAAATCCGTTCAGCCGTTTTAGTGTGAAAGAGTAACAAACAAACAAACTCACTTTCGCATTGATAATATTAGTTAGGATTAGGATAGTTCCGTGGCCTTGACATCAACCAATGAACAACATTGTTTTTATTTTTTTAGTTTTATTTATTGCTTGAATACGAGGCCTTTGCTACTTTTGTATGTGTGTATTTTATTTATGTCTTTTTGTCTTTAATGTGCGTTTTGTTTGTGGAGAATAAACAATTTTTCTTTCTAGTTAGGATTAAACATGTGCATCATCAGCTTCCTGCCCTTGTCCCATGCTAATTGGGGTCGACCATTCTCTCCATTGAGCATTTGCACTGTTAAATAAATCTAATCTTATCTGAATTGCTTGTGAGAAGCTGTTGTTCTCCGTAGAAATGCGGCGGCATCTACATCCCCACATGCGAACTACGCATCAAAGACCTGACGTCACACAAATCCTGCATCGCGCAATTAGAATTTACCGCGCGAACGTCATATACGGAGTTAGTTTTCAATGACCGGCCAAATTTTCACAGGGTGTTGTGTTCTACCCAGGAATATGAACAACTTTCACTATCGAACCAACTCTGAAATCACGAAAAAAATATCAGCTGTTTCATACATTTTGGTCTAGTAGGTATTGAACTTTTGTATAAAACAGCTGATATTTTTTTCGTGATTTCAGAGTTGGTTCCAAAGTGAAAGTTGTTCATATTCCTGGGTAGAACACCCTGTGAAAATTTGGCCGGTCATTGAAAACTAACCCGGTATAAGAATATCCGACGTCAACCATCGGGCAGTTGCCCGCCAAACACAACACCCGTCTGGTCGGAGGATCCTCCCTTTTCTGCAGCGTATGATGGGTGAACTTTAGACCCTGTTCCTCATACCTCTAAAGAAACTCACGACGGATACCAGCAGCAGAAACAAATTTTGAGAAAACAAATTTTGATTGACTACGCTATGAATTTTGATTCTGTGTGTGTACTGTGTGTTCAGTTCAGGAGCTCGTGGCTAAGAAATAACAGCCGCACGGGCCGATCCATCAGGTTAATCTACGCTTGCCGGTGATGGTCCGTGGGTGGGTGACTATGTTTACCTACATACCGAGACTCCTCCGTATCTCGGAACGCACGTTAAGCCGTTGGTCCCGGCTGCCATTCCTGGATTTTTGACAGTCGTTAAGAGTCGCCAGAAGCCCGAAAGTCTGGCAACCAGTCTTACCAAGGGGTATCGTACATATTACCGAGTCACTGGGTTGTGGATGTGGAGGTCAGATAGGCAGTCGTTGCATGTAAAATACTAGTATTCAGCTGCATCCGGTTAGACTGGAAGCCGACCCGAACATAGTTGGGAATAGGGTAGACAGATTGATTGATTGATTGACTGTGCGGCTAAACTGAAGTGTATACGTTCAATAGTGACTAGTGAGCTTTTACAGAACTATCAAACTGCACATGTTCTGAAATTATACAATTCATTTTGATAGCTTGTAAATCGTTGAGCAAATACTAACCGGTTTGTAAACCAAGTGGCGAGTATAAAAAAGCAAAAAAACTGAACCATTTATGTACGCCTATTTACGCATTACACGCAAGCCTATGAGTCTATTTACAACCAAACCCATATAAAAGACATCACATAGTCGAGTTATTACCGTTAGCCATAAAACGCGCCCCGCAGAGCCGTGCCGCGCACTCCGGCGCATAGACCAACCACGGCACTCGTGTGGCGGCCATTAGCATGCCATACCCCCCACTATGGGCCACTGAGGTATCAGGGACTGTATGCTAATTATCTTGAAATACGCTTGTCTACACATGTGTAAAGTCATTAGTAGTTACTACTAGGGAGGTGGATATTAAACTTAATTTTCAGTTATAATCGGTTTTGTTCTGTTCTGGCGATTTAACAGGAAGATCTTGTCCACAACTAGATTGATTTGTCATAAGGAAAGCTTTTGTGATGACGAGTGTGTTATGTAATTAGGATGCTATAGTAAGATGATTAACGGCGAATTTCACCAATGAAACTGTACTTATCCGATTAGCACATCAAAATCGCGTTCAAGAGCTGTCAGTGTCAATATTCAGTAGCAATGCGTTTTCGCAATACATACGATCCGCATCCGAATTTGGGAATGTGCTCAATTCGGATTTTTTTGTGCGCAACCCCCATACAAATAGTACTATGGCTACTTCGAACCGACATTTCTCGGATTCTAATCGACGCTCTGAAAGGTCTTGAACGCGGTTAAGATGTGCTGATCGCGTTCAGTTTCATTGGTGGAATTCGCCATTAATCTATGTATCAAAATTCGAACCCTTCGAGTGAGTTCGCTAAATTGAGGTTTCGAAAGAAAAATGAAACAAAAGCTTATACTGAACTGTTTTCTTTATAAAGCTCTGTAATTATTCTTGAAAAATACACTTCATAATCATCTTTTAGCCTAGTGGTGTGACCGTCAGACTGCCATAGGTCTGGAGTTCGAACCCAAGCCACGCACCTCTGACTTTTCGGATTCATGTGCATATTGCATAATTATCACTTGCTTAAAAAACGGTGAAGGAAAACATCGTGAGGAAACCGGCATGCCTGAGAGATATTTCTCGACGGAATGTGAAGCCAAATCAGAGGTGCAAGGGCGGCTTTAAAACTCTGACACCAGGTTAGTCACTAACCACACGAAAAGAAGAAGAAGATCATCTTTCCATAAATTTTACAATTTCGTCATTGAATGATGTATGAGGCGGTTTCAGCCGGGATTCCTGACGTCACCGAAAGCAATGAAGTAATTAAAATATGAGAGGAGTGGCGTGCCAAGCTTTTGACGGAAAATCCTTGGACAGTAGAAGTCATCATAATGTCAACGTATAGAATGCATTAGCTACTATGTATATGCTAAGATATTGTGGAAACGTAAATAAAATAGAGAGCTTTCGTTTGGCAGATACAAAAGATGAAGGAAATGCACCGAAATGCAGACTCGGTAAATCGAATGAACTCCAAGATTTGCCTTACTAGCCCCTCGAACCTCATGTTTCATGAGGCTACAAAGGCCATTGCATATCAAGGAGTAGACCGGGGGGCGCGGTAATGGTAGGGAAGACGTGCCCTCAGGATATGGAAGGATTTGCGAGCCGTACCGGTTATGATCCTTGAGTGGAGAGACGGGTGATATTTATCTATGGATGGGCATCTTTTTACGACGTTGTCGCTAGATGACTCAGGTCAATCTTCGCCTGTGAATCCTTTAGCGGAGTTACGATGCTTTCTCGGATCTTTTCTATCTTACTGCTATGCTGTGTTATACTTTACTGTTTTCTGTGTCTTCGTCAGAGGATTCGCTGCTGTCCGTTTTTTGGATATGAAAGACGTTCAAAACCCAGTTAATGGGTAATACGATACCCCATGGTAAGACCGGACATCGGATTTCGGGCTTCCGTCTACCCGTATCGACCGTCAAAGATCCAAAAATGACAGCCGGAACCAACGGGTTAACGTGCTTTCCGAGACACGTAGGGTTCTCGGTACTTAAAGATGGCGGCGCTCACTTATGGTAAAAGTATAATAAGAAATCATTCATTTATTTTACCTATTGATAGAATACTAGGGTGGTCTATTTTTTTTTATTGGTGAAAGAATGATTAACCATTAATTTAATGCCTAACAGTGTGCTAAGTCTTCCATAAACCGTATTTAATTTATACGTTAAGTACGAGTAGCTGTTCTACATTATCATTAAGCCTATAGGTATACGGCGCTTTTTTAACGCGACATTATTTCACCGCGCACTTGATTTTAAACGCTCAGCTTAGCGTCGAGAGTTGAAAATCCTTCAGCGCGTTTTTTAATTCCCTGGGATGTGTCCTGTTGTATTCTCAACGTTCGGCTCAAGGTGGAGAGTTGAAAATCCAGTGCACAAATCCACCCACATTTCCTCATCAGCATATAATGAGGTATCATAACATACATTGACATACTGCTTTGCTCGCTGTACCATACAAAATGGCGGTCTCACATAACAGTAGTACTATTTATCATTAACTAAGCGTGAAATATAATCAATTGTGGATATCTATGATAGTTAATTATCTGAAAAAGGTGCAATACCATTTTGCTGTTGCCGTATTTTTTGTTTTTTTATTGTTAGGCGTTTTTTCTTCATTCAAATTTCATTTTAGTTATCTTTTTATACGTTACTATCTCTCATTAACACGTCTTCGGGTATATTTTACTGTTCTTCACAGCATCGTTCGATTTAAGGCTCTTAATGATAAACTAGTAGTTCTGCGAAAAGTAGACCTCGTGTGCACAAAGATTTTAGCAACAATTTGTTTTTCTGTAAATAAAACATGACAACCTTTATTGTGTCAAATTCAAATAAAAAAACCGGCGAAGTGCTTGTCGGACCTCGGACAATGATGTGTTCCGTAGATGGGATGAATTTATCCCAAGAAAAAACTTAACTTAGTTGAAAAAACATGTTCTCCCATAGATTCCGTATGGGAGAACATGTTTTGCAACCGCAAATTTAAGTTGGTCGATTATTACTCGGTAACCTGTACAGCCTACTTAGCTGTGATAGTTTTCCTTTTAACTTCGTTATATGTATACCGGGTTAGTTTTCAATGACCGGCCAAATTTTCACAGGGTGTACTACTGCTGTGATTTTTTTCACAAATCCAAGTACAACTATTTAGCTGACAGGGGGGGGGACACTTGACTGGACCCCGAATGGTTAGGCTGTAGTTAGAGATGTAGGCACCTATACTATTCCTCAGATGTTTGAGTCCACTGTAATAGGGGGCGAGCCTATTGCCATCAACCGGGCACGGACTCTGACTGCGGGCTGTTACTGAGAAATTCCTGATGGAAACACCCAGTAACACTTTGCCCGACCTGTGAGTCGAACCCAGAACCTCATGTTCAGCAGTAGCACTTGGGATCAACGAGGAATATTTCGTCTAAAGCCTCGTGCAGACTTGCGCGACGCAACTCTTACAAAACAATTTTCAAAAAAACTTCACTGTAGAACAATTATACACGTCGCGCTATCGCATCGTGCCAGTCTGCAAGAGACTTAATTTGTGATTATTTGGTTATAAGTATTATCCATCTGCCTAGCAAATATGTACTAAGTGACCCAATGGTGGATCCAGGGGAGGGGCACAGGGGCGAGTGCCCCCCCAAACGGTTTAAGTAAAATAAACACGAATCGCGCGAATGAACTGGTCTGAATGCATTTAAGACATTGCTTCAATGATGAACGCTAAATAAGTAGGCTACTATATATTCATTGAAAAAGAATGAATCATAAAAACAGCATAGTGTAATACAAGATATGGATCCGCCCTTGGAGGGACCCATCCGACGTCACGATCATGTGTAGATACATTATACGTAATGCATAAAAAATACATCACGTTGCTGAACGTATTAACCGAAAAATATGTCGAGAGTTGAACTAGCCATAAAACTGTTAACGCCAGCGTAAAACTGAACAGCCAACTAAGTGTACCGGGGTCACGTTCAGCAAACATAGCCTGAATTCTAAGACCTAGGTCATGAAACCGGGCACATAAAACCTTAAATGATACATTTCCTTGATGGGTTTCCTTTTACGATTTTTCTCGCTAATGAGGGCTAGAGTAATTTCTTTGCAACGATGGTTGACATAACATATCATAACGTATGGATTCCGTAGGGCTAGGCAGAGGTACACCTATAATACACCCACATTTCGCCAGTTATGTTTAAGTCCCATGTAATAGGGGGCGAGCCTATTGCCATCCATTGGGCACTAATCCAGACTTCAGGCTGCTACTGAGAAATTTCAGATGGAAAAACCCATGGTCTAATAAAACAAGGTCTGGCATTCCGAGACAACCCATGCTTACGTCACTATCCAGTTGCCACTCTATTGCAACAAAACACGATTAAGGAAAGATTTTCAGAAACCAAAGCTTTTAAATTGTCGTTTCGTGTGTCTAATCAAACGAAACAATTCAATTTAAATATAAACCAACGTAATTGTTAATTAAAACCTCATTGTTTTATCGGATTCGCACAGGTAATAAAGGTGGTTGGGGAGTTATTATTACAAACTTCTTGTAACACAGATGTGATGACGTAGAATTGTGTTGCCCACGTGACCACTGTGTTTCGGAATGCCATCCTGGCGAAGTATATTGTTATACCATGGAAAAACCCAATAATGCTTTGCCCGACCCGACAATCAAACCCAGTAGCTCATGCTCAGCTGTTGCGCTTGTGACCGCTAGACAAACATGGCTCTCAATGATCGATGACTGGTTGAAAGTAATAGGTTAAGAAAAAGAGCCGTCTATCCTATCCTTTAAGTACTATGTGCGCATTGAGCTATATTTTTATGTATATTTGTAATCACATTCTCGAAAGGGGCGAAAAATTGGGTCAGTGACAGCTCGGCCCGAGTCAACTCAACCCGAATAATAAATACCAGATATGTTACTCCCGATTACGGTGATTTGTACGACCAGGCAGAAAATCGATATTTGAAAATAAATCATTTTGAATTTAATTATTTTATCGAAGATTTTGAATTTATATATAAGTACATACAAAGCAGGAAAACATAATCACAATGACTATTTCAATTATGATACCTATATATATGTAGGCTAAGTTCGTTCGCGTTCGTTAAATTGTCTGGACTAAAAAAGGCAAGCGTTCCTTTCCTAAGAAAATGACACAAGCAGATCTGTTGACAATAGAAAAGTTATCTATCTCACACTTGCACATCAAATTTACAATAGTCTAGAAGACGATTTCTGCGAAAAATTTACCATGCTCTTTCGACGGTATACACCACTTTTTTAGGCGTTTTGACTATGTTCTGTTATGGTATTAATGTTCGGGTTAAGTTGAATCGGGCCGAGCTGTCACTGACCCGAAAAAACGATCTTGATCTAGGTCTCATAACTGGGAAAATTCGTTTTCTCTATTTTCAGCCGAACAGAGCTCGGTCGCCCAGTTACTGTCAAATATTAGCTATACGAAACTGTAGAAATGTATCCAATTAGTCTTAAAGATTGAATAAAAAAAATAGATAATTCAAGAAACCATAAAAATAAAAAAAATAAAAATTAAAGAAAAGAAAGAAAAATGCGTTTATTGGCATTACAAAAAAACACCTTAAAACTATAAAAACAGAAAACAAATTATTTTATTGCCAAAAGGGCCTCAGCTCAGCATAATGTCAGATGACAACACAAAGTGAACCACCTGACGGTGATTTTCAGCTGCAACCCACGAGTGCCATACGCTTGAATAATAAACATAGAGAAGTGTCTGTCCGTTATAAAATCTAATCAGTTTATTGCTTAGAGTATATAACACTGGAGAAGCCTTACGAACACTTCCCCTCTGTAAAAGTACAAGAACAAATGTTCTAGTACGTTCATAAAAACTACTTTCAAATCGATTCTAACGCACTTCGTGAATCGTTTCAAAGGCGCGCGGAGCTCCGTGAAAATGCCTATTTGTACTGTTAAATGGTGTAAAAAGCGTTCAAATACGTCAAATTTACCTAAAGAACTGAATAACTTTCCATAAGCAGTTTTTTTTTTCTAAGATTTAGTCATATTTTTATTGAAATTTAAAATCCTAACCTCATAATACAATTCGATTTTTCATTCGATTCAACCATGATTCAATATAAAACGTAGCATGAATCGAGTATTTTCCTCACGTTGCTTCTGTGACGTAACCGAGTCTCGCTACATCTCGTTTTTATGTTCGTAAAGATCAAAATACTTTTCTTTTGCATTACGAAAATATACGTCAAATCAGCAAAACTTACACGCACTTGACATGCGATTATGTCCTCTAGTAAAAATGTTAACGAGACTACCGTAGTGTTGAGGTCATGTTTGAAACCAAAATTGACATGTCGATAATCTCCTAGTAAAAATTACTTAGTAATTATTTTTGTTTATTTATTTTTTATTGTTCAATGTTTTATAATTTGTTTATGTCCATTGAAGTGTTTTTATATAAAAAAATCAAAAATTGAACTTGATCTAATTTTTTATTGAGGTTACTTACTTATTACAAATTTAGTTACTTTTATTTAATTGAAGTTAATTTCTCTTCTTATTAAAATGTAACTATTTTATGCAACAGCTGTTTTATTTCTGGGTTCAAGCAAAATTCCGAATGAATATCGATATCGATAAAAATAAAAAATATGGTACGGACTTCTCTATCCGGGCGAGCAGCTATTGTTGTTTTTGACAGTAGCTACCCCGTCCCCCGCAAAAAGTGACAGACTTTTTTGTTCGGAATATTGCGCTTATGGCTTCTCCAGTGATATATACTGTAAGGTTTATTGCAAACATGTTGTACATGTGTTGGAATAAGAGTAAAAGTTTCAAACATGCACCCTGTAAGGGCACTGCAAAACAAAACAAAACAAAATTAATAAATTACATTACATTACAATACATTACATTATTCAAATACATCATTCATTATATTATATTATTCAATTATTATTTCATTATTTTATTTTCATTTATTTACATAATAAATTGAATGTCCAATCTGTAATTTTCCTTAACTTAGCAAAGATCAACTTACTTTACAAAATTAATTAACCTGTAGGTACACAAAAAATGTAAACAAAACACAATAGGGCTGTGCAATCACTATAGTAATTAACATTCAATTAATTCTCAATGGCACAAAAACCGATCCCCAGTTACCATACATTATGGTATCATAACCCTTACACCCTTTTTCAATCCAATTTCGATAAATATTCCCTTATTTATGCATCGAATTATGTCGGCAAAAAACAATACTACGAAAACAAATAGTCAATACCTTGAGTAAAACTAAAAGGACGTAAGAGAGCCTTACCTTTAGTTTCCACTACGCTGTTTTAAAAAGAAATATTCGAAACGTCAAAGGGCGTAAATGACATTAAAAGAGATGTCCCTTACGCTCTTTGGTCACAAGTTATCGATATGTCACCGCATTAACGGAGCTGTGATTAACATTTCAATTTATACTTCCATAAATAAGTGTTCGGTTTTTATCGTTTGCATGTTATTTCTTTCTTTTCGATCATCTGGTATAATTTTCTTGTAATTATGCGTAATTAGTTATGGGTCTTTTGCATAATGAGTTACGGACACAGTTCTTTTTTAACGGACTCACTATGATGCAATTATGTTCATGCACAAACCATACGCTATACGTTAAAAATGGTAGCTTTTTTACTTAGTTGCTCTCTGTAATTTAATTTAAGTCGAATTATTACCATATTAAAAGGCTACGTTCACATTGTCTGTTTGGAAATGTAGAGGGGGTCCTAAATCTAAATTAAACCCGTTCGAAAAACATCAGCAGTTTTGACATATTGTGTTTTGCCCTCAAGCTTCCTAGCTACCGCTAGTACCTACATAAGTTCACATCGCTCGCATACCCGGTAATAAAACTACCGGTACGGTATACCTATCTCGCGTTTTCACGCTCGTAAACTCACTGTGGAAAGGGACAGCAAACTTTTATAGCACCCCGTCGCTTTTCGCAACAAAAACTTTTATTACCGGCCACTCGTAAATTACGCAGTCTTAACGTCGGGTCGGGGAAATTTTTAAAACTGCATCGATTTTAAACTGCACTTTTAAGTCAAATGCACCAAAGTGAAGGCCTTAACACCAAAATTATCTAAAAAATATACACAAATTACAAATTAAAAACAAAAACGCCTTATCAGGTCGTATTAATTAATATTATTTATCCAATGACCTACCACAAGCAGACCCATTTAAAAATGGAACACGGGAACGAGACGGTCGTAAAATGATCGTCTTGAGTGACGTGCTACATTCGCAATACACCGTATCGATGAAAAGAAAATGAGTTCCATTTCTGATCATTCAACTTAACCATTTTATCCTTTTATGCATGTATGCAATTACACTTTGTACAATTCTCATTTCATTTCTCCTGTAATTTGATTGAAAATGTTACTGTGTTATACAATTATTACTATGAAAAAATAGATGCGTATTCCAGAGAAACACAAATGCGTACAGTTTAAGGGTAATCCGTTCCGCATTTTATAGATGCTTATTACCATAAATATGCGCTCAACTTGCTAATTTGTAAGCGGTTTGAATCAAACGAAGAAGGAGATATCATGTGTCGCTGTATAACGTTACAAATACATGAATATAATGTTCAGTAATGCTTCACTAACAGCGGGTTGGTGCAGGTCTTGGAATCTAGTTTCAAAATGAATCAGCGTCTGCGTTGGTTCGTTATGTCAAACTGTGAAAATATTCATGCAATTATTATGTATCTTTCATCTTTTATTTAATAGTGATTGCGTATAAGTGACTATATATGTAACCAAGATTGGATTGGATTGGCGTGGCCAGGATTTATCACACAAGGCAGAAGAAAAGTTCATAGATTTTCCAGTTTTTCGTTCCGAAATCTGTATGAAGGAAATTTTAACAGCTTCTAAAAATGTATATCTCAGCAATACAATTCAACAAAAGCATCGACATATTGTCACACCGACTAGTAACATCACTGTTCGTTTGACGCGTCGTCGTCTGCGGATCGTAAAACTTTTCGCGCGTAAACGTCACCGTTGACATTGGCTAGCAGATGCAGCGCTTCGCAGCGGCCCTTTGTGCCGCGACCGTCTAGTAACCATATTGATTTACTGCTTACCGGTATATTGTTCCTAAAATTTTAATATGCGTGTTTCTGGTGCGAGGTCGATGACCTAACAGACGAATAAAAAATATTGTTTGTGGCCTTGTTTGGCTGTTTTGAAAGACTACAAATGGAAAATATTTCGTTAAGAGTTATAGTTATATAGAATATTTGTTGGATTGTATGCAGCATCGGTGTTTTTAATGGTGCTAAATAAGTAAAGAACAGACGATAAAGTGTGCAAGCAATACTACTTCCAAGCAATTAGTTAAAATTCCTAAAAAATATAAGGGCGCGTGCACATTGCATAACACTCAACTTTAACAGATGCTTGTATTGCGAACAGACGCACACAGTAAACCACAATAAAACAGTCACCAAATACTTGAACAAATATTCTCAACAGCATTATGTCGACGAGTCTAGATTCTAGAACATTCCTGTATGTAGCTACCATAAAATCTAGCCAGACATTCATCCAGCGGGCCCCGAGTCTCGTCTTCCATCGTAAACCGTACCTAAAATAAGCCATAAAATATTGTCTGAGTATTTAAATTTATCTATAGTGAGCTAGGTTAAATTGGAACGTCTCGCGGAAGAATTGTTTAGATATTGGCACACTGTGATGGATATAAAATTAAGGAAATGGTAGGAATGGTAGAAATGGTAGCTTTGTGTTGGATTTGTGAACGTTGAGTGATGTTTCTTGTTTGTTTTGTTTGATTGAACGACGGGAATAATCGTTTTGATAGAAAGGGATACTATTTTGAAACGGTTATTGAAAGGATTTCTGCATGTTTGAATCTATACTAATGTTAATAAAAAGAGGCAACTAGAGGTAGAGGGGGTAATTTTCGGAACTACTGATCCAATTTCGTTTTTTTTTCACTAATGGGATGCTACAGTATTGCGCAGTGTCAGGATATATTTTATGTTACTAGTGGTCGCCCAGAGGTCGAAATTCGACCATAATTCATTTAAATGTCATGATTCTAAGGTAGCCATCTTTTTTCAAACACATGGTAGTGTGTGTAATGTTTTGTTTATTAATTTCATTTATTTCTAATGTATATTATATAAAAATATATTAGCTTTCTGCACTCTTTCTCCATATAAACTTTAACTGTGCCAAATTTCATACTCCTCAATCCGCGTAATTTACGTAAAAAGGGGTACACAGTTTTTGCTTCACGTATTTTATGTTATAACAAGAAATATTACACGGACGAAGTCGCGGGCAGAAGCTCGTTAAAACTAAAACGCAATTAAATATCGTCACTTAACTCTTGATACAAAATATTAGATTTTCACAGAAAGGTTTTAAGCTGCAATAAGCGTATCAATTATTTGAATTAGTTCCAAATTAACCCTCTTCCGCCGACGATTTTTACGAGTCCCGCGGTAATAACGGGTTTCGGTTTTTGTTTCCATTCAGCGGTACACCTTAGTAGTTACAAGATGTTTTAATGGTAACAAAACATCACTGTTTTTTTTTTACAATTCATTTAAATTTTCACATTAAAAGTTTTCAAATTCAAAAGTCATTTATTCAAACTAGGCTGAGAATCAGCACTTTTCGAACGTCAAAACCACATAATTTCACATTCACATAATCTCTATTTTAAATTAACGTAACGCCTGTAATCCCCGAAGAGTAAGGCAGATGAACCTATACCCACACTTCCTCTCTTGCAATAATTATGCTTTTTTGACATGTTACTCAGCAAGTTCAGTCATTACAGCTATGTCGTTCACGTAATGAGTTGGATTCCGGTTGTAGCATTCCGTGGTGTCGCGGATTTTTATTTATAATCACGGCGGCTTAGCGGCGTGTGTTTGTAGTGAATAGTAAACATATTTGGTTTTATCCCGAAGAATTTGACGTAATCCGTGCTTTGGTGGTTTTTTTTTCCCCCAAATGTTGCGGGAAGGAAGATGGCAAGTTTAATGTCACCCGTTTTTGATTCATTGACTCCAGTATAAGCATAGTTTTTTAGATTTCCAGAGACCAAGTTACACCATAAAGTTCAAGCCCAACTAGTTTAACATCCCCCTTCACCCTAAGCATAAAATTAAGGAAACAGACCAGTACTGATAAGGTCCGAGCGCTTAACCTGCGGAACCCCAGTAAAACAAGTCGAATGGGTCCGTAGTTCAGGTTTACAACTGGAAGCTCGGCTATCACTTGTAGGGGACATTTTGTTCACAGTTTATTGCGTAGGTACTGAACTCGGCTACCAGAACAGACACCGGTTTTGTAAGGGTTAAAATGAAGTTGGTGTGAAAAGTTGAATTTTGGCGTGTTTTTTTATGTAGGCAGGCAGGCATCTCCCAAATCCAACTAAGACCGAAATGAACATCTTCTTCTCTTGCTATACCTAAGTCCTAACATGTTCCTTGACTGAAATAATAAGTCTACCTCCATAAATTATGTTCAAGAGCTTATTTTGAAACCCAACCCGGTTGATGGCAATATGCTCGCTATTACATGGGACTTAAGGGGCATGCACTAAGGTAGAACGCGAAATTAAAATTTTCTTAAGTATGTTAATTATAATATGTTTCGCGACCGTAAAAAATATGGCTTTATATAATTATAATCATTACAATCAGGAATACAACTCCATAAGTAAGCACAAACGTCAAATGTCATGTTTTCATGAAATAGTCATTCAATGGAGTTACATGAACTTAGAGAGTTGTATTGATCATTTTTATGATTACAATTCTATAAATATACATTTGATACAGCCGCGAATCATATTTAAAAATCAACTTACAACCTGATACTGACCAGCAAATTGCAAAAAACGTAACAAAATTTTAATTTCGCGGGCTACCTTAGCGCATCCCCCTTAACCATAACTGGCGAAATGTGGGTGTACTATCTATATGTACACCTCTGCCTCTCTCTTTGGGGAAACAAGGCGTGATATTATGTATGTATGTTTATTTTCAGCCTCTAACTAATTTAGTCTAATATGTTTAAATTACACATCAGTAAATCAACAAATCCAGACTCCAGGCTGTCCGAAAGGGATATCGCGGCCCCGGCACACAGGCAACGGAAGGAACACGGGTGGGTTTTAGTCATTGAAAGTCTGACACACCCAAGAAGTTATTTGATAATTTCCCACCCTCAAAAAAAAAAAGATAAAAATAAACAAAAAAAAAGGGCTGCCACTGAGAAATTCTAGATAGGAAAACCAAATAACACTCAGAAGTGATCAGCTAAAAAATGCCAAACAAAATCTATGCCAATTTCCATTGATCCCGCAACAGCCAACCAGTTCAGCCATTATTTCACTCTAATGAGCCACGTGCTACAGATCGACATGTAAACCCAGCTTACCCGCAGCACATTTGTCATCTTTTTACGACGACATCTCTCGTTGTTACAGAACTGGTAACTTTAATCGCCCATTAACCACGTCGGATGAGTTTGCTCAGTCTCCTGAGCCATCTGCGATGAAAGAGACACAATATATGGATGAGACACTATGGGCTTCTAATAATGTTAGTTTTAGTGTCTTTTTGCCGCTTCCGCACATTTGTTTTGTTTGCATTTTGATTTTAAACACTCTACTCAACAAGATTTTGACATATAATTATATGACATCAGCTGATTCGATGTGTGACATGTTGCGAATTAATTCACGAAATTTAGGAATTTTACATAAATTGTTTTTGTACAATAAGTTTGTGGCAAATTACAATAATAATTTTTTTAATGATTTTATACTGAAGATCACGTCTAAACTAAAACCTGGAAAAAATATAATAATATGTTAAATTAGAGCATTTTCTTAATAACTTAATCTGTGAATATTTGAGAATATGTTTATAGAACATAGTGTAAAAACTGAGAATCACGTAAAAAAAATCAAGCTTATTTTTTCTGAAACCTTCACTATTTCAAAAATAATTTAATTATTAATCTTTTAATATAGGTACGTGTTTTATTAAAATACCTTTTTTGTATGTATAATAAATTAATAATGCTTCTAATTTGGGACAGCGCTCCTTGATGGGGAGTCCTATTACTGGCTGGACGTACGACGCGTTGCGTGAGGTCAGCACAGAACACGCAAGCTAACACTCAAGGCCACTGGCATGTATTGGCGTCTTAAGGAACATCAGATTGTAAATCTTTGTTACGCATTTGGAGCCAGGAAATCGATTGCAATCGGTTTTAGGTTACGTCGCGACCACGAAACTACGTAAACAACACGTAAATATTATCTAATAAAGATGAGCCTAAGATATCCCGGTTTAAACAGCGCTAGTTTAAAAAACAACTTGTGTTAAAAATATAGACAACAGAAGTAAGGATTCACACATACACTACTAGTTAAGACGTCGATTTTAGTTCTGTTACTAAAATCGACGTCTTAACTAGTAGTGCCCCGCGGTTTCACCCGCATAAGTCTCGATCCCGTGGGAATATCAGGATAAAAGGTATCCCTTGTCCTTCTCTAGGTCATAGTCTACTCGTATGCCAAATTTCATCCTAATCCGTTCAGCCGTTTTAGCGTGAAAGCGTAACAAAAAAACAAACTCTGTCGCATTTGTAATATTAGTTAGGATTCGACTGTTTTTTGCGTTTGGGTTGGTAACTTGATATTTTACCCACGAGAAAAATCATAGTTCTACTGCTATATACATATACTACAAAAGCGTATACTACGTATGTACAAGTAAGCTATATTGTGACTTGATAATATTAACAAGATACTTTTTATTGTCCCGCGAAAATGTAACAATAAAATGTTATTGTCAGCGGTTATGATAAAGTATGTAGATATTTGAGAAGTTTATGATGTATTTAATTTTTACTGCAAACTGCTAATAACAATTTGCTGAGTGGTATCAATGTGCTTTTGTGAAGTTGTGAGAAATGGCGGCGCAATTTTATTTTTCTTTTTAATGAATAACTAAGAATTTGATATCTGCATTCCGCAACAGCATAAATTTTAGTATCACGCAAGATCCTTCAATATTTTAAAACCAGTAAGTATTGCACCATTCAGTGGTCGCTGGGGAAACAGAGTTTATTGGAGGAAATGGGCTGGCCACATAGGTCAAATGGACGTCAACAAATGGGGTAAAAACACAGAACAGATCAGCTGTTCTGTGGGTAAAAAAGTAACGAACTGGACAGGACCTTCGAATAAAAGAACCAGAGATAGACCTAGAAAAAGTGGGTCAACGAAATTAATAAAACAGCAGGAAATGACTGGATATTCAAGGATATTCGAGATAGACAGTTGCAGAGGAAAAGGGAGGCCTGTAGTCGTGAAGAGGTCCGTTGACAAATCGTTTTATTTTCAAAGCACTTATTAAAATTAAATAAAATTGCTCAAACAATAAATATTATTAAGTCATTATTTTTTGACAACATTAACATTTATTTTATATTATAAAATAAAAAAAATATGTTCAAAGTCAAAGTCAAATCATTTATTTCAAATAGGCCCTTGCAAGGCACTTTTGAACGTCAAAAATTACAAAAAAAAATAATTGATTCTAGTCGCCCCTTCCAAAAGGTAGTTTTCGTATGGAGAAGAATGGGCAAGAAACTCCACCGTTACTCTTTTACAATATTTAGTATATTATGTAGGTACATTAGTTATATAATTATATGTGAAGACGATGCATCTAAAAATAAAAAAATAAAATTTACTATACCACAATAGGTAAAAAGAAATTTAAAAAGAGAGCAACAACAGATAAATTAATTACCTATGTGATAGATACATGGTTCTCACATATTTACAAACATTGTAAAAGTAGACTACTTTCCAAAAAAAAAATGAAAAATGTTATTAATTAAAGTACCTACTAAAATGTTATATGTTGTTCTAATAAATGGTTTATTATTATATACCTAAGTGGTGATTAACTTAATTATTTTATGTTATTAATGAATTAGTGAATCAAATATACCTATTAGTAATGAATAGAATATGTATGTCATATTTAATAACATTTTGATTTTGCTGCATTTGTTGAAAGAAATATTTTTTGTATGATTGTTATCTTTATTTTAATTAAGGAATAAATAAAGGTATTATAATAAATATTGCACATGTAAACCCATGGCGAACCAAAAAACTGACCTACTGAGAATTTCAAAGTTCTAATATTTCTCCCAATACATTTTCTGTTACAAGAACTACACAAAATAATTAAATTGTTATCAACGTTTTTGAAACTACAAACGCTATTATAGATGAAATAATTATTTGAATAGATCTAACTGCATTCCACATTTACAACAAAATGGCTGACAGAACAGAATGTCTTTATTATTAAGAATCAAATTCAGGAAGTTCGTTTCTTGAAACTCTCAGTCATTCTGGTTTATAACTACTAAACGCTACATGTCTGAAAATGCTTTAGCTAGGCGACTACGGGAAACCAAGGCTTGATACTAACTTGCGATTTTGCGACTGCGAGTAGTTGGTTTTTTACCTGACTACGTCATATGGAGGTTTATGTGTGTATAAATAAGTGATTAATTTATTCATCTAATAAACTACAAGAAATAAACAAAAAATATTTTCGTTGACTCCAATAATGCGCGAATTAAAATTAAAATATATTCATAGATACCTGTAACATATAAAAGTAGCAACCTACCCGCCTCGACTTCGCACGGGTGCAAGTTACATGTGAAGACGATATTCTGTTCAAAACACATTGTACACTAGTTCTGAGCAGTAACTTAAAAAACGTACTAGGCTTACATGAATTCAAGATAGTATTTCATTTATATTAGTATTATTAAGTACTTCTTTTTGTATATTTCTACATAATATAAGTATAGCCTATGACCTTCAAATGGTGAAAGAAATTTCAAATAGAATAGAAGCTGTGGTTCCCGGGCTTACCCTCCACATATACAAATTCAAACTCAAACTCAAAGCATTTATTTCAAATAAACCGTTTACAGGCACTTTTGAATTGTCAAGGAATCGGTCAGTCAGAAATATGAAGCTAGTTGCCCATTCCAAAGCGTAGTAGGTACCTATGAAGAAGAACGGGCAAGAAACTCCACGGACACTCTTTTAAATAAAATAAATTGTTATAAAATTCACAAAATGCTCTCTCTTTTTAAATATATAGATTCAATTAAATTGCATTCGCGTAAATGTTAGGTTAGGTACCTAACATTTACGCGCATGCAATTTAATTTAGTTTTTTCTTTATTAATGCAAGATGAGAACTTAGCTCACAGTACCTGTGGGTAAGTAACTTATAATTACAACAAAAAAATACAAAAACTAAAAAATACAAACAATATTCTTCCATCCTTCACATTCCTTGAAAAAATATTTATTTTAATTGTGAAATTCAATCTTTAATCGATTCACTGCTAGGAATGACGCATTTCTTCTCAACGGGCGGTAAAAGCATTGCAATCAACATAGCGTTTATATGCAAAAATAATTAATAATCACTTTTGCATAAATTAATATGCGACGTCAAAAAAGTCGCAACGCAAGAGAAAACGACAAATCGGTAAGTGTGTTTACGGCCTTATAGAGAGAGGACATTATTTTTCTAGTTACTATAAAGAGCGAAATGGTGAATTTAATTTATTTGTTAAGTAGTTTCGATGTAAAATAAATAGTTTTCGATCATACATTTGAATTCAATAGTTTCATGAATAAATAAGATATTAAACTGACGTTCTGATAAGTAGTTAATGCAAACAAACAACAATTAAGACAATAACAACAACAATTAATTATTATTTATTTATTTATTCTAAGGTTGCCTGAAAGAGATTGTGGAAAGCGATAAGGCCGCCCATTGTATATTTTGTAGTTTTTTTTTGTATAAATAATTGTAAAAATATATTTTTTTGTGGTGTACAACAATTATTTATTTATTTATTTATATGTACTTTATATATAAATAAATAATTAAGGTCAGGTTAATTTCTACTTCCACTGCATGGCAAAGGCCTATACTGAAAAGGCACGAGCATTACCACGCTTGCTCAAGACGGGTTGGCGATTTCTATAACTTAACTATGTTATAAGTGAGTTATAAAGTGAGTTTATTACGCTTTCACGCTAAAACGGCTGAACAGATTTGGATGAAATTTGGCACATGGGTAGACCATGACCTGTTTAATTACGTAACATATTTTCGTAAACGATTACGACTAATCTGTTTCATTTTGACAGTTCAACAATATTCAATGCGTTATTTACGTTGTTGAGCAGATTTATTTTTCGAACTTATGGAGCAATGGATTAGCAAACTGTTTCAAAACGATTCAGATTCTGATTGATTTTTTATTGATTACGCAATTAGGGTACTGGATTAGGTCATAGGATATATTTTATCCCGACATTCCCACGGGATCGAGACATCGGGTGAAAGAGCGGGACGCAGCTATTTGACTATAAGTCCAGTTTTCCTCACGATATTTTTCTTCACCGATGTCAGTAATAATGTCTAAGATAATCTCAGAAAGTACTTATGAATTGAAAGAGTAAAATTGGTACTTGAATTGAACCCACAAACCTCTTGCATGAGAGGCATTGACCAATGAGAAATCCCTTTTTTTTTAAAGATAACTTCATTCTATACATACTCATGAAAAAGGACTATTAACCTTTAGGGCATCTTTTTTCGTGTGAATCAAATGCAAATGCAGAGAATTCCTCACATTACGACAGAATCACGTCGCTGCGGGCGAATCTTAACGTAACATGGAAATAAACAGTTTGAACGCAACCTTAATTTGGTTAAAAGGTGTTCCTTTTAAACAAATTAAGGTTGCGTTTGGAGTTTTTTTATAATACAATAATAAGTATATTATTGTATTATTAAAAAAAACTCGAAAACAGCGCGACCGTTTTTTTTTTTTCGCCTTAATAATGGGGTGTTTCAAGAAAAAATAAAATTAGGAAAACTCAAAGGAACAGCTGAAAAATTGTTCACCGGATCATTTAGTAGCCCATCCCGTTGTTTGGTGCGGTTTTCAACATCATAGAGAACTAATTCGACAAGGCTTATGATAGGTATGCATATTTAACTTACAAGTCGAAAAACCGTGTGAAGCAGAGGCAGTAAATAGATTTTTTTCTCTATCTATTGACTCTACTGTAATAAAATTATTAAACATATTTCAGGATAAATCTACAAAAAACACTTATACATATCTTTAAAAGAATGACTAGTGCCTTAATACATAATATCACCTCTCACCACATGTTACCAGAAAAGAACGGAAGTTTCACCCTTTCCAAACATTTTATCAAGTTTTCGTCAAAAACAAAAAAGAGAAAGTTATCTTTAATCTAGAAAATCATGACCGAACGAAAATACAATTTAAAGCCATCCCTTTATATCTAGACAACATAATTTCTCAAAATAATAGGGATGATGACGGGGAATTAAAAAAAATAATAAAAAAATATTAGACGCGTATTTTTACAGACAACCTTTGGATGGATTAAAGGGAGAAGGAGAGACAATACTGCAGGTAGTCAGTGGTGTACCATTTACATACACAATAAATACATACATTCATAAAGCATACACTTATCTATATATATATATATATATATATATATATATACAATAACGTAACGTAACGTAACGTATTGCTTACTCAATGTATTGCCATAATCTTCTGATTACGTAAAAAAATTAAAAATACGTGTCCAATATTTTTTAATAACCGAACTAACGAACAAAAAATAAATTGTCAATATCCCTATTGCTTCATTGGTCTAGTGGTAGCAAGCGCTACTGCTGAGCGAGATCCTGAGCTCAGTGCCCAGGCAATGTGTTGTTGGGTCTTCCGATCTGGAGTTATTTATCAGTAGCAGCCCGGAGTCTGGATTTGTGCCCGGTTGATGGCAATACGCTCGCCCCCTATTACATGGGCCTTAAGGCAAAAGCGTCAAGGTAGCCCGCGAAATTCAAATTTTCTTACGTTTTTTTCAATTTGAAGGTCAGTTTCATGTTGTATGTTGATCTAAATATCATTTGCGGCCGTATCAAATGTTTTTTTATAGAACTATCATCATAAAAATGATCAATACAACTCTCTAAGTTCATATAACTCCATTGAATGACTATTTCATGAAAACATGACATTTGACGTTTGTGCTTACATAAGGAGTTGTATTGCTGATTGTATTGATTATAAGTAAAGCCATATTTGTTACGGTCGCAAATAATATTTTAATCAACATAAAACCTAACTGACCTGCAAAATGTAAAAAAATAAAGACAATTTGAATATCGCGGGTTACCTTAGCGCATACCCCTTAAACATAACTGGTGAAAAGTGCGTGTACTACAGGTAAACCTCTGCTTAAACCTTCGGGGAATTCAGGCGTGATATGTTTCAGATAATATACCTATAGATTAGTGTAATCTAATAATGTCTCTATTTCGTTTCTCCTTTTAACGCTCAGTGGGCCTTCTGGACCCTTTCCTACGTAGTAACGACGTCACTACGAAAAAAAAACAAAATCGCATCGAGCGAGACGTCAGTTTGATCCGATGCTGCGTCCGATACATCGAATAATAGTGATTAAATATACTCGTGTCGGGTGGCATTCCGCGCCGTATTCGGGCGTCGGGTCTCCGCAACATTGTTGCAAGTAAACAAGGCTAAGTCATGAGCGAGTAGCGATTAATTTGTACGTCAAAAGCGGCCACAGCTGATAAACTGTTTCACGGAAATGTTCTTGAAATTTGTCAATATTTTATTGGTCATTGGCTTGGGTCACTTCAGATGGATACTGGAGATAGACGAATACCTACTCCCGATCACCTTGCTAACGGGCTAATAGGTATTTTATAAGCTATTCTCGTAGTTTGATCTACACTAATAATAATATTATAAATAGAAAAAAAAAAAAAAAAAAATGAATAAACTCAAAAACTACTGGACCGATATAAAAAAATATTTCAACAGTATTATGCTATATAATCATTTATCACTGAGTAATAACGGCTATAATCTATAAAGATATCATGCAGGCAAAGCCACTGGTGGAAGGAAGTCGTTCATAAGCTTATAACTTGCGCCACATTGAGGATCAAGTCAGAATGTCGCGTTATTAGCAACAGGTGCGTGCTTACGGTTGATTCATTCAAAATCGGATCAACGGCCGCTCTTCATTCCATCGACAGTTCACTGTATTGAGGAAATTATGGAAATTGTTTGCACGTCTTTTTGATCTGTGACTGTGACCTTTCTAAGGTCATGTGTAGTGCCAAGATCGACAAGATGTACAGAATCGCTTGCTTTATTTGCCAAAAGCGTCGAGGGTAGCCCGCGACGTTTTTATAATTTTACATATTCATTATAACATACCTACTACTAAATGCTTACCTGCAAATTGCAAAAAAAAACGTAAGATATATACTATATTTTTTTTTTTACTACTATTATTTTTTACTTTAATTTAATTTACATCTAACTATTATATATATTATGTAGAAGAATGTAAAGAAAATAGAATAAAGGGGAGAGCTCATTGGGCATCAAATTATTCGTCCGCATCGCTGTCAGCGGGAAAAGTGCCCAAAAGGCTGGCAGCATTGCCACGTTGGATGGCAATGCTGATTCTTTGGCCTAAGAATTGGCCAGCCCTCTGGTCACGTGAAGAGTCGACCAACCGCTTGGCGATGTCCCGAAATATTCGATGAGCACTCGGACCCCACGGCCCTAGTGTTTCAACCCCAAACGGCTCAAAAATATAATTTAGCTACATTGATATACTAAAAAACTACCAATAAGACAATTTGTTTTTCGCATCCCCCTTAAACAAAAATATAATCTTATTGTGAGTGTTTCAAAACTATACTCATTTTTGCAATACCATCTTTTCTGAGTCCTGGAGAGTTCTCAGTCATGAAGAGGTATAAGAAAAGTAGAATCTTACTGTGTAGGTATACCTGTATAATGTTTTATGAATTTTCTCACTTTTAACCCGAGGGCGAGAAACCTAAAACTTAAAACCGTGTCCCTAGCCATATGCCATCGACTCCGAAAATAGATTAGTCTGAGAATTCCAAAACAAATACACTATAGTAAAAACTAGCCAACTTCGTCTAATAACCAAGTAATCAACAAATTCTCCTAAAATACAACGTTTAATAGAGATCCTCAGTCTAGGCATAAATCAAGCCCAGCAGCAAAGTATTTCAATCTAGTTTATACAAAGATTTACAGACCTGTGTGTATGATTTATGTGCTATTCTCGGAAAACAGCCCGCCGCCTCGCTCTTCATCATCTCTGCTAATTTCTGCAGATCAAGTTGCATTAAGTGTTAATGTGGAACATTCTGATGTAATTATGGAGAAATGATAGATGTAAAATTGTTTTACTACTTTATCTTTCACACTTTCTTTCATCGGGATTACGTTTTTTATTATTATGTCTATTCTCTGATTTTTAATTTGCAAATTTTTATTAGAAATGACATATGGTGCCGAAATAAAAATAACCTAGTAAATAATCTAGTTACTGAATGACTCACCATTAACCACTGAATCATTCTCTGCAGGATAACCTTCATTGTTTTCGTGTTATCTCTGTAATATTAATTATTATTTATCGTCTTAGTTTTTAAAAAGTGTAACGTAACGTTTTCCTCCGTGGAGGGAAACGTAGGTCACAAATTAAATTATAATAAAAAAGGTATTAAAATTAAAAGTTAAAATTAGTAAAAGTAAAGTTAAGTTTAGGACACAGGACAGGCTCGGGTTAGGCAGGAACAGGCACAAGACAGGCTCAGGTTAGGCAGGAACAGGCAGGCAGGGAGTGGAACAGGTGGGCAGGCAGGCAGGCCGCAGGCAGCGTGCAGGAGGCTGGGCTGAGGATTATCCCCCCTGGAGGTACACTCCAGCCTGTGGAACGGAGTAGAGGTTGTGAGACTTTGTAGATGGAGGCGCTTTGAGGCGCCTCACCTAGCGGGAGGATCGCGCTAGCGTCACAGGTGACGGCGGAGGTCTCTCTCGGAGAGTAACGACGTCTAGTGTCGGAGGCCTTCGTGTGCGTGTGCTCGCGGCGTTTTACGCCGCGTGGTTAAGAGTTCGTTAGAAGTGAGCACCTCCTACAGGGCTAGGCAGGAGGGCCGAGCGAATTAAACACAGTATTACACAGTATTAGAATGTTTATTGACATAATCCACTCAGTATCGATAGTTTAAATTACACAATAAAATTAGGACACTCGCGCACGCTAGTTATGCTAGTTTTAAGAGACTAATATTCGAGTAGCTAACTGTTCAACAAATAAGACTTAAGGGCATAAAAACAGTGACTCCGTCTCAAGTTAAAAATACGACTCTCCGAGGGCTCAGACAAGACCAGACTCTAAAAATATGAAGACCGTTTTTATCGTTCTGTGTCATATTTTAAACGTTTTAAAAAACATATTCAAGTTAATTCTTAATTTAGATATGACCAGCACTAATAAAAACGGCTTACAGAGGAGAAATCTTAGATCTACGCTTATTGCGAAGGTTCAGTGTGTACACCCACTTTATGAGAGAAGATAGAGTGTACTTATCTATGATGTGTTCTGTCTATGTTTTAGAAAAGTAAATTACGACAGATGACAGTTTAAGATGAAAACGTCAGAATATAAATATTATAAAGTTTTTACAAAAGGGAAAGTTAAATACTATAAAATCGATTTGGATGCTAAAACAAGAGATAATTAAAAGTATGCTTTACAGAGGTAAACAGTGCTACAGAATATAAAAGTGAGTTAAGTACATGTGTCATAGAATATCAATAGGTAAAAATAAATCAAAAGATGGTTTGTTTAGTATAATAATATAAAGAAAGACTAACGTGTTTCTACGTAAACAAACTAAAAGATGTGGTTCCAAATAATGGAATACCACAAAAGGTCTACCGCATCTGTCATTTTGAACTAGCAAATTAAAAATCAGAGTTTAGTTATAGTAAACTGAACTGAACTCAGTTTTTTTTAAAGCTCTGTTAACATATCGTCGCTGTGGCTAGGGTTCCCACCTCTCTCGGAATTCAGTAACGAAAATTTAAATCTCCCGGCTCCCGGAAGGAATTTCAATTAAACAAAATTATCCCGGAATTTGAAATTCACGCGCGCTGACAGAATAATTGACAGTGGCAAAATCGGTTACCTATCATAAGTTCGAAAAATATTTGACCGAATTTCATTTCACCTAAAACTTTTCAACTATTATCGTTTCGTTTTTTTTTACTTCATCGAAGTCACGTCTGCCACTGTATCAGTTGACCTATTGTCAATTAGATTTTTTTCGTTACTCCGACGTTTCATTTGGTCGAAAAACTTTTTACCGAAGTTACACTTAGCCGAAATAACATGTTTCCGAACATTTATTATACCACGAGGTATGGGTGAAGGGAGGATGCTTGCTTCAAGCATGCAGCATGCATGCAGGCATATAGCATGCAAGCAGGCAAGCAGCGTGCAAGCAGACATGCAGCATGCAAGCAGGCATCCAGCATGCAAGCAAGCATGCAGCGTGCAAACAAGCATGCAACATGTACGCAGGCGTTTATTTCCGTTGTCCCCGTACGCCGTATCCCCGTCCTACGGGGACAGCGGTACTTCAATGAAATATTTAAAAATACTTCCTGTTGTCCCCCGTGGTTTGGTTGTATACATTCAAAAATATGTTTCTGGCACTCGCCGGCCGCTCCCGCGGCACCGCTCGCTTCGCTCGCTCGGCTCGTGCCTTGTGTGGTCACGGTTCTAACCTAACCTAACCTAGCTGTTTCGATTAAAAAAAGGTTTACTTCCCGTTGTCCCCGTTAGCCGAATGTACGTTATGGAGACAACGGGAAATAAATTTAATCACGTCCCGCTGTCCCCGTGACGGGGATATGGCATACGGGGACAACGGGAATAAACTTACGCAGGCGTGCAACATGCAGCAAGCATTGCTTCTGTCATGGCTCCGGCGCTTCGTGGTTTGCGGCTCCACGCGATCTTATCGTTGCAGGTGGTTTTAACGCTCACCACCTTCAAACCACCTGCTCCTCAGCTCGCGGGCCGCCCCACCCCTCCGCGTCTACGCATGTCACAAAATTTTGTAGCCAATATATAAAAAGCCAATATGTCGTATATTGGCTTTTTATGACACTATTTTAATTTAATATTGAAAACTATTGTTTCGGTGTGGTGAAAATATGGTAAATAAATCATTGGGCAAATGAAAAAAGTTCAAAAGAGGCTTCGGCCAATAGCAAAAAGTTATTTTGTAAATCGGCAAAATATAGTTCGGTAAAATAATACCTATGACACATGATACTTCGATGATCTAAAAATATGTCAAATAATGCATATAGCAAAAAAGACGTCGGTCAATAGTTTTCGGTAAAATTAAATTCGAACAAAAACAATTCGGAAAAGTGATCGGTTCCCGGCAAAATCAAACAAATGTAGCTGGTTTTTTTCTCCCGGATTTTGACTAACAAGAGGTGGCAATCCTAGCTGTGGCCCAATTCTTGATTCCCATCCCCTGCATCATGTCAATTTAAGTCCTTCCTTTTTTGGTACTTATTTCATTTTATTTTCACATACTCGTAGTTACCTATTAATTGTTAGTTCATTCATCTAGTGTACCTATTCGAAAAAAGTATAATGGACACACAAGCCATTTGACAGCTACAGCACATCTAATTGAGACACAAAAACGGCCCATAGTAACTTTATAGCAATTTTAATGTCTTTCAAACAGACCATCAATTCAAATCAAACTACAAATCGTACAAAAGTTCCTTCTCCATAAAGACCACCATAGTTAAGAGGACTATTCTCATGATTTTACGAGAACTAGTTACTATTTCCTGCTCAAGCGCACATGTCATTCAAGACTAATTCCTGAAGGGACCAACTGTAACTGTTTATGGCTTCTCGCCATATTCTTAAGCAGTTAAAACTTGTAAGTTTTAATATATTTTTAACGCGAACGAAGTTCTCAATCGCCACGCTTGTTACGTGTGTATTAAATATTGTAATAAAATGTACAATGTTTCTTTTGAGTGTCCATTTGGCCGTCAACGTGGATGTGAACGTTTTACGGCCGTCAATCCGTTACGTTTCGCTTCTGACACAATGCTAGTTAATAACTACGTGTTTAGGTGCTTGTTACTTTATTGCGTCGTGTGTTGAATGGGTCTCGTTTTTAGATAGGTTTTTGTTTCGAAGTTATGGTCTTTAAGAGGAGTATTTGAAGTATTGGCTTACTGGGCTTTTTATTTGTACTAGTGGTCTCCCAGAGGTCGAAATTCGACCATAAAGCTGGGAATAAATTATCGGACGCGTCCGTAAGCCGCGGTTGACAGTCGCGACCAACAGGCGTCCGAACGCTCAAGGGCACGTCCGCGACTTACGACCGATAAAACTATCGGCACTACACTGTGCAAACGCACAGTGTAATGTTAAATGTCATGATTCTAAGGTAGCCATCTTGTGTCAAACGCATGGTTGTATGTGTAATGTTTTTTTTATTAATTAAATTAATTTCTAATGTATATCAAAATATTAGCTTTCTGCCCTACTTCTCCATATAAACTTTAACCGTGCCAAACTTCATACTCCTCCGTCCGCGTAATTTTCGTAAAAAGGGGTACAAAGTTTTTGGCTCACGTATTAATATAATAATAATTCAAGAGTTCATACTCCTCTGTGTAAACACACACACACACACAAAATATCGCATAACACATAACACATCGTGAGGAAACCGGCATGACTGAGAGATATTTCTCGACGGCATGTGAAGCCAAGTCAGAGGCCCATGGGCGCCTTTAAAACTCTGACACCAGGTTAGTCACTAACCACACGGAAAGAGGAAGAAGACGGAGTATGAGAAATACTGTCCATAAATGTTGAAAAGACAATTAATTGATCATAATTTATTAAACATTGAACATGCAAGATACAACTAACAAATTAGGTGAATCGAGCTGATGTAAAAGTAGTTTCAGTAAACTTTGGACAAATGTTATGAAAAGGATACCAAGGTGTTTGTTCTACAATGTGTTTTTCCTTACATATCTTATTCCATAAACTAACATGGCACGAAAAACACGCGTTTACACATCAAACAAACGTCGGATTATGAAATGAAATGAAATTGTTTATTCTGTAAATAGGATATCGGAATCACTTTTACACGTCATATAAAAAAATATTAAAAATAAGCTAGGTGAGGTCGGTGTTTCCTATCTGACTACTGAGGAGAAGAAAGGCCGAAACAAACTCAGAGGTCACAGTCTCTTTTAAAGTCCAGACATAATCTTGGTCAAGTCATGTGAGGACCATGTAGATTAGTGTCTGAAATGGTCTTTTGAGGAAAGAACCACACAGATTTGAGTGGACCTGTCCAGTCAGTGCAAGCATTTGTCAGTAATCGTGGAGCTCAACTCAGAACTTAAGGAGCTCAACTCGACGAACAAAACCAAAGAAAGGATATTTGGGTAGGCCGCATCAACTACTCAAACTGCCAGACCATCATTAAAACTGAGAAAGAAAAAAGAAATGAAAAGGGAGAAAAAAAAAATATCCACATAGTCCTCACATTCACAATAATTAAAATAATATAATACTTTACAAAGTAATCGTGTCATTTTGAATATAATTTTAAACAATGTCAATGTGTAAATAAAACTGGTTTATTGTGATGAATAATTAAAATGTCAAGTTTTATGGTTTTCACATGGCTTAGCAGAGCGAGCAGCTCAATCCCAAGCTTTTTATCTTCTAAATAATCTGAAATTTTATAGTACCCTTTTTTACAAAGTTTGGTTTTAATACAGCTTTTAAATCGTTTAATGGGTAAGTTTCGAATGTCAATGGGAAGTTTGTTGTAAAAGCGTATACATTGACCCATGAACGAGTTGCTTACTCTGTGGAGACGTGTGCGATGTACAGCAAGGTTGTGTTTATTCCTGGTATTTAAACTATGAATATCGGACATTTTCTTAAAATTTGATATATTTTTGTGTACTTAAGAATATTTATTTCTCTGAATTTCTCTCGAGGGGAATCTCTTGGACCTAGGTTGTAAATGGCTCGAACAGCCCTTTTCTGTAGAACAAAGATAGTATTAATGTCCGCACCGGTTCCCCAAAGAAGAATTCCATATGACATAAGACTATGAAAGTAACTAAAATAAACAATTCTTGCTGTATCTACGTCAGTTATCTGTCTAATTTAATTTTTAACAGCATAGGCGGCCGAACTAATCCTTCCTGACAATTTTTCTATGTGTGGGCCCCATTGTAATTTACCGTCAATAGTTATTCCAAGAAAAACTGTTGACTCAACAGGGTCCAACTCTATTCCATTAACTTGAACATTGGTAGTTAGCTGCCTGACATTTGGCGTAGAAAATTTAATGAGTTTAGTATTTTTTTCGTTCAGGAGAAGATTATTTACATTAAACCAATGCACAACTTTAGAAAGTGCATCGTTGACTTGTTCAAAGTTGACTAACTGACGTTTGATTTTTTTATTTCAAGCGGTATCATTCTTCTTCCTGTTATTCGTGTGGTTAGTGACTAACCAGGGCCTCCAAAGCGGCATCCGTAGTTCCGGCCGAAGTTACGGGCGCTCCGTACTCCATCTCAGGTTTTTTTTTTTTGGAAAATTATCAAATGTCTACTCCCGGTCTGGGCGGAGCGGGAGGGCGTGTCAGACTCTTACTGACTAATACCCACTCGTGTTCCTTCAGTGGCCTGTACGTTGCCAGGGGCCACGGTATCCCTTTCGGACTTTCCCGCGACCCCGGCAGGCATCGATCAGTTAGTAGCGGTCCCCGTCAGTTGTGCTGACATCTCTTTGAGGCGCGCGTGGATCACAACGCGCCGTCGACCCGGGTCTGGTCCTTATCGGACGGCGAGCTACCCATTGCTCACCGTCCACAAGCCCGCGCCTACGGTGGCCAGGAATCGGCCTGCGATTCCCGACGCCCAAGGCGTCTCTTTACTCCGTTCTCTGTCTCACTTGCGGTATGTCCTTAAGTGAGACAGAGAACGAAGCGCCCGTAATTACCGCCAGTAGACCCGCTGGTGTCAGAGTTTTTATGCCACCCATGGGTCTCTGACTTGGCTTCACATGCCGTCGAGAAATATCTCTCAGGTTTCCTCAAGATGTTTTCGTTCACCGTTTTTTAAGCAATCATACTTTGTTTTCATAGGTGGATTAAAGCCTCGTGCAGACTGGCGTGACGCGACTCTAACAAAACATTTTCTAAGAAAACTTCACGGTAGAACAATTACCGGTGTCGCGTCTCGCTAGTCTGTACTAACCTTAAATAGCTGAATCCAAACTTCTCTGAAGAGTTTGAAAAACAATAATTTAACTCTTTAACAAGGTTTTCCTTCGATAAATATATAATTAACTTACATAAAACAAGACGACAATAAACGACGATTTAGTTATAATACTCATATACAACCTTCTTGAATAAGAATTAGTCACAATTAAGTAATAACACTTAAGCATTTAACATTCAAAACAAGATATAAAATTCAATTACGATTCCTTCTACATCGATTCAAGTTACCCTGCGTAAGAATAGAATATATAAGCAATATTAAGTTTCCATAAACGAATAGCAGTAACATTATTACGAGTATAAAGCAAAACACTTGAAACTATACAATAATAATTTCGAAGTGTACCAGTTTCTTCGAATTTATAATAGAGCCAAATTTTTATATCTGTGACTGCGACACGCAAACTGTCGTTGAAATTCTCATTAGTATCGGTTTCTCCATATCTGGTGACGAAGGCCGTAGAATATGGAAAATATGAATATATAATGACGGACATTACAATGACTACACCTGCGGACCCCCGCTGGTGCGTCCACGGTTCGCCGGGGAGCCTTCACAAATAATGTATTGGAAAAATATCGTTTAATGTTGAGTCTATGGTAATAGTATTCAGTAATGGTGATGGTCTGTAAGTAGGTTTGTAGTGTGTTTTCTTCTCGGATTCAATATCACGCGTCATGGCTAAGTAAATAACAGCCGCACGGGTTGATCCTCAGTCAGTCCGTGGATGAGTGACCACCTTTACATACCGAGACTCCGCCGTGCCTCGGAAAGCACGTTAAGCTGTTGGTCCCGGCTGTCATTCTTGAATCTTTGACAGTCTTACGGGTCGTCAGAAGCCCGAAAGTCTGACAACCAGTCTTACCAAGGTGTATCGTGTTACCTAGTAACTGTTAAGAGTTGTTGAGGTCAGATAGGCAGTCGGACCATGTAAAATACTGGTATTCAGCTGCATGCGGTTAGACTGGAAGCCGACCCCAACATAGTTGGAAAAAGGATAGGCAGTAAATGAGTCATGGTTGAGGTAAAAGAAACTGTCGAGATCCTGTAGGGTGCTGACTTTATTTGATTTAAAAATTTATGAACCGAAGGAAAGGTCATGTCAAGTATAAATAGAAATAAGAAGTCTATAAATGTCTAAATTCTATTCAATAAACGTGCCCCTGTTCTCAAAACCACTCGTAATTAAGTTATGAACACGCTCGACAAGATTTATCGCACAGGGGACGAATTCTTTACGCATATTTCTCTCGATACCGCTCGAAAGGGCTGTCAAACATACAGAAAATATAATAAAGATGAGGAACGAATAACTTTTTTGTTAACACGCACCACGGGTGGGGTTCTGGGGACCCCACGATCATATCGCCTTACAATCGCGCGAATCAATTAGTTGCTTGGAACCTTCGACATTCGCTGGCGTTATAAAATACTTATTAAAGTTAGCAATGCAAATGTTATGGCTGACATGGCTAGAGGTCCCAGAGACCCCGCGTTTGGTAAGATGGCGACTATTAAAGTAAGGGAAATAACTTATCCTCTAAGAAACTTATTGACCTGCTAATGATGGGCACTTTTTGAAATTAATGAACCTCTAAAAATATGTAGCGCTTCTAATAGTGAACACTTTTACACACTTCTACACTTTAAAATAAAAGAGCCTCTTTTTAACTTTCTGAACTTTTCTCACAATTGGTTGGAGTACCTCGACCAAACGGGTTAGGATAGGTTGGAACTATGACCAACCACGCGCGAGCCGAATTGGTCGCAACAACTAAGCTCGGGCACCCCGACCAAATAGATTGGATTAGAACTGTAACCAACCACTGACAAACCTACATCCAAGTTAGTCGCAGTTACTTGGCCATTTAGTATTTTTAGGACTCCAAAATTAGAATTATTTGAGGTTCACAAAAAGAGGTGCAATCATTATAATTAGAGTGTTCAATAACATTTTTAGGAGCGCAAAATGGGAATTATTAGAGAATCGATTAAATACATGCCTTTGAGTAAAGTGCGGTTTTAATCGCCTGAATTGGATGGTGTTGGAAATTCGAACACTAAAATACGTTCGTCATTCCAAGTTGGAATGACGAACGTATTTTAGTTGTTTACGCTTGAGTTTCAGCTATCTGTCTTTTAATGGCGGTCATTACGGTTTTCGTGGTTTTAGTTTGGTAGAATATTTAAGAGCTTGTGTTAAATTAATTAGTAAGTAAAGAACGTTTTCGGATGACCGCGATGTGTACGATGACTTCGACGCGGCTGATTTCATTTAAGAAATTGAACGCGGTCAGCATTTCTAAAACACGTTCAAGAGCTGTCAGTGTCAAAGTTACTATGGAATATTGTACACTGACAGCTCTTGAACGTGTTTAGATGTGCTGAACGCGTTCAGTTTCATTGGTGAAATCCGGACTCAGTGTTCTTTTGTTTGTGTTTATTTGTATAGTGAGCCAGTTATTAGTACATGGGCGACCGAGCTCTGGTGGGGTGAAAATTGAGAAAACGATTTTTTCCAGATATGAGACCTAGCTAGATCGATTTTTCGCGCCCGTAAACCCCTATACCTACTGCAACTTTCATCGAAATCGTTTTGATTTTTTTTTATCAGCTGTTCCATACATTTTTACCGTACGCCTCTAAGCCAAATGAGTTGTTTTTTCTCGAATAAGTATGTTAATAAATTACATCAAAATATAGCAGGTTTGATAAACAAATCAAATGAGATTATTTGATTTGTAGTCTGTATGTCTAGATCAACTAGTTGATAAGCAAATATATGTTGATGTAGTATGCATTACCGAGGCTCAGAGCCGTTAGTGATGGCACTGGTTTTAGAGTTAGGATAAGGTGAATAATACGTGTTAATTTTTCTCGAACAGCTAATGTCTAAGTTCATTAATTGGCTTAAATTTTCGAAGATTTTGCTCATACCATAGTTATTCAGAGAGACCCATTTCTCTTCGAAAACATATTATAGTCATATGATAAGTCTTGGTTTGAATCGAGTAAGTAAGCGTATTCATGAGTACATACATCCAAATAGAGAATATTCTGTAGTTGAACATGACAGAAAGTTTAAAGGTAGGTAAAAAAAGTATGATAATTGTAATTTGTATTTTTGATAAAGTTTCCTGGATATTAATAACTAAGTCATAGTAGTTATTTGTGCGCCGAAAATCTTCTTCACCGATGAAAATCAGACAGTAATCATCCAACGTATAGTTTTTTAACTTTTACCTCGATGTCGAGTGATAAGCTTCACAAGTCCACAGTTCGGTGTTAAGTTATGACATATTTGACATTTTGTGGGCGTTCATTCTGCGATTGTTAGGATGTTATTAGTTTTATTACTACTTATAAAGCACAGTTTATGCTTTTCTGGTTTTATTTTATGGTATAATCTCAAAAGAAAACATTAAAGTCTGAGACAATTTAATAACTCAGTGGATTATATGGAATAAGGAAATTATCTTCTACTTTATGTGTTTATGATTTACATTCAACTTCGTCGAAATAGCTCCAGTCTTTTTCCGAGTAATTGAGCACCCATACAAACAAACAAACGCAAACACAGATTTTATTACTTAAAAAGTTGGAACTGGCCATTCAAGACTGCATGCAAATAAATGCTGGATATAATTTAAACGCGTACTTTTGCCGTGCATTTAGTGAATTATTTTCTATTTAAATATGTCTGGAGTCACCCTTTTGGTAGTTTGCTCGTAAAAGTTAACGGCCGTAATTTTTATGACCGAGTCACCTTCGGGTCTTTGTGGCAGGACCACATACGCGTACTAATAAAAATTGAAAAATAAATGTAGGTACTAGTTTACTTTAGCTGAACAAATACGATGTTTTCTTTCGCCACGAGTACCTAATTATTACGAGTACATCCTATGCTACTAATATAATAAACGCGAAAGTTTGTGAGGATGGATGGATGAATTTTACTCTATCAGGCAAAAACTACTCAACGGATTTGGATGAAATTTGGCACACATATAGTTTATAACCTGGATTAACACATAATTGATACTTTTTGTCCCGATATTTCCACGGGATAGTAATGTAATAAAACAAAGTCGGCAACCGCATTAAACTCAAAAACTACCAAACGGATTTCCATACGGTTTTCACCAATGGACGCAGTGATTAATGAGGAAGGTTTAGGTGTATAATTCATTATGGTTTTGTGTACGATGTTTTCCTCAAGCGCTAAATAAGGAAGGAGAAGCGGGTCGCTAGTATTTAAATAAATTAAGATTTAAAAACTGCTGACCACTTAAGGCGGAAGCGTCAAGGTAGCCCACGTTCAGATTTTGTTACGTTTTTTTACAATTTGCAGGTCAGTATCATGTTGTAAGTTGATTTAAATATGATTCGCGGCCGTATCAAATGTATATTTATAGAATTGTAATCATAAAAATGATCAATACAACTCTCTAAGTTCATATAATTCCATTGAATGACTATTTCATGAAAACATGACATTTGACGTTTGTGCTTACTTATGGAGTTGTATTCCTGATTGTAATGATTATAATTATCTAAAGCCATGTTTGTTACAGTCGCGAATAAAATTTTAATTAACATACAACCTGACACTGACCTACAAATTGCAAAAAACTTAAGTAAATTTGAATTTCGCGGGCTACCTTAGCGCATCCCCCTTAAGTAATTGCTTTCATCTTTAACCATATGAATACATTTCATTTTGTTTACAATAATATTTCAGTCCATTCGCCTTAGCCGGTATATTTTTGTGATGGGGCAGTTAGGGCAGGTACCGTGGTAGCTATACGAAAATGGTCTTAGAAAACTGTCTTGAGAAATTTAGATCCCCTTTCAAAGGTGAAAAAAAAAAGTACAATCAAGAAGAAAATGGACCAGTTTTCACCAAAATATAGGGACATCGACGCGAAGTCAGCTACCATGGATTCAGTACATGATTCTGAACCCCACTGCGTTGAAATTGTTCGTCGGTTATTAAAATAAAAACAGCTGCTCCATACATTTTGACCGCATAGGTATTGCACTTTTCTATGAAACAGCTGTTTTTTTTTTTAATAACCGACAAAAAATTTCAACGCAGTGGGGTTCAGAATCATGTACTGAATCCATGGTAGCCGGCTTCGCGTCGATGTCCCTGACACCCTGTATAAATATAGGACCAACTGAGGTTTGAGTACTAGAAAAGACAGAAATCGTAAAAAATCTTTTTCCATACATTTCGTAGGAAATGACACTACAACTTACTTTTTTATGAACCCATATGCCTAATCTCCTCCTGTTTTTGAAGTCGGTTAAAAACAGTGAACAGTTAGTTTTCCAATATTCCAATCACTCATAATCTGCCTAGCCTTTTCAACTATATTGGGGTCGGCTTCCAGTCTAACCTGCTGCAGCTGAATATCAGTATTTTACATGGAACGACTGCCTATCTGACCTCCACAACCCAGTTACTGGATAATACGATACCTCTTGCGTAAGACTGGTTGTCAGACTTTCGGGCTTCTGACCACCCGTAACAACTGCCAAAGATGTGACAGCAGGGACCAACGGCTTAACGTGCTGTCCGAGGCACGGAGGGGTCTTGGTATGTAAAGATGGTCACCCATCCACGAATCAACCGCGGCAAGCGTAGCTTAACCTGATCGATTGACCCGTGCGACTGTTATTACTTAGCCACAAGCCCCTCTATTCCAATCACTATAAAATGTGAAACTACTTTTGTGGATCATCGAAGAACTATATCTCGATGAACTAATCGAGATATCAAACATTAGATATGTAAGATATCTCGAATAGTTCTACTTTACAGTGAAAATAGAGCGAAATCTATTCGCAAATGAAAAGCATTAGTTTAATAAGTTATTTCTTCGTCGAGATACATTAATATTCAGTCTTGTGACTTAATTCCTAGATCTATCTCTGCGGTCTGTATTAGTATTATCGATAATAAACTCTATTTGGAGAAGTTTAAGGTTGATGTTAGGTTGTGTGTGGTTTAGATTTTTATGTTACAATGAAATTGTTTTCAACCGCAAGACTGCTGGGTTGTTTATTTTGTTATTTATACAATAATTGTTTTAAACATTGCGGGTTATGTAATGTTTTGATCCGAGATTTGGATGTTTGGTATAATAATCCAGTATAATCTAAACTAAGTAATAAAGCAGAAGAGTTTTTTGTTTGAACACGCTAATCTACGGAACTGCCAGTCGGATATGAAAATATACGAGTATTTTTACATTAGATAGTCCAATTCTTTGACTTTTTAACAAAAAATCTTTTTACAAAAAAAAAAAATACTACCGTCTTCCGAAATTAAAGTTATTTTTCACTTTGTAGTGTTTTTTTTCGGAAGTCTGTTTTTTTTTTTTTTTGTAAAATGTTTTTCACACTTTTTAGTTGTGGTACCCCGCACCAATTCGAATACCACTACCTGCTATGTAAATAACAGTCACAGGAAGTTATCATCATAATATCATCCACATATACTAGGTAAGTGGAAAAAATACGTATTATTGAAGCTTACTCAAAAACTATCCAAGCAAAGTTAATAAAATTTATATGGGACCAATTCGGGAGCATACCCTTTCATACAAAAAAAAAAATTTCAAAATCTGTCCACAATTGACGGAGAAATCGGCGGACATACATAAAAAAAACATACATACGCGACGAACATATAACCTCCTCCTTTTTGGAAGTCGGTTAAAAAGTCAGAAAGAAAGCTAAGCGACAAAGTGTAATAGCACGGGCCGGCGATGCGATGCGACGCGAAATTAACGGTGGCTGAAACCACGAATCCTATCTCAGCATAATGCTACGACTTTAAAAAAAATATCTTGCCACATAGTGTGTGTCAGAGGTGCCAAAACGAAACAGAAACGCGACCATTTGTTGATGCTGCAGGGGGAATCTACGATTGAAATCTTTATATTTACCCAATTTGAGTATCCAAACATCTTCTTTTTTTAAATTTAATCTAACACCCACAAATCGATTAGAGAACTCGAATACATCAAAGTAAATTATCTTTGAAAGATCGTACGTTTGACAAATTACCGCACAAGTATTTGCAGTGCACGTCGTTTTGCAAATTAATTAGTTCTTAAACGCATGGCGACGGAGTACTCGCAGCACTGCCGATACTAGATCATTGGGACGATCAATTTTAATTAGTTTGAGTACTGGGTGGATGGATGTGTGTTGGAATTGAGCTTTGATGTTTATGGGTTGCTAGCTTTAGACCGCGTCTTAGACCCTTACGCTCGCGTAGAGGTCGAGAATTATCCCACGAGAACGATAAAAAGTATCCTATGTCCTAACCCAGGTCATGGCCAACTGTGTGTCAAATTTTATCGAAATCCGTTCAGCCATTAAGGCGTGAAAAGGTAACCAACATATCGACAAAGTTACTTTCATTGATAATATTAATGAATTTTTGCACAGCACGCGTAGCATGAGCACAGTTTTGTCGACGGAAGAGTAGACAAAAATGACGTTCCGTGTACACAGTACGACGGCAGTAAAGTAGAAAGAGTCAACTACACTTTTTACGAAATTCACTCTTTGACATAATTTGACTCAGAATTCTTTGTTTTGTCATAGGACTTTTTTTCTGTTTGATTCTCTATTTATACTGATAAGTCACGTATATAAAGACAACTACAACAAAATCATTCTTAAAATGACGAAGTATCGTGTTTAGGACCAAAAAATATTACAGTAATATTGGCCCCTTTCCTTGGTAATGCCCTATTAACTAAATGATGTAAAATAGGAGAAGATGGCTTGATAGATTAGACTAGATAGATTGTTCTTCTATTAATTATTATCACAATTTTGCATTCAAAACGTTCTTCTGTATAATCATGATTTTGTAGTTATCCGTTTAAACTTTGTGGCCGTCAAGTAAAAAGTTTTCTACTGTCTTTAGCATGGCGATTACAAAATCAAAATGTCTTCACTACTGTCAGTTGTCAGTGTGATTTTGACAGTTTGGGATAGAATACTTTCTTCTGCAATAGTCTACTTAAAAAAGGACCTAGACAAAGATTGTTAGAAACGTAAGACAAAATGACAGATTGTAGAAAGATTTCTACGGAGCGCTGTCAAAAATGGAGAAACGAAATGTCACTTTGTATAGAAACAGCTGTGTCTATTCTTGGTAGAAATAGATAGCGTCATGCTACGCGTGCAGAAAAATCAAAGAAAGAGTTGTGACTTGATTTGTAAATATGTATATCAAGGCTTAGGCCGTTTGTCCACCGCACCGTGAACGGGACGTCAATGATAAACGAGATTACCCGACCATAGTAAATGCACTGTCGCTACTTCGGCGTCGTCATCTTGTTCTCTCTCACGTCCAACGCCCACGTCGACGACCAAACGACAAACAGTGTTAAGCTTTTCTCTAATAGTTCGTGCCGATATGAGTCGTACCAGCTCCCTAATCACGAGTACGTGACACACTATCAATTACAATCTGAATGATTTGAAGGATATTACTAATCGATTGCATTGCATAATTATGTTCGAAAAATGTGTCTGCTCAACAACTTAAATAACGCAATGAATGGTGTTGAACTGTCGCAGTTACCAAGCTGATATTAAAATATTCAAGTCCAGTTGATGAGAACTAGATAAATAAATACTCTAAACTACAAACAACAGTCTGATGTGCTCATGACAAGAGGAACAAATTGAACAAATGCAGTAATTAACATCTCTTTAGCTATTAAGTATGAAAAATGTAATTGCTATGTGATGAAGCTATTATCTGCACGGAGCTGCACATCATGTCCTATACTATTAAATGAACAATATTTGTGTATATGATTATATACGTATTTGTAATCACGTTCTCGAAAACGGCTCTAACGATTTCGATGAAAGTTGCAATATGTTTACGGGGGCGAAAAATAGATCTGGCTAGTCTCATATCTGGGAAAATTCGTTTTTTCCGTATTTTCATCCGAGCAGACCGCGGTCGCACAGAGTTTAGAACTAGATGGCTACCTTAGAATAATGACATGGCAGCATGGAATTAGTACTTACTAATTGAGTAGGTACTTACCTACTATCATGGCAGCATGGAATCCTATACTATTAAATGAGCAATCTCTATTTTCACCAGATCAGAGCTCTGTCTGTCGTCCAGGTACTAATTACGAGTATATATTCGTAATCACGTTCTCGAAAATGACTAACGATTTTTACGGGGTCGAAAAATCGATCTAGCTAGGTCTCATTTCTGGAAAAAATCGTTTTCTCTGTTTTCACCCGAGCAGAATTCGGACGACCAGATAGTGAAAATTTTATATTCATTTAATTCTTCAACTTCTTCGGCAATGATTTAAAACTTCGAATTTTAATTTAATTCTTCGAATGATGTCTCCCATAAAGTCCCATATGTTGTTTGGAGCCCAGAAGCGGAAGATTGGGCAAATAGGTGCAATCACCATTTCGACATACTTAGTTGATTCATCATCATCACCTTTCTCCCCTTGTCTCATGTAACGTGGGGTTGGCGCACCACGTTTATTTCTCCCATTCTCCCCTGTCACCCGTCACGCTATCATTCACTCCCTTCTCTTTCATATTATTCCTCACACAATTTATCCACTTTTTCTTTTGCCTTCCCCTCCCTCTCCATCCATTAACATGGATAGGTGTAGTTAGATGGGTCATTAATGCAGACAGCAATATCGGTTATCACAAACCCAGTAAAAACAGCACCTTTTCATTTTTACTTTCTAATGCGCGTCTCCCCGGGGAATCCCCGAGCAAAAAAATTTAGGTGGATCCGCAGTTATAAATATGATACATTTGTTCCATAAGCGAACTTAGACAGATGTATTAATGATTCCAATGATTATAATTCTGTAAATACGTATTTGTTATAGTCTCGATTCATATTTTGATCAAGATAAAACCTGACACTGACCTGCAAATTGTAAAAAAACATAAGAAAATTTGGAATTTAAAGCAAAGCAACCAACAAAAAACTAAAAACCACAACCTTAAAACTAAGGAGTGCGTAGCTAGGGTGATATTGCAAATTGCAACATAATTTGACGCCCGTTCACAAGCCAGACATGTCTACGATACGTCACAAGTATGAAGTAGTGAGTGATACACATACCCAGCCTCGAGACTGTGGGGCGACGATGTTACAAAGTTTGTTAATGATAAATTGTGTAGTGTTTTGGTTTTGTTTTGTGCCGGTTACTGCCAAATGCATATGTGTGTGTGACCTCTTCCGAGCACGACTCTTGAACTTGACTATACTTGACGTTCAAGTATTTAGTTCTAGAACGCCGTTTAAATTTTTGAAGCAAATATACTCACTACAGATGTCGTAATGCTGTCTGTACACCTCCACCGCAGAACAAGTATCTTATGAAGCCGATGTGGAAAGTTAATGTTGAATTGAATGTCATTGTTTCTTTTGAGAAACTCATTTTCAGGTAATTCCAGTGTATAATTCAAAATTTCTCGTGCGTCACGGGTCCTTTAGACACGAAACTCATATTCACAAACATCTCGGTTGTTTTTCGGGTCAGGCTCTCTGAGACCAGAGACAATGATCAGTAGGCGACACAAGTATTGTCGTGGTAGCCCCAAGGTTTCTGCACCCATTTCACCCATTAGGCTGTCAACTGAAATTTTTGAATGGACATGCCAATATGACATTTTCATTGTCATTATAATTATATACGTACATATGGAATTGGAAACATCTACACCCATTTCTGAAGTACCAAGTGGTGCGCTCAAATTCGGGCATGGAAATACCAATGTGACAGTTTTATTATCATAATTACGCACCTCAAAAATTTATCTAAAGGCACTAACACGCAGAGCAAGCGTGCTGAATGGTAATTGATGCTCAATTGCTCATTCCTTTTCTGTACGAGTGGAGGCATTTTTGGTCCTTGCAGAACCTTCGACTTGTAATTCGCTGTTGTGTCTCCAATCGTCATTTCGAAATTCGAACGGTGTCAAGGTGTGAATCCGTCATGATTTACTTTTAAAACAAAAGAGTGCGCTTTCGAATTTTGTGTGGTCACTTGAGTGAGACAGTGGTGGCCATTTAATTTATTTCATCACCACTGAAATCAAGGAAAACATCGAGAGGAAACCGGCATGTCTAAGAACCAAACAATCGAAGACATGTGACATCCATCCATCGTCGATTATAGCCCATTCACACTAGAGAGAACGTTATATGCTATAATAAACTTGAGTACGGTTCGAATTGAACTTTTCAGAATAGCATTGCAGAAAGCCAAGTGTACCTAAACTGTGCCAGTAGAGTTAGCTAGTCAATTAATTATAGAAATATCTTAGTGCACAGACTAATTTGGCAATATCATCGAATCATTATATTTTATTCATCATCTGTCTGCCATCCGTTTTGTGAATAGATGTCGCAGTTAGATTGTGAGCTGAGATGTTTCTCCAATCACCCAAACTAATTGATTTATATACAGGATTATCTACTTCTTTGCCATCCGCATACGTCCTGACCGCCTTCAGAAAAAGCTAGGGATTGTCGTTTTACTTTCTGACTGAATTTTGTAGTTCTCCAATCATTCAAACCAAATTAAGCCTCCTATATTGTCAAAATGATTGTTAATCTTGTGGAGAGCTACCTACGTAATGTTTTTAATTTAAAAAAATCTTAAAATACAATAGACGACCTATATTTAGTAACCTAATCCGCTTAACTATTCTTAAAGAGTCATAAAGAACTCTTTAAAAATTGACACGTGTTTCACCTCACAACGAGGCATCCTCTAAATGACGATTGACTTGTTGCGAACCCGGACCTGACGTGTTGACACGTAAAGTGTCGAGAGCATTATTGCTCTCATTTCTCAGGACTGTTCTGAATTTTTCTGCGATTTGAATCTACCGTCATAAAATGCTCCATTCCTAATGTTTTTCGAGAATTCAAACCGCCTGGCTTACCTATGTATATCTCCAATTCTCGACACTCTTTCTACAGATTGCCTTTCGTGCCAAGACCACCGAGTTAGTAACACCCAATGTAACTTTTAAAGTCGGATAGTATAATCAACCTATACTGTTCCCACTGCTGGGACTCTGGGACGCAGGTCCCTTTCTTCGTGAGGCACTGGGCTGTAATCCACCACGCGGGCCTAGTGCGGGTTGGTAGATGTCACATGTCTTCGAATTTTTGGTTCTAGTACATGCCGGTTTCCTCGCTATGTTTTCCTTCACCGATTTGAGAGCAGTTGTGGTGAAATTATTTACATAAAGTAAAGCGTCTGCCTGGGTTCGAACCTACGATCGTAAGTCGGGGCCGTTACCACTGGGGTACCACTGTAGTCCCTAATTGAATTTATATGGTGTATAATAAACAGTTATATACAACCTTAGTTTTTCAGCAAAATTTTGAATTTATATGGTGTATAATAAACAGTTATATACAACCTTAGTTTTTGTTTACACTAAACCTCTTAAGAGGTCATTGTACTCATCATTATGAACAACTTTCACTATGGGAGCAACGCTGAAATCGCGAAAAAACAATCAGCTGTTCCCTACATTTATGTTCGCACATCTCGTCGAAATGTAGGGAACAGCTGATTGTTTTTCGCGATTTTAGCGTTGGGCCCAAAGTGAAAGTTGTTCATAATGATGAGTACAATGACCCCTTAAGAGGTTTAGGGTAAACAAAAATTAAGGTTGTATAAATCGATCTCAGCGTAAATACGCCCTAGACGTTTTATCCTCTTTCTAACACACTTATATCCGCAACATAAGTATGTAGGTGTGTTGTCTAAATTTACACCACATCTAATAGAATGTCATCAGTAATGTCGTCGGCTGTCTACTACACTGTTCGTGCGATGCCAACTATTCTTCAAGACAATTACTGCTGGCAATTTAGTGCTGGAACGATTCATAGTTGTTGATATAAAGGATTCACTATTTATACGGTGGGTGGAGTTCATGCTCGTTAAGAAAAATAAATAAAAAAGTGAAAAATAACTATAATTTCGGAAGTCGGTGGCAAAAAACGAAAATTCAAAACTAGAGACACCGACTTCTGAAAATAAAGTTATTTTTCACTTTTTCGTGTTTTTTTTGTATTTTATTATTCACTTTTTATTTGTGGTACTCCACATAAATTCAAATAACATCATCCACATAGGCTAGTGGGATAAATACTTATTATTGAAGTTAACTCAAAAACTACGCAAGAAAAGTTAATAAAATTTATATGGGACTACCTCTGAAGTATGACCTACAAAACAAAACAATAATAATCATCAAAATCAATTCATAATTGGCGGAGTAATCGCTTAACAAACATACAAAAAAGAAAATATACAGTCGAATTGAGAACCTCCTCCTTTTTGAAGTCGGTAAAAAATATCCTTATTCAAGATTTATTTGATGGTATATTGGCGTGTTCTAGCTGACATATTATGGCAAATAATTAAATTTAATGTTTTGTGTTTCGTAATGTTAATGTCTTTGCATAGTATTGTAAAGAATTACTTTCTTCTAACTGAACAGACAGCTGTGCTGCTGGGGAGTTTGTTGCGCCACTTCTTCCTAGCTACTCGTAAAGCACTAGGAAGTGTTGAAGGGTGGGCGTTTTGGGGGACTGTCTTATGCAGTTTTTACGTTCAAAAAGTGCTGATTCTCAGCCTCGTTTGAATAAATACCTTTGATTTCGATATCTTCTGGTGATTTTGTTGCATGACCGAGTTTTCAATACGTGTTTTTTTGTGGACTGCTTGGAATGAACAAATCTTAAAACGTAACGTTTGTCCGGAATACTTATGTAAGAATTGGGATGATGACAAACATTTTTTTTAGTCCGTCATTGAGATTATAAAAAAAAATTGGATACGTATTTTTTCTTTTTGTACGTAATCTAAAGATTACGGCGATACATTCAGTTAAAATGTGCCATGACGTCACGAGTATGTAGATTTTATACTTACTAGTGACGTAGCGACCCCCAATCCCCAACTTAAAATGCGTTTTATCTAAGTATTTTTTTATTAATATCAATCTGCCTAGCCTTTTCCCAACTATGTTGGGGTCGGCTTCCAGTCTAACCGGATGCAGCTGAATACCAGTATTTTACATGGAGCGACTGCCTATCTGACCTCCACAACCCAGTAACTGGGTAATACGATACCCCTTGGTAAGACTGCTTGGTGTCAGACTTTCGGGCTTCTGACGACTCTTAACGACTGTCAAAGATCCACGAATGACTGCCGGGACCAACGGCTTAACGTGATTTCCGAGGCACAGAGGAGTCTCGGTATGCAAACATGGTCACCCATCCACTGACCAACCCCGGCAAGCGTAGCTTAACCTGATGGATCGACCAGTGCGGCTGTTGTTACTTAGCCACGAGCTCCTATTCTTTTTATTATCTGACTGATGGACTAGTTATTAACCGACTTCCAAAAAGGAGGAGGTTATATGTTCGACGCGTTTTTTTTTTCTTTTTATGTATGTCCGCCGATTTCTCCGTCCATTGTGGGCCGATTTTGAAAATTCTTTTTTTGTATGAAAGGGTATGCTGCCGGATTGGTCCCATATTAATTTTATTAACTTTGCTTAGATAGTTTTTGAGTAAGCTTCAATAATAAGTATTTTTCCCACTTAGTATATGTGGATGATATGATGATACTCGTAGCTTCCTGTGACAGTTATTTACATAGCAGGTACTGGTATTTGTATTTGTGTGGGGTAGGTACCACAACTAAAAAGTGAAAAATAAAAACTTAAAAAAAAAAAAAAACAACCGACTTCCGAAAAAAAAACACTACGAAGTGAAAAATAACTTTAATTTCGGAAGTCGGTGGCAAAAAACGGAAATTCAAAACCAAAGACACCGACTTCCGAAATTAAAGTTATTTTTCACTTCGTAGTGTTTTTTTTTCGGAAGTCGGTTGTTTTTTTTTAATTTATTTTTACCTAGGCATCATCCCTGTTGGGGGCATCAATAGCATTACAGTAGCATCATCATTCCTCCCCTTATCTCAATATATTTCTGGTCACATGTCTATTTCTTCCATACTTCTCTATTAGTCGTCATATCCGTCCCCCTCTAGCCATTATCATCTTCACACAATCCATCCATCGTCTTTGGCCTTCCCCTACCAAACCTCCTGGAACCTTTGATTTTTAGGGTTCCGTAGCCAAATGGCAAAAAACGGAACCCTTATGGATTCGTCATGTCTGTCTGTCTGTCTGTCCGTCCGTATGTCACAGCCACTTTCTTCCGTAACTATAAGAACTATACTGTTAAAACTTGGTAAGTAGATGTATTCTGTGAACCGCATTAAGATTTTCACACAAAAATAGAAAAAAAAAACAATACATTTTGGGGGTTCCCAATACCTACTAAGAACTGAAACTCAAAAAAAAAAAAACATCAAATCAGTGTGTGGTTTGAACTTGAAGTTTTACGGGCAGGTTTTCAAATTGGACAAGTACATTAACAATCTGCCCGTAAAACTTCAAATTAAAATTTTGTTGCGATTCGTTTCGACACTTGTCCGTTGCGATTCGTTTTTCCACTTGTCCGTTGCGATTCGTTTTTCACTTGTCCGTTGCGATTCGTTTTTCCACTTGTCCGTTGCGATTCGTTTTTCCACTTGTCCGTTGCGATTCGTTTTTCCACTCGTCCGCTGAAGTTTCACTTCTACTATGTGTCCCAGCACACATTTTTTTTTTTCTGAGCTTAATAGTTTGCTAGAGAGACGCTTCCAAAGTGGTAAAATGTGTGTAACTTCTAACTTCTAAAATAAGAGAACGATAAAACAAAAAAAAAAATCTGATGTACATTACCATGTAAACTTCCACCGGAAATTGGTTTGAACGAGATTTAGTAAGTAGTTTTTTTTTTATACGTCATAAATCGTAAACCGCAATTTACCTTTCATTCTATCAAATCAATTTTTTTTTTTTTTTGAAGGAAATCTATCAGAGCTAAGTAGGCTGTACAGGTTAACGAGTAATAATCAACCAACTTAAATTTGCGGTTTGAAAAACATGATCTTCCATACATTCCGTATTATATTATATATATATATATTCCGGAGAACATGTTTTTCAACTACAATGTTAAGTTTATTCTTGGGATTTCATCCCAACTACGGAACCCTTCATTGTGCGTGGTCCGACACGCACTTGGCCGGTTTTTTTTCAGTAGCCACATCCGAAATATTAACAAAGATACCAATAAAATATAACCGATTACGACACTACCGCCCATTCTGACCCTTTCAAAGGGTATTAATAAAGCTAGTGCTACAATGAAAGCGTCGGAAATACGCTTCAGATCGCAAGCGCTCGCTCCGGATGTTAGCCAACAAACACCACTTTAAATCAACGGAAAACGACTTAGGACTCACGTTAAGGTATGGGTACACGATTTGTGCATTAGCTTTTTTGATGACGTAAGCTTTTTGTGGCAGAGTTGAAATAAAAAATAGCAATCGAGTAAGTTGTAACTGAAAAATAGCTAGTTTAAATAAAAAATTGTTAGATTCTGTATCCAGAAATTACAGCACTTATAATTATTAACATAACAATGGACTATTTTCACTGCGTAAGGTATTGGCATGTTTTCCTAAATAAGGTATCATAATATAATTTATCATATTTGTTATTGCAAGAAGATATGCATATAACGAAACAAACGCTGTACTTATTAATAACTGTCTCAAAAATCCATTACAATAATACAAATGATTATTCTCCTCCCACGTTGAAATGTATGAAAGGATCATTTGTCAAATACAATTTTCGGTGCGAATAATGTGTCCTGTGCACAACAGCGGTCGAAAGCTGAGTCCCGGTGCGCTCCACATGATTGTTTTGGGAATAAACGCCATGGTCCGGTCACGCGCGCGTGATTTTAACGTAAACAAAGTGGTGTGAGCGCCCGCGCGTCTGTGTGTACCCGCCTTAGCAACAAAACGAATTATTTGTCATACATTCGCGCAAGATTATACGCCTTCTTATTGCGCGGTTTGAAACAGATGGTATGCGCGTGCGCTTATTTTTATCGATACTTGGTTTTTTGTTTTTATCGATTGACGTTTATAAGTTGTAATTATTTAACAGCTTACGGCTTTTTAGCGAATGGGGAATTATATTTTAATGGGTTTATTTATACTTTGTTGTACAACAGTACATTTCCGTGAGAATTTATTTAAAGTTAAAAATAAATACTTTTAAGTTCGCTCCTCGTTGGTCTCGAAGCCTTCCGTGAGAACATAAAAATCTTTCACGTGAGTAACTGATGAATACCAGTGAGGTTAATTGCGTAACACACGTACAGTAGCAATGGCTTTCATTTTGACGGTTCAACAAAATTCATTGCGTTATTTACGTTGTTGAGCAGACACATTTTTCGAACATATGAAACAATGGATAAGCAATATCCTTCAAAATCATTCAGATTGTTATTGAAAGTGTTTCACGCATTTAGGGTACCTACAGGTTAAACGTAAAACGAATGCTATAGTCTTCTTATTAAAGGTGCATTTCCATTGATAGTAAGTGTAATAATATGTACCAGCATGTTACTGTCCCACTGCAGGACAAAGGCCTCTTCTCATACAGAGAAGGCACGAGCATTGATCACCACGCTTGCTCAAGACGGGTTGGCGATTTCAGACTTATATTGACTATAAGTCCAGGTTATTCTTCACGATGTTTGCCTTCACCGATGTTAGTATGTCCAAGATAAACTCAGATAGTAATGAATTGAAAAAGTCACATTGGTACTTGTCCAGTGTAAGTGTAACACCCACAACGTCGTGCATGAGAGGCATGAGAGGACAGCCCAGTGGTTAACCACTGGCTGTCAGACTCCTACTGACTAAAACCCACCCGTGTTCCTTCAGTTGCCTGTACGTTACCAGGGGCCACGGTATCCCTTTCGGATATAATATATACCTAGTAATGTTTTGTCGGTTTTTTGTTGTGCGTGTGTTTTGTTACAATGATGACAGATGTTGAGATGTCTGACCCTTTTTCGACCACTAGGAATAGAACAAAAGAAACAAAAACTAAAAAGGTTTTTTTGAAAGTTGATGAGATTTTTATAGCGGCTGAGCGCTGCAAGCAGAAATAGTCCTTACGGTGTATAGATATGAAATTCTTCACATTTATTTATTTATTTATTAACTATGGATGACTTACAGCTAAAAAAAAACAGAATAAAAAATTGTATGTGAGACTGACAGCCAATTAAAAGTCTTCACTTCTAAAAACAGATTGGCAAGAAAGAGTGTGAACAGCACAACACAGTTACCAAAAAATAAGAGAAAAATAAACAGTATAACATTCAAGCTTAAACCAATTCACATTTCATATTCAATACAAGAATAAAGACCTGAACATACGAAATCTTAATTAAAAAAGCCAAGGCTCAGGCACTTTCTGACTGAAACCACACCTGTTATGAAAGGATCAAAATCATGCTGTTTGTAGTTGCTACTTGCACGCACTATAAATTAATTTTGCCTGTAATTCGTAGAGGTAAATGGAACACGCAAAGGTGCGTTCCATCGCTTCGACCTTCCGGGAACGTTAAAATAAAATTTAGATAGAATATCAGAGTTATTAATTGAATTATTGAAAATTTTAAATAATGAAATACAGTCAGAGATTGATCGCCGATTAATTAGGGGTAATATATGATACTTCTTACAGAGGTTGAGGTAATCTTCAGACCGGTAGGGCACTAACTGATGATAACACAAATACTTAATGAACCTTTTCTGGATGTTCTCTATACGATCAATGTACTATTTCGCCAGTTATATTTAAGTCCCATGTAATAGGGGCGAGCCTATTACCACCGGGCACAAATCCAAACCCTGGGCTGCTACGAAGATATTCTAATGGAACCCAATAACCCTGCCCGACCTTGGAATCAAACCCAAAAACGAAGCATTTGCGCCTTAACTACTTTGCACAGAAACACGCACATATTGCCCGCCGCACATACCAACATTGATTTATCTAACGTCCTAAGCAAAATCATGGTTATGACTCTCATATATAATACAAAATATCTATTCAGAAACTGATAATTATAGAGTGTTTATGCGACCTAATGTTCATTGCTAATTTATACCAAGACTGTGTTAGAAGTTTATTGGCTACTGAAAATAAATAAGCCTGGGTGCTGACAGTAAGTTTGTGTTTCGACTCTTGCGCCGCCGGCCGTGTTGCTTGGAATCCTGTCTTGAGACAGATATAGGGATGAAACGGTTCTCGATGTGTGTTGAAGACCGTTTGTGTCTGAATTACAACACATTTTCTTTGCATTTGGCTAAAAAGGAGACTTTCGAATGAGAATATTTCAATGATCCTCTAAAAAACTTATTAACCTTCAAATGATGGACACTTTTTTAAATGAATAAGTCTCTTTTCAACTTTCTGACCTTTTGTCACGGTTAGGTCAAGTTGGAACTATAACCAACCATGCTAAAGCCGAATTGGTAGCAGTAACTAAGCTAGGGCGGGCGCACCGACGGTAGCGGTCGGCGAGCGCTACATGCAAGTTGGTCGCAGTTACATGTCAATTTCTCAAAATTACGCGCAACTATTATATTAGAGTGTCCAATAATTCGAATATTACTTTAAGTTAAAAATGGAACCTAAAAAGGGCACGGTCTTTTTTATTCTGCAATTGTCCCCAACTAGATTTTTTCTGAATTATTGATCAGATAAGTGACAAAAAAGTCGGTTCGTCAAACTTTTCGGGGAACGAAAACAATAATCAATCAACATTTTTTTTTTTTTTTCAAGAACAGTCCACGCGTCATGTTCGTGAACGGGCGCCGTCAGTTGTGACTGGTCATCTCTTATCTGCCATGGCTTATTTTTAATCTTATATTTTGAATTGTTTTGATTATTTTTTGTACATTGTTCTCACATATAGAAGCAACAAGAATAATGTACCCAGGATTTTGTAATTTTCTATATTTAAAAGAGTATCCTTGGAGTTTCTTGCCCGTTCTTCTCCATAAAGATCTATGTTTTGGAATGGGCAACTAGCTTTAACTTTCTAACTAACTGACGCGACTATTTGACAATTCAAAAGTGCCTGTAAATGGTTTAATTGAAATAAATGCTTTGAGTTTGAGTTGAGTTTGAGTGGCGTGGCCGTCAGACTGCCAAGTCATAGGTCTCGAGTTCGAACCCAAGGCACGCACCTCTGACTTTTCGGATTCATGTGCTTATTGATTATCACTTGCTTCAAAAACGGTGAAGGAAAACATCATGAGGAAACCGGCATGCCTGAGAGATATATCTCGACGGCATGTGAAGCCATGTCAAAGGCCCATGGGCGGCTTTAAAACTCTGACACCAGGTTAGTCACTAACCACACGAAAACAAGAAGAATAGTAGGTATATGATGCCGCAATATATGGGCTAAGGTGGTTTCAGGTTAAAATTATTGAGACTAGCGTTTATTAGGCTTTGGTGTCCTATTTTATGATATATGCAACGTCCGACGTCAGCGTCAACGTCCCGATCGACGACGTCGACGTGTGAATGAGACCACAACAGTATACATTTCTATAGTAAACATCGTGACGCGGCGTGACGTTGTAAGTGGCCGACGGCGTTTATAGGAGACCATAGCCTAAGGGATTTTATAGTTAAGGATAGATAGCGTTATTTCAGGCTGGATTAATTCGGGACAGCATTCTTTTAAGGTATCAGGAGTTGTTCAAAACGTAAACATAACTTATCCTTCTTAGACTTGTGATGAATTCTGAGCAAATGGTGTCAGATCGCTTTTTACTACGTCTCTCAGATTCAGTACCAGCTATCTTCTCCGGGACTCTCCGTCCTGGCTCCATAAGTACCCTTTAAAAAGGCCAAAGAGGCAAACAGTTTCTCTATACAGCGCCATAAACTAGGAATCGCCACTAAACAGAGTAAGTACATAGTTGGCTGGTCATATGACAGGACTGCACACTTAACCGTTCTTACTAAAAGTATAGAAAGTACTGCCGTGTGTAACAAATTATTGCCTTTAAACATGACGACACCTAAGGTTTTATATCTTAATGTAGAAGATAACTTGATGGTGGTTGCAGATTTGTCAGCAATTTTGATGGTGAATTGTTACGGCGTTTGACTGTTTTATCTTCTGTGTCTCTTCCTTGATTTACGGCGTTTGTCCACCGCAGCCGTCACCGGAACGTCACCTAGAAACGAGATTATTCAAAAAGAACGTGAGGTCCTGGTGACAGTGATCGTTTGGTCACCGCGACCGAACTCAGTGGTTCAGTGGGTTATGGTAGACAAAACAAAAGCAGGGCAAACGGCGCCTGTGCGATTGCATTGTGTGGACAACCGGAACCTCACCTAGAAACGAGATTATTCAAAAAGAACGTGAGGTCCTGGTGACAGTGATCGTTTGGTCACCGCGACCGAACTCAGTGGTTCAGTGGGTTATGGTAGACAAAACAAAAGCAGGGCAAACGGCGCCTGTGCGATTGCATTGTGTGGACAAGATCAAACGTGTTTTGTATGCCATCACATCATCCCGTCACAATCTCGGACCGAGTTCTAGCGGCTGCCAGGATGACGGCGCTCGACGCTCGGGTGACGGACACGCGATGATTACGCGACCATAGTACATGTACTCGTATGTATCGCTACTTCAGCGCCGTCATCTCGTTCTCGGTGACGTCCCAGTCACAGTGGTGGTGGACAAACTCCCTTAGCACCTTATTCCACATGGTATTGAGGTCAGCTTTCCTGGTCTGCGTTGATGCATCATCATCATCAAATTAGGTCTTAATTAGTCTTAAGACCTAATTTGATAAGACATGAATTAGTTTTAAAAAGCTTCTGTTTGCAGTTCTTCCTCCATTTTCCATAATCTCCATACTTAGCAAATTAATTATTGATAGACAGAACAAAGGGTAACCCCCCTGAAATTAATATGGATATGTTCTGATTATGTTTCGCTCCAACCAGAAGATGACGGTCCTATAAATAATATGGCAAGTCTTTGGCAACAAATAAAAATAATTTTAATTAACTACATTAACATCTGTTGGAGAGAAGCCAAGAGCAATTGAATTAACTGGGCGGGCCTTTTAAATCATTCCGTGTTGATTTGGTAATAATTAAGGGAAACTAAATGGGAACACCAAAGAAGAATTAAATAGATTTTTAATAAGAAAATGCTATTATAATCTAAGCAATTTTTTTATTTATTTTTTTACAATTTACAACCGACAAAAAAAACCATAATAATTATTAGATTTAGTTCAGAAGACAGTAAGCTAAGTTTTTTCAAAGCTTCCTCTCTCCCACTATTTTTCTGTGCCCGACAGAGTCCGTAATGATCACATATAACTTTAACTTACTTTAGGTAGTAAGTTACGTTGTAAGTAAGTAAGTACACATTGTGGAATGCAAATAAAGTATTGAGTGTTGAGAGAGTATTGAGAGAAGAAAGAGTGAGGGCTGACGGGAGAATGGATGAGGAAAACGTGTTGCTCTGACCCCAAGTAACCAGGAAGATGATAAGAGGAACCTAAACAGTCTAGCACAATCGCTCCTTCGACAAACATGGCCTAGACTCTAGGCCAGGGTTCCCAACCTTAAAAGGTTTTAAGTGAATTTAAAATGAAATGAGGGGGGTTCGTTTGGTCACCGCGACCTTTTAAAATCACTACGCCCCCAAGTTACTTTGTCGACTTAATCAGAAAAGCATACGAATGTAAAGCGAGCAAAAGTGAGGTCGAAAATGTTTACACCTCCTTGGATAGGTTCGATTTTCTTTTGATCGTTCAAACAGAAATACGTAGAAGTTACTTTGTCTAGTTTTGCAGAAAAACTTAAGAATTATGAGAATGCAAAACGTAAGAGCAAGCAAAGCGAGCGTTGTACAATTTCGGATTCGTTACATTTTTGTGACCTTATTTTGTCGACTTATGCAGAAAAGCTGAACCTCATTTTATAAGCCTCTATCTCTTTCTCTCTCTCTCTCTCTCTCTGTGTCTTTCTCTCGACTCGCTCTGTCTACACTGCAAGTATCAAACTTGCTTGCAACGTAATGCACCTTGCGGTAATACTAAGGAGTCTGCCTAGCTGCGAGCAACTTGGAAGTAGCGTGCGAGCAACTTGGAAGTAGCGTGCGAGCAACTTGGAAGTAGCGGTTGGTCACAGTTATAACCTAACATAACCCACACACACACTGCTCTCGACGCTTGACGTGTCCACACGTCGGGTTTTTTTTTGGGTGGGAAATCATCAAATGACTCCTCCCGCTCTGGGCGAGCGAGATGGAGTGTCAGACTTTTACTGACTAAAACCCACCCGTGTTCCTTCCGTTGCCTGTGTGCCGGGGCCGCGATATCCCCTTCAGACAAACTCGCAACCCTGGCAGGCATTGGCCCTTACGGACCCCGTCAGTTGGTGCTGACATCTCTATGAGGCGCGCGTGGAACACAACGCGCCGTCGACCCGGGCCTGGTCCCAATCGTACGGCGAGCTACCCATTGCCCACCGTCCGCAAGCCCGCGCCTACGGTGGCCGGAAGTTGGCTCGCGACTCCCGACGTCCGGGGCGTCTCCTGCAGCGACTAGGGGTGCGAGGGCGCGCATCTTGCATTTCCCTCGCGCGCTCCGCCTCCTCCTTCGCGAGCATTACTGCTTCGCATGCACTCTCGCTCCGGACCATGGCCTGAACCAGGACCGGACGCGAGAGATCACCGCCGCCGATCGCCTCCGTGAGGACACGGCGGTGCTCCACCCAAGCAGGGCAGACCTCCACCGTATGCTCCACCGTGTCCTCCGGGCGATCCACACAGTGGTGACACCCGGGCGTTTCCTCCCGCCTTAGGAACCTCCCGAAACAGCCGTGTTCGGTGAGGACCTGCGTCAGGCGGAAGGTGAGGACGCCGTGGCGCCTCTCTAGCCACTCCTCAAAGAGGGGACTTATCGCCGCAATTGTGGCGTGCCCAGTCAATAGCCATCCTGAGGATGCCTCGTTGAGAGGTAAAACACGTGTCGATTTCTTACAGGGTTCTTTATGACTCCTTGAGAACGGTTAAGCGGGTTAGGTTACTAAATATACGTCGTCTATTGTATTTTATAATGGATTTTCGCAAAGTCACGCCTGAATCAATTAACTAGCATAACCCATTTTCGCAGTTCACAATTTTTCAACACTTTATAATCGAACGGAAATAATACTATGGATGTCTGCGTTGAATCCGTCTTTTCATTGCGTTATATACAAACAAATGCAGCTGTACTATAAAGCGCTGTGTTGCAGCTGGGTTTGGACGGACTATTACTGCTTTAAGCTATTCGCAAGATAATGCAGCACAGATTAGGGCTGTCTGTGTTGCATCCGCCTTTGTATTTACGCCGACCGAACCTATCCGCATCCAGAGGTTTCTTAAGGCCTTCACCAGGTCACCGATATACCTTTTTTTTTTTTTGAGTTTGCGAAATTATCAAATAACTTCTCCCGCTCAGACTTTTACTGACTAAAACCCACCCGTGTTCCTTCCGATTCACCGATCTACCTTACCTACACATGCTGCGACTTCTGTATGTATGTGGTCGTTATTATTATCTACATTTGACGAAATAAACTTATAATGTTATCCGGTGATGTCTTGGTATGGTAATGCTATCGTAAGAAGGCCATATTCCCGAATGGATTCGTTATTATAGCAAGCCTACGTTGTCCCACTGCTGGGCAAAGGCCACCCCCAAATTCTTCCAGGTATCCATTTCCTGAACCACCTCGAAGATGTCCTTGCTTGATAGCCAATAATATCTGAAATCGTAACTAATATTATAAATGCGTAAGTGAGTTTGTTTATTACGCTTTCACGCTAAAACCGCTGAACGGATTTGGATGAAATTTGGCACATGGGTAGACCATGACCTGGGTTAGGGCATAGGATACTTTTTATCCCGATATTCCCACGGGATCGGGACTTATGCAGCGAAACCGCGGGGCGCAGCTAGTAATCTATAATCTTAAATTCCTTTCAAAGATTTCCTGTCTGCAGATATTTAATTTTCGAGCGTAGACAAATATTTTTATGTTTCCCTTTCATAGATTTGTGACCGAAGTTTTTATGAGTCGGATGTAAAAATTTTACAAATAGACATTCGACTATTGTGACGAACTTCCTAGTTGCCTTTTATGTAAACAAAGTGTCTGTGTATTCTAGAAAATCTTGATTTACTATTATATATTAAATCAAAACCTTTTCGACCTCGTCAACCAATTTTATGCCCCATAATATTCGTACGCAATAAAACTTCCACTACGCTGTTATAACCTTTAAACAATAAGCACTAAAGGTCATTATGCCATGTTAATGTATTGTGTGACAGACAAACTGTGTTACTAGGGCCCGTATTAATAAACGTCCCTCAACAACGTACTTAAGTGCGCTATCATTTGATACGCCATTATTACGATATCAGCATCTCAAGATCATTGCTAATTAATAAACACATGAGTACAGTATCTCAGTTACCAAGATCAGCTCCTCAATGCGCTGTACTTGATGCCGATCTCGTGAACGATTACACATACATTGACCGAAGTTTAGAATAACATTCATCACGTTTCGTTATTGTTATGTCGTAAGATTTATTGAAACACTTGTATTTTGTTAATAAAAATATGAATAGCGCTGTATCACGTTATAAAATTGTTGTATTCCCAAGAAAACCTTAAATTGTTAAAAATGTTGTATAATTATTTCTAAATATGACAGAAATGCTTACTACTCAACTTAGCAGGTACAAATAACATAACGCAATAAAGCGTCTGGAGGGTCAAGGACGAGTCTCAAAAAAAGGATGAAATAATATAAATTTATTAGATTACTTTTTCATATGAATACTCGTATATTGGGTTTGTTTCTAATAATATTAGATTAATTGGTTTATAAGGTACCTACTTTTAAAATTTATTTATTTATTAAACTTTATGCAACTAAATAAGTGGCGGACAACATATGCGGATTTAATGTCTTTATGTGTTACATCCTTACATCTATATAAATAGTAATAAAATAAATGATACTTAAATAAATGTACTTACAATATTTACATTGGTAGGTAGTACCTGAAATGATGCTGTAGCATAAAACTTAAAGATAATATGACGACTATTTCTGGGGAAATTAAAAGACCTCTGTTACTGTATACAACACGGACTCTTGATAAAATATGATTGTTTGAAAAAAAAAATACACTTTTAACTCAAAAGGATTTGAGGTCGCCCTTATGTATATTTTTGCTAAACGATATCGCAATGGCCATAAAATATCGTCATAGTACCTACTCTATTTGATCGTAATAATTAATTTTACTCAAAATATTTTCAAAATCCACGTTTCGCGCTACTAATCACGACCTCAAGTCGCGTACTGCCTACACTCAGGTTTTAGCATGTTGAGTACACTCACCTATTGTATACTTAAGTGTCGAGTTTCGTTTATTAATCAGTCCATCACTCGGCTGATAACGTAAACGTAAGCCGTAACTTGAGTACATCAATTCTTATGTTTATTAATACGGTCGAGACCTTAAGATTGGTATCAAGTGCGAGCTCTTGGGCTGAGTAACGTTTATTAATACGGGCCTAGGTGTCCACTGCTCTCAATCAGCCGTTGGGATTACAATGTCTTTATTTATAAACGCTGGTAACACTGGTTGGCACTGCAGTGACAGAAATGCATAAAATAAAATTAGGTTAACGGTTTTTTAGGGTGACAATACTGAAATGCATCAAGGATATGACGCACTATGAAATAGTTTGTAGGCTCAGAGGAACCATATCCCAAATAGGATAATTTTCAAAGATGGTGAATTCGATGATAGATGTGAACCATCTAATATTCTTAAAAATTCAAAAATAGTAACTTGACAAAATAAACGTAAATGGAAAACTGACTTATTTCATTTCAAGCAACGTGCTATATCGAAATCATTGTATAGATAGCAGGGCTCGGATAACAGTATATTTTTAACCGACTTCCCAAAAAGGAGGAGGTTATATGTTCGACGCGTTTTTTTTAAAAAATTTTTATGTATGTCCGTCGATTTCTCCGTCAATTGTGGACCGATATGGAAAATTCTTTTTTTGTTTGAAAGGGTATGCTCCCGGATTGGTCCCATATAAATTTTATTAACATTGCTAGGATAGTTTTTGAGGAAGCTTCAATAATACGTATTTTTCCCACCTAATATATGTGGATGATAATATGATGATAACTTCCTGTGACTGTTATTTACATAGCAGGTACTGGTATTCCAATTTGTTTGGACCCGTACTACAACTAAAAAGTAAAAAATAAAAACTTTTTACAAAAAAGAAACAACCGACTTTCGAAAAAAAAAACACTACAAAGTGAAAAATAACTTTAATTTCGGGGAAGTCGGTTGTTTTTTTTTGGTAAAAGTTAGTATTCGAAACGTTTTCGTCTTAAAAACCTAAGGAACGATTTATTTCGGCTACGTTCGAACGGAACGTTATAAAACGTTTTTGGAGAAGAACAAAATTTAAATCGTTCTCGGTTAATAAAACGTTTTTAACCATTTTTGGGTTGATGGATAGGAAACTTGTAACACAATCCTAATCAATACGTAAGCGGCAAGCGCATTGGAATCAATGATGTAATAAATGAAGATAAGGTACAATTTAACTAAACAAGTTCATGCTTGTCGCGGCACGCATCGTGCGCGGATGCGTCCTGCGGAATAAATAAGTTTTTTGAAAATGTTCTCATTTCGTTTTCGTTCCGAACAAAATGTTGTACTAAAAAGAACGAGAACCGTTAGAAACGTTTTAAAAACGTTATTTTAAATAACGTTTCGGAGCCCTGATAGATCCACGAAGACACTCCGCCCAGTATTAAAGTACAGCGTACAGTGCAGTAATCACGGAGTGGGGTGCGTGTTCGTGGATGGCACTTTCTGTAGTTACACGATTAAATTAATTTCATCTATTTTATTTACACGCATGTTTAAGTATCAGCTCTAAAACCAATAAATTAAAACACATTTCAAAAACTAACCATATCGCCTTGACTACAAACAATAATTCAGGTTGTCGGAAAATTTTCTTTTTTAGGGTTCCGTAGCTAAATGGCAAAAAACGGAACCCTTATCGATTCGTCATGTATCAGGTCTGTCCGTATGTCACAGCCACTTTTTTCCGAAACTATAAGAACTATACCGTGTAAACTTGGTAAGTAGATGTATTCTGTGAATCGCATTAAGATTTTCACACAAAAATAGAAAAAAAAACAATAAATTTTGGGGGTTTCCCCTTATTTAGAACTGAAACTCAAATCTTTTTTTTATCAAACCCATACGTGTGGGGTATCTATGGATAGGTCTTCAAAAAACTATATTGAGGTTTCTAATATAATTTTTTTCTGAACTGAATAGTTTGCGCGAGAGACACTTCCAAAGTGGTAAAATGTGTGTCCCTGTAACTTCTAAAATACGAGAATGATAAAACTAAAAAAAATATATAATGTACATTACCATGTAAACTTCCACCGAAAATTGGTTTGAACGAGATCTAGTAAGTAGTTTTTTTTTAATACGTCATAAATACACCGTAAACCGCAATTTACCTTTCATTCAATCAACTCAAATATAAAAATAAAATAAAACTTTTATATTATGTTACTTGCTGCTACGGAACCCTTCATGGGCGAGTCCGACTCGCACTTGGCAGCTTTTTTTTTCTACTATAGCCAGGCAGAAAGCACTGTGCATCAGATAAACATCTTTTAGACACACTGGTTCCGTGCGCGTGCGGCCCTGATGCGGAACCATTGAGGTCCAAATCTTAGGTTTCATCGTTCACGCGCCACAGACGAGCAATAATTCCAATAAAAAAAAAAATGGATTACGGTAAACATTTCTAGTTATTAATTGGCAGCCGTTCTATTTACACTAGAATGTTAATTAAGTGGTCGTTAAGTCTTTCAGTAAGTAGAGAAGTAAATAAATAAATAAATAATTTGCTACATTAAACCAGCTGATAGCTATAACCATAACTATAACTATACCCATTAGATAGCTATTAATTATCTAATTACGCAACACATTTTCGTAAACGATTACGACTAATCAACAATACTCATTGCGTTATTTACGTTGTTGAGCAGAACGTTTTTTCGTACATAAGAAGCAATGGATTAGTAATCTGTTTCAAAACAATTCAGAATCTGATTGATCGTGGGTTACGCAATTAGGGTACTGTTATGATCCTGCTACTGTTGTCTTGGATTCGAAGTGGGGGGAATTCAAAATAGGTTATGGATAATTTTGAAAAGTACATAATTATGAATTGAAAAAGTCACATTGGTACTTGCCGGATTTGAACCCTTGCCTTCATTTGATATATCACACGGTACAATTATCGACGAAATTCTTTTTAATTTTCTAATTTGCCCCCGAAAACTGACCCCCATATTGAAAATTCATTTATTTACGTTACACGTCCGTGTTTGGGTCTCAGAAATTCATACCTATGTGTACCAAATTTGAACTAAATTAGTCCAGTAGATTCGGAGCAAATTGACTGTGACAGACGGACAGATAGCCAGCCAGACAAACGAGTGGTACTTTATGGGTTCCGTTTTTTCCTTTTGAAGTAACCCTAAAAATAAAAATCTGATTTAAAAAGGCAAGTTTATTATAAAGAAACCTAATCATCTAAGTTGTGCGTAGCAAAACTTTGCCATTTAATATTCTAAACCTTCAATCAACTACACAATATGTGTGTAAGATTTTTAGTACAAATCTTGCAAACAAATTTTAGCCAACTTCCTCTCATCCTAACAAGTTGAAACTTTGAATACGTATTCCGTTTCGATGACAATACATTTATTACAGAATTTAACAGATTTTCAACTGCAGTATTCTCACAACTATTGTCACCACAACTTAAAGAACTCGCAACATCTAGTGGTATAACAATTTATGTTCAAACTAGTCATTGCTCGTAAAACTGAGTTAGATATTAATTTAGAACTGTCCGCCGATGGTCGTAAATTATGGAATTAGTCGCGCGGAACTGACTGCGCATGTCAATAAATCTTATGACTTTTCACTTGATCCTTTGGTTAACGAAGTACCTATGCTCACATATCAGAACATCACGCCTGTTTTCCCCGAAGGGTTAGGCAGAGGTGCACCTAGTATACCCACATTTCGCCAGTTATGTTTAAGTCCCATGTAATAGGGGGCGAGCCTATTGCCATCAACCGGGCACAAATCCAGACTACTGGCTGCTACTGAGAAATTACAGATGTAAGAACCCAGTAACACTGCTCGACCCCGTAATCGAACCCAGGACCTCATGCTCGGCCGTAGCAATTTTTATGAATTAGTCAAGAAAGAAAGAAAAATATTTTATTTGGAACACGCACAGGAAATACAAACAAATTATTTTTTTTTTTTGCTAATCTATATTGTCCCACTGCTGGGCAGAGGTCTCCCCCATATTTTTCCAGACTTCCTTGTGTTGTGCCTTCTCCGGCCAATTGGTCAGGAGTCCAAATCGTCACGCCAGCGCTTTTGAGTCCTGCCCCGGTGGCGACGTCCGTCATCAGGCACCCACTGTGTAAAGATCATGGCCCATCCGTTTTGATGCATCCTATAGCTGTGACCCAGTTCCATTTCAGCCTCGCAGACTTTTCTCCAACATCGGCGACACCTGTCTTGGAGCGTATTATTTTGTTGTGAATTTTGTCGGTGAGTTTGATTTTTAAAATGCTACGCTCCATTGCTCTTTGGCAATCCTTGAGTTTGGACTTCTGAATATAAAATACAATAAAAAAGGAGCATTTATAACTAACAGAATTAACATATTTTTGGAAAGACCTGCGCCAGGCCAAAAAGGATAGGGATCCTCAACATAATGCTGCGATATTAAAAAAATAGATAATGCAGCGCTGGTATTCTGATAGGGCCCACGATGCGTGCTGCCACGGACATACCTACGGACATCTGAATTCGCCTATTCTTTCATTATGAATTTAACTTACTTAGTTCCTTGAAATGGACCATTAAAATGTTATTTCAATATTCAGATACAAAAAGTTCTCTCAGCAAATGGGAAAGTTTGAACAAAACAAATGTTTATTGATTGTAAACAAAACATTGCAATGTTATTTGGAATCCTCCAGCAATAAGCCGTAACGTTAATGTGAGTTATAATAGCCGGCTTTTCGGAGAAATATCGGGAGTCCGCTCAGTGTTGCCAGTATAGAAAATAATATTTTGCACGATTGATAAAAAGTGTGAGGATAAAACAATTTGTATGTTTTTCTAATGACCATTTTATTGGTGAAAATTTTCTCGTAAGTAACTGAATAAAAATAGAGGAGACGGTATTAATAAATAAAACACGTTATTTTTGATGGCTATGTAAAACTAAATAACCATTTAGACAAGTTAAATCTAACAAATTAAATATAAAGCGATTCATATCGACTCGAGGACATAATTGCACGACAGTTTCCATGAATTTTCCTCTATTCCAAATTAAAAACCTTTCTAGAAACCAGATGGCGTTCCGAAAAATCAACAGCGCTTCTGCAAAACCTATTCCTGGCAACACTAGTAGCTGGCAATAAAAGTAAGTGGATGCAGCGTTTATAGCCCATTTTATGGGACTTCGTATAAGTTGGCGATACCCAACGTTACCATGATTAAACTATGCCGTCTATAATCTTACTAAATTAAATTTCAACTGAATCTGGTGATCCTCTTTAGTGAACTAGTTATTTATACACGTATTGTATTAATTTAAAGTGGTTTATACTCCGTTTATACTCCATTTATATCCCCTTTTACGAGGCACAGTGTTGTGATTGGCACTAGCATGGTTAACGATGTTGGATGAGAAGTTTCATCATTGAAAAAGTTGATTTTAGTTTAATTAAAATTAAGTTGTGTTGTTTTGATGGTCAAGGATAATGATAGAGTGGGACAATATTGCGTGTCGACGATGGCAGGTTAAACTTAGTTCAGATGACACGCACGCGGTTGATAATTATTGTGGAGACAACTCCCTAATTGCGTTGCAAATTCGCAATAGCAAAGTCCCAGTCGACGTCGTATTTAGCACGAATGGGGCCTATGTTACCATTGTTGATGCTTACCACCTGTTATCATAAAAATACCCAGCAACATGCACCTCAACGTGGATTTTTTATTTTATTTTCTTCTAAAAAGCGTTGCCCCACACTAAGAATTTCTTCCTGTATCGTGGGTGCGTTTATAAACATAGAAACTCACATACACTAACACCCAGACCCGGAACAACTACTTGCAGATCATACAAATATTTGTTCCGGGCGGGGATCGAACCCGCGACACGTTGCGCAGCAGTCGATCACTCAGCCACTGCGCCAACCGTGTCGTATTTTAATAGGTGAGGTACTTGTTCTTCTTTTCGTGTGGTTAGTGACTAACCTGGTGTCAGAGTTTTAAACGCGCCCATGGGCCTCTGCCGGTTTTTGCTGGGGTTGCGGGTTTGTCTGATAGGTTAGGTACTAAGTTGACGTTTATATCGTTCTCCTGGCAGCTAAGTTCAAATCTGATGAAGGAAAGAAAATACTTTTATTTACGGAAAACAGGACGCAAATACTAAAAAGAACAAGGTGGGAAAATATGCGTCACATCCACTCAAAATTGCCATCGATCAGCATAATGCTGCGACAGTATGCGAGACAGACCCCCAGCCCCAAGCGACAACCGGCTCGGCCGGATGACAAATAAAAAGCACCCTGAGCTACTAATTTTATTTGAAAAGGAGACGGATACGCTTTCATACAATCTTGGGCCTGGATGTAAAGATATGAAATTGGTGTCAATTAATAGCTACTATATTATCAAACCATCACTGAAAATTTTGCGGATTTTAGCAATCTGAGAGCCGAGTTAAAAGAGATTTTGTTAAAGTGAGGTTACGTAACAAAACAGCAGATTTTTGAAGTGCGATGTATAACTTCATTGTGCGATAGGTAGTTGTTTTTTTTAAAGATAAGGATGCTGTTACAATTATAGAAGGTGTATACAGTGCCGCTGTAAAACACCAAATTCCGAAAACATTACATTCTCTTGTGCCTAAACGGACCCTGGCACTTAATCCGATAGGGATAGATTGCCACTAGCGGCACTTTGACTTGCCTTAATTATATTTGTAGAGTGGATGGAAATTAGGAAACACAAATACCTATTAAAAATCATGGGTAAGGAGATGATAATTAAAAATAAAAATCGTTTTTAATTAGTATATTTTATTCATCTTCAATTATAATTAGAATGTCATCTAGAAATTGTGCAGGTGGTACAATATTATCTTGGTACCTAGCCCAACTAAGGTACCATATTATTGATATTACATGGGCGCAGCAGCCTACAGTCCGTTTGCCTACGATGCAGTTACAATAATATTTTATTATTGCTTCCCTACCTCTGCGAGAGCTGTCGACTAAAATGTAACCAAAATACGTTTTTCGACTTATATGTCTCGAATGAATGCGGCCCCTAAGTAGCCATGAGGTATTTGTAGCTGACAGCTCTCGAAGTAGGCTGCTGCTGACCTCCCTGCACACTTCTATCACATAGCCATCATTGCCCCTTACATGTTCACCAAAATAGGAACGTGCCTGCTTTATTTGATATGTGCCTAGTGATATTAGTATTAGCTCAGTATCGGTAAGCTGGGGAAAATCATATAGGTTATCATTTTGTACAGTTATTGTTTGAAAATCAGCCCTACGCCTATTATAATGGTTTCTTACAATAAATTCTGCTAATTCATTTTCTGTATTCATATTCATATTTATTTGTACTAATATTTCCCCAGCATCTACACGATCAATAATATGAGGGTGAAAATTGTTTAAAAGAGCAGCAGCCACCTCAAAATCTTTCATGAAACTTTTACTAGCTACGTTAAGATAATTTTGCCGTAATAATTTAAAATCTCTTTTGAATCTGCCGTTTACAACCTCCACTACCCAACGACATATGGTGACTGCTCTCGATTTATTTGCTTCACTAGTGGAAAGCTGTGTCTCACCCTCTTCTAATGATGCAGGCACATATGTCCTATATCCACATTGGTGCAACAAGGGCAATGAATCACGAAAGCCCCTATCCAGTATAAAAGCATCACCTTGAAGGAAGTATTCCCGTAATGGTCTTTCATTTGAAAATTCCTTTTTCATTATATCAGCGTCTGAAGTGGTGGCTGGATAGGGGCCCAGCACATCAATTATATGCCCATCGGTACATACCATTAAAAACGGTTTCATAAGATTGCGATATTTGTGCATGCTATATGTTCTTTTTTTATATAAATAATTCGAACTCTTTTCAATGTAACAATATGTTCCATCAAATATTACAATGCTATCTACTCCCTCAAAGTTACCAAACAATGTGTTAGGTATTAACAGATTTCTTTGCACTATGTTTTGCCTATTTATATGATTTAAACCTAGGTGTCTAGGTACAAAATACTCATACAGCAGATCTCTCACTTGGTGTAACCACTTTTCTAGAGTTCGCCTAGACACTTTTAATAAAGTTGACAACCTCTCATCAGAATCCCCAGTTCTAAGCTTAATTAAATATGCTGCTAAAGCTAGGGACCCCCTAGGAATTTCTAATAACTGAGGAATCTCATTAAACATTTGATGGAACTGCGTTTTGTTTAACCCTATCCACGTATGCACAACATGGTCTTCCATATCATCTATACTCTCAAAATGAAGTAATCCTGATTCTACAACTTCTTTTAAGGACATCATGTCCTGGATATGTTTTGCTGTAAAAGTCTGTACATAATTATTTCTCAAACTGGTAAGAAAATCCCATGCTTCTATAACTAAATGTCTATCACATAGACGATTATTCTCAGGTACATAATATTTATACCGACTGAGCAACATCTTTCTAGTAGAAAGTGGAACTCTGTACCTCTCTGTTCTCAGGCATCCTTCAATAAAGCACCTACTTTCTGTTTCAACAGCCCTCATGTAATCTGGTAATACAATAGTAGGTTCAGGCTGAATACTTCTAACTTCTTCAACTGGAGGTTCAGCAGGAAGAACTTGTACCTGTGGCTGTATTTCTTCAATTGGGCTTGCTTGGGAAGAAGTTGATGGGCCAGAGACCATATGGACAGCAGCTCTGTCTGCAGCAACCCAACAAGTATGGCATATGCGACTAGGTACTTCTATCTGCAACAAACAATACATAATCATTGAAGTATTAAAAAACTCAATTTGACTTACAACAAAAGCACATAAAACAAATGTAAACTGATTCAACTTACAGCTCTAGGTATAATCCACTCTTGAATAACATTATAAATTCTCAATTCGCGAGGTGAGGTGGTGTGAAGTAAATGGCTGACTCTAGATGCAAGTGAACGTCCACATCGGAGACAAACACTACGGTGGCTAAGATGTCTAGGTTCACCATGAGGTGGTCTTTGAGCCAAGTCCCAGCAAGCTTGGCAAACATGGTCACTGCTGTTTACCTGAAAAATGGAAAAAGTTTTTAATATCAGTTAACATGATTACTTTTTTTTAAACCAACCGACTCTGTCCGATAGTTATTTAATTCAAATTCAAATCATTTATTTGGTTGAATATGGGTACATGAGGTGTTACATAGAACAGAAGATCTTTAAACCATATCCTACCTGAATAGGTGTGCAAATATCTATTACAATAAAAAAATATATATCTTAGTTCAATGTAATGTAAATCTTCATATGATTTTTAAATGTTTACCTATTCATACTTTATTATTTTGTAAATGTAATCGTGAAGGAAAACATCGTGAAGATTGCAAGCCAGCGTGGTAGACCCTGGTGAGCTAATAAACAGGAGGTGAGTAAGTACTTACAGATTGTGGTGCACGCCATTGACGAATCACTGCTAATATCATTTCGTCATATAAAGCTCGATGACCCAGTGTATTACAGCGACTAGTCGCTATGCCACAATTTACACAACGATCCATTGTGATAATATCCAATCGGTAGGCAGGTCGTAGAATCCAAAAAAACAAGTCCAAGTCCAACGTAAAAGCGAGGCTCTCCGTGTCCGGTATGGCAGCAAGGGTCGTACAAGAAGCAAGATCAGAAGTCCGTAGAAAGAAAGCAGGGGTCAAAGAAAATATCAATAGAACTATGGGAGGAAACACACTCAAAACGCACACGCACTAACACTAAACGATACGAAACGAGTGACTGACTGACATGTCACCATAGACTAAAAATACAATAATCGATTAGCAAACTTGTATTGATTTTAACATTTATCTTTATAGATATTTAATTTGTTTAAACGGTTTAATACGTTAATTCTAATAATTAATGTATTTGAATTAATCATCTGGTAAAAGCATCTTTTAAATAGTATGAACTCTGTCACGATAGTCGATTATAATTTAATCGATATTCCATTTTGTTCGTAGCCATAACTTAATTTTTGGATTTCTCAATTTCCAGATTGTAAAATGGGCTGATATTTCACATTTTGTAATAGAAAAATATAACCTTTTTTTTTAACCATACGTATACTTATTACAATCAGGCCCAGAAATCCCCGTCTCCTTTTGAAATCGAAATAAAAGCAGATCAAACAATCAACTCAGCCTATTCAAACTCAAACTTAAAGCATTTATTTCAAATAAACCAATTACAGGCACTTTTGAATTGTCAAGGGGGTCGGTCAGTCAGAAATATGAAGCTAGTTGCCCATTCCAACGGAATCAGAATATTGTTACAAAATATTGGTTACATCATTCATGTTGTAATTATACATGTGAGAACAATGTAGAGAGACGTGCACGTTTAAAGCGTCCGTAATAAAGCAAAAACAATTCAATAATTTAAATAAATTCAAAATAAGCCTTGGCAGCTAAGAGATGACCAGTCCCCACTGACGGCGCCCGTTCACGAACATGACGCATGGATCAGCACCATTTAGCTCAACCATTTTCCTAGCACAGTCCACTGCTGGTCCTAGGCCCTTGGCTGCGCCACAACACGCTGTCCTCGACCTTCCGCATCCAGTCTGTCCCAGCCACACATAAAATAGAAGATCCAGCGAATTACTTCAGAATTTTGGTTCCCTGACAAAAAAATACCGAAGTTGGTTCGTAAAATTGCAACGATTTCCATTTATCACACAAACCTTAAAAATAACAATACACATAATAAACTCAGTTCAGGATGTTTTTAAAATCTGAGATAATACACACTCGCCGATCGTTAAATGCCTTCAAAATTATAATTTAGGTCATTTTAGCTCGTAAAACTTATATTTCTTAAATGACATTCAATGTATAACGTTTCTGAGAATGTTACATTGATAGCTTTTCGGCTTTCGGCCTCCGTTTTGTATTTAAATTAGTTTTTATTTAATGTTGTATTTATTTTAAACTGCTTCGTTAAGGGAATCAATTGGGTTATTTGTTCGTACTGATAAGGTTCTTGGTTTCAGCCGTTTCATATAAATTAATGGTAGGTAGGCACTAAAACCTTATTTGAGTCATATTTGCAACTATATCTTGTTTCTCCTCCTCATCTTTTTGAGTCAGATGCAACTATATCTTGTATCTCCTGATCTTTTTGAGTCATATTTGCAACTATAAGTATCTTGTTTCTCCTCCTCATCTTTTTGAGTCATATTTGCAACTATATCTTGTTTCTCCTCCTCATCTTTTTGAGTCATATTTGCAACTATAAGTATCTTGTTTCTCCTCCTCATCTTTTTGAGTCATATTTGCAACTATAACTACGTATAGTTTCTCCTCCTCATCTTTTTGAGTCATATTTGCAACTATAACTACGTATAGTTTCTCCTCCTCATCTTTTAGAGTCATATTTGCAACTATAACTTGTTTCTCCTCCTCATCTGTTTGTGTCTTTGGGCAGCTGCAACCTCCTACAAGAAAACATAACATAACATTACTCCTATATCCCCGGAGGGTTAGGTAGAGGTGTACCTATAGTACACCCACATTTCGCCAGTTATGTTTAAGTCCCATGTAATAGGGGGCGAGCCTATTGCCATCAACCGGGCACAAATCTAGACTCCTGGCTGAGAAATTCCTGATAGAAAAACCCAATGACGCTTTGCCTGATCTGGGAATCGAACCCAGGACCTCATGCTCAGCAGTAGCTTTGGTGACCACTGGACCAGCGAGGCAGTATTTACAAGAAAGTGCGGTCAAAGTGTGATCCATCTACCACGTGAGATTATGTAAATTTTATTTTTTACGATCGGATGCATTGCACACCTTCCGCTATTCTCTTATCTGCATTACAGCCCATCTTCTGCAAGCGTAGCAGGACCGACGCGTTGGGAAACGAGAGATTGTAGAAATATGTCTACGGCCCGATCGATGTCAAAAATAAAGAAAACTTTAATGTCACTTGTATGGAATGAGATATGTTTATTCTTCATAGAGTAGAGATATATAGGGTAAAATTGAATTCATGGGTATCCTCTTAAGGGTCGTTGTACTCATTATTATGAATAACTTTCACTATGGGAGCAACCCTGAAATCGCGAGAAAACTATCAGCTGTTCCCTACATTTATGTTCTCATAACTCGGCAAAATGTAGGAAACTGCTGATTGTTTTTTCGTGATAACAGGGTTCGATGCCTATGAATTCAATTTCACCCTGTAGAAGTGGTCGTCTCTAGTCCTAGCTTCATAAGTCACCTTTTGGAACGCTAGGATATAGCGAGCAGTCAACTTGGTCTAAGTAAATTATACATACATTTTATCTAACGTTCTTTCAACTCTCCCAGACAACCACAAGTTATGTAAAACAACATCTCCGTTACATAATTACGAGAAACCTCATTTTGTAGGAGAACAAGATCACACAAATTATAAACATTCGGTTATAACTCTCAGTATGTTTACAGTCCCACTCAAACATTAGCCTCGTTTAATGTAAATCGACGATCTACCGCCACTAATATTATTAAACATATGCTGTTATATTTGAAACATCGTCTAACGTAGGACAGTCGGAGAAAACGGTGGAAACACATCGGGGCGATACTGCTTGTTATTGTAAAATTATTATGAACATTGTAAAACAATGGAATCCGTGAACTACTCCGGTTTAAGTTTAGCGTTACGTGGATGTTATTGTGGCGGGCTACTCTTTAATTTATGTGGTGATCGCGGATACAGACCTATGTTTAATATTTCAGCTGTATGGCTTGTAATATTTTCTGCAGTACTTTCTGTTCTTGTAATGACATTGAATATATAATATAAAATAGTCGCAGCTGACAATTTCCTTTTTCATCATCTAATGATTAAGACTTCATTTTGACAGTTCAACAACATTCAATGCGTTATTTACGTTGTTGAGCAGTATTTTTTTTCGAACTTACCTATGAAGCAATGACGGGGCTTTCACTGGCAGATAGCTGATGTTAAGGAGTAACTGATAGGACTTATAAAGAGTAATTTAACCCACGAGGGCGAGGCAGCAGCTAGTACATAATATACCGCGACAGGAACTTCCTTTCAACCCACGACACCTCCCAAATTTTTCTGGTTATTGTCCCAGTCTTTTTTCGTGTTACGGTCTCGTCACTTCCACACCTAAAAATTATAAGGCACACCATGAAAATGAATGTCAAAGTACCTAATATTTTCATAATGTGTTTCATTTAATACCAATAATGTCGGAGCTGTGGTCATAAAGAGTGCTGCGTTAAAACTTGTGCACTTACGTCTGTGTTCGAGAAGACAGTCGTAAATTCTAACTAATGCAGGGTTATGATTCTCCTCTGTAACTTCAGGATGTAGGTTCTATCGAGGAGATAATCGCCTAGCCATTTTTCGACCTTATTGCTTACACAATAAGGTCGAATCAACCATTTCACATAGTAGATGACCTTTAACAGGAGCTATTGGAGTTCTTGTCACAGGAATAGTAAAATGATTCCACAATTTGAATATAAACTTATTAATTTTAGGTTACTTGATTGTTATTTAAAAGTAGTCAGGCGCCAGTGTCCGCTATAGTACCTACGTAGATTTTATTCTATGCAAGGTGGAGACAACTATACCGCAGAAAATTAAACTTTGTATATTTAATGATGAGTGAGAGTGCTGGCCCAATGGTAACGGCCCCGAATTACGAGTTGTAGGTCATGGGTTCGAACCGAGGCAGGCGCTTTACTTTGTGTAAATAATTACATCACCACTGCTCTCAAAACGGAGAAGGAAAACATCGTGAGGTAACCGGCGAGTCCTAGAAACAAAGAATTCAAAGACGTGGCATCTACCAACCCGCACTGGGCCCGCGTGGTAGATTACAGCCCACTGCCTCTCACAGAGAAGAGGCCTCTGTCCCAGCAGTGGGAATATTATAGGTTGATTATGGTTATGGTATATCGAATCTGCGTGCTCAATTTATTTGCCAAACATGTAAACAAACACGAGTTTTCCACTCAGATAAACATCAACTTTATACAAGTGTAAATAAAGTTGATTTTAGACCGACTAGTATTATTGAAAAAGTCATAAAACTATGAAGTTGTAGCGCAAACTGAACCTTATTTGTAGGCATTACTGTTGTTTTTTTCTAAAACTCGTGTTTGTTAACATATTTGGCAAATGAATTGCGAACGCAAATTAATGACGTTATCTTTGATTGAATTGTCGTATGCTGACTGCATTCAGTGATGGGCAAAAAGTATTTAGATTAACAATTACAAATTACAGTTACATTGTAATTAGTAATTGAAATACTTTGTAACAGATTACTTAAGTAACTAATTGCAATGAGTACATACTGTAATTAAATACAAAGTAATTGAATTACAAGTTAATCTAATTACATTATAATAGATTACATAAGTAATCTGATAAAATGTAATTACTTACCTACACATTTATACAGGATGATTTTAAAATCTTTAACTAAATTTTAACAGTGACTTCTACTCATGATACTGAACAACTTTCCCCAAGGAAAACATTTTTCGGACAAAAAAAATTTGGACTTTGTATGGAGACTTGACCTATCAGCTGACCGATCTCCATACAAAGTCCAATTTTTTTTTTGTCCGGAAAATGTTTTCCTTTTGGTTAACGATTTTAAAATCATACTGTATAAGTATTGGACACCTCTTACAAAAATGCACTATTTAATACAGTTTTGACAAATACAAAAATAAAACACGTTATAATTATTCAAAAAAAAAATTTAATCATCTGTCAATCATTGTTTAGTTTTAAATCTTTTATTAATTATAAACTTTTACCATAGGCTGATAAAACAAAAAATAGTTTTCTGATTTATTCCCGATGACGTCGTACGGGCCGCACTTGCACCTATATCGCAACTGTGCGATGCAAGCGTGCGACATTTCATGTTCAAAGCAATTATAATTATAATATAATCAAATACTATGTAATTAGGTTACTTTGTAATCAAATTATTTGGTAATTAAATACATTGTAATTAATTTCACAGCACATCCAAAGTAATCTAATTACAATGTAATTGAATAATATGTAATTAAATTACATTTTAATCAAATTATTAGGTAATTCAATTATTAATTAGATTACATTAGTAACTAGTTACGCCCATCACTGCTGCATATAGACAATAAAACCAACGATATCCAATAGTTTAGTCACGATAGCTAGTTAAACATTGGCAAAACCCATAGTTGTCCCATTACCACGTACTATTTAGGTTGTTTGAAAAAACCACGGTTTTTTTTTCGATTTTGGTATTGTTTATATAGTTTCAAACTCATCATCATCATCAGTCTATAGCAGTCCCCTGCTGGACATAGGCCTCTCCAATCGCCATTCAGCTCGATTCTCGGCAACACGCATCCAGACGCTCCCTGTGCCACACCTATTTTTTATTTATTTTTTTGGGTGGGAAGTCATCAAATGTCTCCTCCCGCTCTGGGCGGAGCGAGAGGGAGTGTCAGACTTTTACTGACTAAAACCCACCCGTGTTCCTTCCGTTGCCTGTGTGCCGGGGCCGCGATATCCCTTTCGGACAAACTCGCAACCCTGGCAGGCATTGGCCCTTACGGACCCCGTCAGTTGGTGCTGACATCTCTTTGAGGCGCGCGTGGAACACAACGCGCCGTCGACCCGGGCCTGGTCCTAATCGGACGGCGAGCTTCCCTGTGCCACCCTGCGGAGATTGTCGCTCCACCTAGCCGGAGGGCGCCACAAATCCAGACTCCGGTCTGCTACTGAGTAATTTCAGATGAAAACACCCAATAACACTTAGCCCGACTTGAGAATCGAAATCAGGACCTCATGCTCAGTTGAGCACTAGCGACCACGAAACCAACGAGTCATTTGATAAATGGGGTGATTTAATGGTTCTGGAAACATGCAAAGTTCATGCAATGTATTGAAGGGGTGCTCCAGCAATGAGCGTTGGCAAACTACAGACTAACTTTGTAAACCATTTTCCCACGCAGTACGTAAAATGACCACTAGGCCTAGCATTCAAACTACATCACTGGACATAATTTTCGCAAAATGTAGGTGCATATTAAAAGTAGGTAACTACTGTTTACCGGCCACAGGCTGGGGTGTACCCACGAATGGTTCCGTACCCTGCATTATAGCCATAATAATGGCCAGGTAGACATGTTAATTAGGGTTCCGATATGACAATATTATTGCTCACGACATCATCTACTGTCTCGTTGCTCTAGTGGTAGCAAGCGCTACTGCTGAGCATGAGGTCCTGGGTTCGATTCCCATTTTACAAACATACAAGCAATTTTACAGTAACAAGTAATAATAGATGAAGTTTGCCTGTAAATAATCCTTTCGCACCAGAAATGTCAACACGAATTCGATTTCAATTTCAACACTTTTTTTCTCCATGAAGTTTTCATAGAAATTGTTCCACCAGAGTCGCGTCGCGCCTGTCTGCGGGTGGCTTAATCTAAAACAGTGTTTGTATGGCAATATAAATATTATTTTCGAAATTGTGTGTCATTTTGCCAGGCTCTGTTTTTACTCTTAAATGCTCTACAATAAATATAGAGCACTGTAACTAGTACATTGTCTTGTCATACATATCTGGCTCGAGTGCCTTCGTTTGCTCCGATCCTTATCTACCTACTATTTATCGGTTGAAGATACTATTAATGTGTGTTAAAATCACACTCATTGCGACTGCAGCAAAGTTCAAGATTCTCTACGCTAAATTATCCCGCGTGTTTAAAAATTCAATTAAAAAAATTGGCTTTCAATCCTACAACCTAACTTCCAATTATTTATTTTTTTATTCAAAACGCTCTTGGCCTGCGTCTCATAATATGGTAAATGATGATCAGGCCGAAGGCGGAAGCGAGCGTCACCCGGAATCCTCAACCACAGAGGAACTGGCTATATTATTTCTAAATGCTTCGGCATTTAGAAATAATATAGCCAGTTCCTCCCACAACAATGCTGTTAATGTTGTTGTTGTTGTTGCTGTTGTTGTTTGTTGTTGTCTATCTAATTGAATACGTGTGAAAGCGTCTAAAATGTGGTTGACCTCAAAATTTCCTATTGAATTCACTAATACTATACTAATTGATTTAGTTTCCAATGAAAGTTAAAAAAAGTTCTCGTGAAGTAACGAAAATTCACATAACCAAAATACCTCTTGAAACCTTAAAATGACCTTAAATGACCTTAAACTTATGAAAAACTTTCACTATGGGACAAACGCTGAAATCGCGAAAAAAAAATCAGCTGTTCCCTACATTTATGTTCGCATATCTCGTCGAAATGTTGGGAACAGCTGATTTTTTTTTCGCGATTTCAGCGTTAGGCCCATAGTGAAAGTTTTTCATAATGATGAGTACAATAACCCCTTAAGAGGTGTTGTATAAACAAAAACTAATGTTGTTTAAGAGTTTTATCATAATAATACCAGCCTATTATTTAGCCCACTGTCTCCTCGGTAGCGACTTACGGTTTCTCCTCAATAGAGAATACACAATAAGCGCCATGAAAGATGAGATTTGACCGCGCCTCCCGCGCTCTTTCCGCCGCCCCGATAACGCCGCGGCGCAGACCTCATACCGCTAAAGAGACCTATAAATCATCTACTGCGCAAGTCAAACCACGTGGTGTATCAAGTCTCATCTTTGCACTGTACGTACATTGATCACCACGCTTGCTCAAGAGAGTCAAGACGGGTTGGCGATTTCAGACTTATATTAAATGTAAGTCCAGGTTACCTCACGATTTTTTCTTTCACCGATGTCAGTAATGTTCAAGATAAAATTTAAAGTCATGGTCAAACAAATTCAAAAGAAATTAAAGAGCTTAAATACCTTAATTAAATTAATGGCGCTTTCTTATAACGTTTAATATATTACGTCACGCGATACATGTTGTCAGTTTTTATCATGAATCTGTTTACGCGTGAGTCGGCCGCCGGATTGCCGATTTTGAGTATTTTTGACATGCCCGAATATGGCTTCGGCGTGCAGGGCCAAATTTGGGCGTACCAAAGTTTAAGCGAATAAAGTTATAATTTTTTTGCTTTATTTTACTTTTATCGGAATTTAATTTATGTAAATAAATAAATAATATGTGCATATAAATACCCAACCCAATCAGAAAAAAGTGTTATAGTTTTCATATTTTATTGTTAGCGCAGCGTTTAGTTAATTTGTGTTATTGCTGTGTTAGTGATCATTACTGCTGTTTGGTTAGTGTTCGAAACAAGTTAATTTATAATATTTTATTTAAATAATTCTGCAAACAGATAAAGAGGTCAATGCAATTAGTATTTATACGTTACTTCCTTTTGTGGAAAAATATTGCAATTTACAAATGAACACATTTAAAATGAATTCCAAGAAATTGATATTCAAGTTGCTTAAATGAGACCTAAGATTATAAAATAAAGAAAAATTTTGAACTTCTAGTAAATCTTATTAGCTTCTAGAATCAGTAGTGACATTCTAAAAAGAGTCGAGAATCAGTTTATTTATCAATTTCATTTCATGTTTTTCGAAAAATACATATTTTTTGTTTGAGTTTGACATGTCTCATGAACTCTTGATTCTATCTAAAATAGACGTGTAGTGGCAGTTTGACAAAGAACTAGTGAATTGAAAAAAAAGTACTAGATTTAACAGAATTACCTTTTATTTCAGAGACGAATTTAAAACACTCTAATAAAACAACAACTTTAAAAAAAAACATCTTGTATTGTTTTATAAAAAATGCTAAATACGAGGAAAGTATTAGGTTTTTTTAAAGCAATTACTTTGAAAATTTCAATGTATGTACTCGTATTGAATTAGTTAAATAATTCTACGTATTCTAAGCAATGCGAAATAGCTATCAAGAATGACGTCTTAAACGGAATGGGCTGCCTCGTGGACATTTGTCAATTTCTCAGTAAGCAATAAAATGAAAATACAAATTTATTTTCAGTGCCCTTCCACAGAATCAATAAGGGAACACGTGTCGCACTCCCACTTCGAGTTTTCTGTTCGAAGAAATTGTTCGCTCTATCACACCGTAAGCGAAAGGCTTATTTTCGCATAAACTACCTTTCTGGCTCTGAAAATGTTCAAGCTCAATGATTTTTGCTGCGAAATATCTAGTCTTAAAGCTCTGCGATCGGTGTCTGTCTTCCTTCACACATATTTTAATATTGTGTACCGTCTACAGCCCAGCGGGTTAATTGCGTGATACACATACAATGGAAACCAATCGCAATATCTTTCATTTCGACATCAATTGCTTCATAGGTTTGAAAAATTGGTCTCCTCAGCAACGTAAATAATGCACCGAACGCGGCTGAACTGTCAAAATGAAAGCCATTGCAATCGATTGCTATTTTATGTGCAGACATAAAACAATTGGCAAATGTTAAAACTATAAATTCTCTAAGATTCGGTCATTTGGCAACAGAAAGCAGGATTACAATACCTTGTGATAGGCGGCCGCATCCGATGAATGTTTTATAGATTGCAGCAGGTAACTATCGACCGACTTCGTCGTTTCTAACTAACAATACAATAAACTAATACTAGTATATTTTGATTCCGACAAATGAGTCATAAGTAGTACTATAGTTACTGTTGAGTCTTTAAATACTATGTCGTCAAATGTTGTACTATTTTACGTTAATCGAAACCAAACTGCTGGTTGCTATTTTGCGAAATGGATGTATAAATCAGTTTTTGTAGACGGAAATCAACGCACATTATAGTTAATGAGTTTATTTTAAAAGTTAGGTTTTATTGGCACGGTCCGCTACGTAAATAATTAAAGAATTCAAGAAATATTAAAAAAAAATACCATTTACCTAAAAAACGATTTTCTTTTGCTTACACTTTTACTTATTTTAACCACGAATCTGTTACGTAATATAAAGAAATCCACACGTCCTCGCAATTTTATTAAAAAAAAAAACATAAATACTTTGTTTTTGTACAAAAATTTAACTATTAGCAATTCCTGTTTCCATAAACAGCCGGTTAACTTACAAAAATAGTCATTTTACGATATTTTAACGTCTCATGTGGCAATTATTGTGTTTATTCTTCGACGCTGAGTACGGCCCAGTGTTGGGACTGGTTTCCAACTTTGTTGCGGCGGCACACGTACATAGTTTTATTGCTTTTTTATCCGAACAACTGTGCAATCCGGTCCGTATTGTACGCGCGAAAGATGTTGGCCTACTGAGTCTACTGACACATATTGTTTTAGAGGAAGATTGTTTTTTAGAAAAGTTAGTTAGTTAGTCGAAGACAGTTAAGTTATCATTTCGTTATTTACGTTATTGACTAGACGATTTTTTATAACCTATGAAGGCAATAGGAATTTCCTTCAAAACCCTCAACTTGTGATAGAAAGTGACAATACAATTAAGGTGCTGAAAAGCAATGCTAAGCAGTTGAAAAAGCAATGAACTCGATCAAAAGGAATTTAAAAAAAATATGATTTCCTACCCATCTGATAAAAGTTTACATTGCAATAAAATAGACGTACTATCGTGGACATTGGCGCCTGACCACTATAGACGTACTATCGTGGACATTGGCGCTTGACCACTTTTCGACCTTATAGCCTAAGTAATAAGGTCGAAAAGTGGTCAGGCGCCAGTGTCCACGATAATACCTACCTATAGAAATCGAATGTGAATTATATCGGGATCAGAGCCAAGTAATAAACACATTTAATCGATTAAGTGATTTTTCTCTTACCTAGGATTAGCATACTGGCTAAAAAAAAATTGCTTATAAATATAAGCAATTATTTTTTTGTAGATTTTTATTCATATTTTTTATACATATAAACTAATTATGTCACTTAATTAATAATTAATTATGGCTCGCATCTCTGACTTTTCGGATTCATGTGCGTATTGTATAATTATCACTTGCTTCAAAAACGGTGAAGGAAAACATCGTGGGGAAACGGCGTGCCTGGGAGATATTTCTCGACGGCATGTGAAGCTAATTCAGAGGCCCGTGGGCGGCGTTAAAACTCTGACACCAGGTTAGTCACTAACCACACGAAAAGAAGAAAAGAGGACACTCTCTGTATTTTTTACTTTTCTTCTGTGTACTTCGTAATTGGCGTGATGTTTGAAACAATAATAATAAAATACAGGATTAGGTTACTAAATATACATCGTCTATTGTATTTTATAATGGATTTCCGCAAAGTCACGCCTGAATCAATTAACTAATAATAATCTTAATTTACTTACTGTCAGCTGTGATCAAGCTACCATCCTATTATATTAAATAAATAAATACATTTAAATACAAGCTACCTAATATACAGAGTGGCAGGGACATCATACATAATTCTGAACCCCCAGGGGCCTTTAAATATTTCGTAGGTTTTTTTTTTTGTCGATATTCACCCTGTCAGACCGTATTTCGGCCATGGCGGCCAATCTCAACGGAGACTAGCCTTCGGCGCAGGAGATATTATAATGCACAAGTGTGTGCGCAGACACAGGTGCACTCTCTCTTCCCTCACTCTCATATTCCGATGGGACGACAATCCGACACGACCGGAGAGAGATCAGGCGCAGGACCAGCTACTTTTAACGCGTTATGTAGCATTTATATAAAAGACATTTATCCATTTGATTTTCTAATTTCTACTTAATCAAGTGACAGGTCTACGCAATCCCCTATAAAGACCAGATTTAATTACTTAAAGTCCTAATAAACCAATGATTACGATAGAAATAATTATCATCTGTTTAATATTCTCTTAATTACAAATAATAAATAATGAATATTAGGCCAATCCTGAGCGGGACCAGTATGTTTAGTTTGATGCAACTGAGGAAACATGTATTAAGTTGTGTGTGTCTGTCAGTTTGTGTGTGTGCCAAGAGCTGCTGGTCATAAAAGTATGGTTGGAGATTCGATCTTATGGATAAGTGAAGGTAAAGAAAAATATTATAATAATTAAATTATTGTCTTTTTTCTTACATGCTGTATAACAAGTTGATATTATCACCGGTTATGAGTACAAATAAATCAAGTAATAAAAAAGAACGTTTTTTTTAAACTATCTACACAAAACAAAGTAAACCTTATATTCAGAAGCTTTGGAAATATTTTATGCCTAACATCAAATTAAAAAAAAAATATACCTACCTACTTATGAGTTATTTTTATTTTAGTGCTTATCTGATCTATGTAGCATTCTTTACCTACACAGGTTCACAAAATAAGATCTCGTTCGGGATACGGAAAGTGAGAGAAAAATTACTCAGATTGACATAAGAAAAGATTGGCCATCTGACAATGTCACCTTTTCAAGAAATAATAAATTATCTGTATATCGCGAATCCGCCATTGCATGTCGCGAGCAATATTCTGAAAGTGGGCAACGTCGCAAATAGATGTCAAATACTTCGCTGTTTTGATTAATTTGGCAATATTACTGTATCGAAATATGAAATATGGCCTAACTAGTGAACTAAAACTTTGATTATGAAATACAATTCTAACGTTGAAAAAGACGTGTTTTACGTCCTTACAAGCATCTTCCGCGACACTTGCGAAGCTATAAGTTTGTTTTGTATTTTAGTTCTTACTAGTTTTACTTTATTGTCATACGCGTAGGTACTCGCATTAAATCTGTTAGTTAGATCATTAACGATTTTTAAAATAGTTAAAATTCAGTTCTAGGGTTCTAAGAATATACTTATATTTTCTTCTGACAGTTACTGGTTAATGTCATCTCGAGTCTCGACTATAACACAAGAAAACGTGTTCAAAGAGTAATACAAATAATCGCTAGGTTCACGCACGCACTGTTGAGGAATTGACATGTTACACTTATGTGTGGTACGCGCATTACACCTTCGTTTAAATTTCGAACTGTTGTCAGAAAAAAATAAAACAAACAATTTAGTTTGACAGTTCGAAATTCATTAAAATAACGTTACAACTCTGTCGCAGTAAGAAAAGTTCTGAAATCCAATACGGATTACGTTCAACATTGGTTTATAGCCTAAAAAAATAGTATGTTCTTTAGAAAACAAAACCTCTTTTTAACCGACTGTTATTTACATAGCAGGTACTGGTATTCGAATTTGTGTGGGGTAGGTACCACAACTAAAAAGTGAAAAATAAAAATAGAAAATAACTTTAATTTCGTCGGTGGCAAAAAACGAAAATTCAAAACCAAAGACACCGACTTCCGAAATGAAAGTTATTTTTCACTTTGTAGTGTTTTTTTTCGGAAGTCGGTTGATGTTTTTTTTGTAAAAAGTTTTGATTATGTAGTTTTTTATCAGCTATAGGTATTAAGTTAATCATATGTAATTTTCAACTGGGTCATTAAATAAATGACGAGAATTACTGTCAGCGTTTTTAATTCTTACTACAAAAATTATGTTTCCGGCGACCGTGGAGCATGGGAGGTCGCGAATATTGAATACATTATGTTAATTGCTAATAAATTACGTACTCATTAGAGTTGGTGCAACTTCGAGTGCAACAGGCTGATAAATTAATAAACTGATGAATTAATAATATTAGGTAAGAATACATAATTATGTAATCTTTTGATTGCGTCTCTCGTCCGAATGTGATGATGATGTGTTTTTATTGTAGAAACATTGAACTTGAAATGTCATAGACAAGGTGGATTTCTGAGACGGGTCACTAAGGGCAGCTTCCTTAACCGTTGTAGCTAGTAAGAAAATGGTCTTAGGAGACTGTCCTTAACTTTTACAGACATTTTGATCGGCATTCACAGATTTTGAAAAAAAAATACAGTCGGCAAGAAAATGGGCAGTTTTCACAAAAACCTTTTTTGATGTTAACAATCCTGTTTCTTACAGGTATAAAAAAAAAACTGAGGTTTGAGTACTAGAAAAATCACAGGAAAAAAAGCTTGAACATATAGCTAGTTCACCTCAGTTAAAAAAAAACCTTAACCGGGATGTGCGTTGCGTTCCAAAGGACCATTTTCTTCATTAGTCAGCAGGATTCCATAAAAAGGAAAATAAATCAATATTTTAAAAACTCGTATTCCCAGTTTTATAATCGCGGGGAATGGAATTTCAAGTAGGATTGTTAGGAAACTTTTTGAAATAGTAAGGACATGGCAACACTACGTCAAATCTTGATTTTACATTTCTTCACTATAACGAAGTAAAATTAATTGAAACATCGCTCAGTTCCACAATAGACTACAAATTCAGTTAACTTAGGTACTAGATATCGGGCAATTCCTACTAATATAATTTATATGTGAAAGTTTGTATGTTTGGATGTTTGTTACTCAATCATGCAAAAACGACTAAACGGATTTGGATGAAATTTGGTACACACGGCTACACAGCAAGCATACATTTCCATTTTATTCTGATCTCGCATTGGATTGGATTTCCGTACAATGCGAGGTCAGCTTATACTGGAAATGTATACCTCGATACACAGATAGTTTTTAACCTGGATTAACACAGGATACTTTTTATCTCGACCTGCCCGCAGCGGGCGAAGCCGAGAGCAAAAGCTAGTCAACTATAAATATCAATACAAATTTACTTCTTACTATCTCGTGTTATTGAGCTGTTTGCTCTTACATTTCGGCGCTGCGCTAAAGCATTCTTGCGATACTGAGCGCACATTGCCGGCGCAGTTAAATATATGGTACTTTTATTTTATTGATAAAAAAATAAAAATAGCAATAAAAAAAAATAAAAAAAATTGTTTGTTATTGAGCAAATGTTGGAAATTATTTTAGTATAAATACTACGTACGAAAATGATGTATGCACTTCGGATATTCAGACTTGTTTCCAAACCTTTTTAGTAGAAAATTGAATTTGGTCCAGTAATTTTTTCAGGAGAACGATTATTGCTATTTAAATAAATAAATAATGAAAAAATCGCTTTATTATTATTGTAGAAGAGAAAACGAACTATTTTTTCCAAGTAATTGTTATTTATACTAACCAACGAATAGTATTCAGTTTAAACGAGGAAATCATGCATCTACGCGCATTTTTGTAATACGAGTAGGCTCCTTAATATGTAAGTTCTGTATTTTTTCATTTGTTTTATATTTTCGTCGGATTTTTTTTTTAACTGAAGTTACGGTCTTACGTATTACAGATAACGTATGAAACGTATTATGATGGTACCTGCTATTCCCAATGGGTCCATCTTATCCCAATGGGACGAAATGGACCATGGCTGGCGACGGACGGATGTCTGGTCCGTTCAGCATTAAAAATTATTGGTCCTCTTTCCTGGTAATCTAGTTGCGCTACGCTAATGATGTTCGTGATTCCTGCTTACCTTTCTCTATGTTAACCGGGTCCTTGTCTAAGTGTGTGTCATCACCAGCTGACACTTTGTTATCAGCATGTGGCCTCTCTTAGCACACGACATTTAACTTATCAACCATCTAGCTGCTACCAACTACCCCACGAAGATCGTCACTCCATCTGAACACTCCTCACAGACAGGCGTGACGCGACTGATGAACTGGCGGAACAATTTGTATGAAAACTTCACGGAAATTGGTCTACCGGTGTCGCGTCGCATTTGTCTCTGCATTTATACTATCCTTCCCTACATTATCTGATACTTAAATTTTTTTGCTTCTCCTTACAGGCGGCGCAGGAGCCCACGGCCCCCGCCTCGACGTCCACGTCGACGTCAGCGGCTGGCGACGGTGCCAGCGCCTCATAGGGAGCTAGCATCAGTTGGGACTCTGTGTATATTTCCAGGACACCTAGTGCTAGATCTGTTAAGTTACGCCCACACGAAAATGTACCTTATGTTATGTTGTTATAAGACCTTGTATTTTTTTTTTGCGCACTGACATGTGATTAGGCCTTGGCGGCATCGAAAGTAAGGAGTGAATGAAAGGGAATCATGGAATGGATAATTCATTCAGATGCTGCGAATTAATGACGGAACGTTCTCCGTAAGTCCACCGAAACCCATAATTAATATGCCATTTCGTAAATTCAATATAATGATTAGGTAGGTATGTTCGAGGTTCAACCATCTTCAATGACACATCAATTTTTCCCAAATTCAATTAGCTTGAAAACCTCAAGACAGAAATTTCAAAGCATGAATTACCTATGTATGACATCATACGAAATTACGAACCGCCATTCAACAATGACAGTTAAAATATGTCGTCTATGCTGCGAAAATTATAGAGTAAAATAAAGCTGTCTTCACATATCGGTGCGTTGACGATCACAATCCATAGATAAATGTTTATTTTTATACAACACTTTGTAATAAGGATTCGTACGATGTTATCAATATTGTCTGTCTTATCATTTTAATGTGTGAGCTTTACTTTGTATAACACTAACATTTGTATCATTTGGTTCTTTATTTCTTGGGAAGCAGATAGTCTTGAAAATAATGTTCCTTCCTAAGTATTGGAAGCAATGGTCTATGTTCTGGGGCTGCAATTTTTAGGCACAAAATAATAGTGTAACAATGTGGTCTGGAATAGTCAGCGGTGGAAAAAAGAAGATTCATTTTTATGCTTTTATTATTGTTGTTGTAGGTACTTACCTTTAAAGTTGTTTTGTATTCGCAATAAAACCATTTACCATTCACCTTAATAAATTGGAATAAAAACCAGCATTTCTGGCAATAAAACCACACTTCAGATAAGTAGTCATAACTGCAGTGGAACGTAATATCGCCACTTATAAAACATCCACAGTTAAACGTCTTAATAAGACAACGTAAAAACCATTCTCTCAATGCAGTCACTTTGAATTTCTGATTTATTCGCGCATCGATTTATCATGTCCAAAAATGGGCAATGAAAATAATTAACGTCATTACTTCGATATTTTTTACATGTTTAATTTAAATATCTGTTTCTGAACAGAGTGTTCCATTCAACCATTTTCGAGTAAGTTGACTTTTTATATTTAAAAAAATGTAAAATGGCTCGAAATTGTTGACATTTGCATAGGAGTCAAAAGCGGTAATTTGGTTGTAAATGACCAGTGGATTGCCAATAACCCTGCTACACATTTACAGATTATTATAATCATTACAATCATATTCATTCAACATGGAAAAACTTAGAGAGTTGTATTGATGATTTTAATTATAATTATACTGTAAATGCATATTTGCTACGGTCGCAAAACATATTTTGACTAATGTCAAATTGCAAAAAACGGCTGTTGCGGATCACTTCGAAAATGTATTGACTTCTGTGATAATATTCGACTAGCGGACACTTGGCTAGTAGTCTAGCTATTAAAATAGCCTGTGACGTTAAGTCATAAAAATATTAATGTGCTAGACACAGCTAGAGATGTACGCAGGCGTCGGGCGGGGCATGCGGAGCGCCGCCCCTGGTTACAAGTTACGTAAAATGGGCAAACATGGAAAATAGATTGTTTGCCCGATTTTGTGGTCGTTGATTTTCTATCCAAAATTTAATGAAATTCGGGCAAGGTAGAGCTGGTTTTGTGCGTACAAATTGCAACTTCATGGTGATGATAAAATTATTATGGCGATATCATGTTTTGCAGTCAGTAATTTTGTGCCGGTCTACTTCTTGATATGCAATGGCGTCTGTAGCCCCATGAAGCATGAGGCTCTAGGGGTTAATTCGATTTATCGAGTCTGGTGAAACCACGCTGGGGTCGGTGCATTTCATTCATATTCATTCAAATGTTCTTGATGTTCTCTCAGAACAATATTATATTGCCCAAATTATTGTAACATTCAGAATTTTATTGTTTTTATTCCCGTTTCACAAATAAACATAACAAGGTATGTATTTATATTGCTATATAATATCTGTACGTGTTAATTTTTAACTTTATTCATTCCATCCTGAAAAACACTGTATTTGCGTACGTTTGGTCAAATTGTGATATTTACTAAATTATGAATTGGTTTATGATCTCAAATTCATTAACTGATATTTTTATAATATTTTTTTAATTCGATTTTTTTAAATAAAAGTTGTTGTATGGTGGCCAGAAAAGATTTTTTTTTCTAATGTACGAAAATATATTTTGTTATAAATATCTAAATAAAAACTGTAACTTGAAATGGATTTTAGACGATACCTATACCTTTAAACAATAATGAATTAACATTTTTGGCCACAGTAGGTAATGACCTACGACTAGGTACATTTTAAGTAGATTCTCTAGCGGATTTTCATTAAATGAGGTTGGCCGGAGAAAACTTTAGATAGATGACGCTAGCATAGCTTTCACCTTTCAAGTTTGCGTTGTGTTTTGGCTTCCCTTGTTGAGGGCCTTTTTTTTTGTAATATTGAAAGAACTCTTGTGAAAAATCATGTATTCGACATGGCGGATAAGAGAGACAAAAAATCTAAGTTGAAGAAACGAAGTGCAATTTTACGAGGGAGTAAAGCAGACCTTATCAAATCAAATCAAATGTCAAATCAAATCAAATGTCAAATCAAATCAAATGTCAAATCAAACCAAATGTCAAATCAAATCAAATGTCAAATCAAATGTTCATTAGAAAATTCAGGAAAATTCTTTTAATTTGCTATGCTAGCGCCACTTTGACAGTTGCCAACCCCATTAAACCAAAAAAATTATACATCATGTTGTATTTTGATATTAAATTGTTGCTAGTCAAGACGAGAACATAAAATCTAAAAAGACATTTTCGTTTCGAATATTTTTTAAAGCTTGTACTTTTTTTAACCGGTTTTAAATAGTTCAAAATTTTAACGTAAGTACATCTTTAAAATTCTGCATAGGTTTATTTTATTTATTTGGTTTCTCAAAAATATTACAAGTCTATGAAACAAAAATCGCTTTTTACCCAATTTTTGGGTTATATTCTTATTAAAAGCATGTTCTATCCATTCAAATAAAATTATAAACATAGTACGTCCATGGAAATTTGCATTCAGCCGTACCAAACTTCGTCCTTTTAACAACAACCGTCTAACTACATACAAATATATTAGTCTTGTCGCATATTAATAAAAAGTTCGTTTTTTAATACCAGATAGTAACTTGACAGGTGCAAATGTCAAACTACAAGTTAAAAAAACAAAGAACAAAGATTTGAAATGTCAAATTACTATCTGAGATGAAAAAAAACGAACTTTAGTATGTTTTCAAGTAGGTACACAAATACCTATTGTAATATTTCTATGTACGATATCTTGAATATATTCAAGAATCTAATTACATTGCACCTATGTCATTATGTAAATTTTTGTAAATATATTATATTGTCGATTAACAGTCGGAATATTATTTAGTTTTAATTACTTAGGTACGGAAATCTCCGCATGCGGAGTGGTTACCTAAACTGTTATAAAATTCTCTGAATATTCGTTTAAATAGTAAAAATGTGAAGTTTTTATTGATAGCACAGTAAGAACTGAAATAATTGTACCCTATTCTAATTGTAGATATAAATTGTGAATGGATCCTAGTAATTTTTAAGATCTTGTAATTATTAAGTCTTATTTTATTTTGATTTATTATATATTTTTTATTTTTTATTTTGATTTTAATGTTGACATTACTTATTTATGGTTATTGTTGTAACGTTTAGATTAACATTTGAATGTTAAACTTCCGCCCATCGAATCGAGGCATCACAACTTTTGTGATATTCAAAATAAAAATAAATAATGTACCTACGTAATAGAAAAAAAAACGTCTTTGTAATTTTTGTCCAATTCGTGATGAGTCCAGTAAGATTTTAAGTAGTGACAAATTAAAGTAGATTTTTTAACTTTACGCAAACATATAAAAAGCCAAAGTTCTTTAATCTAGCTGCTTTAGTTGAAGAGATATTTGTGAAAAGAGCATAAGTACCCCAATCGTCCGTAATGTCTGGTGCTTAAGTCACATCTTCCTAAAATTACGATAAACATTTTTTCTCTTTTTTCTAGCAGTAAGAGTCAGTAACAGCACGTATATTAAGCGACAGTCCATCACAGTAGAGTAGCTAACAAAAATTAAATTAACGATTTAAATATTTAAGATAGATTTAAGGACATTGAAGTAAGAAAGAGGTGGTTTTGGGTCGATCGGTAGTGGCGACATCTATTGCGGAAACGTTTTGTTAATATTTTATTTTTTATCAGCCTTTTACTTGAGAATAAGCCAAGAGAAGGAAGGCTACAGGCCTAAATATTTTGATGTAAGCTTAGACTTATGTAAATATTAACCTGTTTTCTCAAATAAAAGGCCGATTTGCAAAAATAGTTCACATTTGCAGTTACTAAAATAAAAATAAACTACTCACCTTATTACAATAAACATTACAGTACAGTTAGAAACTTAGGACTTAACTTACTGTCGGTTCTACATAAAACATAGCTTACTTACTGAAATAACAAATAAACTACACTGATAAAAAAAAAGTATTTGCCACTTGTAAGTAATTAAATTAATTAAGCCAGAAACAACCCTATTGACCCTGGTTCTGTACCCGAAGGGTGCCACACGGAACCCTATTACTAAGCCTCCATTGTCCGTCCTTCCGTCCGTCTGTCTGGCTGTATCTCATGAACCATAATAGGTAGACAGTTAAAATCTTCACAGATTGTGTAATTCTATTGCCGCTATAACAACAAATAATTTGGGGGAGAGCCCCTTTAATTATTAAGAAACGTGTTTTTTTTTTGCGTTTTTTGCTCGATCTTAGTACGGTACGGACCCTTCGTGTTCGATTCGCACTTGGCCGATTTTTATTATAAGACATGATACACCAGTGAAAAGAGAAACATTATATGGATCGATTTTCAAAACTATAACGTACTATGGTATAAGATAATAATTATATGAAACAGCTATAAAAATATTAACCTGTTGATACTGGATATCTTTAGTAAGTCAAGAAACTAAAAAAAAGACATGCCCGCGGGTCGAATAACAAACGGTCGAAGAAAAACCTCCTCCTTTTTTGAAGTCGGTCGAAAAATCAAAATGGCTGTTAAAAATGGTGAAACTTTTTTTTTGGTCAGTGTATTTTTGCCACCCAATAATAAGTTTATAACTAACCGTTTGTGTAATAATAACTGCTCTTGTGAACTTGATTCAAATTCCCATTTTTGTACAATAATTATTATTTATTAAGTGGTTGACATATTGTCTGAAAACATCTTTATCGTATTATAATTTTTTACGTCTCTCAGTCAGAAAATACTCGAAAACGAGTCTGTTTAATGTTAAATATTTCTGTTAAATATTCTTTCCGAGATTGCTAAGAAATCTTTTTCTACTTAAAGGAGACTGGCGCGACGCGACACCGGTGTTCGAAATGTTCTACCGTGAAGTTTTCTTAAAATTGTTTTGTTAAAGTCGCGTTGCGCTGTCGCGTCGCCAGTCTACACGAGGCTTTATAGTTTTGTAACTGATATTTTTTTATCAAAATTGTTTTGTGTATTCTCTAGCACGTATATTTTATTGATAGTGAGCATTTCGGACTGAGAGCGCTTTATGTATTGTGTCATCTTATGTTTAAAAATAAATATCAAATACATTTTGAATTTTTGAAATATAAAATATTTCTGCAATTTTGCTGGTTTTCTAATGTGAAAAGTGATATTTAAACTATTTCTTGTCAAATAAACGATTTCGATGATCGTGTTTAAATTGTTTGATTTGTGTACCACCTATTCCCGAGTATTCACTGCCTATTTTAATAATAAACCATGTCTCGGTCAGGTCAAGCAGAGCCTCAGACGACAATGATAACATTTTTAAAACAACATCACGCCTCAATCGATCTGCTTAGCCTTTTCCCAACTAAGTTGGGGTCTGCTTCCAATCTAACCGAATGCAGCTGAATACCAGTATTTTACATGGAGCGACTGCTTATCTGACCTCCACAACACAGTTATTGAGTAACATAATACCCCTTGGTAAGACAATACCCCTTGGTGAGACTGGTTGTCAGAATTTCGGCCTTCTGACGACCCGTAACGACTGTCAAATACCTACGAATGACAGCCGGGACCAACTGCTTCACGTGCTTTCCGAGACACGGACGGGTCTTGATATGTAATAGATGGTCAGCCATCCACGAATTGACCGCGGCAAGTGTATTTTAACCTTCGAGCCTCATTAGGCTAGTGGTCGCAGGCGCTAGGTACTGCAGGGTATGAGGTCCTGAGTTCGATTCCCTGGTCGCGTAAAGAGTTTTTCTATCAGGAATTTCTCAGTTACAACCCAGAGTTTGGATTTGTGCCCGGTTGGTGTGACTGACACTGGCATGGCTTTTTTTTTCTTTTTTTTTTTTTTTTGTGTGGCAAATCATCACATGACTCCTCCCGAGTGTCAGACTTTTACTGACTAAAACCCACCCGTGTTCCTTCCGTTGCCTATGTGCTGGGGCCGCGATATCCCTTTCGCACATATACAGACCCGCAACCCCAGCAGGCATTGGTCCTTCCGGACCCCGTCAGTTGGTGCTGACATCCCTTTGAGGCGCGCGTGGAACACAACGCGCCGTACACTGGCATGGCTCAATACATATATCTTCTAAACCTGACTAAATCTTTGACTTGGCGAAAAATTGCGACTAATTAGCGACAAAGGGAGAAAACAGATCTTCGCTAGGTGCCCTGTGCTTTTGAGATTCGATTGCGCCAAGCTGGGGGAGATGCTCCCCAGATCAGCCACCTATAAACCCTTATAACTTTCGAACCAGTGACCGACAAATTCTGATATTTGGGGACAAATTTCGATTAATTAGCGACAATTTTTTTGTGTTATCAAAATTAAAATCCCTGATGGTGGCCAGTCACACGCCCGGGTAATGGCAATAGCCTCACCCCGAAATGTGGGTGGATCTCTGCCTAACCCTCCGGGGATTTCGGGACTAATGTTAAACACGTCTGTGTTTTCCGAACAGGTTGGTAGGCAGAGATGTGACCTACATTTCGCCAGTTCTGTTTTAAATCTCAAGGAATAGAGGACGATACTATTGCTACTTAGGTACTTACTGGACACAAATCTACACACCGGAATGCTACTGCGCATTTCTTAATCGTTGAGTTTAAATATCATAGTTTGTAAAGATTATTTTCTAAGTGTACCTATTCCGTGGAAAATGCTGTTAGTTACACATTTGTCTGTATCTTTTTTGTACATAAAAAATATGTCACTGTTTTTCCCTAATAAATAAAACAAAAAAAAAAGTCAAACAAAAACCTAAATACACCTGCACGTGTAGCATGACAACCATAGAAATGGCTTTTCTACGTGTTTTGTCGACGGAAGAATAGACAAAATGACAGATTGTGATTGTTTATCTGTCATTTTGTCTATTCTTCCGTCGACAAAACCCGTTTCTTTCGTGGTAATGCTAAGCGTGATTGGGTTCAGTTCCAGGAGTTCTGGCATGCGGTTGATTGACTGTAGGTACAGGAAGCTCACTGGGCAAAATATACCTGGTAAATAATGCAGGCTTCTGCCAGCTATGTAATAATAATACAAAATGACGCGTAAGTGATTTTAATATTCTACTTTCCAGCGATTTATTACAAAATGCAGATTGAACAACGGTTGGTGGTTGGTTTATGAATAATATGGTTCCTATAAAAATAAAAAATAAGCGCCATCTTCTGGTTTTTCGTGAAATTGCTTCAGTGGTGAGGGAGCTTCTCAGAAAGCTTGGTGGTACTACATCTGATGGCGTAGTTTATACAGTTTTAGCTAGATGGCAGTGTAAATAATGCGGACATAATAACATAGATGGCGCTGTTTTTGATTACATATCGTTTTTAAAGATAGCTAAACATCATCTGCTTAATGAAATAAGATTTTATGGTTTTTTAATTTACTCCTTCAGTACAAAACTAGAAGCATGTGGCAATGCATCTCGTAAGAAATGTTTATGATAGCAGTTCATAATTAAAGTTTAAATTATCTCTGTAAACACGATTTATTTGTTATTGCTATTGCTGTCATGTCAAATCTTTAAATTATTTTTACATTTTGTTTGTAAAGCTCAACTGAATAAAATGTGAAGAATTTAAAACAGGAAGTTGCTTTTATATTTATAAACAGTGTGATAATTGTTTTATTGAGTCTAACGTAAATATTGACGACCTGTTGTGAAAATACCATTTGAGGTTAAGTATGTGAATACAGCGAAGTATCATTTCAGCAAATAACTTAATATCTTGAATTTACGATGTCGAACCCTAACATTGACGAGACTATCCTAAAATACGAGACTTTCATCAACGAAGTACTCAAAGAAGATTTACGCAAACTGGAATTTCGACTTGCGCAAGTCAACGCGGAGATAACTGACTTGGTACAACAAAAACACACTTTAAAAGTTATCATGGACAAAGAAATTCACCCTAATGGCTTCAAAACTCAATTAAACATCGGTTGTAACTTCTTCATGGAAGCTTCAGTTCAAGATACATCAAAACTGCTAATGAATGTAGGTTTAAATCATCATTTAGAGTTTACTATAGAAGAAGCAAATAAATACTTGGATGTGAGAATAAAGGCATTTCAGGAGAAAGCAGCAGAACTACAGACAAAGGCAGCGGAGACTAAAGCACATATTAAATTAATGTTGTTTGGTATCGGAGAGTTACAAGATAAAGTTATGAAGGGAAGTTGATTGTTGGGTTCTACGGGCTAATGTAATTGTGAAATGTGCCACAGTATATTGTAATATTTTTTTTATTAAGAATTATACTTAGACTAAACTTAAATTAGACTTAGGGGTACTTTGTAGAAATAAAAACATTGTGAAAGCATTGTGAGTTAAAAGTTTGCTATAATTTTTTGTACGTAATTTATTTTTCTACATGATGTAAATCCACATGATGAAATGATGTGATTTTTGTACATGCTGTAGTACCTAGTGTAGCACTTTAATTTGAGCAAATTGAAAGTTAATGCTTCGTGGTTTGATGTTTATAAAACACTAGTAATACATTTTCAACAAAAATATAAATTTGAATGCAGGTTTTATCAGGTTATCCATCAAAATGGAAAGAATCATAATAGGTGAAACTATAGAACATATTGTGTAAAAAAGAATATTACGGCAGCAGCACAGCTCCTAATATATGTTATCCTTCTTTCTTAAATTTATTTTAATATTGTCACCAAAGGTGCATTGTATTAAATAGTTCTCATTATCATTCAAAAGACATAAGTAGGTATGTATAACTCTGGAAATAAGAGAAAATATTTTGTAAACACTTCAAGTTACTGTAAGTAAGTTATTAATAAAATATGTTTGTTGTATTATAAAACATTGTTTTACATTTCTTCTCCATATGGGGGGGGGGGGGAGGGGGGTATAAAGATTTTTATTTACCTTGTGAGTTTTAAACCCAAAGGTTTAAAACTTTAAGCAAAGCTAGTAATCTCAAGACGTAAAGACTAGTTCTATACAAAACTTGTCCAAATTTTTTAAAAGGTTAACAAAATAATAATTATTAACAAAACATATCTGAAGCAACGTCAATACCTACATAAAGTAAGATTACTTATTGAGAAGAAGTATATGTTTTATACCTACAAGACTCGTCCAAAACAAGATTCACAACAGTTGTGAAACACAACTTGTATAACAACTTTTGCTATGGCTAAGCCCTGAAATTATGAAAACAAAATCAGCTGCTCTATACATTTGTTTACCTAATGCAGCGAAACAACTGCGTTTTCAACTTTTCGGTTTACCGTTTTCCAGCTGGTCATCAATCATCATCAATTTTTTATTCAATTTTTTTTTGATTTTCTTATTTGACTATGGCAGGTTTTCTTTATAGGAGAAGAACGCCAGTCGTGGAGAATCTACACCTATTGAGTTTTTTAAATTTTGAACTCAATTTTTTTGAAGTAGGTAAGTACCAAGTCAAAGTTATTGTAATTGCAAACGCTGGTGTCAATGGTGTAAGACTTGCGTCTTTCCATTCTGTAAAAGGCCAGAACGCAAGGGTGTGATACAAACCGCTTAAAGATTGGAAATCACTTTTTTACTATGGTCTTCCAATCTTTACAAGAGTAGTATGAAAATACTCGCGTATACCTACTTCGTATTTGTCGCAGATGTAAACCTGTTGAAAAGACCGCTTCTAGATTTTTTTATTTCCGGGTGTCGGAATATCCACCAAGCTGGTACCTTCTATGGGCCAGAACGGTGCGTAGGTACCGTCTCAAAAATCTGTAACTTTTTTGTTGATTGAAGTAAATAGCTGAAATTTGGCACGTAGTATCTCCAGAGTAGGTATATAGAATCCAATAGTGACACATTTATTGTCAAAACTTTAATTATAGATAGTGCGATCCACGAAGACGCGCCCCACTCCGCTCCGCTCCGTAGTAAAATACAGCTTACAGTACAGTAATCGCGGAGTGGGGCGCGTCTTCGTGGATCGCACTATCTATATTAATATTTAAAAAATAAAACAAAAATAAAAATGTATTTTTTTAATATTAGACCATAGGTAGTTTGTTTAACTTATTGAATTATAATTTTACAGTTTTATGATATTAAACCTATTTTCTTTTATTTTATAGGTATTACATATAAATCTTACATTTAAATAAATGACAAATATGATATAAATCCACTCTAAAAATATATTTTACAATTAATGTAGGTACGTAATTACTTCTATTTAAATAGCTAAGAGGCTCTTAGCTTCGTCTAACAATTCCTTGGAAATAGTGACTGATGGTTTTCTGATACTTGATATATAAGGATCTGACGTAAATAGAAGACCATGAAATACGTCTTGATTCGTTGCGGACCTAGAGCATTTTCTAGCGTGATGCAATCTGAATTTTTTGTAATCTTTATTACGAGATTCTTGGGCATCCTCAGATAAATTACCAATGGGCAGAACAGCAAAATATCTTATTATACTTTCCCCATGTATTAAGATTTTATGTACTGAAGAAGGCATATTATACCACATATATTTTGTTACGTATAGTTGTGCGGTTGTATATTCACCAAATTTTTCTGGATTTACAGCAATACCGGATGCCAAAGTTTGAAGAATAACATAGAACCTTTTAATAAGTTCCTCGTCAACTCCTGTAATTTCTGAAGCGCAATAGTAGTTCTCAAAAAAACGCCGAGCTGTATTGCCGTCATTGCTGTTTCCACTTCCTTGTCGGGGCTTATCAACGTGCAATCCCATTCGGCTTCGAAATAAACTTTGTACAAGCTTTTTCTTGTCTTCTTTACTTTTTTTATCTTCTGGAGTTCTCGCAGCCCATTTTTTAAATGAAAGGTTATATGAAATATGTAAAATTAACTCCATGCACCTGATCCACGCGTGCAACGTAGACAAACCGTATTCGTAAGCATTTATATTATCTGGCTTTGATTCGATCTTCTCCAAATGATTCATTTCGCTTGGTTTAGCCCCACATACTGTACACACAGCTCCAGAACTTGTGTCAATTAGAACTTGTGTAACTTTTCCATCCACCATAGTTAGAAATAGGTCGTGACTTATTTCAATTACCTGCTCCTCCTTGTCTATCTTTGAAGTTTGCAAATTATTAATTTGACCCCGAATATCACCAACCACTGATCGGGTTTTCTCGGGGGTTTCTTTTGCAAATTCCATCAGGATTGGTCGGCAATAACGAATAGACGAACAAGCCGAATTTTGCCAAATTACCTCATTTGTTTCTGTGTCAGTCAGCTTTATTGGTACCAAAGACGCTATAAATAAGTTTGCATCTGAGACTAAATCACTCTCACCTGATAAAACTTGTTTATATTCACTTTGCCCCGATGACCCATCACATCCCCACTTGGTAAACAATTTAAGAGATTTTCTTGTTGAGTTGTAAACATTTTCAATCTTTAAGATGCGAGCAGAAGTGTGGTCCAGCAAATCTTGTAGATTTACTTTGGCACTTATATCGGTTATTTGAATGCTGGATGGTGGAGGATAACACAGTTTTTTGGCGTTTGTCAGTATATTATATGATGGCAGTATGTCGAAGTTTTTGTTAATCAGACTTGCTCGAAGTAATCCGTATTGTGATTTTGAAAGATCTAAATCTGCAAATATACTTAAAGCTTCATCCACCGTAAAATCTGTTGCATTGCGACTTTCATGCAATAATTTTTCCTTCATGATCCTTTTTTCATTTCTATCACAACTCCGCATCATTGTAACAACAGTAGCTTCTTCGAATTCTCCTTCAGACCGCAATCCTTGAACGTATGCATTATGTATATACTCGATTCCATATTCTTGTACCAACTCCATATTCTTCCTTTTTTTCGATTTCTCTGATAGATCTTCATAAGACTTTGGCGGACGTCCGTTCTCCAGATGTTGTAGGTGTAATATCCAACGGTGCTTCTTCGAATTGTACCTTAAATTCACCGTCTAACCACGATGTATTTTTATTTAAGTATATTTTATTCTTTAGTTCGGTTAGATTTGGTCCACCGATCGTTAAACGCTGTTATAAGCCATTTTTGAATACGGTTCATAACTAATTCACTTTTTTCAGATGACAAATGGTGGTGTTCTTCTAAGTATTTTTGAATATCTTCTGATTTTGTTCCATGATCAATGAAAAATTCGCATAATACTCGTCGAGGCACAACAAATTCACTCATTTTGTTTTTACTTCTAACTACTACTTTTTTACCGAGGTTGGTGAAGACTATATTATGTCAAAGCACACTAAAGTACTGGTAAATGACAACGTAAATAAATAACTTTTATACTGAAATTTGGTGTGAAAAAATATTATTGTCTAGTGCATTATCACGTTCCTAACCACTATCTACGAAGGTGGTTAGTAGTACTGATATAATGTACAATAACAACTTTAACTACCATTTCCTCCCTTTTCCTTCACCGCGATTGAGAAATACATAAACTACATGATAAACATGTAATTCACACAGTGATAACAAAACATTAACCACATCTGACCGAACGATAAAAAAAAAATACATTACCCAATACTCCCACCTTACCTAAAGATTAAGTAAATAGATAATTTTAAGAAAAAAGTAATCTAAATATCCAAAAATCTCATCAATCACAACTAAAATCATTTTTGGTATATTTTGTATATTCCCCCCATCAGGCATTTTTCGTTTCATTTCAAGGGGGGCAGATTCGGACAATTTTTTTTTTTTGCCCTAACTTCTTTATTAGCTGCTCTATGTGATGCTATCAAAATTACGACATGGGCAGACATTGCTAACTGCCAAAAGTCTATGTAAAGTTTCTAATAAGGATAAAATATTAGGTTCTGAAAAATAATTTATATACCTCCCCAGTTTTCACATAATGGTCCACTTAAATTATTTTTAAATAGAATACTTCATAACCATTCTAACCATATATCACACTTAAAAATTTGCTGTGAAAATAATGAAAATATGACCATGTAAACTGGTGAAATTGTGTTCTACATAATTGACATAACTTTGAGCGTCAACTTGCAAGCCTTAGTCTAATAGTAAAAATGAGAAATAGTATATTTTAACTGCTATATAATATGCATTGGACATTCAGTTAGACATGTGCATTAACACAATATTCAATGTAGAACATTACGAAAACCTATTTTTGAGGCGGTACGCACGGTTCTGGCCCATAGTGCTTCGGTTCGTTCTACCAGCCGCATAGCTTGGAGTTTGACAGTGACGAGTACGTTTTGGTGTATTGTCTGTGATGCTGTCCAGGCGGGCTACGCATGAGGGCCCAGATTTGCTGGTCGTTGTGTCACCTACGGTGCTGTCAAGTCCTTTTTGCAGTTCGTCAGGAATCAGGATCGACTTATTTTATAGTATCGCACTCAATTAATAAAGTTCTGTTATCCTTACGGTTTATATTTTTAACACAAGTTGTTTTTAAACTAGGGCTATTTATATCGGGATAACTTAGGCTCATCATTATTAAATAATATTCACGTGTTGTTTACGTAATTTAGTGGTCGCTAACCTAAAACCGATTCCCTGGCTCCAAAAGCGTAACAAAGATTTACAATCTTATGTTTCTTAAGTTTTCTCGTAAACCTTTTAACCTTCTTCATTTAGGTCAAATTACCCGTTCCGTGACTATTTTAACAATACCGCAATGCTTTTGTAAATAAGTATAATTATACATTATGAAAGGATAAACGTTTTAAAGTGGTGAATCTGCATTTTTATTTCGCTAGGTACACTACATATAGCTGCGTCACAGATAAAGCCTGCGTCCCCAACTTCTCATTTGCTTGTAACATGTTCTGACGTCACACAGGTACCCTTCTGAACTCATAGAAAATCAAAAGGTTTTGCCGTTTTGTCTTGCTAATTATAAGTCTGACTGGAGATTAGTGGATGACCTTTACAGGCTAGCCCAAATTAGGGCAGGCCGCACCGCAACGCATTGTAAAAATCCTCCATCATCACTTTGCCAACGCAATGGTGGTTCGCTCGTCAGGCGTCTATTTGCAGCCGATGCGTCCCATCTGTATTATGCGAAGGCTAATGCTGCATGGGCAAATTGCTGGAGAGGAATGAATTCAAATTCGAAATTTGAATCTGTCTTTAACTACTGGCTTGCGGTCCCGCCGCGGCTCCTATACCAATGTGCTTTGGCGCATTATTGCAATGCGTCGCGCTGCGATCTGCCGCGGCTATATTGTGCATAATCAGTCCTATAATGTTTCCACTTTCCACTGTTGGAACACGGGCCTCCTCTTTCTGTGAGAGGGAGTGGGCCATGAGACATATCGTGACATCCACCAACCCGCACTGGGCTCGCGTAGGTAGTATTATGTTACGGCCCAGCCCTCTCGAAGCCAGGAGGGCTGTGTCTGTGTCTCACTGAGTATGCTAAGCGTTTAAGAAAAGCAAAAAAACGGGTAAAATCTAGTAAAAAGTAAAAATAGTTAAGTAGGTACTATACTGGGTTCCCTACGTCTTTTTCTTAGCGTAGCGATGGCAAAAAGTTCAAAGATATTTAACCTAGAATTCAGATGCGCGAACTCCTCTCACCGACGCAGTCATAAGATCATCTACTACAGCACAGGTGACAGGATAATGTTGCGCAGCATGGAAGGTGGGCCATTGTCTGTGGGGTGATGTCGCATACGTACCGAGTCGTCCATCCATGACGATTGTGTTTCCTTCGGCCAACTTGGGTTCTAAGTTCCCTAGTACGTATTGATGAAAGTCAATACATCTATCGTCGCAGCTTCGAAATCGGTGTATCAATCAGTCAGATATAATCGATGGTAAGCATCAAAAGTCGTGAGATCGCACGGTGCCTGTATCGAAAAGTTACAACAACGATTATTTAGGTACTGCATCTTATGTTACTCGTCGGATCAACTAGTCATTTAAATCAAATAAATATTCATATTTGCAGGTTTAAATCTTAGATCTTAAATCCGGAAAAAGTATTTTATTGGGATGTAAAATTGTTGGCAAAGTTGCATAACTATACTCAAGCCTCTTTTTGCTGAAACAGTCATCATGAGCCTAGTATACCTACTGTATAAGGGTCTCGTTAATATCTCGTAAACCACGGAACCTTAAAAATACAGTCAAATTTAAACCCTTCTTTTTGAAGTCGGCAAAAGAGTGAAGAGTTTTATTTAAAACTCCGTACTTATCCCTTAAGAACTACTTATTAAAAGTCTAATAAAAATCAAGTGCCTACTCCAGACTTATTGCTAAGGTCTTAAATGCCTGTAATCAGCTCAAAACTCGCTGCCCTAAGCGGTTAGCGACAAATTAGGGTTAATTTGAATATTTGATAGTCTCAAGATGCAGGGGTTGATTATTACCCATTTAGTTGGAAACTACTTGAATAAAATTAGCATTGGATATGATTTTAGGGAATTAATTTTGTAATAAGACAGTGTACACACTAGAATCTAATTACGCAATAGAGAAATTGCTTTCAGCTATCAATCTAAAGAGAAGGCACCCTATTGGTCGCATTCGATTTTCTTTGCAATATTTTTGGGATTTACTCGTATAATCTCCTTACTTATTACAAAATTATGTAAGTGAACGTCGTCTTCATAAATTGTGAATGTGTTTTTGTGTAAAACCTCAATGATAGATCAGTATTAGGGTCTGTAAAATACCGAAGCAACGAGGTCGGTTTTTAATAATAATTGTGAAAGTTTTCTTCTGTTACAAGTGCTTACAACCTAAACTAAAGATATATATTATGATATTTCAGAAACGAGGTATTTTGGTGGCATTTTAAAGGAAAGACAAATTCGTACCTCGTACCGTATCAAACTTATCATAAGCCACAAGCTTAGCAACCCAGTCGGGCTTGTAGGTACTTCATTGGAAAAGCAAATTTATTACAGGAAGAACAAATATTATAATATAGTTTGAAGCATTTTATGTCAATGGATTCTGTAAGGACATCGGTGAACATACTCACCACACCATAAATAGATCTATTTCCACATCATTGTCTGTATAAGGTACCTACTTAATATCAATATTATTTTCTTTCTTAGTGTTGAACATTGATTGTGTGTTTAGCATAGCAACAATTTTACACACAATCTTATTGTTTGTTGGTAAATACGAAATGCACCATCAAACGTAAACTTACCATACATTTAAATAAAGTCAATTGTAGGCACCTAATTGTTGTTTATAGCAGAATATTGCTGTTCTATAAAGTAGATAGATTGTGCATGTAAGTGTTTAAGGGAGAGGCCTATTAGACTTTGTGGATGGATGTAATGGTTCATGGAATATCAATCTAATGAGGATTTACTTATTTTTTTTTTTTTATATTTCAGGTGTCAGGCTCAACTATATTATTCAGGAAAAAATTTAACTCTCATGAGCGCTTACAGCAAGAATTAGCAAGCAGTACATACTTATTCCATGATGACTGCCACAGGACATTAGATTCCAAATTCCACTAATCCTTACAGTAGTGTCCAAATATTTCATAATAATGTGAAGATATAATAAAAGTCGTTTTTGATTACCATAATTTATTTCTCTCTATTTACTGTTACCTAATAAATGACAGTTAATTTAGGCAAATAGGTACCTACCTCTAAATAGTATCAATAAAATAATCAATTGGCTGTGTTTATAAAAGGCATAGTATTCAATTCTTAAATATTTCATTATAAGTTATTTTTATTTGCACCTTTATAGGTACAAATAAAAATTACAAGTACAGGTTCAAAATAAAAACACTTTATTAAAGTTTACACTGTTATCAATTAACAAAATAGTAACACATATTTATATTGCTGTTGTACAAGACAGAACAGTAAAAAAAAAGAAGATTATCTTTCATTAACAATCTTCAGTTTTTACTTTAGTTCTTGAGAAGCTTGAAAACTGAAGTAGCAGAGCAACGGGGCAACGCAGCATGGGCGACATCCTTCATGCTGCCCTCATGTCTTCATAGGTGAAACGCCCCAGGAACTCTATAGTTTTAAAACAAAATCTTATTATTTTTTGCTCAAATAAAGTACCTACTTAGAAATTATGTGGCAAAGTAAAGTAGGCTCAACTAGGTTTTCATTAGCCCATGGCTGGACAAAACCCATCAGCCTAGTCATTGGTGCTGGTTGTATAATTTCATCTTTATTTAGGGCTGATATTTCAGTCTCCAGATATTTTATAATACTGAATTATAATATTAAACATTAGTTAGGTACACACAAAATATATGTTGTGTCTATGTACTAAGTTCAGCCAAGGAAATATATTCAAAGTTTTATTTATTATGTGACTTGCTACGCTTTATTCTTAACTATGTGTCAAAAAGCTTACCTTCAATGATTAATACAGAAGATTGGATATTCAATCCATGTTTGAACAACAAGATTGATGTTGGGTTGCGTTCCCTTCTTGTATTTTCAGCTCTAGCACGGTCTGTGAAAATATTATAAATATGTTTTGTAGTTAGTTGTTATTTGGCTAGTGTAGTTAGTTATTATTTGGTTAGTTGTAATTGTTTATTTCAGCATCTACTTATGTACATAAATATCAATTAACAATTTCAGTTAAGACTGAGGTTGACGGACATAGTAACTATATTTAACCACAATAAAAAGTTAGATGCTTGTGTCTACACAACAAAAGAATGATTGTCCATAGGTAGATTGACCAATAATGTACCTACAGCTACAATAATGTAATGAGATACAAAGGTACTCTCTTACACACGTTATTCCTATTTATATTGGCTTACTTACTTGTAGTGATAATATCGACTTAGTTACTTTTCGCTATTGAGCAAAACAGCCTAAGTAAGTCTTAGTGCAGCCAGTAGAAAACGAAAACAGAGCACGCAGTGTCTTCAGTGTCTTGAACGAGAGAATTTTCCAAAGTTTTTCCGACTTCCACAAGCCACAAGAAAAATGTTCCAAAACTGCTTAGCATAGGCCCATGTTTCTGTAAGAGAATAGTAAATATAATCTTGTATGTTGAAAAATATAAAACATTAAAGGCAAAACAATGCTTATCAAAAATATTACCGAAAACTAAAATGTAAACAAAGTCATCGCCAATTCGCCATGTTAGATATCGTATTCTCCACAGACTTCAAAGAATGATCATTCCAGCTTCCAGCGCAGATTATTTTCGATGTTTAATATGTGTTATATGCCTTTCTTGTTCTTTTCTCTACAAACTGATAAAGTTAGAGCAGTAAAGACAGGCAATATTCTGCAATAAATTCGACTCTGAACACCTCACAATAAGTCGGCAGATCGTTCAAGAGGTTATTCAACTTTTACTCAGTGCTGCCAATTTTTTTCCCTGAGTCCGGTATAGACATGCGTCAGATACATCAAAACGAATTTAAAATCAGATTTCAGTCAGAAATCGAATCGTATCGATTATCCGAACTAGACAAACCAATTTCACAAAACCAACCACGGCAATAGTAGCTTTGCGTAAGTACGTATTTGTTTATGTTTGAATAGTTTTTAATGATGCACTTACAACCGAATAATATTACTAAAGACGATTGAAACTGCGAGCTGGAGCCACTCCTGAAACCGATTTCTAAAAACGGATTTTGAAAGCGATTTCAAAATCTGAAATAGGATATTTAACCGTTTGGTTAAAAACTTTATTCGATTAATAAAATAAGATTTGACATTTGAATAAACCTTTTTTACAGTCCGTTCAACCGATTTTAACTTCTATTGATTTGGTGGCATGACAAACGGCAACTGCAGTATAATTATTGAAATTTTAGTGAAGATGTTTGTTTTCAAACGGCTTAACGGCAGATTTTTTTATCCCGTAAGTACGTTCCCGTCTGCCGTGAGATATGTTTTTTGAAATGACGTTGTTTTTCGATCTCTACTCGGGCGGAGCCTCTGTGTGACTTCAATATATTCGTCATGCTGTGTCAGTCTTTCCAAATCAGCGTTCGAATCCGCAGTAGTTTCGGCATTTGAAAAAAATAAATCGAAAAGTCACTGACACAGGTTTTAAACAAACAATAAAATATGCCATTATGGTGTTATTTAAATATTTTCTCGAGTCAAAGTTTTAGTTTGATTGTATTGTTTTCTACAAATTGAATTAAACTAACCATTAGACACAACCACCGGCCACTGAAAGCAAAATTTCTCCGCCAGTAGGGGTGTCCAAATCCCCAGGTTTAGTGGAAATCCCACTAAGTTGACAACACTGCTTTTCTACGATTTTGTCATTGGCTACAGATAACAAAAACGTGAAAAGAAAAACGTTTTGTTACGTATTTCAATTATGGTAGTTTTTGGTAGAAAGTGTTTTAAAAATTGGTTTTTAATTTTTCGGCAATCATTGTACATTTTCATTTATAAGCACTAGTAGAGTATCAGTTGTAATAAAAAAAATAAAAAATATAGCACAATAATTTGGAAATTAATCATTCCTACATGGTGTAACAAAACACATCATCCAAATAAATTATAGCCAATTGATTAGAACATCCCTATCCAATTACGGTCGACTGTTAAAAAATGTGTAGCGTAATTCGAATTTGGGCAGGCGTTTAAAACTGGACTTGCTTTCGATTCAGAATTGTAAACAGAAATAAAATGTGTTGCGTAATTAGACTGCGGTTTTATCTTGCGTCAATAGGATAGGTACAGGTTTTTTTAGTAGGATCACAATAACTAATAGGTACAACTTTGGCTATCATGCACCCACAGTTTGCACCATGATTGTTTTCATGAGTGAATACAATGTACAGTTTTTAGATCATGAAGTGCACGGTCAAGTGACATCTAGCGGCGATGTTGAGTGCTAAAGTAGCAATGACATCGCTCTCGTTCACGACTCTGGTATTCACAATAGCGAGCGAACAGTGGTTGTATAGGGTTCAACAAAGTGATAATTGTTCCACTTCGAAAAAGAGATGGCGCTTTAGATCTATTGGGTACTCGTACTTAATAATATAAAATACTAGCTTTTGCCCGCGGCTTCGCCCGCGTGGATGTCGGAAAATATCCCACAGGAACATGCTACCGGGATTCAGAGTATCCTATATCCTAACCCAGGTCATGGCCTATCCGTATGCCTTTCATCTAAATCCGTTCAGAAATTACGGCATGAAATGGTAACAGCAGATAATAAATCTGCTTTAGGGTTCCGTACCTCAAAATGAAAAATGGAAACCCTTAAAGGATGACTTGGTTTTCTGTCAAGACCATTTTTCTCAGGAACGCGTAGAGCCATCAAGTTGAAATATATAGTATAAAATTTAGATCTACGGTCTCTTGGAGCTGTAACGAAAATCAAACCAAGTCAATAATTAAAAAGACAGCCTTTTATGCCGTATTGTTTGACACTCGCAAATAAACCAGTCTATTTGGCACTTCCCGTTGGCCCAGCAGCATGAAGTTTGGCGAGAAGCAAGGTCAAGTAAAGAGGAAAATCTGAAAATTGGTAATGTAGTTATAGAACTGCAGATTTAAGATTTTTCTCCAATCAGGGATCAAACATTTATAGGCCGTCTCTTGAAGTAACATTTAGGGCTGATTTCACCAATGAAACGGAACGCCATCAGCATTTCTAAAACGCGTTCAAGACTCAAAAGACAGTGTCAAAATTGTTTGGGGGAATGTATACTACGTACACTAACAGCTCTTGAACGCGTTTAGATGAGCTGAACGCGTTCAATTTTATTGGTGAAATCCGCACTTAGTCTCTATTTCATTACTCTATTAAAAGTTCTTTTTCAATTTAAAAGTTAAGTTTGTGCTTCAATCCAGATTTAGAAATTCGGTCAGCCGAGCAAGCACAGCTTTGAGACGAAACCCTCAGGGCGCAAGTCCTACTCACACTTGACCGGTTTAAAAAAATAAGTAAAACAGGTTTATATGATTCTAAAAATGGCTTGCTTAAAATACTAATTATTCCTTTTACTATTATTATCACCATAGATTTGTAATACCTACTCTTGCCGCCATTGAACACATAATACCTACATGTTAGAAAGGTATAAAATATTATAAATATAAATTGTAATATGTTTTGACCGAGTGGGCAGATTTTAATGAAATAAAGACTCAATGTTAATTCAAGATACGGACTATGACTTCGTTTCCAATTCCTTAAATCTCTTGAAAAGAAGACAAAAAAAAACAATAATACATGTGAATTTTAAAATCATCCCCTATTTTACCCCCTTACGGGATAGTTTTTGAAAACCGCTGAAATACGTAATTCTTTATTTGTAACCAATAGCATAAATTTAAATTTTCATAGCCCTAACTAAAGAAATGATAGGTTTCCCATACAAACTTTCATCCCCTATATCCCCCCCCTTGGGGTTATTTTTGAGACAAAAAGTATGCCTATGTCCTTCCTTGGGATGCCATCTATCTCCTTGCCAAATTTTATCGAAATCCGTTCAGTGGTTTAGCCGTGAAAAGGTAACATATAGACAGACAGACGGACAGACAGAGTTACTTTCGAATTTATATTATTAAGTATGGATTATTTGTGAGTTTGTATGTAGGGTGTAATCTTAAGAACTCTTTCTCCGATTCCGAAGATTATTTCACGAATGGGAAGCTACAGTATTGCCGAGTATCAAAGGATGGATACCTATGTATTTTAAATTTCACGTGGGCGAAGTCGCTTGCAGAAGCTAGTGTCTTCTAAAGTTCCATCTCTCTTCTTCCGGAACTATGGTACACTTCCCTAGACGGCTCCAGTATCCGCCATTTCACTGAGCATCTCTCGGAAGTATGGAATGTATACGGTTTGTTGTTAAAAAGTAAAAAAAAAAACCGCTCAGGTGCGTGTCGGACCACGCACAATGAACAGTTCCGTAGTTGGAATGAGTTTATCCCAAGAACAAACTTAAGAAGCAGATATATACCTGTGATTTTTTTTTTTTTTTTTTTTTTTTTTTTTTGGGTGGGAAATCATCAAATGACTCCTCCCGCTCTGGGCAGAGCGAGAGGGAGTGTCAGACTTTTACTGACTAAAACCCACCCGTGTTCCTTCCGTTGCCTATGTGCTGGGGCCGCGATATCCCTCTCAGACAAACCCGCAACCCCAGCAGATATACCTGTGACCTTGAGTGTTTCTGTACTGAGCTTACGCAACGCGTTGTACGTCCAGCCAGTAATAGGTCTCGCCCATCCAGGAGTGCAGTCCCAAATTAGACGCATTATTCATTTATTATACATAAAACAAAAGGCATTTAAAAACAAAACACGTATACTAAAAGATCAATAATTTAATTATCTTTAAAATGGTGAAGGTTTCGGAAAAATACGCTTGATAGATTTTGTATGATTCTCAGTTTTATATCCGCGTTAGACGTAACATTAAAAATTAATTTCACTATGGAATTTAAACATAATCTAAAATATTCATATATTCAGTTATTAAGAAAATATTTTATATTATTAATTTAACAAATATTTTTTCCAAATCATTAACACTAATCGTTTAGACGTTGTCTTCAGTATAAAATAATTAAAAGTCGGTTATCGTCACCTTAACATTGGAGTTGAAAAATATGTTCTCCCATACATCCCAACTGCAAATGTAAGTTTGTACGCAAGATATTGAGAGATTTGTCACGTTATTTTAAAACCATAGACTTCTTGTAGGTTTTCATGTAATCTAGAAGTATAGTACTATTTTTTGTTTTTTTATTTTTTATTATAGGCTCTGAAGTTATAGCATATGGCAAAAAAGGCCGTCTTTTTCATTATTGACTTGGTTTGATTTTCGTTCCAGCTCCAAGAGACCGTAGATCTAAATTTTATACTATATATTTCAACTTGATGGCTCTACGCGTTCCTGAGAAAAATGGTCTTGACAGAAAACCAAGTCATCCTTTAAGGGTTTCCATTTTTCATTTTGAGGTACGGAACCCTAAAGCAGATTTATTACCTGCCTGTTACCATTTCATGCCGTAATGGCTGAACGGATTTAGATGAAAGGCATACGGATAGGCCATGACCTGGGTTAGGATATAGGATACTCTGAATCCCGGTAGCATGTTCCTGTGGGATATTTTCCGACATCCACGCGGGCGAAGCCGCGGGCAAAAGCTAGTATTTTATATTATTAAGTACGAGTACCCAATAGATCTAAAGCGCCATCTCTTTTTCGAAGTGGAACAATTATCACTTTGTTGAACCCTATACAACCACTGTTCGCTCGCTATTGTGAATACCAGAGTCGTGAACGAGAGCGATGTCATTGCTACTTTAGCACTCAACATCGCCGCTAGATGTCACTTGACCGTGCACTTCATGATCTAAAAACTGTACATTGTATTCACTCATGAAAACAATCATGGTGCAAACTGTGGGTGCATGATAGCCAAAGTTGTACCTATTAGTTATTGTGATCCTACTAAAAAAACCTGTACCTATCCTATTGACGCAAGATAAAACCGTTTAGTAGTTTCTAGTGTGTACACTGTCTTATTACAAAATTAATTCCCTAAAATCATATCCAATGCTAATTTTATTCAAGTAGTTTCCAACTAAATGGGTAATAATCAACCCCTGCATCTTGAGACTATCAAATATTCAAATTAACCCTAATTTGTCGCTAACCGCTTAGGGCAGCGAGTTTTGAGCTGATTACAGGCATTTAAGACCTTAGCAATAAGTCTGGAGTAGGCACTTGATTTTTATTAGACTTTTAATAAGTAGTTCTTAAGGGATAAGTACGGAGTTTTAAATAAAACTCTTCACTCTTTTGCCGACTTCAAAAATAAGGGTTTAAATTTGACTGTATTTTAAGGTTCCGTGGTTTACGAGATATTAACGAGACCCTTATACAGTAGGTATACTAGGCTCATGATGACTGTTTCAGCAAAAAGAGGCTTGAGTATAGTTATGCAACTTTGCCAACAATTTTACATCCCAATAAAATACTTTTTCCGGATTTAAGATCTAAGATTTAAACCTGCAAATATGAATATTTATTTGATTTAAATGACTAGTTGATACGACGAGTAACATAAGATGCAGTACCTAAATAATCGTTGTTGTAACTTTTCGATACAGGCACCGTGCGATCTCACGACTTTTGATGCTTACCATCGATTATATCTGACTGATTGATACACCGATTTCGAAGCTGCGACGATCGATGTATTGACTTTCATTAATACGTACTAGAGAACTTAGAACCCAAGTTGGCCGAAGCAAACACAATCGTCATGGATGGACGACTCGGTACGTATGCGACATCACCCCACAGACAATGGCCCACCTTCCATGCTGCGCAACATTATCCTGTCACCTGTGCTGTAGTAGATGATCTTATGACTGCGTCGGTGAGAGGAGTTCGCGCATCTGAATTCTAGGTTAAATATCTTTGAACTTTTTGCCATCGCTACGCCATAGATCAATAATATTATTCCTTCAGTGAGGTTTAACTGACAAAGATCATTTAAATAGACGAGAAATAGACTTGGACCCAAAATACTACCCTCAGGGACACCGAAGAAGACAGGTAAGTCACTGGTTATGTAATAATTTATTTTCACACATTGTGTGCGATCAGAAAGGTAGTCTTTAAATATTTTGAGTTGGTCTCCTGTAATGCCTATTCGTTCCAGTTTTTGTAAGAGCGATAGCACAGAGACCATGTTAAAAGCTTTGGCCAAATCGAAAAATATACCTATAGTCTTTTTTCCTACATCTAAATTTCCTACCACATAATCCACAAGCTCATGGTTTGCATTACTTGTCGACTTGCCAGCTCGGAAACCAAATTGGTAGTTCGGGAGATGATTATTTGTTTTTAGGTAGCTTATGAATCTTTTATTGAGGATGCATTCCAGGAGCTTGAAGATAGCGGGTATAATAGAAATGGGCCTATAGTTGGTGATGCGATCTTTATCTCCAGATATATGCACATTTCGCGAGTGATGTTCAAGTCCCATGTAAGCCTGTTAAATAATACGCCTATTCTTAATTATTTGAATGAATATGACACAGACACAGATGATGAGGTGGGGAAAGGTAAGTCAGAAATAAAAGACCATGTATTCAAATAAAAGCTTAGCTTTATTACTCGTTATATTCACGAAGAAACATCCCTCACTGGTACAACAAGTCTCCATGCTGACATTGCTAGTAGAGATACGACTTATGTTTCACCGTACTTCCTTCCATCCAATAATTTTGATAAATTTTGATCAACAGACTTTAGAAACCGCCAATGTGTTTGCCAATAAACGAACGCAATTTGCACGAGCCGCCGGCCACACGGCCGACACACTCAATTTAGATACAATTTCATTTTCATCCACAATAATCCACTTTATGTCTAGTACACCGAACAGTGGTTAGATCCTAAAACATTCACGGACAAAGACACACGCTCGTAAATTATAAGCAATATGACAATGTGATATTATATTAATGTATAAGTATTGTTGTAGTATTAAGAACCGTAATAATTAATGCGTAGTTAGGTTAGGTTAGTTTCCTGACATTAGGTATGACGTGTCTGAGGCCCACAGATTACAATAGTGACCCGCTATCAGCCATTCTAACACAAATACCGAAGAATCGTTTACAATTTTTTCCACATTTTTTATTCACCTTAAAATTGCTTTTAAATTTATCTTTTTTACATCCAGAACCATATAAACATCTTTGAGTTATTTATATATTTTTTTACCTATATAACCGGCCGGCCGCGCCGCCGCCCCTCAGCCGCGACGCTCAACTTTTTATTTACAAATGGTTAATGCTCCTAAACGTTTTATATCCGACGCTATTCTTAAAATTAAATACAAAAAACGCATGACATTCTAAATTTACCTAATGTCCCATTTTGTCACCGCTATAATTTATGAATTTTGACCTTTACACCAACTTTAGAAATATTCAATACAAAAATACTCTTTTTGAATAAAATTTTATACACGACTCATTATATCGTAGGCGCGTGCCGGGGGCGGGTGCGCGGGCGCCTCAAAAGAAAAGCTTTGAGCCTCGTAACCTTAACATCATGAAATTTGTACTAAATATATCAAAACAAGCGGACGCGGCCACTTAACACTTAGCCGAAATGCGAGGATACCGAAATGACGCCTAAACACTAGTCAAAATCTCAATTTCATTAATGGCACATCACCTTTTGTCCAGTGCACGACCACAGAGGGCCGAAATGGGTCGTGATGTGAACAAAAAATATTGCGGCACTATCAAAAATAATTTTGTATTTTTTTAAATTTTGTCACTAATTTTATCACTGGCGTCCGCGTCCGCTCGCTATAGTTTACAAATATATTATAAAAATGTCGCCACATTATGGACTGTGGCTCACCAAAGTAACTAAATTAACACATTACAACTGAACGTGTATCGCTGTTACCAATGAAGACCACAAGGATATTTAAAATATTGTTTGAAACCCACTACAGTATGGTTAACCTCGAATATAAAATGTTGAACGCTTAGTCCCGTGTTGTGGGGCTTGTGCTACGTTTACAAGTTCATATAGTTATACAATTGGGCGTTCGAGCTTATCTCACTAAATTTTATTGATAAGCGTCGGCAGTATTTGTTTCAAGACATCCTAATAGTATATCCGTGCTCAATTTTTGTCATTTTTATGAGATAATATACGTATATATATATTATTAAGAATGATACTTATTTCCATAACTACCTAAACTTCAGCAATTTTCCTTATTGATTTTTTCACGTATAGAAAAGTTGATACAGCTATTTGGTACATCTAAATGTCCTAACCTCCAAAAATGAAACGCTACATACAATAGAGTCTATTACAATTTCGAAAATTTAGGAACCATAATACCCAAACGTGAAACCGAATACTTTCTACATATATTGTTTTTTTATTTATAATTAATTTTGAAAATAATTACAATATTTTTATTTCATTTTACATTGATAATCCAAACATTTTCGTAGACGGATTCCAAAATACTAAAAGTGTAAAGCAAAAACTTTAGATAAGTACATTTCCGTGAAACATAAATAAACTATCATCTAGATAAAGCATATGAAAACAATGAGAAAGCCGAAACGGGCAATTTCAATAAATCTACATACATATTATTATAAATAGATACAAACATGAGATTTAAAGTCAACACCGAATTTTGTACTTTTTCTGCGGGATTAGCCCCCATGATCACTGTGGACTAAATATTTCGATGTTTCAAACTTGAGTCTTAATTTTTTTTATTAAATTTAGAAAAATTGTCAACCGATAACTTACAAATAATTGAACATCGAATAAATTTAAAAAATCGGCTCGATCGCATGTTATATCCATTGTGGTCTTGTAATATTGCACAGTGAGTCACTCAAGTATAAAATCCGGACAAAAATTGTATTAAATTACAAAAATTTATAAGTACATATTCTGAGTTTTGACCTTGAAACTATATTATAGTAAAACATTTGAATACGGCTCCAAGTATCTGCAAATTACGGCATGTCGGTTGATAACTGTTGATGGGAAACCAATACATATCTATTGTAATATGTGTGTGTAGCCTGCGTAACAGTTCTATTAGTTAAGAAGAAATCTATGAAGAGATCGGAATAACGAATTCATTACTTACTATACAAGGAATTAATCGGTTAAAGTCAGTTTAGAGCTAACAAGTGGACTGTGATAATTAAACAAAGCTACCATAGCGCTAGTGATCTTAACGAGTCTAGGGCTTAGGAATACTAGTCATCAATTCCGTTACTCAATTCAGATACTTGTACACTTCTCAGCTCTAAAACGCCAGTGCCTATATGTTACGGAGAAACAAACAACTTGTAACAAAATACAATCGTAAACGTAACATGGAACGTTGCTCGATCTCGAATAAGCCCAGCGACGACTGAGTACCTGACGTACTGGCGCGAATCGTGGAAACAGAACCTGGGCTATTGTCTGAGGGAGTGGTGGCGTGTGGGGACGCGCCGGCCAGCGAGGCCGACGCGGCGGGAACAATTTAGAAATAAAAACCGGTCTTCCGAAAGGGGGAGGCTGCGTGTTAATCTATGTGTCGATGTCTCAAAAACTTCAGTATCTCTAACTCTCCTAACCTGAGCTACTAAGCACACCAGTCGACGCCTGGTCCATCCTAAACTGAGGTACTCTTATATTATCGTAATAGTTCAAAATGGTTACAAATCAAACGATAACAAACGTGTAATACCAAATGAAATATGCTTACTTGCTTAGCTAGGGCCGGCCGCCCTCTCGCGCGGTTCCGTACATGTAAATTAGGATGGTTTAATCATTTTGTACATTCTGCAAAACAATAGATATTTCCCGTTTGTCTATTGTCTCTTAATTAATACCATTAACGCTAAGATAGTTACTCGATATTATCTCATCTGTATTAAAACTATCGTTATATGTACAAATGGCTATACATTTCTGTACAAATATCTATCTTATCGTGTTTAAATCTATTTGAGAAGCGAAATAAGTATTATATCTGTTTGTTCTGTTAAACTGAGGATGTGAACTGAAAGTGTTCCCGCGTGGCGGGCTGGCGGCCGGCAACTACATGATATAACAAATACATCGAGATTGCGATGCTGCTGGGGCTTGCTCCCTGACGTTCGATGCCACATTCAGCCATCTTTACTTCTCGAGTCATGTCATATTCGCCTGCCATCAGTCAGGGAACAAGAGTCCAGCGTACCGCGCTACATATATCTACGAATCAAACTAATTATTCTTCTATAGTATAATAGTAAGTGTGTGTATGTATACTGATCGTTCGATACGGGCGAACTGCGGCATGCGCGGGCGGCGGGGCGCGGGCGCTCTGCGGCGGCCCTGGTGGGGCGGTTAGGTCTATTGAGGGCCCTTTTGTATTTAATTTCTTATTTTTTTCGTAAAAAATCAATATTTTCTTTGAAGGCACTTCTGTTCGGACGAGGTGGCCCAGTGCGAAAGGGTTTACTGTTGGATGCCAAATAATGTAGCTGTAATTTTGAGATTTTGGTTGATTTTTTGGGATTTCGATCTATTGTATTGTGTTGCCTTCAACTATTGCTGCTGTTTGGATGTGGGTCAAATGTCTATGTGCTTGATAGCCGCCGCGAAGCGCTCGCCTGCCGAGTACGGGCGCCACAGTGGGGTAAATCAACTAAGTCGTAGTCAAGAATAACAGTTATTGTTAAAAGAAAATGAAGAATGTTACAGTAGTTTGCCTTATCATTATCGGGTATATGGTGTGTATTGTGTATGATTATGGATAATATTAGATAAAATAATGCCTTGATTATCGTTTAAGAAGTGACAGCCCGCACTCGCGTGGTGACAGTGATGCCCGCGCATATATTTCAGAAAGTAGTATTATCTAACAAATAAACTTAACCCTAATCCGGAACCGAACTCCGGACGAACTGAACTTGCGATCCGAACATTGCCGAAATATTGTAAATACAAATCAGGATGTTTACATTAATCTTCACATAAGATGTGTAATATTTTCGAATTTTGTGTCTTCATTATAGTTATTCTATTGTTAAATCCTCTGCATGAACATAAAACCGGCTATCAGTATAAAAATAATCTTTAAATTCTTTGTTTGTGGATCGAAAAATAACCCTGCTCTATTGTACTAATGACTATGGTTAACTTTAATTAATTACTCCTAAAATAAGTATGACGAGGTAAAGGTTGACAATTTCTGGCCGCACGTGGCGAGCCTTCAACGTAAGTACTACCAGGGATAAACAACTTAGCATGCTCCAAAGGACAAGGAAACGAAGGAAAACCAAAAATAAAAACAACGAAAAATTTAAAACTTAAGCAATTAATATATTAATCGTTTTTTTCCTTAAAGAATAAATCAATAAATGATTTAAGATATACACAACTATAAAACCATTTTAAGATAATACTTAATAATAATATAATAATAATTATATATAGCGAAATATATTATGTGCAGAAATAAAATTCTAGGTGACTTAAATTTTCTCTTACTCGTAAACCTAATGAATTTCCTAGTAGCGCGCAGTTTGTGCACGCGACGTCCAACGTACAAATCCAAAAGTTCTTTTAATAATTTAATTTAACTTTTTTATCAATAATTTTGAATCTGAAGGCCTAAATGCGAGTGTCGTAAAATTTTGGTGTGCGAAACAATCGTCCAATGATTTGTTTTTTTAAATATAATTTAGTTTTTTGTCGAAACAATGTGCGTCGCGTCGATTTGGCGCTTACTCCAACTGCTCGAGAAAGTTCGGCGACTTGAAGTACTCGGGCACTGGGTCGTCGAGCCGCGAGATCACCTTGTAGATGGACTTCTTCCAGCTCTGTTCCGCGTCCTTACCGCCCTGGATGGCGCGGAAGAACTCTCGTAGTGTCTGTTCAACCACATATCTGAAGTTCGGTGGCACCTGGAATCGTAGGAAGCATATACTTAGAAACCACTTCGTTTTGTTCAAGCATCAGTTTTGGGATTGTTTTTGGATTAACAATAAGTGCTTAGTTCACCCCCATTTATACTTAATCAATAACAAAAGGACATTTTCAGGGTGTCGAACATGACTTAAAATAATTATAAAGTTTTATCACCTGTTGCATGCTCACCTCAATGTGATTGTTGCGGTTGTAGTGCAGGTTGAGCACCCTGTACAGCTCGGAGTCACCAGCCACATGCAGGTCCTCCGCTGTCTTCAGACCTTCACTGATGGCCTGTCGCGCATACTTCTCCATCTGGATGTAGTAGAATTCTCTGTAAAGAAGAAAAGCATACATTAGAAAAAAGTAAAAACAGAAGGAACAACGCATAATCAGCTTGTTCTCCACAAATAAAATGTTGATGAACCTTGGCTAACGAGTTATATGTATAACAAACTTTATACGTATATACACCGTGACACTTCACGGCACAATGAAAATAAAAAGCCCTCGAATACCGTCGAGAGCGGGAAAGGATTTGATTAGCCATTTTCGCTCTCTCGGCGTCGCATCGCTCCGCTATCTTCGCTCCGGTTCGCTTACGAGAGCGAGTTGAGCGAATCGAGAGTCTCGCGGGGCTAATTACTTACGAGTTCGCATTCAGACAAGCTAATTCGGTTTTTCACGTTCCTGTAAGTGACGAGCTAGTTGCTGGGGGTAATTTTATGAGCTTTTTTAGGGTTACGTTTGGCAAAAAGTTGGGTTTAATTATGAAAACGGCCTTACTATCTCTTTGATATTAAATCTTATAGATGGGACTTGTTCATTTATACGAAACATTAAATTTAATCAAATATATTATTGCTGCCAATCAATAAACATTACCTAGCTACATTCTCATGAAAAAAATATCAACATTTTATTTTCTTATTTTAAATCGCCTCCAAGTACGAGTATCTACGCGTCAAGCAAAATTAGCGAATAACGTGACACTCTTGTGTCAATGAACACGGATCATCTCTAAACCTCTTGTGACACTCCTCTCTCTCGTACTCAGAGGGCTTCTATTATTTTTTAATTGGCACTCCACGCGATATCGCAGCCTTACTAATTGAATAAGTAAATGAAGTATCTAAATAATTAGATGTCTTTTTGGCTGGCGCGGGAGGCGGTGTAAACCACTGTGCAATTTTAAGTAGGCTCAATGAAATGCCTGTAATTAGTCGTTGATATTTCTTTGATTAAGTTTTCCGTATTGCGTAATTAGGTTTCGTAAAACGGAGGTGGATTATTCCCTTTTAAATTTTAAACGATAGTAGTTACATCGGTATTTTAAAACTAATTTGATTACGTGAGGTAATGCACGGGTTATGGGATAAACCTCTCATGATAACGACCATCAATTAAAATTATCCTCATAGTCAATTATTTATGGGTACACTTATTTCTAAAGAAATTTAGACTGTATGACTAACAAGTTACAAGCTTCAGTTACTAACAGACGTATTACTCATATCTGTAACTCATGAGTTACTCATATTTGATATTAAAAATATTGATAAGTTTGAATGGGAGACACATTTGATATCTTCGTTGGCGGCCATTAGGGACATATGGTGTGTCATCACATGTTTTATAAGTGGGTGATATATTAATGATAGTAATTGATATCTTTTAATAGATGAACAGGCGTTATTTGGACTTTGATTCTTGTTAAGAGAAAGTGTGAATCAAGTTACATCTGATTATAAATTTTGTTAAAGTTTGTCGTGTCATCTGGAATTTCAAGCAGGAAATATACTCATAAATTAGATTTAGTAAAGTCAGTTGGATTTGAATTCTTGTAATATGAACAAAAATTAAAATTACATAATTATATAGGCCTGTTGTCACCTGAACATTTCTGCCGAGAAAGGTTACCTACCGTTCAGCCCTTACCACAAATTAATACAGAAGGTTCACTGCGCAAAATCATTTAAATAAAAAACGACTCTTGCTACGACACAATAAAGTGCAATTCAGGTCACACAGAGCTAATAACCTACAGTTATATTCACCTAGAACTTGCCTCTCTTTCTATCGCGTAACTCTTAGATATTTTGACTACATTACACTCACTGAATTGGCCGTCGAGTCGAGCCCGCCGCGTGTAGCTCATACTACAATGCTGAGTGAACCATCTGTGTTTATCTATTTATTACACAATTTATGTTTTTTTTTAAGAAATTCGCAGGCGAGTATTTATAAAATAATTATAATCTTAGGCAATTCAACTTTTCGTTGACACCAAAAATTACTTACAGAATTGGAAACTTCTCAATTCCTACCAACCTCGTTGTAGGTTAACGATTATATCGATGGATTCGATAGCGATCGACGTAATATGACGTATTTAGTAAGCGGTGAACGTACTAACGCTTAGGTTATGCTAATGGCATGCGGGCTAGCGATTGCAAAAAGAAAAAGTTTTGCCTTTACGTAAACGAGACAGTAGTAACTAATAAACCCAGTTTTAAGAATAACAGTAATTCAAAAGCAAAATAATCGTTATTTTTTCCAGGTGTAGACAATAATTTGTCCACTGTGCGTTGCGTAACTTTTATTACATAAACTAGGTTTTCGATAAGAAATTATCGGTACTGTTTTTGGTAGAAATTGTTAAATATTTTGTGTGTGAAATTATTTTCATAAATTATGTTTTTTTTTTTCAAATGACTTTCTCAGCTAAATCCAAAATAAATCAAGCTGGTAACAAAACTAGTATTTTAAATAAAACCGTTAACTGTGGGAATCAGCTGTTGCATTGTTCACACAAACTACCCTTGTAAGAATATTTTGGCGAAGAAATTTGCAAAGAAATATCAAATCTAAAACTTACAAGTTAAAGTACAATATTCCTTGAACAGTCAGCAATTACAAAAGTCAAAATTTAAAACGGGTAATGCAATTTGCTGATAGAATTTGAACTTTAATTACAGAGGGTTAAAGTTGAAATTATTTAAGTTCTGTCTGCTATTGTTATGTTTTCTTAAGGATTGGCATCTTGCCTACCTGGACCCCAACGTCTTGGCTTATTGTTTGATAGATTTTTTGCAGAAGTTCCTTTTCATCAATTGAACCGGAATCGAAAGTTGGAAGATGTCTTCGAAATAAAGATTTTGTTTCCGATCGAAGATTCTCTTTCAATGTTATTTTACGCTGGGGCAGAATTGAATTAAGAACGAAACAAAAGAATGACGTATCGGAAGTCATTAGGAAAATCTTTGGACAATGTTGAAAATGAGAAGAAAAAAATAAAAAATTAAGAATATTAACGTTTTTTTTAAAGTTAATTTAAAATAAAATTTACCAAAATATCCGCAGAATTTTGCGTTGTTGCATAACTTTTTAATTAGTCGAGATTTTTTATTCATATTCTTTATGGCACCTCTTTAGGTCATGAGCTATCTGAATATAAAAAAATATTTGGCGTAGGTCTAGGGGGAGAAGTGAAAATTGATTCGCTTTTACAATGTAGATTAGCTGCGTCCCGCGGTTTCACCCGCATAAGTCTCGATCCTGTAGGTATATCGGGATGAAAAGTATTGTATGTTCTAACCCACATTATGTTCTACCCATGTGCCAAATTCGTTTAGCCGTTTTAGCGTGAAAGCGTAACATACAATATGCAAAAAATCTAATATTTTCTCTTTTTTTATATAACGTTGTTTAGACAAGAAACTAATCGAATTGCTTTTTTGTAGATACATACATACTTTTCTTGCAGTTCAAATATGGCGAAAGCAACATTGCTTGCAGTTTATTTCTTTGAAATAAAATCACGACATTAAACTCTGTATTTTATTTTGCTTTGACACTATTAAAACCACCATTAGGGTGGCTAAACATTATCAGAGATATTACCGGGAATCCTTGAGCAAAGAACGGCGCGACCCCTCAAGAAAGCGATTTGATTCCCGTGTGAAACACAACAGGACCACAGATTATTTAAAAAATATACTCGTAGATATCGGAGAAGCGACGGAACAGTTATTATTTACAGGACAATTCGCAGAAATCCTATAGATTTAGCAGGATAAATATTGATTTACTAGCTCTCTTTCAATGCGTAATACAGTTTCAATCACAATCTGAATGATTTTGGTGGATATTGCTAATCAATTGCTTCATATGTTCGAAAAATGTATGTCTGCTCAATAAATAACGCAATTAATGTTGTTGAACTGTCAAAATGGAAGCCATTGTAATTACCCCGCTGGATACATATAGATTTACCAATCTAAAGGTTACCTATAGATTTACTAGTACGTAAAGATATAGATTTACCAATCTAAAGGTTACCTATAGATTTACTAGTAGGTAAAGATATAGATTTACCAATCTAAAGGTTACCTATAGATTTACTAGTAGGTAAAGATATAGATTTACCAATCTAAAGGTTACCTATAGATTTACTAGTAGGTAAAGATATAGATTTTACAATCTAAAGGTTACCTCTATTTCTTTAAGTACTAAACTTATGTTTTTATTTTTTGTATATTGGCATCATGTTTTTATGTATATTCATGTAATTTGTTATCTTTTAATTGTGCTTTTGTGTGTCTTTTGTATGCATTGAATAAATGTTTTATCTATCTATCTATCTATCTACCTATAGATTTACTAGTAGGTCTTTATAGATTTACCAATCTAAAGGTTACCTATAGATTTACTAGTAGGTAAAGATATAGATTTACCAATCTAAACGTTACCTATAGATTTACTAGTAGGTAAAGATATAGATTTTACAATCTAAAGGTTACCTATAGATTTACTAGTAGGTCTTTATAGATTTACCAATCTAAAGGTTACCTATAGATTTACTAGTAGGTAAAGATATAGATTTACCAATCTAAAGGTTACCTATAGATTTACTAGTAGGTAAAGATATAGATTTACCAATCTAAAGGTTACCTATAGATTTACTAGTAGGTAAAGATATAGATTTTACAATCTAAAGGTTACCTATAGATTTACTAGTAGGTAAAGATATAGATTTACCAATCTAAAGGTTACCTATAGATTTACTAGTAGGTCTTTATAGATTTACCAATCTAAAGGTTACCTATAAATTTCTGTGACGTTCTTTGAAACCATACTTTTAAAATTTAATTTGGTTCTATATATTATTTTTAACGTTAAAGATCTTTTTTCCTCCTATACCACTAAGTTAGGAAGTTATTCATTTCTTCATTCCTGTCAACACGTTATTTTCCTTAATTTAATTAATTGGTCAAAACTTATACGTAGGTAAACCAAAAAGTAACCACTACATACCTCCTTGAAAACATTACGTAAGTACCTACGCAAAGTAATCCGTTATGTGGAAACATGACTAACTTAACTATTTTAGTTGTAAGGTTATTATTATTTTCAGGATTTCACACGGTGGTAACAAAAGGTTTTTATTTAAGAAGTTGTCCAATGTCCATTCTTAACTCTGTATACTCTATGGCCACGGAGCCAAGACGTTACTCATGGGTCATACATTGTTTTTTTTCTGGTTTCTTTTCATCCCTTCGCATTGTTAGTTTTTACGAACGTGTGGATTTTTGTCGACTCAAACTCGACTTTTAACGACGATAATACAGTTTTAAAAGTTTGCGATTGTGGAATTGTCCCTTGGCTTATGTTATTTCTTTAAATCGAGTCACGTATAGCTACTTTACTTTAATCTCAGATTATAGTTAGACAGAAGATGAAACAAAAAACAAAAGATAATCTAATAACGTTACAAAATGGAAGTGACATTTCTAAATATTTTTTTTGCAAAGTGTTCAGATAAAATTCCACCTTTTTAAAAGAAATTAAAGTAGTAAACTGTAATTGATTGGCAATACAAGTATGTAGGGCAGAGAGTCGATGGGCGATCTTTATTTCCATAGCTTACGGTGCTTACAGATGCGGGCGCACGCGCATACCGCTAACCGATAACACGGGGTAAGAACCTCTACCTACACTTGAAGGTTTTTAATTACATTTTTGCTGTTTCTCCAACCTGTACAAGGTTAGGTCTTAAGGGTATTTATTATACTGTCATATATCTACGATCATATAGAATAATATAAGAAATCTACACCACGCAGAAGCTCATAAATTAATTATTCATATTAGATATATCCCCCTTGGGCATGTAGATGGCGTTGTTTTTTAACTATGACGACAGTTTGAAATAAAGTGATTATTTTCTACCGAAACTTGATTTTATAGACTGTGCAAATGTTCTACCTACAGGTATTTTTTTCTTTTGTTCAAATGTTCTACCTACAATTTTTTCTTTTGTTCAAATGTTCTACCTACAATTTTTTTCTTGCTTATTCCTCTTACACCTAACATGAAACCTAAGTTATTTAAAACCCGAAACCAAAGAAACATACAAAATGACGCATCATTTTATTAGTATATGTTTTCAGTTAACATTAAATTAAAGATCTGGCACAAGCTTCCTTTGTCCCATATTACTTGCAAGAACTTGTGATAATAATATTATTTATATATGCGCGCCTTATTATTTAATTTTGCTGTGTTTTTCCTTAATATGATACTACGCAAGATTATTATGTATTTTAATTATGAACGTGTAACTCCTTTTGTATTTACTTGCTTACCTCGGTATTGGGGAAATACTGAAACGGTCATTGTTTTAAATATGTATCTAGACAATGGTTATAAATATATGGAAGAGAAGGCATTTTTTTATTTATTTTTATTAAATTATATTGTTTCTTCTGTTTTGTACGAAGGAGAAACAACGAGGTCTGCTTCTTTCAGATGTTTACCTACTAAAATTAATTTAAGGTAGTGATGATTTCTAAGTCAAATGAAAAACTGCCATTCATCAAGTTAGTTCCAGTATTCATCCTAACCTAATCCCGCTTTCAATCGATCAGCGAAGTATAAACTCAATCAATTAAAAGTCGAGTTATCAACAAATAACATTCACATCATTCGATTTCCACAGCTATAGTTATACCTATCTCTTCAATACACCGCAGGCAGGCGAAAACCAAACTTCATCAGCTGTCAAAAAGCTCATAAAATTCGCTGTACGCTAATCGCAAATATGCGAAAAAAAACATAGTTTCCAGACGTTTTTTGTGCCGGACTTCGCCAAACATACTCATTTCGATCGCTCCCAAATACAATAGTTATTAAACGTGATACTCGTTCGCAAAGGCCAGGTATTACTGTGCATACATAGATCAGGTATGTATATGTGGGCGTTACCTATGTGTGTGTGAGTGGACCGCGTCCAGGTTTCGAGGAGCACGGGAGAATGAGCCGACAGACTGCATTTTACAGAGCACCGCGATTATACAGAGACGGCGGATATTTCTTTTTTGTTACGTAAATGTGGCATTGAATGACGTGTTTTCCCATATTTGGCTTATAGATTATTGTGGTGTTATGACGTCTGCGTTGTATAGGTAATAAGCTTTAACAATTACGTGTAAAACAGAAATTTTTGGTGGTAAACAGAATTCAGTTAGAGTTTGACGTATTCACATTAAGGTAACAAAAAGGAATACTAACTTTAATGAAAACTTTATTTTATTTTAGAATAAAAAAAACAATCTCCTTCACCCTTAGAACCATCTTAAATCACTTTGCAGCTTGAATAAAAACGACACATCTGCATTTTGCGTGCTCTGTGCAAAAAAGTTGGCCGGCGGTTCGCACACATGCTCATAACGCACACACAGCCAAGTAAAAGCGAGTAAACTAATACCAGGCCGGATTAATGCTTCAGTTAGTGAAAAAACTTTTTTTCAGACTGCGCCGTCCGACACAGGGCCGCAATCAGACGGTGGAAAATATGCAAATTATGATATAATGAGAACGATGCCGTGTCGGGACGTTTGAGAATATAATGTTTTTGTTGTCGGATGTGACATTTTGAAGTATGTACGTGTTGTCTTTGAAGTTATGTCGTGTATGAAAAGTAGCATTTGAGTTTCACATTTGTTTTGTGATACTTCGTAAGTTTTTTTAACCGTCTTGCTGGCTTCTCAAGAAAGTTTCTAAGGCTTATTATTTGATGGTGGTGATCTACAAATTATAAGGAAAATGTATTGTATTTAGAACTCAGGAGCAATTCGTCAACTTTGTTACCTACTTACATTTTGTGTTTTCCTTAAATTGTATTTATTTCCTACATCATTTTCGGCAGATAGGTATTAAAATATATTCATATCATGGTTATTACTGTTAAACAAAAAGTACAGACATTAATTTTACTGCTATTTTTACAACTTTTACTTATGTGACAATATTTCCAAGTCGCAGTACATGCGGGTTGCAGATATCTACGGTAACGGCTTGCGCATGGGCAACTTTCTCGAAAAATAAACGTTATCATGCAAAAACTTAGGGGAAAACCAGTTACGCTGCCAACAAATAAGTATGAAGTTATAAATATAGCATCGATTACAAAGTAAGGAAAAATATCAGTTAACGTTATTTTGATCAGAATTTTCATTAGTATTGGTTTAATTAGCATTAAACTGACCGCTAAACGGTTATTATTATCTTGTTATTGTCACGATTACCTAATAGGTATATCTAATATGAATAATAAGGAAATTTAAAATATAATATAATCGATCACCATGTACTATTTAAAAATTAAGGGTACAACCAGTGTAAAAGCAGTACAAACAGAAATAAGCAAGAGAGGCAACTAGAAATTCTTTTTTTTATGTTAAACTCTGTAGGAACATTTATCTATTTATGTACCGAATATAGTTGACATCGTTTTAAATACACTAATATTTCCTCAATCTACTGAAACATCTTCTATCACCTTAACGACTTAAAAACCCCAACTTTATCACGATCCATAAAACCTTACATAATGACTTTTCTTAAAATCAGCCTCCTTACATAATACTCGCCTTAAGTCCGGCCCTGTCGATCGTCTCCCTCCTCGCTGACCCGTCTGTCTTGTACCCTAGGCTTCAAAAGTTCAGCTCATTTGAGTGGCTGCCGAGATTTTATTACCCCAACTACTACTCGCTTCGGTATTAATTTTTTTTTCGAAAAAAAAAAGGGTTAAACGTACGCGTAGTCTTTTAAGGGCCACATAAAGCTGACCATTCACGGTTACTTGATCGTTGAATTAGTTCGTTAATTACTGTCGGGAGACAGTTTCAAAACAGTTTTTTCGAGTGTCACTTTATTATGATATTTCTGTTTGTGTATTTCCCCGCTTTATGACGGAAGTCTGTAGTTGTGAGGATAATATGGACATGGTTTTGTGCCCTTAAAAGTACATTTGATTTTAATGAGATTGATGATTGGTACCAGGAATTGGTTAACGTAACTAAAAGGTAAAGGAAACTTAATTTCGGTTTCCGTTTTACTTAATTAGCGGTATGTTAACCACGAACAGAAAGATAGTTAATTGATTCAGGCGTGACTTTGCGAAAATCCATTATAAAATACAATAGACGATGTATATTTAGTAACCTAATCCGTCCTATTGACTTGTTGCGAACCCGGACCCGACGTGTGAACACGTCAAGCGTTGAGAGCAGTGTCACTGCTCTCGACGCTTGCTAGCCATCCTGAGGATGCCTCGTTGAGAGGTGAAACACGTGTCGATTTCTTACAGGGTTCTTTATGACTCCTTAAGAACGGGCGGATTAGGTTACTAAATATTGTATTTTTCACGAACAGAAAGTTATTTTTTTTTTTTACAAGAAATAGATTCATAAATGTCACAATCACTAATAAAACCAATGGAACTATCGATCTCAATCAGTTTCCCGAACGTCACACGGAACTCTGAACAAAAAAGAATTTTCATAAGTTCCGCATCAACTGTATTAATATACAGGGTGTGTCTAACGATAATTACTTTAATGCGACTAGATATAAGCTTGCTTGCTGTTTCTACTTAAGTTTATTTCCCGAGGGACATGATCATTGCCACTCGTCAAGATTTTACTGTTACTGGTTATTTAATATCTGTCAAAAGAAGTCTTTGTTTTTTAGATATTTGTGGTAAAAAAAATGTTTCTTGTTACGTATTTAGTGAAGATTTCTGAAACTCTAGAAAGGAAGAGCGGTTTTAGCCACTTGGAAATCGTGAAAAAAGACAAGACATATTGACAGACATAAAGACACATTGTAAATGACTTTTGGTTGGTCAAGGAGTCAGTCAAATATTAAAACCTTTAAAGTAAAGAAAAAGGTCCCTTTATTGTGTAGCTACGTTATGTCCATGCCTAATATTTTATAGTTTTAAAATTAGTGACACTACCGGACACCTAAAATTAAATTAATAGGCAGGTTAGCAAGCAGGACATACGACACTATAATAAAATAAAAAACTATGATATTCTCATAAACGTAAGGGTAGGTTATACATATTAATTAATTATGTCTTAGGGCGGGTCTGCGACAAGTCGCACTTCCCTAATTTCCCATGTGGATACAGCCTACCACACCTTTTTGCCTTCAACCTGCATGATTCCTTACGAGCGATAAGTATTTTGTTATTAAAACTTACATTAAGAAATGAGAAATCATGAATTTCGTTACATAATGGAAAATGACAAGAACTGGAAGGTTTATACAGTCTGTTTTAAATTTAACTAAGTATTGGGCGTTAATTTACAGTTAAACAAGTTTTCAAGATGTATTTTTCTTTGCTGAATAAAAGACAAAACCATTTTTTTATTAATTTTTCTTAGATTTTTCCTCTTGAATATTTTTTATGCAGTCTAATAATATCTGTGACGGTTTAGGTAGGTATTTTGTATTTATATATTTTATCCTTGAGACAAGTTGGATGATATGTAAGCTCAAGTGTTTTTGTATTATTGTTCTTAATTAATTAACGACGCGATATTGTTGTTTACGTAGATGAAGTCAATGCCTTATAAATAATAATAAAATTATGTCAATTGTTTATTAGCTTTGTTTGCTGTTTAAATAAGTAGGTACTAGCTGAACCTACAACTAGAAGAATAATTAATATTAATTATTCTTCTAGTTGTAGGTAATTTTCTGGAATATTCCAGTGTTTCTTTTAACATGAGAAAAAAGTTATGACCTATCATGAAAAGAATTACGCAGAATTGGTTCGGTAGTTTAGCAGCTAGGTCGTAGCAAACAAAAAGTTAAAGGCTCATTTCAAGTTTAACAATATTAGAGCGGATTAAACTCTACAAATGGATACAGTCTCGTATCGCAAAATATTTTAAATGAGGCAAATTTCAATGATTTTCTTGTCGCATTTAGCAAGGGCATTTCCTGGTGACCCAATGTTTAATTAACTGTTATAAATGCCGAATAAATGGTGTATACAATCGTTAATTATTATGGAAGCTACCACAATCAGTTTGTGTAACTCAACTTGATGTTGTATATAGTGATTGTTTAAATGATGGAGAAGGTTAGGTATTATTTATAAGATAATGTTTTCCTTATTACGTAAATAACATGTGGCTGGTCCCAATTAGGAATACTTGAACTTCTAAATTTGGGAATTCCGAATTTCGTGCTGTGTAGGTATATACTAATGTGTTTTTTAACTTATAAAAAAAAAGTGATTTCATATCAAGTTAGAATTTTCAGCAGCAAGTTACAAAATAATTAGGATGATGTTATTTATTGTGTTTATATTGGCCACTTTAAGTTATTAAACCTCCATATTAGAACAATTTTATTGACTGCAAACTCATCCAAAATATGAAGAGCCTCGATACTAAAGAAAACAATCGAATGTCGTCTGAAAAATGAAGTGTTAGGGGTCTTCAGTAACTGGTTGATAGATAGAGTTCCGTGTAAAATGTGAACAGTGAAAAGTCGATAATTATGTCCTTATCGATATATTGTTTATTACTAACGATTTATTGCAGAAACAATGACAACGTTACAAAAAAAAATAAAAAAAAATACTAATATTCTATAAATTAATAATGTTCATAAGAAAAAGAACACCATGTAGATTTAAACTCTATGTTATATTTCGTTTCTCCGTGGTCATCTTTGAAATTGATATTTAGAACAATTTCTTGGCGGCAAAATATCGATGCAGAATTTGGTTTCGATTACAAAACATTCGTTTAAACAATCGGTCCTCACAGCCATAGCCAAGTGCTGCGTCAGATAAGAACAGTGGTCAACTTCCGTTACCACCGATAGTGGCCATTACAGTAAGGATAGAATAAGGACAAAACAATATTACAGATATTTCAATTCTAAGAAATATTAATTTCGACGTAACAAGTTTTTTTTACTTATTTAACTTTTATTGAAGTCGAAATTGTTACTTTTATGATTACGTAATTATTAGAACTCAATTAAAGTCGAACGCTTGATTAGGTTTTTTTTAAATCTTGATAAAAATATAATACTTAAATACGCTATATAAATTACTTGAATACCTATACTTTTACGAGTAGTACCTAATTCTACACTATCAGGCCAGCAGCATTTTTACTAAATCATAATAACACACTTTAAAACCATAAACAATATTTTTAAGTCCGTGTCATTTCATGTCCTCGTAAAAAAAAGTCGCGTGACGTTCCCGCCCAAAATTAACTGTCACTGTCAGGCTAAGGTGTTGTAAGGTAGAGGCTAATGAAAAGAACGCACCCGCTCCTTCGAGACCAACGAGAAGGCGTGCCCGACCTCGCATGACAAAACACGAGCTTCAAATATGCTTGGATAACGTGAAAAATTCATGTGAACATTCCTGAGTTTATTTATTACTTGACTGAACCTAGGTAATATTTCCTTAAGTTGCGGTGTCAAATTGTACGGCCTACGTGACTAATTGAATTTATTTCAGTTTTGTTTATTAATACTTACATACCTACCTTCCTAATTCTTACAAAATGTAGCTTTTTTTACATACTTTTTTTAGGCACCAACATACCGATTTACGTGATGCATCGGCTAATCACGATATTTAAGCGACGTAACAGTAAATTCCTAACACCCTTTGTCCATTATACGACGCATAGACTCGGCGAAGGGTGGAGTAATTAAAAAACTTAATGCCGCATCGAAGACAAGATAAGGTCGGCCGTCGGAAGAAACCGCCACTTTTCTAATTACTCACTCATTAGCTGATGGATGGTACATCGCGTGTGTTACATCGGCCGTTTGCTTGTGTTTGTGGTTACCGTGCGGCGTGGCTTGTGAGCCAATTGCAAGGCCGATTTTTCTATAGACGCAACGTGAATTACCTTGATTGATCCTATTGAGAAGCAAGAAAGGAAAACGAACACACTTACAACATTTTTAGGATTTTGAATTCAGAAAACGAAACCAAAAGTAATCGATATTCAAAAAATAGATAAAGTAGGACACGGAACGTAATTCGTATCATAAACCCCCTTCTACACGACTCACTCCTTGATCGCTGCGATAAGTAAGACCGCGCCTTCGCGTGTTTTAATTATATTATTAACGACGATGGCCGGCGAAAGGCTAATATTTTATAATGGCTAGCGTATCGCAATGATATGTAAATATAATGCCGCGCCCTCTTCACCTATTACGTACGTCGTTGCGTGCGTGTGAACTTTAATTCGGAAGTAAAGACACGTTAGCGAGAATTTAGTACTAAGGCGTGACGTTCTTTTTGGCCCGCGTATGGGGCTTTAGACGAATTCTTATGCTAAATAAACTCGCCCGCTAATGGGATTGGCGTTGAGTGGCCGGGCGCTCCTAGCGACATTTTCCACAGAAGAGAAAACTTCTGCCGTGTAATTAGCAGGTTTTTTGAAGGAAAACTACTCATAAGCTTCCTCGAAAGGGTCGTATTAATTACTGGAGGTGCTCGTATGAGCATGGCGCGATATAAATGGCCGGCCACTTGGCGCCCTAGCCTCGCCGGGCCTTATTAAAAATGTTAACGCGTAAATTAGACTCCACACGGGTGCAGTGTATTAGCCAACCAATTAAATTTTACAGTTTCTGTATACAATGCGGCACGAGGAGACTGCAAGGTGGGGGATGAATTAGTGACACTAACTAGACTCGTCTATACATTCCCTTATGTGCTGACTTCACTCGTCTAGTTATGCGTTAGAGTTTACTTCAATTCTTTTTCCTTTACACTTTGATAACGTTTCAAGTATGTCAAAGCGTGTTTTCGTTAAATAGTGAACCGATAAAATTGTAGGTACACTTAAGTTTTTTAATTACAACATTAAATATTGAACTAAATTTGTACAGCCTCTGGCTGTTAACACGGTAAGTTAAAAAGGCATGTGGAAATTGCGACGTAAGGTTGGCAACATTTCCGTATCCGAGTGTAAGAGTCCTTACAGATGAGGGATTTAAATCTCAGTTTTAAATATTCGCTTCCGATAATCGTTATAAAATGTTTCGGTCGTTGGTTCTGTTTATTTTACTGTTCTAAATTTAAAAATTGCAGTTCTTTACTTTATAAGTATTTCGCAGAATTAATTTAATAATACTTTTCGATAACTCTTAAAATTACTTTGAAAGAGAAAATAATAATGTTGTATTGATAATTTAATAAGCGTATGACTGTAGGGTGAGCACAAACTTAACGTATGTACATTTCGCAGCCGCGACCGCACACGCTCGTGTGTGAACGCTTAAAAGGTTTTTACCTCGGTTGGTCTAAGTGCACACCCTCATGTGACTAGTTGGATGTGTAAAAAGATTAATTGGAGTGTTGCCCGTGTTTCTAACAATTTACGACGCCTTCTCGGGGCGGGCCGGCCGCAGACCACTTCTGCGCAACTTAATTAAGCGAAATAACTTAAACGAGTCACCGTTGCTAATTAGTGCTATCGTCGCGCCGGCTAATTCTACGAGTGACTCTTTGTTTGCAAGCCCGCGCATTTCTTTGAGTTCGCGCGCCAAAAGAATTTGTCTTTGCATCGACTTTGAGTAAAGGATGTTTGTTTTGCCCCCCGGGAGAGTTTCTGTGAAGACTTTTGTGTTTGTTTGAACTTTTGCGGCGTTGATTTTAAATGAGCTGAAGACGTAAACATCGCCAGAGGACTCGTTTAGAAAAATGCATTGTAATTGTTTTGAAAATTATTTTCTGCTTTTCATTTATTATTTGAAAATGAACAGCTCTTTTATTAATGTAGGTAGCTATTTGTGCTACGACACGAATGAAAATATACTTGGCCACTATAATTTTGAGTTTTGAGGCCTCAGATTTTAGGATAATCTATGTGTCCTTAAAGCCGAATAAAGCCTGTCATTTCAGACAGCAATAAAATAACTCGCTAACGGACTTAGCTATGGCTATATATAACCCAACAAGCTTGTTTGCAGCCTAAACATTAAAGAAAACAAATGTAAATGCGGCTCACACGAGCCAAGCATCTAAAAGACACAAGGAGAGCTCTCGGCGGCTAGAGCCCTCGGGGTGTCCTACACGTCAACAAGTGGCCGGTCTTGTGTGCGGGAGCTTACATCTTCGAATGTCGAACGCTTTGAGAAATTGACAGGATTACATTTTAATATTTTGAAATTAGATTTCTAAGATGGTGGAGATCGGAACGCGGTTTAAAATTAGAAGTAAAAGAAAATAACCCATTTCTATTGTCTATTGTTCTTTTCGGAAAACTTGTTTACAAAATTATATAAAAAATAATAAATCTTTTTGACTTGATTAGCTTATTATAATGTTATCACCGAGTTTATCGTTGACTTTTAGCCCCGTTTTGTTAAATCCTATTATAACAAACAAATTGCTTACTGTAACACTGATTAGGACTAATTAAAAAAAAAGTAGGTACTATAATCAGTGTGAAGTCAAAGTTAACGATAGCCTTAGATAAGTATAATGATGTGAAATCGATAATAACAAAAACAAAGCATTAATTATCGATAAATGAAAGTTATCAGAAAATAATTAGAATAAACGAGGAAGAAAGCTTTGAAACCGTCATTTTTATTTTCACACGTACCCATTATATTTTATCGTCAGTCAGTTGTTATGGGTAGTCAGAATCCCAAAAGTCTGAAACAGTACTGAACCAGTCTTACCAAGGGGTATCGTGTTAGATAGGCAGTCCCTCCAAGTAAAATAGGAAAGCTTCCAGTCTAAGTCTAACCCAACATTGTTGGGGAAAGGCTAGGCAGGCAGGCCCGTTATATTTTATCTCAAAAATGTTAATACGTAGGGTAGAGTTTGGGAATATATTTCGGTCCTAATTAAAATTTGAATAGCAACATGAACCAACGATGGTCTCAATAAGCGGATACAATCATATTAATAATAAAACCTATTCCTAAACTGAAACGTTTAAAAAAGTTGGCGTAGGTACAAATATAATAAAATCCATCATTATAAATAATTTATCTGAAAATATTACCTTAAATACGTATGTACCTATCGTATTTAAATGGCTTTGCAACTCAGATAAGGTGCGTTGGTGAAAAATAATTGCAAAAAAAAGGAAAAATATTGATTTTGCTCTCGGGAAAATCAAAGATTTTTTTCTTTATCTCAAATAAGTTGACCACCCTTAAATATCCCGCGTCTACTTAAATATTCGCGTCTAATAATGGAACAGCCTATATAAAACGTTCGATATTCAAACTTCCAATGACCACAGAGTAGTTTAAATTTAGCCTAATCGATGTTGAAAAACGTCATTCGTCGGACACCTTAGTAATTGCCTTTCGTGCGATTATAGAACTACCCTCACCCCTTTAGCCCTTTCAGAGATGTTTATCGCGAAGGAAATGGTCGTTTTCCGATGTCCACAATGCGACCATTAAGGGGACAATGCTAATGGACTAAGTTGTCCAAGTCGTGTAAGGAAGATTTTCCCGCGTAGCGCCGCCATTTTGATTTTTATTTTACAGTTATTTTTTCATTGGTGTTTTTTTAGTTGAGTCATGTCTGACCGGTCGTTTTGTTTGACAGGTTAAAGTTTGATCGAGTAGAAATACCTATACTTGAAAAAGTGAACGGGTTTTTTCAAGAAATTATTATTAAAAGATTTTCAAGAATTCCTTTTATTTTAAGATAGACTGTCAAAACTGAAACCTGTATGTTTGCATTAAGTAAATAGTCAAGTTAAAAAATATTAAGTTTTTAAATATTGCCCCGTATAGTTACAAATTATATTAGTGCGTGCAAAACTATGTTATACAAACGTTCGTTATCAAAGCTTTCACTCACAGTATCGTTTATCTAACTTAGATAATGATAATACAAGCTTGAGATAGCAGTAGAAAGCTTTAATAATATGAAAGTCGATATATCAACAACGTCAAGTGTTTGGCATACATCGCGACAGTGCGCATATTCTGTCGACCGATATTATATCGATACGAGGACGGTGTTGAAACGATATTAAAAAACGAGGAAAACGAATCTTTTATAGTAATAAATTGAGTATTTTATTTTATAGTCTAGTACTTCAGTAATATACCTAGTCTATTCCTAGACTTATTTTGTAGTGTTATTGAGCATTAAAAAAAAAGGTTTATAAAATAAAGAGTAAAAATATAATATAATAAAAAAAAAGTGTTTTGTAAGATTAAAATCTTAATTGGAGTTTTTTACGACTTGGTTTTCATTATTCAAAAGTGAATGTGTATTAAATTCGTTTTAATTTTAAGATTTAAATAAGTTAAGAATAATCTTTTAGAATTCTTGAATTAGTATCTAGGTAATCCATGAATATTAAGAACAGGAATATTATGTTGAAAAAGCGAGAAAAAAAAACGATTCTTCAATAACAGCGCGAGTCGCAGGTAAGTGCGAAAGCGTTAAAATCGATGCGGAGTCGAGTGAATCAGAATAATCAGATAGTGTGAAAGAAGGGGGGAAGGTGTTTATCATAGGAGCACGCCCCTTATCATAGGACTTAGATAACGCGAAAAATTAGTCGAGTAGAAATCAATACTGGGGCGGATTTTTCCGTTACTTGTAACATGTTTCAATATGTTTTGTGTTATCGCATTAAAATGTTCATACGTTTTCTTTAAAACTTTTTTTTTAAATTAGTAGGCAGGTATTTCCGGTATTGATTTGATCAAATATATTTTGTTTATAATCAATAAGAAAATTGAGAAAAATAATTGCGGCGGTCGACATCGATCTTCAGAATAAGAAACGTATGTTTAAACGGCTGTTTTTACAACGTAATGTTCACTTCCCCTAGCGTATATAAGCTTTTTATATTTTTCTTGAAAAATTGCAAACACATTGTCTTTAATTATTGATTCATGAAAGGGCCGAGTTCTTTTTTATTTACTTTGTATTTGAACTGAACAAGTGTTTCTTGTGTAATTTGTTGCAATTTCTTCATCATATATTCTGATAGGTCTTAGCGTAGTATATCATTAGGGTATTTGTTTTACATTCTTACCTTTGAAGCTAAGCAATAGTTATGTTTTTCTTTTTTCGAAATTAAGTGGCGCGAAATCATTTTCAAATCCGTGTTATGCAACATTAAGTCATCAAAGTAAATGCCACTAAATTCCCCATTTGTTTACTCTAACCCGTTTAAATATTAGTTAGGGGGACGCACCCCTTCCGAGAATTTGATGATTAGGAAATAGTGAATTCAAAACCCTTTACTGTGAAGGAAGATGACAGAATTGGTATTAATCAATTGATTTACCCCATAACGATGGTACTATTGAGTTTACTAAACGGAACTTCTGCTTTCGAATGTTTTTGGAGGAAAAATGTATAGAATCGATTATTATTTTTATAGGTACCTACGATGCAGAAATTATATTTGTAGATACTCGTAGATAAGTAGGTAAGTATTTTATATTAGTCAGAGCTTCTAAAACAAGATAACAGGCAACTAACTCCCTTATATAAACAGATGGACAGGGATAAATGTATAAAATAAAATCTATTTCTGTTAAACTTTACCTATTAATATTATTTAAATAATCATTTGTGAATATATACAGGAATGTTTTTCATCGTCAATCAAGCGTTTAACAAAAATGAAATAACCACAAGATTAAATAAAACAGGGAACGGAAAACATTTCGACAATAATCTAAAAGGATAGTGATATCATATTATTAATATAACATTTACGGCTAATTAAGATATTTTTGACTTGTTATGCTTAGGTAGGTATTTAATATTCAGTATGTATTGCAAGATAAAGTTGAATTTTAGAGGATAAGATTTTAATAAAACTATTTTGCTATGCTTTAATTTTATGTTTGTTAACCTACTCTGCACGATATCGAATTTATTTTTAAAATCGGAATATAACTTTTTTATCTCGGAGCAGGCTGAAAAAAAAGGAAAAAACAGAAAACTAAATCTATGACTCACCGGAAATTAGAGAACCACTTGACAAGTTGCGCTGTGTTGTTCTTGTTAAACTTGATGTCGGGGAAATACATCTTGAGGACTGCGGAACTGGGGTACCGCACCCAGAAGAACATCAGCTTGGCCTTGCGGAGGTGCATCGGCGTCAGCGTTGAGGAGTACACAGGAGTTAAAGGCTTATTGTTTTGAAAAGATGGCATGACATAAAAAGGGTCTACAATCGCAGTGCGTTGCACGTTCCTTCTCTGAATGAGAAGAGGTCTTGTAAAGTTAAGAAAAAAGTAATGGTGTGGCGTGCTGGCGTGTTCGAAGTTTGAAAATTAGAATTTAAACAAAAAAAACTTTAATTATTTCTGTAGAGCGTTCTAAATTCAGACATCTTCTGTTATTTTTTGACATCAAAACTAAAAGACGTTGGTTTTGAAAAGCCAAGCCGACTAGTAATATTAGGTATTGAAGTCATTATTACTGAAAAGTTATAATTAGAATCTTACGACTGCTTCCTGCCTAGGTACTTGACTGAACTATGTACTATGTATATTATTATAGTAAGTATATATTGTTTACAATATTACACGCGTCTAAGTAATGGCGTAATCATGTAACTTGACTATATTTCCTTAAGAAAATATAAATGAAGATAGTAAATGGAATAAGCTGTCTATTCAATTATTTCTAAACAAGTATATCTCCTAGGATTGTCCCTCAAAGATATATAAAATCTGATTAGATCCCGGCTTGTCGTGGGCGCGCTACGAAGCACTACAAATAGTTAATCCGTTTGCATTTTCTAATCTTATAATGTGCCTTAGCCGTCTGTAGTAGTAGCGAGCTATGTGGCGGATTATCTTTGTTTATACAATTTGATATACTTACGTCTTGGAATTTTGAATGGAGAAAAGATTTTTAATGAGTGTTTAAGATTGATATTTTTTGGGAAGATTACAAAAAATTATGATTTCCTCTACTTCTGGTGTTGAGAAGATTATTAAGTCATCTCATTGCTATGTGATTGCATAGTTCAAGCAAGGAAAACTTAATGTTTATATAATTATATTCTACACTTTATAAGTACGCGATAGGCTTGGGATCGTGGAAAACGTAGAAACCGCAGCATTTGTGGGGTTTCCTCAGTCGTAATACCTAACCAGTAAGTAGGAAGTAGGCGGCGGCAGTCGTAAGGTTAAACACTACAGAAATAAGATATGTGTGGGCGTGTGGGGTTCGTGCCCTGTCGGCTAGGCTCGGATTTCATAGGCAAGTTGACCTCGTTACTAGACAGATTGCTGAAAGAAATGTTTGTTATTCTATTGAAAAGGATATAGTAGGCTGGACTCCGTCGTAGGGCAGGTCTGTGGAGTTGCAGTCGGAGTGCGGGTCCTGCGCGTCCATGAGCGGGTGGTGCTGTGGGCCGGCGTGGTGCGCCAAGTTGGCGTGGTGGTGGCGCAGGTAGTCGGGCGAGGCGTGGTGCGCCAGCAGCGCGGGGTGCAGCAGCGCGGGCGCGTGCGGCAGCGGCGGAGACTCGCGCTCCGGAGCCGCAGGGGGCGACCGCGCCAGCCCGCCCCCCGCGCCGAAGAACGGCGAGTACGGGGAGAACACCTGGCTCTCGTGCAGCGCTGGGTTGGGGATAGCCACCGGCGTTGGTAGCCCAGCCATGCCGCCCGGGTATGGCCGCGGCGACGGCGACTCAGGGAATTTGCTCTCTGGCGATTGACCTACACCCTCCCCCAAGATCCGGCTAACAGTTCTGGGCGTGATTCTTGTGTCAGTCACCTTATGCCGCTTCTTCTTGGGCGTGACGACTAGACTCAGGGCCTCGTTCTGCTCGGGGTTAGGTTCGCGGTCGAAGTGTCCGTTCATGTACAGCTGACCGAGCGGTTTCGGCGGCGTCTGGAACATGCCTGTGGGGGGCCGTATGTGAGCACCGTGGCCTGGCCCGCTCGCCTCGGCGTGCATCGAATATGCTGCACCGCTCGGCGCGCGGGGGCCGTTCATCTGGCTCATCATCATTGGGTTATGTGTCAGAAACGACGGGACGCCATTCGGCGCGCCCGGGTGATGGACGGGTTGGTTACCTGACATTTGCCCTGATGGCCTCTGCTGTGGCTTCGACATCGGCGACTTTCTCTCCAGCATCTGCGTCGCTATCATGATGTCTTTGTTGAGCTGCTCGGCGGCCGCTGCTGACGCTTCCGACTGCTTTCCCATGACACGTCGCTGATGCATGAAACGCGTCACAATAGAGTCGATGAGACTTGCGAGTGACGCCGTGATTTCACTTTTCAGCACTTCGGCTAGTCCTTCGAGATCTGCTCCAGTGACGGGACCTACGGAACCCGCATTGCTGCGGAGCGCATCTAATCGCTCGGCAAGCTCTGAGGATAGTGGCGGTTTCGGCGTCGGTCCAAGTTGTCGCTGCAGTGGCGAGTGTTGATTGGACTGCGGCCTGTGCTGCTGCTTGTTTTGTTGTTGTTGTTGATGTTGCTGCTGCTGCTGCTGCTGCTCGGCGGCTTCCTTCATGCGTGCCTCCTGCTCTAAGAACAGCTTTTGGCTGACGTTCAGGTACATGGCAGCCGCGTTGTTGAGGTGTTGATGCGGATGCGGTGCGTGCATGTGCTCTGGCGGCAGGTGCGGCATCATGGGCAGCGCACCGTTGAAGCCAGGTGGCAGGTGCGGGTGACCCACAGCGTGCGCGTGCATCTTAGCCGACATCATTTTGCTCATCACTTGCGAGAGCATGTTTGGCGCGACACTGTTTGTTATTGGGGGAGGCACTTCTTTGACCGGCGAGGCGGGCTCAGATTTGGGCACAGGGTCGTCGGTCTGTTCTACATCACTAGAAGCACCATCATTGTCGTTCGTCTCTGATTCTTGTCCCATACGGTTGCATAATTGCATATATTTTTCTTGCATTTCTGCTAGTTGTTCTTGCATAGTTCTAAGTTGTGATTTAAGTGCATTTTTTTCTACTAACTTTCTTTCGATGGGCGGTGGTCTGTCACCGTCGTCCTCCGAGTCGTCCGACACTGTCTGCGCACTGCTGCTGTGGCTGGTGCCGTAGCGCTCGTGTGCGCCGTCGTGTTGCTGCGGATGATACAGTTTCCGTTTCTTGCACCCGTTCACTTGCGGCGGCTGAGGCGCGGGACTAGAACGCATCGTCGACACTATGTTCTCAACACGGGCACGTTTCACATCTAGCGGTCGCGGGGAGGACCGTTGAGCGTCACTATCACGATCTTCGGGTTCAGACTTGGGTGCGAGCAAGGGCTCAGATCCCTGCGAGGGATGCGCGGGCGGCGGTGACGTGCGCGAGTCGCCGGCGCTGTCGAGCGCCAGCAGCGCGTCATCCAGGTCTGGTCGCGAGTCCCGGGACTGTGGTCGCTCCGGAGACATCTTGAGTTTGGGCTCGTCGTTGTTGTTGTTGGCGAGCACATTGTTATTGTCCGGGGAGAGGCGCATGAGTTCCTTCTTGCGGCTCTGCAGGATATCGCGCAGCACTCGGTGCGCGATGTCGCCGCTGGAAGTTTCATCACCGGCGTCCTCCTGCTTGGGCGTCCGCCCAAGTAGTTCGTTGATCATTTCGGCCGGAGGGTAGCCCGGGCCGAACAGGCCGAAGTGTTGGCGGCCCTCGAAGATGGCGCCGTAAAGTCCGCCGCTCATGTGTGCGGCGCGCGCGGGCGCGAGTCCGTTCGTCGTGAGAGTCGAGTAAGAATTGCGTGGCTCACCGGCGTCCACGCGCTGTCTGGCGCGCTTCTGTTTCCTAAGCAGTTGATCCGCGTACGAGTCCTCCTCCTCCGATGACATCATAGGCAAGACGGGCCACGATTGGCCGGCTGGGCGGCGGGTAGCACCCCACCGCTCTACTCGCGCCGCATCGCCCGCACTGCAATAGGAGGGGAGCGATCAGAGCACACCTGCCTGCGCGCCGGCCGGCGCGTGCGCGCCTCACAGTGCATCGCTTACAAGGCGATGCATTGTGAGACGTGAATAATAAAAATGCATTCACTTAGTTTAGATACTAGCAACTCTCCAAATATTATTACAAGTCGAGTTATTTTTATAAAATATTTTAAAGTATATTTACTGCCTTATCTACAATCTCTATCTTATATTCAGTACAAAACACAATTCAAACCCACCAGACTTAATTTTCGTTTTGTATTTAGATACGTACGTAGATTGTTATCAAGAAATCGATCGCCTATTAGCCGACACTGCTAGACATCGATACTGAACAAAAAAGTTTCCAGCTATCATACGGACATCTGGATAATTCCTCGTAATGACTGGTCGTAAAACAAAATCACATGGTATTGGAAAGTATAAGGAAAGTGCGATGGAGTTGCAGATAAAAAAGCCACGATATTTACTAGCATACTCGTAATTTGTATCAATTTCTGTGAGCAATTGAATATAATGACTGAAAAAATCCAACTAGAACCAAACAAAGGTTTGTTAGAAAATAAGTGTAAAATAAATCGAGTCATCAAGATTTTGTTTGAGGATATATTCGTAATCCTAACAGATAACAATAAGCCAGCCTGTGAAGCTATAACTGTACCTATGTACTAGTGATGACTAACAGTGGACATACATGATGGCATTAATTTCTCCTGGAGCGTGACTTCGTGTGCAGATGACAATGAAGCTAAAAATGTCAGGAATAATTCTGTGAGACACATGTTTTGCCGTGCGTCCATTGTTCATACGTTACGAGTTTTCAGGAAAATAATAATAAACACAAGTATTTTTATGCCTTTTCAACAATAATAGAATGGCACAGATGAGAATATTTATATCAGTAAGATGCGAAAAATAATTATCAATCTTGTTGGATTGTTCAAAAAAAGGCAGCAAATGTCTTTACAATTCCCAATAAGAAAATGATGTCTTTCAAGATGCTTATGATGTTTCTTTGGTTCTTTCCTTAACTACTTCTTCGTACCTATAAACCGAAGAAAAATCTACTTATTTCTACATATCAAGATATTATTTTCCCTCAGTGTCTTTTTCTTAATACTTAAAAGTGTTTACATGGGCCAGACAAAGTTCGAAATCTTCCGTTTTTGCAACTTTTACAGTTTTACGATTTTTTTAAAAAAAAAATTATTCTTTGACTTGACTTGAAGATTTCGTTATGCTTTTCATCGCCGTGTTCTAAAAAAGCTTTACAATTTTGGAAGTTTTACTCTTTTACGATATTTTAATTCCTATTTTTTCCTTGTTTACCAAAGAGTATATAAGTGAGTATGGAGCCTGGCCGTCTCGGACATCCGGCAGCAATTTGCTGTTCACAATGAGATGGTATCAATAGCGGATGACTTCCGATGGTGGCGTGACCGTCCACTTGCGACCGGCGTCACGGCTCGCGGCCTGCTTGTGCCACTGACAAACTGCGGCGTGAGGATATGGAGAATGTTACTAAAGCCACGAAATAGATGTATCTATGGCAAACTAGCCTTCGCCCGCGTGTAGATTGGGAATTATATATATTATCCTCCAATTATATATTATCCTACGGGAACTTACTACCGGAATTAAAAGCATCCTATGTCAACCCAGGTCATGTTCTATCCTTCACGCTTAGTAGGACCACAATAGAAACCGGTTTTGTCGACGGAAGAACAGACAAAATGACAGATAAACAATCACAATCTGTCATTGTGTCTATTCTTCGGTCGACAAAACCGGTTTCTATGGTTGTCATGCATACGTGCTGGTGCTACATCCAAATCCGATCAGCCGTTAAGGCTTGAGAGTTACTTTCGCATTTGTAATATTAGTATGGATGTGAATATGTTGTGGTGTATCAAATTAGAATAAATCTGCGCTAAGAGCCTTTTAATTAAAGTTTTATGTGGGCCAGAAATGTAGCACTTTCCTAATCATCAATATTGATTGTGATATTATTTGGATTAGATATTTTATCAGGAAATATTTGTAGTTTTCCTGATTGTGTAATAGAGATATATTATTGTGTTGTGATTGTGTTACTGAGATAAACTGTATGTTGATTAACGTCAGTGTTATTTTTATTAAATTAGTTTACATCTCTTTCCTATTTACTGTTTTTTTTTCATTTTCTTATAAATAAAGTTACTTGTACATTGAAGCAGTTTGTTTTTCTTAACTGAGTTTTCCAACTCGACATTCCTCACTCTTGTCCACATTTCCACATTACCTGCAACACCGGTACATCTCAACATATCCACACAGGGATATTTTTCATGTGTTGTCTATTCGGTTACAGAACATTTCCAATTAGACTTTATGTAGAGCGTGTATTGTGTGGCACATAATGAAACTAAGTACTTGCGAGCCAGCGGTCTTTGTTGACTATGGTCGAGGCTGAAATTGTTTACGAACTTGAACAATTATACTTACCGATTATGGGTATTGAAGGAAAATGATTATAGTGGGTTAGATTGGGAATGGTTGTTGAGAAATTGTTTGGTAAACAATACTGTTTATGGCATTTTTATAACGGCAGGTTCTGTTTAGTTGTTTCTTATTTAGCTAAGTCTTTTTTAGATTTACTTTTTGATATACTCTTAGATGTTATAACTACTTGCTTCAAAAAATTGCTTACTGTTATTTTAATAATCTTTCTGTAGTTATTCTAATAAGACTCAAAATGTTTCCTACAAGTCTTTCAGTAGTTTCTTCATCTGATATCCTATTTCCGTATTTTCACGTAAATCCCCGCTGAATTTTCCAGAACATCAAACGAATACACCCTGTATCGGTACCTCATCTGCTAACATTAGATCGAGTCGCCTGCGCATATCATTACGAACTCTTTTGGTCATTGTGCTGCGTAATTTGCGGCCATTTTAGAACGATTGCCATGCAAGAGATTGCGAGATGTCATACAGTCAACCACCCAAGTCCTGTCACTGATATCTAGAGGTATTTTAAACTTTATATTTTATGGAATAAAGGTCAGTTTTCTCTGAAGTGTTATTAATAATATGTGGTAAGGTGTAAACGGTGACTCGCTGGACCATCTCGAAATTGTTCCGGTACTTCCTGCTCTTTATAATTGTTTTACATTGTATGGTTTATAGGAGGTCGATATACTTTGTGGGAAGATAAAATGACGGGGTTTTGTTTAGCGAAAAATGTGAAAATATTTTTCTTTTGTTATTTTTTTTGATGCTACGGACTAGTGCGTTGTGGAAAAATGTCAGTTTGTTTATTATGGCTTGCTCTTTTATACTTGACGTGAGAAATTTCTAGTTTTATACGGAGAAATCATAGGTCGTTCCTAGCTATCTTTGTATATCAATATTGCAATTGACTTTACACACGCCAAATAAAACATGTTATGCAAACATGTTTTATTTGGCGTGTGTAAAGTGCTTCAAAAATTTGAGACGGACTTTTATCAAGGAGATGTTTCTTGCACGGAAATATTTCTTGAATTCATACCTACTGATTTTATAAATAATAAATACCTACCTAGAGTCAAGGACTTTTAGACCCCAAAAACCACAATCACCCTACATTCCAACCGATTCCACGCTCGTATATAAAACAATTTCGGTAATTGGCTTCATGAATAAGCAATGTACTGTCAAATACGATCGGTTACACTTACCGATTGCGACTCATCGTTTGTGAGGAACGATAGTGGAGGTATATTGAGAGGTAAGTTACTGGTTGATTTGGGATATTAAAGAAAGAAAAGATCCAAAACTGTGATTTAAATACCATATTGAACTGAAAGTTATGGGAATGGCAGAGTGAGTATAAACTCCACTGACGAGTAATATAAAAAAGCGACTTGCAAAGTGACAAAAAAACCGAAATATCTCCTAAACCACACAAGTTAGCTACATGCAGTAAAAATAAATCTTGTAAACAGTTTGATAGTTGTTTTCTATGCGTTATTAAATACACTTGAATGTTGCTTTTTACTTCAGGAAGCCAGCTTGCGTGGTTTCGGAAATATTGTTAAAGTAAAAAGCAGTTAGATTTGTTTGGCACATTGCAAGTGGCTTTTTTATTTGCTCGTCAGTTTATATAGGAATTGGAATGAGGATGATATTGAACTAAGAAAAAGAAGATTTGATTACACTTGCACGAAAGTAACATTTTGAAGAACCATTTTTATCCCAAGCTCTTTCTCAGAAAACAAAAGAATCTGCCCAAGAACAGCAGAAAACCACCTCAGTCGACAATATCCTTTCGTCCTACCAAAGCTTGTGTTTCTTAGTCGTTGCATGTGAACGAGACAAGCCTGTCGACGGGAACCTGTTGATTTCAGCAGAACAGGGGTGCGGCATAGGCACGTCCAGGTGGAATGTCGATAATGTCGAGAGTCGATGTGTTGTGTCAGGCATTTTTGGGATGTGAGGGGCGGGAAGAGGGCTATAATTGAATTGGTATTAGTTTATTGTGGGAGGTTTTGAAATGGCAGTGGAAGGAAGAAATAAGATGAAAGATATGAGATGAGATGCAAAAAAAGTGATTTCTTGAAGCGATAATTTGAGTACAAACTTAAGAAAATTTCGGATTTTGTAAAAATTGTGAAGGCCAGTGGAAAACTGTTATGTGCACATTCTAAAACAATATCATCAATCACGTTATGTAAGAAGCAACTAACCTTAAAGGTAGACTACTAAAGTTGAACTATTAATTCACTGGAGTAAAATGACAGGAGCTAAGTAGCTGTCACCTATTAAAATAATTATGGTCATATTTCTATTTCAATATTACAATCACAAACGTTGAATAAACGAGTTAGTTTAATCTCAGTAAGTTTTAATATTAAGTGTAAAATCTAGAAAATAATAAATATTTCCATAATATTTAACAAAGTGACAGCTAGCACCTGTAATTTTACTCCAGTGAATTAATAATTCGAGTTTAGCTGCTGAGTAAAAAACGGTAAGGGTAAGATAAACAAACCCTTCTAATTTCTAACACAACGACAAAATGCCAAAATTACTTAAAAATACCATGGAGGATCTTGTTTATTGTAAGAATCTTCACACGTTTACCACCCTCATGACATTATAATCACTGCGGAAGTAACCCGACATTCGGCCACAAACATCGATAGTTTCCCAACACTAGTGCCTCAACCCGGGCGTGCTTAATTTGGCGTGACCCGACGTCGTCTAATTTTTACGGAAACATTTCTTTTCCCACCCACACTCGCAGAAAACGAGCGCGCACTTGACTTACTCGTATGTTAGCAGAATTGTATATGATTTAATAGTACCTATAATATAGTTGGTATAACTCGATTTATATAACTGTGCGCCTGGCAACGTCAAAATATTAAATTAAATTAATTAAATATAATTTATTTCAGGCAATTATTAAACCCATAACATACAGACACTTTTTATTATTACGGTGTATGTGGTTTAAATAATAACAATAACAACTTAACGAATAATATGACGGAACTGTGGAGACAACAGGAGTTGTCTAGACCGTATTAAGAGGCGTCGGGGTTTTTTTTTCGTTTAAAAATCAAAATCTAATCAAAATCAAAAGTAATTTTTTCAAACTAGGCTGAGAATCAGCACTTTAATTTACATTACCACAAATTGCAAGACAACTCATAAAATAAAAACATTTTAATGAGTAGATTATGTCAACAATAAATATAAACAAAATTAAAATAAATTGACTTACAGTCAAATAAAATAATCCAAACAAATTAATGAGCTCATAATAGTAATCATGTAGTCTAAAATACTTGTTTGTTGTTTGGGAGGGGGGGGTTTACATTGGAATAGCTTAATTAGTCCCAGTTTAGTTTGGTAAATTATCAAATAACTTCTCCCGCTCAGATATTTTCTGACTAAAACCCACCCGTGTTCCTTCCGTTGCCTGTGGCACCGGCAGGGCGACAGTTGTCGGGGCACTGAGGAGGTAACCGGGCGGGTGAATTCAATACAACGTACAATTTTGACAGCTCCAAGCGCACAGTTATAAAAATCGAGTTATACAAGTAGGTATTGGGATTTGCCTAGGTAGGCTAAAACTCTAAGACATGTGAATGTGACATGTCAGATACTGGTGAAAATGTCAGATATTTTCATGACAGCCATTATTAATATGACGGAACAGCTTTTCTAGGTAACAAAGCTTTACGGAAGAAGGTATTACCGTATCTTCAGTAATAGATTACTGTTACGAAATATCTTAGATATTAGAATACATGATGATAATTGATGACGTAGCGTGATTGGTGGCGTGTTACCCAGTAACTGGGTTGTGGAGTTCAGATAGGCAGTCGCTCCATGTAAAATACGGGTTTTCAGCTGCATCCGGTTAGACTGCAAGCCGACCCTAACATAGTTGGGAGAAGACTAGACAGATTATGAAGATTGATGACGTAGCAAAAGCTAAGACTGCTTCAATAATAAAAAAGTAATAAAGCATTCCTATTTCAAATTCAAATCATGAAGGTGTTTCACATCAACCCACATGGGCACATAATTATGATAGGTCAGAAGCTAGGTGCACGGTTCCAATTGGTCGCGTATGGAGAAGAGCCGGCAAGAAACTCCACGGTTACTCTTTTAAAAGTAAATGTTTTTTTATACAATGTTTTCAAATTACTGTGTTAAAAGGTATGAGAGAACAGTGTAGGCCTATCAACCAGGCACTTAGTAAAGAGTAACCGTGGAGTTTCTTGCCAGCTCTCCGCTGGCAACAAACTCCACGGTTACTCTTTTAAAACTTTAAGGCGTTACGTTAATAGTAACCACGACTGTATTTACTAAACTTATATTCTCCATGAATTAAATTACAAGTTTCTAATAGGTACCGCAACCGACTTCTCTACCTAAAACAACACAACATGCTAATGAATGTTCTTATTCCTTATCAACAAAGGAAACATATTTTCCTTAATTCACATGAACTGCGCACTAAATGAAGTAAGTATTAATACAATTTTCGATAAGATCGTGGGGCATACGGCCATATGGTCCACTACATGGGGTGGTGTATGGGAATGTGTGGGAAACTCGCCCACCCCTTGCCATAATTATGTATCTGTCTTTGTTCACCTTATTCCAACGGTGACTTATGGTCATTTGACCATATGGTACGGTCACGCCATGGCGGTAGTCGGGACAAGGGTATTTTAATCGGTAAGTTGAAGATAATGTTGGTAATAATATCTAATGCATATGGTAAAGTTACAACCAGTCTTAAATTTAAATTAAAAAAAAATATATTTCACATAAACCTACAAGGGCACTTATGAAACGTCAGAAGCTGTGTGCAGTTCCAATTGGTCGTTTCCTATGGAGAAGAGCCGGCAAGAAACTCCACGGTTACTCTTTTAAAAGTAAAAGTAAAAATTACAATGTTAAAAGGTATGAGAGGACAATGTAGGCCTATCAACAAGTACCAGGTACTTAGCAAAATATAAAATGGTCCACAGATCTACAGTCTGTTAAGCCTACTTACTAGGGTATCGTATTGCCCAGTAACTGGGTTGTGGTGGTCAGATAGGCAGTCGCACTATATAAAATATTGGTTTTCAGCTGCATCCGGTTAGACTGGAAGCCGACCTCAGCAATGTTGAGAGGAGGCTAGGCAGATGGTGATGGTGAAGATTGTTTTGCATATTTATAATGACATTTGTTTACTGCTCGCCCTGCAAGTTTTCTTTCAAGGATTGTGACTAAAAAACTTTTCATACATCCATCGAAATGACTTTTTTGTAGACCTTTTTAAGGTGTACAATACGGTAGTACATTATTTTGATCTATCTCATAGGGTTCAGCCAGCGTTTGCAATGTAAGCGCAAAAAAATGTGTTTATTTGTTGTGACATCACATTAGAAACCTCTAAAATGATCAGTGCTTCTCTACTTCTGTCTGTAGGTGCTCTAGGTATCTGTAGGTCTTTAGTATATTGTATAGGCATTTGTTCTTTATGTTTTCACGAATCGGATATGAGTTTTAAAGCGAAAATTGTTTAGTATGACGGATAAAATCACCCCCTTGACGGATGCAGGTGACTAAATCGCCATCCTGTATATATTATGCACCTGTCCATATCTAAAATATCATATATCGTCGTTGCGACTTTAAGACCTCTTATGTGTCACTTTTAGCAAAATCGCTTTTTTAAGCCAGCTGTGTATACTTTTTTCAGCTCTATCGAATGCAAAAACTCTTATGTATATACGGAGATTCTATCGTTGTATTTTTACTAATAACAAGATCGCCAATGTGTCTGCTAAACAAAAGTTGGTACTTAAAATGTCTTATGTGTCAATTTATACATACGAGATTTTAGTTACGAATCATACCCGTTGTTTTTGCGACTATTATTAAAACAAAATATCTTATGTGCATCAGGACGACTTAGACAGAATGTTTGTAAACACGATTTACTACCCATAGACCAATATAGCACGGAGACGAGCGAAATAGATAAATCATACGATTATTCTCCAATCTTAGACGATAGATGGAGCTAGGTATTCGTAATAATTTATTTCGCCAGTCAGTGCGGGTGTATTGCAGATTGCAGGTCGGTACCTGTTTTCCGTTGTGTAAAACGAAAATTTACTAAGTTTGCGAGTGTAAAACTATAAAAATGAGTAAAAACCTATGTCCAAGTGAGATTGAGTTATTAGTGAATCAGCAAAATACAGGCGATTCCGAACCCACTGTTTTTTATGATTTTGGGGAAAACTCAAGGGTGGAGCGCTGTTCTAGTGGTTCCCTTATTTCGCCAGAAGATTTAGGCCTGATATCGTCAGGTTTAAATAGTCAAGATGATGTTTTGGAAGTTTTATCTGATCAAAGCATCAGTATACTCCATCCCGTGGAAGATCATCGTGTTGCGGCCGAAAATACGGAAACTTGGTCTGATAATAGCATCAGCATACTCCATTCTACTGAAGTCTCGGGAATTGCATCTGAATCAAGGCAAGTGGTATCACAAATACCTATTTTTGAAAATTTGAGCGATAATAGTGATGATGACCCAGATTGGGTTCCATCGATTACACGAAGGAGGAGGAATCTTTATCCGTTGTCGAGCCAGGTTGAAGAACGTTTGGACATGGATGGAAATATCAGGTCTTTGACTGTGCAAGATTTACGGAGGAACAGAAATTTATTTTCAAGAAATCGCAGGATTTTGCCTTCTCTGGAGAGTGAGAGTGATAACAGTGACGATGATGACAATATTAGTGGAGTAGCATTGGCCGAGAATGTAGATGATAGTAATTCTGTCTCTGTAGCAAGGCCCCTTCCGTGCACTGTTAAACTGAATCAAAAAGCCCGTGTTGCCGGTAAATCGTATCTTGGGTATAAAAAGTTAGCTGGCAAATGGACAGCGTGTGTGGAGAGGCCTGAAAGAATTATTAAACCGCGTTGCTTGCACACATCTGTTGCTCCTAAGTCTAAAAATTATTTTCTTTGTGCTCTTGTATCAAACGAAGAACGTGAAGAGATCCATAATAAATTTTGGAAGCTTAAAACTTGGCCAGAGAAAATAGCGTTTATAAAAGCTTCAGCAGTCAGAAGATGTATAAGACGACGACGTACTGTATCTCAACCAAGTCGTACAAACAAAAAAGGAAGTGGCCACGATATCTTTATCAATAAATTGGACGCAGAATGTACTAGAGTGAGAGTGTGTAAGTTATTTTTTCTGAATACACTTTGCATTGGCGAAGACAGTTTTCGTCGCTGGACTAGAGAAGTTGATGTTGTCGAGGAGAATATCGATGAGCAAACTCATGAAAATATTGCACCACGTTCTGATATTATAGCTAGGCCAAGAAAGAACATTGAATTGAGAAGAATTGTGAAATCATGGCTGGATATTTTACCAAAAGTGCCAAGCCATTATTGTCGTTCAAGCTCAAAAAAAAGTTATGTTGAATCAACTTTTCGATCTGAACTCCACATGCATCAGGTTTTTAAGGAGTGGTGTAACACAAACAACTACAAGTCTGCCTCGAGAAAGACATTTTTGAAGGTTCTTGCAGAAGAAAATATTGGCATTCATCACCCCCGTAAAGATCAGTGCGACACGTGTTGTAGTTATAAAGCCGGGAACATTTCCAAAGAAGAATATGATAGCCATATTGCGAAAAAAAATGAAGCCCGTGAAGCCAAAATAAATGCTGTAGCTAGTGCAAACGATAAAGTTGTTGTTATAACAGTCGACGTTCAAAGTGTTTTGCTTGCCCCAAAGCTATTGGCCAGTGCTTTATACTACAAATTGAAGTTACAATGCCATAACTTCACGGTTTATAACGTGCTATCTAAGGATGTAACAATTTACTTTTGGCACGAAGCCGATGGTAATGTTACTGCTAATGAATTCACATCTTGTCTTATAGACTTCTGTCAAAACCTGCCATCCTCAATAGAGCAGATTATTATTATTTCTGATGGATGTGGACACCAAAACCGGAACCGAATTTTGTCAAGTGCCCTAAGCGATTTGGCACAACGAAAGAAAATTTGCATCGAACAACTTTACTTGGAAAAAGGGCATACAATGATGGAAGTAGACAGTGTTCACTCCACTATAGAGCAATACATAAAGCCACCAATATTCGCTCCCAGTGATTATATCATTCGGATGAGACAAGCTCGTCCAAAAAAGCCCTATGATGTTAAATCCATTCACCATGATTTCTTCCTAAATTTCGAAGAACTGGAATCGAACCTGAAATCCATTCGACCAGGTAAAAAGAAGGGAGATCCAGTCGTGGTGGACATTAGGGGACTTAAGTATTTATCTGATGGATCCATATTCTATAGGTTGAGACATGTCGATGAGTGGTCTGTACTTCCACAGCGAAGAAATAATCAAAGAAATGGCCTAGTATTTCCAAACCGATTATATTTTAGTCCATTAAAAATTACTGAGAGTAAGTATAAGCACTTACAGGAACTGAAAATGGTAATAGATCAGGACTACCATCCCTTTTATACGACATTACAATTTAATCCGGGTACTTAATGAACCATTATAAGATTTATAAAGTTAAATATAGAAATATTGTTAATTTGATTTGGTAAACTTTTGATTTAAAGTGCTATTAACTTAATTATAACCTAACTTGTCTTATTTTTAGAAATATTTTTTTTTTTCTACAACATTAATAGTTTTTTATTTGAAATTATTGTAGGCATTTTAGTTCATAACCTCTCATGTGATCAGGAAGCGCAATCGAAATCTCTTATGTGTTAACTGAAATTGTTTTTATTTTTTTTTACTATGTTACTCCTTTTTTTTTAAACAAATCATAGTAAAGTAGAAAGCAGGAGACCACGTGACTGATACCTGTATTTTTTGTTGCAGTAAGATTCTTTATATTTTTTTCAGTGGACAGTTTTTATCGATTATCTTGCAAAAGTGATTTTTACACATAAGAGATCTTAAAGTCGCAACGACGATATGTCATTCCATAGGTAATTGCTGAAAACCAGCGCTGTTGACATTGGGTTCGTCCGAATTTCACAGCATTTCGCTGAGCAATGACCTGTTCTTGCACAGATGCGACGCACAGCATTATTTTTCTTAATATTTGTTACAAAAGTAGTTAACTCTGCAATTAGCATTTTGCTTTTGTTATGTTTTTGTTGTCATTTTCCAATGTCACAAGAGTGCTAAGAGTAATTACGTAATATAGTCTTTGGTCCGTGGCCTTGACATCAACCAATGAACAACATTACTTTATTTTTTTTAAATTGTATATTTTGGTTGAATACAGGGCCTTTGGCTACTTTTGTATGTGTGTATTTAATGTCTTTTTGCTTTTATATGTGCGTTTTGTTTGTGGAGAATAAACAATTATTCTTTCTTTCTTTAAAATTTAACTAATTTCGGACATCAGAATTTGAAACGCAATGCCTCTTTGGTTTTTGAATGCCCTAAATAGTTTTATCATAAACATTCATTAGTTTGGATTTTGGACATGACTTTTTAAGACAGAGTATTGGGTACTACTTGAACAGGTAAATTCGATTATATACCAAGTTGAATAAAATGAGTACCTACCTAACTTATATTGTATTTTACACGTCATATTTAGTTTTTATCATTGTTTTAAAACGTCCATAAATTATATTGTGAAACTATACTACAGAATACTTAAAAAAAAAAAAATGGAAAACTACAGGACGTACTCTGACAAAGGTGTAGGTATTTTTGCATTTGTATGAAATAGCAGTTTTAATTTCATAAGGATCTTCAACCCCTGAAAGATTGCCAAGGAAACTTGAACAGTTATCATCATTAGCCTAGTCTTCTTCCAACTATGTTGGCGGATTCCAATCTAACTTGATTCAGCTGAATAAAGTCAAAGTCAAAGTCAAAGTCAAATCATTTATTTCAAATAGGCCCTTGCAAGGCACTTTTGAACGTCAAACGTAAAAATTCAAAATTCAAAAATCATTTATTTCAACCCATAAAAGGCCATATTGTTATACAAAATTCTAATCAATATAAAGATATATATAAAAAAATAAAAGTTACTTTGCATGTCAAAATTAAATTAAAATAATTAATAAAACGCCTGCCTCTGAGTCATTTGTTTTTGAATACCTATTTTACATGGACCGACTGTCAGATATTACTTGGTTACTGGGTAACGCAATACCCAGAGAGCAGTGCTGGTGTGTTAACGGCCCCGACTTACGAGTTACAAGGTCGTGGGCTCGAACCCAAGCAGGCGCTTTGCTTTGTGTAAATAATTTCATCACCACTGCTCTCAAAACGGTGAAGGAAAACATCGTGAGGAAACCGGCATGTCCTATCCAAAAATTCGGAGACATGTGACATCTACCAACCCGCACTGGGCCCGCGTGGTGGATTACGGCCCACTGCCTCTCGAAGATAGGAGGCCTGTATCCCAGCAGTGGGAAAATTAAAGACTAATTCTGCAATACCTCTCGGTAAGACTGGTTGTCAGACTTTCTGGCTTCTGACGTCCCGAAACGACTGTCAAAGATTCACGATTGATAGCCGGGACCAACTTCTTAACGTACTTTCCAAGGCATAGAAGAGTCTCGGTATGTTAAAATGGTCACCCATTCACAGAACAGTAACCTGAAAAGGTTTGTTTTTTCTGTATTTTAGTTTTTTTTTTCATTTTTTTTTTGTTTGTGATTTCCTGTGCGGAACTCAATAAATGCTTTTCTTTCTTTTTTTCTATTTACTTTATTTATTTAGATACTAGCTGCGCCCCGCGGTTTCACCCGCATAAGTCTCGATTCTGTAGGAATATCGGAATAAAAGGTATTCTATGTCCTTCTCATGGTCTCTTCTCGTTCTCAGGTCATGGTCTACCCATGTGCCTTTCATCCAAATCCGTTCAGCCGTTTTAGCGTGAAATCGAAACAAACAAACAAACAAACTCACTTTCGCATTTGTAACATTTGATAGGTATATTTTAGTATAACAATGTATAAAGTAAGGATTATTGCATTAAAAACAAAGATACCGACAAGGTTATCTTTTCGATCATAATTATCTACTGCAACAATTTTAAATAGGAATGTTGACTGGGAAAAAACATACTATTTAGTCCGTCAGTCAGATAATAAAAAAATATTAGACACGTATTTTTTCCTTTATCATATTAATAAAATAAAAAATTGTTAAAACGCATAAATTTGGGGAGTGGGGGCTCGCTACGTCACAAGTCGGTATAAAATCTACCGGGACTGACGTCATGTCAGATTTTAATGTATTGCCTACTCAATGTATTGTCGTAATCTTTTGATTACGTAAAAAAAGGAAAAAATACGTGTGCATTTTTTTTAATAATATAAATTCCGGGTATTTTTTTTTTGTTAATCCGTATTATACTCGTATTATAGTTAATGTGGCAAACGGTTTGAAGGCTGCGAATGACAAGACATGCACTGTGTATGAAATAGGTCGACTTGTCGCGTGTGTCCAGTGATTTGTACCCGTATTTACTAATAATTACACGTATAATGTCCGCCCGTCTGTTTAGCTACATGATCTGTTTATTTAATGGGCTGATAAGGAAAATTGGGACGCCATTTCTATCGAATTACTTGTTAAAGATGTCCGAACTCTTTTTCAGAGCTTTTGTGTTTTTATTTTATTTATAAATAAAAACAAAAAAAAAATCTTCATTAGATTTTGATTGGTGACAGACATTTTTAAATTTTACTTGTCAGGAAAAAGTACCAACAGCCCGTTTAATTTTTTATAAGAATAATGCATCCCATGCCAATTTCGGCTAGGGTGACTTGTTTTTGTTTCTGACGACTATAGGTTACGAACATGTGCTTTATGGCTAATGTAACTTACCAGAATACCCGTGGAATTTCGTTTTGTTGCATAACTTTTTAATTAATATTTTTTATGGCACCTCTTTAAGTCAAGAGCTATCCGGAAAAATTGGCCTGGGTCAAACGTGAAAATTGATTCACTGTTACAATGTATAGTAGATTTTTAATAAGTAGCTAGTAGGTGCCTACCTAAGCTTATTAATAATGTTTTACCTCCCCAAAGAAGTTCGTAGGACAAAATAGGTTTAGATTCTTCTAATAATACGAGTATATCCTGATTTCCTACTACTAAAGGTAATATAGAATGAAAATATATAGAATGTAATTAAATACCGTTACTAAAACAAGATTTGAAAAAGGAATAGAATAAAATCCTAAAGATTTGAATTACGATTCATGCTTGATGACCATTCAAGAAGCCCCTTACATTCAAAATCCGAATCAATTTTAGAGATGTCAAGATAGATATCGACATTGGAAGACAAAAAAATAACATAAAACGTGTCCAGTAAAGGGTGGAAGTAGAGCAATCAGTATGCATAAGTTATAAGCATGGATGGCGTGCCTCCTAGCCCATTACTGTGCTTCTATGAAAAAGGACATTTCAGCTTATCGGTGGATATCACGAGAATAAAAACCGAGCGATAAGATCGCGCCGAGGGCGGTGAGGTGGTAGGTATCGATAAGCATGTAAGGTCGTCGTATAAGGGTAGGCTATTTGAACATGTCAAATTGTCGATGGAACTATTCGAGGTAGGTATAATTATGATTAAAATTATGCATTTGCGACTATAATTATTGCTAAGTTACTTTTGGGTTATTAAACCCAAAAGTAACTTAGCAAGATAGATAAGATACCTACTAGCTAGGTCATGAAAAACTAATATATTTTAGAATAAAAATTATAAAAGTTTTAGCTTTTGCCAAAAGTCTTTACAAACCGTCTTTATTATTTTAACCAAACAAATTATTTTCAATCTAGTCTAAACTCTAATTTCGGTTCACAAACCCTATCCCAGATAGCAGCTTATCGACATTTTCCCCGCCCTAGCATGGTGTGTTGGAAGACAGGCACTTATTAGCCGTCATTATCTACGGCGGTATCGCCTGTGACATATGGCTAATATCGGACACGAGCGGCGGGTCATGCGAGAGAGCCACGCTACTTCCATGTGTATGAAAATATGCTTTAATTACTTATTTGTACTGCAGAACATGGTATAGTGTGCCTGGTATATCTTGGACTGTCATGGCGCCGCTGTTAATACAGCAAAATGTCAACTGAAAATTCAAACGGTTTAAATATGGAACGTTATAGAATGTTTGCCAAGGTAGATAGGTAATGGATACATTGCATACCTATGGTCAACTTTTAATCGAATTATAAGTTTATTTTAAATTTTTAGACATTAAATTGTACGTTTTTTCTTAACAATGGTAATAATCACCAGACCCAGATGTCATGGACAATAATTTTACATTCTTTGTTTCCCTATTTCTCCCTAATTATTCAGTTTATCCATTTCATGGGTTTCTCCCATAAATAAAGATAACAGTCTGATAGGGAAGGAAAGAAAAAAAAAACATTTTTATTTGGCTGCAGTTCATGAACAGGCTTCAGTTTTATTCCGTAGCAGGTTGCTGACCGATTTATCCTCGAGTCAACGCAACATTACTACATTTGTGCATTGAGGAAAAGGTTTTAATTAGGTAAACTGATAAAGATTGGGTTTTCTTACCCAATTAAAATAGAAGTCAGTGGAGTTGCGGTATAAAGCTATTCCTTATACCTTGAATCCATACTATGCAGGGCCGATTCAAATTAGGTGGTGGCGTTCACGACAGGTTGTAGTGTTTTTACTCGAAGTGTGAGTTGAGGAAATCTGTTTTCTTTTGTTTTCGTGAATTTTACAGAAAAATATTAAAACTGTTTTTTAAACTACGAGTAATAGGTATTTCAAGCGACTACGCTCAGAACGGTCGCTGACCGCACGAAAACTGGGGAAATTTTTGATAAGTGTTCACTAAATTAATTTCGTTTTTATTTTGTCACTTTTTGTAGCTTTCGCCCGCGGCTTCGTCAGCGAGGATTTCGGAAATTATCCCACGCGAACGTACTACCGGGATAAAAATAATCCTATGTGATAACTATCGGTGTGCCAGATCTCTTCCAAATCCGTTCAGTGCGTGATTGAGTAACAAACATCCAAACACACAAAAATACAAACTTTCACATTTATAATAATAATAGGATAGTAGAATGTTTAGACATCGATACAAACCACCACGTCTGTGGAGTTTTGCTAGCTAATACAATTTTAACCTGTATATTAATATTATAAAGAAATAAAGAGAAAGAAAGACAGAGAAAGAAAGAGAAAGAAAGAGAAAGAAAGACAGAGAAAGAAAGAGAAAGAAAGACAGAGAACGAGAAAGAGAAGGAGGAGAAAGAGAAAGAGAAAGAGAAGGAGAAAGAGAAAGAAAAAGAGAAAGAGAAAGAGAAGGAGAAAGAGAAAGAAAAAGAGAAAGAGAAAGAGAAGGAGGAGGAGAAGGAGAAAGAGAAAGAGAAAGAGAAAGAGACGGAGAAAGAGAAAGAAAAAGAGAAAGAGAAAGAGAAAGAGAAAGAGAAGGAGAAAGAGAAAGAAAAAGAGAAAGAGAAAGAGAAGGAGGAGGAGAAGGAGAAAGAGAAAGAGAAAGAGACGGAGAAAGAGAAAGAAAAAGAGAAAGAGAAAGAGAAAGAGAAGGAGGAGGAGAAAGAGAAAGAGAAACAGAAAGAGAAAGAGAAAGAGAAAGAGAAAGAGACGGAGAAAGAGAAAGAGAAAGAGAAGGAGAAAGAGAAAGAGAAAGAAAAAGAGAAGGAGAAAGAGAAAGAGAAAGAGACGGAGAAAGAGAAAGAAAAAGAGAAAGAGAAAGAGAAAGAGAAGGAGGAGGAGAAAGAGAAAGAGAAACAGAAAGAGAAAGAGAAAGAGAAAGAGAAAGAGACGGAGAAAGAGAAAGAGAAAGAGAAGGAGAAAGAGAAAGAGAAAGAAAAAGAGAAGGAGAAAGAGAAAGAGAAGGAGAAAGAAAAAGAGAAAGAGAAGGAGAAAGAGAAAGAAAAAGAGAAAGAGAAAGAGAGAAATCAATAAAAATACAAATGCGAAACTAACACTGTTTCTCGTCTGGCTGTTACCTTTTCACGCCTAAAGCACTGAACCGATCGTTATGAAATTTGACAGATAGACCAATTTGACCTGGAGAAGGACATAGGCTACTTTTGTCATCGCAATCGAAGTCGCATGCAACAGCTAGTGTTACCCTCGTTTTAAAGTAACCTGATAGGTACCTGTAGAAAAACATTTACAGTAACTAATATTTTTACTGAAAAGACAAAATTGTATGCCTATACAAGGTATATAAGGTGTATGCCTATAATTATAAGGTGACACAAGCACGTTTTTATATAAAAAAAAGACTAATTAAACGCAGATTGACTTAAGTTAAGTATCAATACTTTTCCTTCCTCGTACATCAAAACGATTGATCTAAAGGTACCAAGGGCTTATTTCACCAACGAAACTGAACGCGATGAGCATTTCTAAAACGCGTTCAAGAGCTGTCAGTATCAAAATTGTTATAGAATATTGTACACTGACAGCTCTTGAACGCGTTTAGATGTGCTGAACGCGTTCAATTTTATTGGTGAAATCCGCACTAAGTTGTATAGCACCTTTTTCCTTGAATAAGTGTTTAAAATTAAAATATTATAATCAGTAGGTACACGTAATACTCGGAAGGTGTATAAAAAGGTATGACTGGGTTTTTATACATACCTTCATAAGTTTAAATATAAAATGAAACGATTTATAAGTACTTAATCATGAAATGAATTTTCCTAGCTTAACCAAATGTACTGTTTCTCCCTATCTAATGACTAAGAAAAAAGTATGAGAAAACTTTTTCCTCAAACATGCTTGGAAATTCGAACATTATTTTGACAACCTTTTTCGAGATAAATCGAAATTGCTGACTGGTCAAAAACAAGCGAGCGCCCAGCCGGCAATGTTACTATGAAAACCCATATTTTCGTGTTTAGCGGCCAAATAAATTACTATCAAAACTGTTATCTGTCGTGTTATTTAAAAATGGAACTAACTTTTTACTTCAACGCATGGCAACCAAGGAGGTAACTTATATCAAAGATTTTATTTAAATTTCGAACTGGCTTTGTAAATAGAACTGTTTAGTAAAGAAGAAACAAATGAAACTATCGGTGCGTGAAAAAAATTTTTGTTCGTCATTGATTCTGGAATTTATAATTATACTTAGTTCGAATTTCCGCGCATTGTTTGAGAAAAGTACTACACAAGCCTTGATCGCAACCAGGCATTGATGGACTCACGTATGTGCGATCGTCCATCAATGCCCTAATATCCTTTTTTTTTTTTGATGGTGGGATATTATCAAATAACTTCTGCAGCTCTGGGCGGAGGGGGAGGGCGTGTCAGACTCTTACTTACTAAAACCCACCCGTGTTCCTTCAGTGTTGCCTGTACGTTGCCAGGGGCCACGGTATCCCTTTCGGACTTTCCCGCAACCCCTACAGGCATCGGTCCTAGCAGACCCCTTCTGTTGTGTTGACATCTTGAGGCGCGCGTGGAACACAACGCGCCGTCGACCCGGGCCTGGTCTTTATCGGACGGCGAGCTACCCATTACTCACCGTCCGCAAGCCCGCGCCTACGGTGGCCAGGAATCGGCCTGCGATTCCCGACGCCCAGGGTATCTCCTGCGGCAGCTAGGCGTGAGGGCGCGAAATTTGCCTCTCCCTCAAGCGTTCCGCCTCCTCCTTCGCGAGCATTACTGCTTCGCAGAAGGAGGTGACGGCTTCCCACGCCCTCTCGCTCCGTACCATGGCCTGGACCAGGGCCGGACGCGTGAGCCGCCGATCGCCTCCACAAGGACCCGGCAGTACCCCGCCCAAGCCAGGCAGACCTCCACCGTGTCCTCCGGGCGATCCACACAGTGGTGACACCCGGTGCCCTAATTGTCTGCCGTGACAGTAATGTACCATTTCGTAGAATAAAATGTATGGATAACAACCACATAGCCTGACCAAGATTATGTCTGGACTTTAAAAGACACTTTGACCCTTGAGTTTGTTTCGCCATTTCTTCTTAGGGATATGGTATGAAATTTCAACTACTTATTGCTTATTTTAATTCTATATTTTTTTTAATATGACGTGTGACGTGTTTCCGATATTCTATTTATAGAATAAATAATCTCATTTGATTTCATATTTGACATAAAACTGTAGTAATTATTACTCATATTCCATTTATTTATTTATTTAAATGGGTACAAACAATTTATAACTAATTAATTAATAAAAGTAGCAAAATTCTATACTAACTTAACTAAAACTATTTACAAACTAAAATATAGCATCGAAGAATTCATCCGCATCGCTGTTGACTGGTAATGTTCCTAAGAGGTTGGCCGCATTGCCACGTTGTATGGCAATGCTTAGCCTCTGCCCAAGGTAAAAACCAGCCCTTGGGTCACGGGAAGTGTCAAATAGCCGTTTGGAGATTTCTTTAAAGAGGCCGTGAGCAGTTGGACCCCACGGCCCGAGGGTTTCAACCCCAAACGGCTTGAAAATATAATTACCAACAAGGTTATTACTACTCATTAAATTAATGATAAGTGAGTCAGATGATTTACTGACGAAAAACAAGATGACGAAATAGTTATTTATGCTGCTCGTATAAGTGCGGAAATCATCTTACGCACGTGTATCATACAACGTTTTACTATACATTGTGCGAGGAAATTAAAAAAAAACGAACGAGCCTTACGGTATATATAATAGAATAGAGCCTTTTCCAAACACTAAATTAGTGCGGAAAGTGTCACTTTTTTGCACTAGTGCTTTTTACTTTTCTGTTTTTTTTTAATTTTTGTGGCCGTCGTCAGCCCGTACGGCAAAGAGTTTTTATTATTTGAGAAAAGTTTTACAAATCAGATGATGATGATAATGATGACGATGGCGATGGCGATGAGGATGGCGATGGCAATGGTGAAGTCAAGTCGAAGTCGAAGTCGAAGTCGAAGTCGAAGTCGGAGTCGAAGTCGAAGTCGATGTCGAAGTCAAAGTCGAAGTCATGAATGTTGTTTTTATCATTTATACGTCGTAATATGTAGATGGTAGGTAGTCGACTACCGTAAGGCTCGCTCGTTTTTTTTTTTTTTTTGACTCGTGTCGACTTATACACTCATCGGAAATCACCTACCTTCCGCACTTATAGCTTAAATAACTATTTTATCATTTGAATATCGAACTCTTGTAATTTGAAACATGAAAATATGGGTTACGCCTGTCCAGTTACATTAATAGATTGCGAAACACGACATGCTATGCCTCACTCACACTTCTTATCGTTTTGTCCGTCTGTCCTGCACAGAAAAATGATAAAACATATCTGGTTACAATTTAATAATATGCTGCCCAATTTGTGAGTGGAAGCGAGTTTTGAAGAAGATTCTTCAACAGTTTCAATTTAAAATCAGGATTTCAAAATTGGTTTAGTAGTAATAGTCCATAGATTTTTACAGCTGAACAAGAGGCATTCCTTGGCTCTAAGAATTTTGAATGTAATGCAACAGAAGAACTTCTCTAGTGTTCTGGTCCTAAAAAGGGACTTTTGTATGTGAATATGGTGAAAAAAGTGGATTGAGTACATGCGTACTTGCTTAAGTGTTGCTTACGACAGAGCCGTGATCTGTAATAGGATTGGTTCAGAACCCCTGGCCATGCAAATCCCTGTCCTCCGCCTACCACATTCGCTTACCGTCCATGCCTTAACCGTCCACGTGCCCGACACTGGACAATAACTGAGTACCACATCTGGTGGTTTCTTATCAAGCAGAAACACCAGTTATTGTGTTTTGAAGGAAAACATTGGATATTATCGCTCTGGCACCATTATTCATACATCCGTGCTTAAGTTTTTATACTGTCATTCGGGCATGATGATGTTTTATTTTATGTTCCTTGTAGAGTTTTTTGTCAAGTTTCCTGCAGATAAAGTGTTAGTTAATTATTTTACAGTTGTTTTTGCTTCGGTCTCTTGGGGCGTAATAAGTCATAAACATGTTTGAATTAGGATGGCGATTCAGTAGTTTGTTTAGGAGCTTAAATGTCATTGTTATTTTGGGTGCAGCATAAACAAAGATTTTATTTAAGTGTGGTCCTTCGCTGATAATTTATTATAGGTACTTAACAGGCCACCATATTTCTTCCCTTGGGTATAAAGATCATTTCACCAAACAAGACATTTTTTCCAGGAAACTCAGAGGTCAACCGGCAGTCACTCCGCGTAGACTCAAAACTGTTGTTAACACCTTCATAGTTTCCTCAGACCAAATCTACTAAAAGAAACATTGACACACTAAATCTAGTCAACAAATCCCATGCAGAACATCGTTCAACAAATATTATGACACAAAGTATACACAGTGGCTGCTCTATCAATTACTCTAATAGAGACATCCTAGCGTCGCGGACAGGCCGTCACAACACAACCCATTACCTTAAATAACCACTTGTACTTAGGACACTACTTCCACTGCGATCGGAATTGTCTCTTCCTCCCATGTCGATGTAGGGCTGGTACATTTGTGAATCTAGTATGTTTAACAAAGAAATTTAATTTTTTTAAGATATGGATCAACTTAGTATGGGGCTTTAGGCCCGGGATAATACTGATTATAACTTGTTTTATTGTTAGTATACAACTATGACGTAATTAATCCTTTTGAACTGCTTTAATATCACTTGGGATTTTAAAAAAATAACATTATCGCAGCGCGATCTAAACCTTATGCCATCTTTTAATCTTATCATTAATAATCTGTTATTTTTTCTCCAAAAATAACGAAATTGACAAAATCTTTTAATTTTTTTATTGTGAAATAAGTAACCCTATCAGTTCATCCGTTGTGCATCACTCACGCGCAGCTGAGATTGACTGGAGTTCCGTCACAAGCGGTGCGCGTGCAAGATTGTTTCCTCGTTAGCTCGCCAATTGAACGGAGGTTCCGTTCCTTGCCCGCGGAACCCCAACTCTAATAGTTCAATTGCTCTCAAGTACGTATTTTAAATTATTTGTTGGTTGTTCGCTTGTGTATGATATTAAAGTATTATGTTGAGTTGATGCTTACGAATATTATTAAACTAAAATGTTGAATAGGTTCAAAACTGTTTAGTTTTACTGTATTAAACTTAGGCCTTATTATTCTAGAATTCTAGACGTATGAAACTTCTGTATGCCCAATTTCATACTTGAATCGATTCAGAAGTTTACTGGGGCACATGCGCCATACCGAAAGATAGAAAACGAGATAAATTTTGGCATGAATGCAATGTAAATAAAGCAAGACTGACTTTTCGGAAAAAAAATATATCCACATCTGGAGCATGTCATTTACAGCATATCTTCACAGCAACGTATAACAACGCTATCACGTGCAAAAATTACAAAAAAACGTGACCAGTTCCGTCCACAGGTGTTGCGTTTATATGCTTGTTAGTGGACAAATCAGACGTTTTAAGGAAATAGAAGGTAACAAATAGTCGGTAAAAACCCTGGGTTCACTTCGAGGAAGAAAACACTGCGTTATAACCTTGATTGTCACGTCGCCGTCGAGTCGGTTGTGATTATTGGTTCAGTGTTGTATATCCCTGTGATTTCAGAAGACCAAATCTTCTGATGGGTATCGGAAAAGATTCAAGTAGAATTTGACAACGGAGGTGATAATCTGAGAAGAAAATAATGCAAAAAAAGCGAATGGTCATTACATTTTGTCATCGTAATAAATTTAAGGATGGCAACATTTTTTTCAGTTGTTGACTTTTACAGGGTCATGAATGATGACATTAATGTGCCGAGTGATCTTCTTCGCAGTCAAAGTCATAAATGGATAAACAAATAAATAAAATGCAACGGATTAAATAAAACGATAAAGGAACTTTTTTTTTTATGCTACATTTATTGTGTCTTAATTTGTCCATATTCTAAATCGTCCACAAGTGGGTTTTATCAGGGAATTGCCAAACGCTTAAACGCCCCTTTTAAAAATAATACCACTAACGTCTGCAATCGTACTGACACTAATCATATCCGGTCTAAACTCGTAGATTCGCCCACACTGTATTCAAATACCTTCTGAAGTTATACCAAGGTCGTGAAGTTTATTTCAGTTTTGCAAAGATTATTAGCAATGTACGTAACTATTGACGGTTCTGTAGGAAGTTTGTTACAACACTAGTTATTTTTCAGCACATTAGTATTTTCTTCATAAAAAGCTGTTTATCTGTTTTATACGCAATCCTCGATGATTGCAAACAGACCAGTGTCACCAGCTGTGCGAAGGTTCATCAGCCTGCTTGTTGCCTGATATATATTTTTTTTTTTTGAAATTTTTTCTTTCAATTTTATTTTGAATTATTTATTTAAATTTTATTTTAAATTATTTATTTAAATTTTATTTTAAATTATTTATTTAAATTTTATTTTAAATTATTTATTTAAATTTTATTTTAATTCATTTTCAATAATATTTTAAATTATTTATTACGAGTTTATGTTACCTCAATGTATTAAATGATCTCGTCATGACTAACATAGTTTTAAGATAATGTAGTTGGTACTAACAAAATATGGAAAAAATTGTCTGAATGAAATTATTTTTATTTTTATTTGTCTTTTTATTCACTGTTTTAGCATGAGCTCCAAAGCAGGGGTTTTTAAGTTTGTTGGTTGCAAATTATTTTTGGTAACCTCTCTGACTAACCTAAAATTGCTCGCCTACTTAGAGTAAGTACACGTCACAGGAGGGGTTCGAACTCGTGACCTCTTGTTGGCCAGGCCTTTATCATTGCCACTGAGCGTCTCAGTGCGGTTTTTATTTCAAATATTTAATAGATTCGAAAGAGACTATACTATTGTAAAATTAATTTCAAGCTAAACAATAAACATATTAAAAATTTTGGAAATAATAAATTTCATATTTTTTGATAAAAGTACCTAAACGCCTAAAATAATTCTACACAAAACACTATGGATTGGCGCTTGATCTAAATCAGTTTTTCAATCACGACATACCTGCTTCATCTGTATGCAGACAGTATTGCATTGTAGTATTTATTTTTAACCAATAGTAGGGTGCGCATCGTAGAGGAGCTCGTGGCTAAGTAACAACAGCCGCACTGGTCGATCCTTAAGGTTAAGCTACGCTTGCCGGGGTTGGTCAGTGGATGGGTGACCATCTTTACATACCGAGACTCCTCCGTGCCTCGGAAAGCACGTTAAGCCGTTGGTCCCGGCTGTCATTCGTGGATGACAGTCGTTACAAGTCGTCAGAAGCCCGAAAGTCTGACACCAGTCTTACCAAGGGGTATCGTATTACTCAGTTATTGGGTTGTGGAGGTCAGATAGGCAGTCGCTCCATGTAAAATACTGGTATTCAGCTGTATCCGGTTAGACTGGAAGCCGACCCCAACATAGTTGGGAAAAGGCTAGGCAGATTGAGTAGAGTGCGCATCATGTAAAAAGAACGCTGGACGCTTACTGCACAAGTTCATGTGGGCGCTCTTTTTACCTGCCGCGAACTGTATAAGATTACAATTTGATATTTTTTTGCAACCAATAGTATTGTAGGATTATTTTCCGATTGGAATCACTTTGAGGATTACAATTTTATTTTCACTTTTATTTTATTACATTATACAATCTAACACTAAAATATGTATATTATGTACAAGTATATAAGGAAAAAAGAGGAAACAGCTCATAGGGCATCAAAAACCGCTGTCAGTGGGAATAGAGCCCAAATTATAGCTTAAGTTCCAAAGTGTCTAGCCCCATATATTTCGCTAGACAACAAACCATATAAGTTTTCCTCGTCTAATTCCCGCTTCAAAGCAAGGTATGTCCTAATTCCCGAATAATATGTAAATGCAAAAACTTTGAAACTAAAGGCCGGGACTCAAGTGCATTATATCTAGAAATAAAGCGGGTTCATACTGCAGTCGAGTGCGCTACGGCTCACTAAACACACATTCTCTTGCGGTATTACCGAAGTTGGTTCAAACGACATCTTGAGGCCAAAAAGACTTCTGGCTACCTTCCAAAGTATACTAGAGTATTCTGAATAGAGATATCTGACTGACATACGGGGGTTAAGTTTGGCAAACGGATATTTGGGCAAAATTTTTAGCATGCCAGAGAGTTTTTACGTTGTCGGAACAGTGATCATGACTCTAAAAACCACGTCGATGGAATTATATTTAAAGATATATATGATCTTATAGTGTAGAGTATTTGTTACGTCATAAATTGTATTATAAGACGAGATAAATAATGCTAGCAAGAATACCCTACTCTACAAATGGAGATAAATGCACAACGTCTAAAATACAATAGTAGACGTATATTTAGTAACCTAACCCGCTTAACTAAAGAACCTTGTAAGAAATCGACATGTGTTTCATCTCACAACGAGGCATCCTCAGGATGACGATTGACTTGTTGCGAACCAGGACACCTCGTGTTGCCACGTCAAACGCCGAACACATTGAAAACAACGTCTATTTGAATTACACAAGTGTCGCATGCACTAAGTTACCAAGTCTGTCACTGTACATAGCATCTATCTTCCATACTTCATTATCAGTTCAACAAAGACTTGAAGCTTCACAACTAAGTTGACTTCATTCCAACATGTCAGTCGTTTCAGAAGTCCGTATAACTAACTTAGACTTGGGTTACGAATGACCCGGCAAGTCGCTTGTGTACGCAACTGTACCGGGACAAGTTTCTAGCATTAATGGCGATTGTTGCTAAGTGTAATATGTGTAATAACCGCTGTACGCGAGTGCCCCTGGCTGTTTGCTACGGAATTATTTGAGGATTTTCTAAAAAGCTGTTGGGTTTGTAAGACTGTTGAAGTTGCTGGGAATTTTACACTTTAGTAGGGGAAGTCCGGGAATCTCATCCGGAGTTTACGTCTCCTGGCCTTTACTTAGAACTTTTCAGGTATATCTTCTTCGCTGTACTTTTGTTTTCCCCTCAAAAACGGTTTCTGTTCAAAGGTAGGTGTACAAAGTACGACTGCTATCTGACCTCCGTAAAATATCTATTATAAAAACTAAACCATGCGTTAAATCTCGTTCGTTTCAAGATTATAAGTTTCAAGATTATCTATGTATTCATCATTTCACCCGAAAGAGTGCTTCCCGCATCCAGCGGATTCCTGCGGCCTTCACAAGGTCATCTATGTATTAAAAGAGTGTTTTCACGAGTCACCGTACTTAAGTAGGTAGACAGTTCCGCTATCAACTTCGCTTTCTGACTTCTCCAAATCCAAATCTAGAAATATTCCTCACTCTCTTATAACCTAAAGAAGAAGAAGAACCATCCTAACTAATATTAAAACGAAAGTAAAATCCAAGCTTTGTTCAAAGGCATACTATTCTATCAACGACTACTTAAATGATAAGAATAGTTGGTCGCTGTGATTAACTCAAGACAATGTTTATGAAATTCTTTCTCCAGATTACCTACTGACAAGTTATATGAGTTTTTATAATTGTTTTTTTTTATTTGACTTTATAAGTCAACTATTTTACTTTAATTTATTGTTGACATAATCTACTCATTACAATGTTTTTTTTATTGAGTTGTATTGCAATATGTGGTTAGCTAGTGACCTCGACAATTGATCATACTATTTATTGTTATTAGTAATTAACTGTTTGTTTTATTAATTTTACCTCGATGGTCCTAGTTCATCATTTATAACTTCCAGTTACAACTATATGTAAGCGGGCACGCCCTTTATGCCTGGAGGCTTTTATTTAGATATTAAGTTCTGTTACGTTTAGTTTTTATTTCTACCTGAGTATAGTTCTCGATGATTTTGTTTGGTATATTGGCGTGTGCTAGTTAACATATGGCTAATAATTTAAATTATGTTTTGTGTTGCGTAATGTAAATTATTTTAAATACTATTATATAGAATCCTTTTTTTTCTAATTGAACAGACAGCAGTGCTGCTGGGGAGTTTGTTGTGCCACGTCTTCTTCCCAGCTAACGCACTAGGAAGTGGTGAAGGGTGGGCGTTTTGGGGGACTGTCTTATGTAATTTTGACGTTCCAAAAGTGCTGATTCTCAGCCTAGTTTGAATAAATGATGTTTGTTTTTTATTTTTAAATTATAAATGCGAAATTGAGTTTGTTTGTTACGATTTCACGCTAAACTTGGCACATGTGTATACCTGGGTAAGGACATAATAATACTTTTTATCTCGATATTCACAAGGGATCGAGACGTATGCGGGTGAAACCACGGGGCAGAGCGAGTCAATAATAATAATATAAACTACATACGTCATCCTTTCACAGGAAAAGCAACGACATTTAATGAAGAAAACATCTATTAATAAATATGACCTTCATCACCCACCGCTCAGTATAACTCACAAACCGACGAATACCCACGTTACAAAAGAAACTAATTGATGTAAACGTTTAAATGAGTACAATTAGATACAATATGCCTGAATTGAGCGCATCTTGCAAATATATGCGGCAACACCTATTCTATTTTAGCGACGGAAGCGGCGCGCACGTAATTAGGACATCTACTAACCTGGTACTGTTACATGGACGGTTTAAGTCCATTTGTAGTCTTTTATTAAAGTTGTGTGTATGTGTTGTGTGGCTTTATGTGTATTATTTTGAATGAAGCTGAGAAGATTATTTCTATTTTAATTGTATTTTTTTTTTCTTCGTTCCTCACAAACAGAGGACCTGCCATCTTAATCTCTTCATCACCCTTGGTTGACTGGTCTCTACCAGTACCTTTTTGAGTGTGAAAAGTTTCAATAATATCAATAAATAAGATTGAAATGATTTGTTTTCTATTTTTATGCAGACTATACTGAAAAAAAATCTGACTAGCCTTTTCCCAACTATGTTGGGGTCAGCCTCCAGTCTAACCCGATGCAGCTGAATACCAGTATTTTACATGGAGCGACTGTCTATCTGACCTCCATAACCCAATAACTAGGTAATACGATACCTCTTGGTAAGACTGTTTGTCAGACTTTCGGGTTTCTGATGACCCGTAACGACTGTCAAAGATCCACGAATGGCTGCCGGGACCAAAGGCTTTCCGAGGCACGGAGGAGTCTCGGTATGCAAAGATGGTCACCCATCCACGGACCAACCCCGATAAGCGTAGCTTAACCTGATGGATCGACACGAGCGGCTTGTATTACTTAGCCTTGAGCTCCTCCTCGAATGAAGATATACTGGAGACTCAATATGTTGCATGTTTGTTTGCATAATGCTTCATAAAATTACAGATTTTTACAAAAATGTCATATTACTTTTTCAGTGATAGTAAGTAAGTATCTGGGCGACCGAGGTCAGCTCGGGTGAAATTAGAGAAAATGAATTTTCCCAGATATCAGACCTAGCTAGATCGATTTTTCGCCCCCGTAAACTCATGTATTGCAACTTTTATCGAAATCGTTAGAGCCGTTTTTGAGAAAGTGATTTCAAATATATATACAGGGTGGCAGGGATATCGACGCGAAGCCTGTTACCGTGGATCCTGTACATGATTCCGAAGGCATCTGCGTTGAAATATCTCGTCGGTTATTTAAAAAAAAACAGCTGTTTCATACATATTGACCGCGCAGTGTCGATGTTCCTGACACTTTGCATATATATCCAAATATTGCTCATTTAATAGTATAGGATATCTCTGAAGAGTGATAGAAATGTATCATTTTATGTAGGTTTACCATTTGCTGACGTATTTCAATACAATGTGGGTGTACGATTGATTTAAGTTGTCGGACCATTTTCTGTTTCCATGCCATAAATGGGAATTGCCCGAAGACTTTTCTTCGAATGACAACTCATTCGCTAATTTAGCTCGCCCAGACAGACAACATAATGTAACTGGAACGCGAAGGAATCTATTCACCACATCAACCTTATCAGAAGGGGTCACGCAATCCTGTTTAAGAAATGTCGGCGCCACAGCATAATCATCTCAGTGAGTCAACAATTAATCCTTGCCCCAAATGATGGCGTTGCGTCAAAACCAAGACGATATAGGATGTGGCAAAGGTTAAATCTATATCGTCACATCCTCGCGAGCTTCCTGTTTAAATACTGCGTGTTAATTGACTGTGGTTGTACGCATGTGGTGTTGTTTGTAATTTGCATGCCACAGTGTAGTGGAGACAGCGATGTAATTGCCGTGAGTTGATCTGGTTACATTGTTTGTTGGTTGTCGAAAGTAATGTAAATATAAAAGAGCCTTTTATTTTTATTAAAAAAGAGAGGTATAAATCGGTACGCCTGTACTCGACTGTCGATAGTTTAACAATATTATTGGTAAATTGTAAATGTATTAATTCAGTAAGTGCCAAAAGTGTTAACTGCCTTTTATGACCGGTAGAGCCAGTTTTATACATGATAACAATAAGTCTTTCTTAAAATGCAACAAACAACAGTATGCTAACACATTTAATGACAATTGTTTTACTCTGTGTCCCCACAACATCGTCCCGTGGTCTATATCTGAACACACATCCGCAAAACTAACTCGCGTGAATTGAGCGCGCGTATTAATTTGTAAAAAGGATATATCCTTAATGAGTGATTAAGCCGCAAGATTATACGGACGGTGCTCATCTAATGGCCACTTTGCAATAGATGACACTTTGTTCAAGTGGGATGCATTAGGAAATGCATGTTGTTGTTTTAGAACAATTAAAATTGGGTGCAAAGATACGAACAATCGCAAAAATCTACTAAATACGAGTAGGGTTTGTTTTTGTTTCTAATTTAATATTGAGATTGAATAAGATTTCGAGATTGCCATTAGATAAAGTTGTTCTTCTCTTCTACTCAAAATCATACTTGGCTCACTATTGACTTTTACTTTTTTTAGAATCGTACTTGGCTCACTGTTGACTTGTACTTTTTAGAATCGTACTTGGCTCAATATTGACTTGTACTTTTAGTAGAAAGTTGTTGTCAAAACTGAATTGATTTTTATTTAGTCTGTTGGCAATAATTTTTAACCCTGATATACCTTCTTGTATTTTTTAACCAAGGTTGAACCTAACGTAAGGTCAAAAACACCCTAAGCAATACAAACTAACCTTAAAGCAACAACACTAAAACTTAGTCCAACTCAAGACAACGATCTCCCGTCTTAATCCGTAACTTAGCTTATTGCTACTTGTGGGGTAAGTATAACTGCGCTAACTTACAGGTAAGTTTCAAGTTAAGATAAGCCCCGGGAACAGCCAGGGAAATGGCTTGTTGTGGTAGGCCATGGACTTGTAAAGTCACGGCAGAACTTGTGTAAGTTTGTATTATCTGATCTAATCATTTTATCTCGTGTTTTGTTTCTAAGTTATGTTATGATGCTCTTTCCTCACACCAAATAAAAATCCCAGACAGCGCTGTCAACAGTGACGTGAGGCCGGTTTCGTAAACATATGTGAACTTAGTGAGGTGTAGTTTGATTGTAAATGTCTGCGTGTGAGTGTGTATGCACAGAGCGGAGGTGTAGTTTTGGCATGTTTCACTGTATTTTTTGCAGCGCTATGTCTAGGTTTTTTATTTGGTCTGAGGCGCCTTCATGAATGATTTCTTCTTTTTTGGGGTAAACTGATACTATCATGGATCGAGACTTATTCGGGTAAAACCGCGTGGCGCAGCTAATTCTTGACAAGATACATTAGCTCTATCTTCCTAAATAATAGCAAGATTAAGATACAGTCAATTCTATTCTAACTACGCTAAATTTTAGCATTCCCAAACACACACAAATAGCCTAAAATGTTAATTAAACGATTAGAAACGCAATTCGCAGTATGAAGCCGAAACTTCGAAACAGCCTAACTTGTACTACTTGAAAGTGCTTAGTGTTCGGTTCAAAACGCATGTGAAACAAAAGTTTGTGCTATCAGTGATCAAAACCAGCACTTAGTTAGTGCGGAAGATAAGAACCACGCGATTTTGGTCTGGACTGGAGCTCCCAAGTGCTTTTGGGGTGATTTATAGCGTTCGTTAACGACTTCTTCGTGATGAAAGTCTTCATTGAAGAAAAATTATTGAGATATCTTCCAATTTTTTAAATTTATTTTTTTAAGGAAAGAAAATTGTTTTTTCTGCACAAAATAAACGCATATTCCAAAAAAAAAACTAATATACACATTGGCATATTAGCCAAAAGCCTTGTATTCGATATTCAAAATAAAGTCTAGCTGATCATCGACTGCCTAGTTTTATTCAACTAAGTACATAATATGTTGGGGTCGGCTTCCAGTCTAACCGGATGTAGCTGAATACCAGAATTTTACGTAGACCTCCAGAATCCAGTTACTTGGTAACACGATACCCTTTGGTAAGAAAGTAGTGCTCATGTCTCAAATTATCATCGTTAATCATCTAAAACTGCAGTTTACAATTCTCTTCCCATTGTTAATTACTCTGACATGTAAACTAGATGACCTCTTTACAAAGCGTTCATAAAGATGCACATCTCAAGAAAGTGAGGTCAATTGACGAGGCGAGGCAAGGCAAGAGGCCTAGATGAGGCAAAGTACAAGGCGTGAGGTAGACTCAAAGCGAAGAAATTCAGTTCATTACCGTCTTACAAGCTCCTTGCATCGTGTGGAGAGGGGACAGTTGATGTTGTTAATTTTTATCGATAGAAATGTGTTATTTGAATTTTGTCGATAGAAAATGATGGTGAGGTATTTATGGGAAGTATTGGACCATGTTACGTATTGGTTGGAAAAGATTGTGGATAAAGTTCAAGAGATTGCGTTATGGTAGATTGGAAAATTGAGTGGTAGAATTGAGCTAAGAATTGGTAGTATAGTATGTTACTTCCAGAAACATTTATTTTCGCTTAGAGTTCATATTTAATTAATCATACGATTCATTGTTGAAGTAGGTATGTCTTAACATTAGTCAATTCCGTTTTGCACTCTGATAGCGCTAAATAATCACTGGATTTAGGTACATTATTCATAAACTTGACGATGATGTCATTACTCGCTGAACGCTAAACCTAAAATGACATCCGCAATGCAAAAGCAACTAAGATAAGAACAGCATTTTACTAACAACAAACCAGCTTGTCTGATGTCGAGCTAGCAAAAATAATCAACGAAATTACTATCCCGGCGTTCTCAAAAGCCGAAAGTCACTCGAACTATCATCGTTGCAGCAAGCGGAACAAACTACCGCCAAGTGTGTCGATTTCCAACGACGTCGACTCGAGTAGTGTAGAAAAAAATATTCTCGAGTCGCAAGTTCAGGGTGGGGGGAGGGGGGGTGCCTACCCTTCCTACGGACCTCCTTAACTGCTGGCAGCGGACAAAAAGAATGAATGGATCCGCCCCTTAACGAATACACCGAGCGGCATAATTCATACTTAGGAAAGTGCAAGGAGTTGACATGGACTTTTATATTTTTTACGTTTTAATTACGATAGCGTCGCCAATGAGGTTAGGTTTTGCTTTCGGTGGAATATTTTTATTTGTTTTTTTTTTCGACTTCTCTCTTATAAGCGTGAGGCTGGTTGGGAATTTTAGAAGTTTTTTTTCTGTTTTCATTCCCCAAACTTGCGCGTATCGTTGGAAACTGCACGTACGCAGTTTGATTTTTTGTTATTTCTTTAGTTTAATTTTGTTCACTCCTTCTTCAACTAAATAAAAATGACGTCAGCAAAAGTCATCGCTTGTAAAATACCTTATAATTAAAAAGTTTTACCTAAGTCGTCTCTAACGATATGCCAAATTAAAATATCTTATGCACCATTTAAATGAGTAGAAGAACCGCCTGCTACAAGTATTCAAGTACTTGTACACAATTGATTACTGGGCAGCAGTGCTCGTTTGACTTGCACTCCCTTTGGATATAAAAACAAATTACAACTTGTTACTACTTAAGAGGGTTTATCCTAAAAGTTGGCAACGTCGCAAATAACTGTCAAATATTGAGGTGTTTTGATTCATATAGCAATATTACTGAATAGAAATAAGAAATTTGGCTAACTAGTGAACTACAATATTAATAACGAATTGCAATTTTAACATTGAATTTGATGCTGTACCCATTTTTGGTGTAAAAAACGCATTTGGAAACATTCCAAATAGATTTTTTACATCTAAAACGAAACATTCGGTGTTAAGATATTAATTATTGCATTTCATAATCAATATTCTAGTTCGCTAGTTAGCCACATTTCATATTTCCATACAGTAATATTGCCAAATTAATCAAAACAGTGAAATATTTGACATCTATTTGCGACGTTGCCCACTTTCAGAATAAACGCTCTTAAATAATGATACAGTATCCAATACTATTAAACGAGTAATATTTGTAGATGGGGGAAAAAATTGGGAATGTCTCATATCTGGGAAAATTCGTTTTCTCCGTATTTTCACCCGAGCAGAGCTCGGTCACCCAAAGTTTAGGACAAGATGGCTACCTTAGAATAATGACATGGCAGCATGGAATAAGTATGAACTATCCTATACTATTAAATGAGCATTCTCTATTTTCACCCGAGCAGAGCTCGGTCGACCAGGTAGGTACTGTTAGTTAAAAAGTGAAATAGAATATCCCATGGTCTGGTAAAATATCTTTCAGTGTCTTCTCATTAATTACCCACACATGGGGTATCCCCCAAGTTAACGAAAAGTTTAAAAGGTTCAAAGGCTCGAAAGTTCCAATATTGGATAATATTATGAAAAATTACTTTAGAGTAACTGCCAATCGCATAATCTATTCATCAATGACACTGAATTGTATAGCTAAAAACATCATAACTTGTACGTCAACCATCTCCACCATATTTGACAAGTGAAATCCCGCCACTCAACAGCACTACACCAAGACAGTGACAGTACCAAGCGCACTGGCCGCTGCAAACGGACCACGGAAGCCAGCCTCGGAAGCTAAGATGCGTCGGTTGCCACGTATAATTTTTTCCACTCTCTTTCAATTCACTCCCCCTATCGTCCCCCACCCCCTTCTCAACCCTTCCGTCTGTCAATCTTAACTACAAGGCGGGAAGCCTCCGTATTACAGGGTTCAGTACTGAACCTACATTTTTTTATTTCACTATCGAGATTTTAATAGGACTCGACTAGAATTTCTGAGAATCGATGATTCGAGCGGGATTACGAGTTGGATGGGCTTCGGAATAGTTTTTAAAGAGTGAATTTCGTTCGTTCTGAAATTAGGGCGGTTTTTTATGTTTTTCATTCGGAGCTTATTGCCTGTGCCTCGTTTGGTGCGTAATGCGTGCAGTGGCGCGGAAAATATGTTGAAACGAGCCTTGTTTGAATATTTTTTTTTGCATAGTTTATTAATGTGTTATGTTAACTATGAATTTTGATATTTTTGTTGTATGTATATTTAATTTTCTTTTTGTATTATTTATTTATTCATTTATTTATTTATGGATTATCTTTACATAAAGATAATCCAAAAAAATATTCATAAATTCTTCTTAAAACTGCACAAAAACAAAGAAAACACACCATAATCCCAGTTTCAAATTCTCTACGTCTACGCACCATAGACAAAAACAGTCTTCGGTCATTTTTTGAAAGTGAAATTCCAAAAAGGCTATAAGTTGCCGTCTGGGCACTAATCAGTGGTATTGTGGGGGCTGTTTGAAGTCTCAGCGTAATGGAAGACCAGACAAGCCAAGGGGAGAAGGAAATAAAAAAAATACTCAACGCACGCATAAGTAGGCGGACGTCGCGGCACAAGTGCGAAATATTTTGGCTACACATTTCAGGAAAATGCTTTATTGGGTTCCGTTTTTGGCCAGCCTGTGAGTGTAAAATTCGGTTGTTGTGTTATGTTTATGATTTTCCATTTAAATTAAAGAAAAGCCTAAATATGATTTTTATTTTAAGATTAAACTTACAAAAAAAAAACGAACTTCAATCAAGGGTTGGAAAAAACGGACTTTAATGAAAAAAAAATCACAATAACATAATATTATATAAGTGTCGTTTCATAAAAGTACGGTTAAAAAAATAAGTAGAATTATCTGTTAGGTCAATAAACCTATTTTTATATATCTCACCATTTAAGTGACTACACCAAAACTATCATTAAAAAAAAAAACAAAACGTCCACCCAAATCTTGCCTTGCCCCGCGACACGAGACTCAAGATACATCACCAAAGGGGGTCCCCTACGATCCACTACACTGTACAAACTTACAACAGATAAGGGCCTCAAGTACCCCCCAAAAGGGGTAAGACAGACCCCCCAAGTCTAGCAGACTTTAGTGCAAGAAAAAATAATGCGCGCCGGGGTGACTTCCACGGGCGGACGTTTTAACTTCGTCATCGCATATTTTTAGTTTCACTGAGTACTGAAGGGTTTTCAAATTTCGTTACGTCAATGTTTTTGTTTTCTTGATAAGTTGTCCGTGCTCATTTTGATGATAGTTATTTTGAAGTGAAATGAATGGTTTCATAAAACGAATCTATAATATTGCATGTTTTGTTTCATTGCTAAACTTAGTTCTTTTCATAGTTTAATTGGATATTTATAGTAAATGCAAATCCCACATGAACAGAATAATCAATGCCCAAAAAAAATACTTTCAATGCACTAACCGAGTTACATTGAAAGTATTTTTTTTTAGTTATTTTAATAATTTCTACGAATCAAATATTACCACTAGCAGACGGGTTTACTGATTTCCTTTACTATTAAAGAAGTTTCTTCTTTTTCTTTCAAAACTGTTTTACCACCAAAACCTAACCTTTAATTTCTAAAATAACTAAACCTTTGTTTAAAACATTATAAACGTGTCCTTAAATCGTTAACAAAAGGCTCATTGTCTCAAAATGTTCTCAAATAGTGTGAGAAAGCCGCGACGCTCTAATTGTTCCACAGTGCAGCTGATATTGTGTTACCTTCATCATCTCCATTGTCCTTCGCCACACTATGCCGTTTCTGAATCTTATACGGAAAGGAATCAATTTCAATGTACAGTTGGTGGCAGAAATATTCACGTTCTTTCACGTTTTGAAAACAGTCGTCGTTTTGACATTTTAGCAAATTAGTCTACTGTTACAATGTTTGTAAATATTTGAGCACCATGTATCTATCACATAATTAATTTATCTGTCGTTGCTTCATTATTAATTATTTTGACCTATTGTGGTATAGTAATTTTATTCAAGGTGCATCGTCTTCACATATAATTATATAACAAATGATTACATATACAAAATATTGTAAAACATTTTAAAAGAGTAACGGTGGAGTTTCTTGCCCATTCTTTTCCATACGAAAACTAGCTTTGCGAAGTGGCGACTAGAATCAATTTTTTTTTTTTGAAAAGTGCATTATATTTGAAATAAGTGATTTGACTTTAGTCACATATTTTAAACTCGCAAAGTCACAATTTTTTTATTTTGTACCCTGATTTTTTGTCCAATAATATTTAATGTAATGATTCTGAAAGTGAGATAGAAAAGATGTAATGATTAAGAAACTTACATTATAATAAACTTTGATTCGACATCAAATTTAAAGTGTTTAAATGGCCTTTTAGATAATAAATCTCATCGGTCTAGACTGCTCATTGAAATTCTAATAATTCTAACAAAGTTAAGTCATTGCGAAACTTTTGCTGCAAGATAATTTGAAAGGGTTAATAGGTGAACCATTTTACATTAAGAATTTGAAAGGCGCAATAGAAGACAAGCATCGTTTTGCATTCGAGCATATTTTTTCATCGACTGTTTTCTAATTAGGATAGGATAGGATCATCACGTGGAGGAAATCGAAAAATACTAATATAAAACAAAACGTAGCTGATATTCTTTGTTTTATAACCCTATGGGTTCGTCATATATGCCGATTTCTATTGGCCAATTTTTTTTTTTTTCGTTCTGCAAATATTCACGTTTGGGTATTTTTCCGAGAACTACGCTAATCTGACTGTACCAGCGGCCACAGTCTCGTGAACTTGATACATGACATTGTCTGCCCTTTTCACGCACTCTGCCACCGCCCCGCCTTTTGTCTTGCCTTCTTGCTTACACCTTTTTTAACCTTCTAGTAGTCTGACGACTATTCCGTGGACTATTTTAGACTAGTACCTACTAACTTGTATATTTTAATTTTATATACAACATTTTAACGTGAAGTGACTTCGGTTTTATTTAATTACTTAATCTGTGGTGACTTCTTGTACAGTCTGTTGTTTTCAGAAGGCTGAAATCTTAATTGTATTACGTTTTTGTGTTACGATTACGGCCATTATATTTAGTCTCTTTTAGAAAACTGTTTATTTTTGTTTTATGATTCTTTTTGACACAGATATAGTTGTAATATAATAATGCTCTAATAAACTAACAGGCAATTATGCTCGTTAATTATTTTAATTTGTTTAATTCATAGTTCTTAATAACACGACCACAAGGAATAATTAATTCCTGAAGTAAGGAAAATGAAGAATATTTAAATATGTCAAGAATTCTAATAGGAATTACCTTTCGTAAGTACAATGCTGAATCATTGATTTAAAATTAAGGAAAATCCAAGAAAATAAAGGGTTTACATAGTTTACGTAGAAATCCCATAATAATTGGTAAAATACATATTATATGATATTCTTTTTTTGTAACACAATAACTACACTCCTTAACCACATCATTTTTTTCTTTCTGTAAAAGGTAAATGACTACCTGGAATTTATCAAATTCAATAGTAATTGTTCTACCACTGCACAAATACTTACAGAATAGGAACGCAATGAAAATTGAAACAACCTTCCTCACCGCATACTGGCAATTTCAAGGTTTCTTCACAGTTTTATCCTTCACCGTAAACCAGTTGCATTCAGTTTAACGTAAAAATACATATCTTCATAAAACTACAATCTACTTAATAAAAACATTAAACTCAAATTAAAAGCATTTATTTCAATTAAACCATTTACAGGCAATTTTGAATTGACAAATAGTCGGTCAGTTAGTCAGAAAGTTGAAGCTAGTTGCCCATTCCAAAACATAGATCTTGATGGAGAAGAACGGGTAAGAAACTCCAAGGACACTCTTTTAAATATAGAAAATTACAAAATCCTGGGTACATTATTCTTGTTGCTTCTATATGTGAGAACAATTTACAAAAAATAATCAAAACAATTCAAAATATAAGATTAAAAATAAACCCTGGCAGATAGGAGATGACCAGTCACAACTCACGGCATCCGTTCACGAACATGACGCGTGGTTCAGCACCATCCAGCTCAACCATTTTGTAGGGAACCAAATGATCCAACACACTCGCCACCATCAGCGAAACATTTAAGTGAGCATGACATACTCTCAAGTGCCATGCTCTTTCAAGTCAACATTCATCTTAATAATATAATAAACTTAACTTCACTGACAAAGCACGCACAATCTAAACCGCTGGTATAGAGACAGGAAATTTTCCACAAGAGTTCCTTATACAGGTTGAAATTTAAATTCATGGGCGTCCTCTTAAGAGGTCATTGTATTCATCATTATGAACAACTATCACTATGGGACGAACTCTGAAATCGCGAAATAAAAAACTGCTGTCTCAAAGAAAGTGAGCGTTAAGGAAGGATTTTTGAAAATTCATGCCGTAAAAGGGTTAAAAGGTTCAAAATCTATATGGAAGTTCGTAATTTTTGCCGATAGGATACTATAAAAATTTCAAAATGAGAAAAAAAAAATAATATTTTATATATTAAGCTAAGACTCTTGGCAAAAACAAAATTTTAAATGACGGAATTTTATCGTAGCCTTTATTTGGACAAGAACTTCAAAAGGACAATATTGGCAGAACAAAACAACCCTCAAATGCGAACGGTCCTTTGACGACACTTTTTAAGTATTTAAGAAAACTTTCACGCGATCCTTTCTTTCATTGAAAACCACATCATTAGACAGTCTCAGAAACGGTTCTCTAGTAACGCTTAAATTTTGTGTTTTGTGTTTTAAAATATTTGTAAGAATTATGAAAACGAAATAAAGTTGGGTGAGTTTCCAAAATTATTATATTTAAGTACTGTTTGAGGAGTAATAAATTGATCTTTAATGTAATAAATCGAACAAGCGATATGATGATTCCATAAGAGTCATTAATCATTTGAAAGAAAACTAATATAGAGACACATTATAAAAATCTTTTTGATGTTTTCTTTAATCTTTGTTTCTTTTATTTGTAACACGCACTTAACTCATTAAACACTCAAACAATTGCTTAAACTTTTCAAAAAAACTTATCTAAAATACGTATTTGTATCATTTCCATCATATTGAAAAAAGAGAAAAAATATGTAAAGTCTTTCTTAACCCGTCGCATCGTTCTCACATTTTCCTCATAATTTAGCATTCTCCGGTACGCAGGGTGGAAGATGGGGGTGTACTTGACTACCCCGGCAACCCTTCATCGCCTCAAGAACAACATCGCGATTTTAATATAGTCTCGTTTTAACTCGGAGATAGTTAACGATACTTACTCTTTTTTTGCTGATTTTTCATGTTTATGCTTTTTTGCTTTAGTTTTTTTTGTATGATTTTTTTGTTGTGTATGTTTAGTGTTCTAAATAAATAGGATTATATTTTCATGAAAGTCTAGTAGTTTAGCTTTTATTCAAATAATCAAAATATTTAATGTTTGTTATTTCTATACTCGATTTTTGAATACCTGATATAAACATCCTTTCTGTTGCGTGCATTGTCATGCTTCCTTGTCTAATTTGTAATAATTAATAGAAGTTATATTTTTGACAGAAAAATCAATCAATTACGAACCAATAAAATAAACAATACCATCAAAATACCAATATTTAAAAATATATCGCAATTAAAAAATAAGCTCCCATTAGAAAAATAGTGGGGCTCTCACATGTTTAACTAGCGTTTCTCAAGTCGACGCCAAATGAGGGTGAGCAGCTTTAATGAATAATTAATGTGCACACTGTTCGCGCCAATTATAATTACGTAAGGAAAGCAATTATGCCAGCCACCCTGTTTGTTCCTCATGATTTGCACATAGTTTAGGGAAAAACTATGCATACACGCGAACATGTCTGGATAGATTGATGTTATGACGTAACAAGCTTCCTTATGTTACAGGAAAATTTTGCTAATAGATCGTTTTAAGTACCTTAAGTTGCTCGTAATTTATTTACTTGCAAATGCTGACTGACAGATAATGACGTCTTTGAAATTATTTTGATCGCTTTTAACCATAGATATCCGTGCTTATTATCCTAACTAAAATTGTAAATGCGAAAGTGAGTTTGTTTATTACGCTTTCGATGAAATTTAGCACATGGGTAGACCATAACGTGGGTTAGGACATAGGATACCTAATTTTTATCCCGGTAAACGCAGACGAAGTTGCGGGCAGAAGCTACTTGACAATAAATAAAGTCTGTGATCGGTTTCACAGTCATTCACAAAAACAAACAGTATCTAACATTAATCTTAACATACCTATTTACCTATTATATTTCGCAATCCTTTTATATACCATCTAAATATAAAACCAGCTAACAATCAAACAAAGAACTCTCCTGGTTCCAGAAATAGATACGTTGAACAATGCGTTTACCTTTGTTTACGTCTATTTAAAACCTAAACACTCCCGCGACTAACAGAAAAGGAACGTGGTGGGTGACGCAACAGAAATACACTGGTCTTTGATTTATAAAGGACTTCAAGATGAAATGAACTTCACTTTTTCTTAGCACTTTGTGGTAGTCAGATCGAAGAAATTTAAAAAACATATTTTAAATAAAAATATATTTTTTGTTTATCGGTGCGCAGTCGAAGGGTTAAAATTAAAGTTGTTGAACCAAGTCAGGTTGAAGACACAGTGTCAAATTATTGGGGTTACATAATAATATCGTTTAAGTATTAGTAACTGAATGATAATCCTGTTTCAACTCCTGAAGATTCTGAGCCAAGCAGCAATATTTTTTAGATGTGCAAGATGGAAGACCACGTAAGTAATTTAACATTTGTTTAAAATAAAAAGGTTGTGCCCATTTTGTACTTATTATTACTTAAAACGAATTACAAAAAATACCTTTTTTTTAAACAATAGCTCTTTAGATGACACCAACATCTAATTTGAATGACAATACCTCAAATTCACCGATCCATCTCGCTGATCAAAGCACCTCCCTATAATTACTACCGGAAAGCGCATTTTTTCAACTTGTCTGTAAAATCAGTGCACGTACCTAATTAACAACAAAAGCGGCGCGTGCGCAGGACACGGGGCTCGCGCGTCACGCCTTGCTCGGCCGGAAGTACCGCCGGACGTCGAGATTGTGGCCCCAGCCCCTGATTCCTTCCGGTGGACCCGATGGGCTCTTTGCCGGTAAATGCGTGAGCCATGAGAGAATGGAGTTTTGAGGTAAAAAAGTTAAAATATTTTATTTTTGTGTTTTTTTAAATATAGAATTGTAGATGGTGTTGTTGGTGTGGGGTTAATTACGAGTATGTGTTGTTAGTTTCGTTTAGATGTCTGTTTTTGTTTTTTTTACAAATAAATAACATCTTTTGTAATTGGACGCGTAATCTTAACCGTTGTTGAGAATTGTCATTAAAAAAGTGCTGTAATTGTCAAAGAGGGCCCTGTTTTTTAAGCTTTGTGTGTCATTGCGGATTTATTAATAGCAGTTCAGTCACACGTATCGGTAGAGATTTACATTGATTGTATGATTGACAATTAATTAAGTAAAGAACACCAACAGCAATTATACAGATTTTGATTACGGGATGAGATTTCTAGAAAAAGACTGTAAGTAGGTATTCAAATACATCCTCAATGACTAAATATCGTCATTATTCCAAACTTTTCAACGATTATAATAATGATAATAATGATAATCTGATATTTCTCGACGGCATGTGAAGCCAAGTCAGAGGCCCATGGGCGGCTTTAAAACTCTGACACCAGGTTAGTCACTAACCACACGAAAAGAAGAAGAAGAACGATTTTAGTAAAAAGATGTGTGAACGTAGTGGTTTACGGGCGGGCCTAAAAAGCTATCCGCATGCATTTCCCAAATCCGCTTCAGCTTATACCTCACTCCACACATAAGGTCGTCGCTCCGATCTTCAGTACGGAACGATTGGCTGTGATCTTTTTTTATTACTTGTCATGTACCGTGACTACAGTAGAGAGTGAGTCATATCGCACGAGGTGACCTCTTTGAAATTGATATTGTATGTAGTTCGCAAAGAGGAACCCGTTTATAAGAGGCGATTTGTGGGTTGGGTTTTTTTGTTGTGTCTGATTAATTATTAGTTTTTGTTGGAGTTAAGGGTGCACTAGTCGACGACTCAAACTCGTTGGTGGGCGTGGCTAATATGCATGATAATTAATCTAATTATTTATTTAGTGAAATAGACGATGATTTATAACGAAAAAGATCTCGTAAAATTTCATGAGCAGACCTTTGGGCGTATAGATATTAAGGGAAAACTACTCGATGTAGTTACTCAAAATAAAATTATTTGAACTTTTTAATAAATTATCTATCCCTGTACGGTTTTGATTTTGTCATATTAATACATAAGTTATTTATTGACGCCCAAAGACGAGTTGAAATTGGTGTTGAAATATGGAAGCTTCGCGCTCATAACTTCCAAACCATTTTTTTTCCAATTCTTCTTCAATACAAGGCTAGGTAATGATAAGACAAATAGATATAAATTTAGTTTTGAACGTACACCGTCAAATAGACGAGTAATCACCATACAAAGTTTGTATGGAAGAATGGCCGACTAGCGTACCCTTAAGTTATTAGATTTTGCGTTAATTTTGCAAAGTGGATACTTACTTGATTCCATTGCCAAATTAGTATCGTTTTTGTGGGTTAACATAAGATATGCCTATATTGCGGGGCAGTGTTTTCAAGCCTGCACTATGTAATTGAATAGACCCTGACATGCTTGCACTGCACGCGTTACAATTTTACAAGGTCCTTAAAACACTAACAAATGTTATAATCATTACTTTTGTGACACATTCGTGATTATTATTGTTTAGTATTATCATCAAGATTTCGTATCCTTAAAACATTTAACCTTTACTCTACTACTCCTATACTATTAAGTTTGCAATAAGATCCCAAAACCTAAAAAAAACAAAAACTTATTTCACAAAAAGCTAACCCTAAAAATAAAAAACCGCAGTACTCCTCAAGTCCCACTAAGATCACTATCCGATGTAACAAAACCACAAATAAATATCAATAGAGTCCTCCAGTAGTAACAGCGTCCTCCGGCGGTAGACCACAAGGATCACCTGTGGGTCGCACGGCGCCGGCGCAGTTCCCACGCGCTCGCCTTACGCTTCCTTCCTGTGTCTGAGCATTGAGCATTGAGCAAGCGTAGGGCTGGTCCTTGTCATTAAATTATCATAAATTTTGTTTATGTTGGTAATTATATGTTATGGTATATCTTTATGGTGTTTGTGACACAGGTATTCTTTTTTGAGTAATATAAATATGAAAAGCAGTGTTATTCTTTCTTTAAGATAGTGTATTCAGAAAAAGTGACTAAAAAATTTGAGTAATCCTTAAAATAAATTTAAAGCCTATTTCAATTAAAATATTATTTTTTGATGATGGCTTTGGCAGTTTTTCTCGGATGGGAAATAGCTGTTAAAAGTATTTTTTGCATTATTTCTTAAAACATAAAAGTCTTATCAAAATCCGTCCAATATCAAACTTCTAAGTACAATTTCTTTTATTTTTTTTATTAAATACTTTTACCTAGAACTCTATTCTACTAAATATTTTAGCCTTGTACCCGATCATAGCCCTCAAGGGTCATCCAGTGGTTAAGGGTGATAATAGTTAGCTGCCCCATCGGCTGGGAACCGCGCCTTCCGTTCGGCGTAAGTGACAAATCTTTTTTTGATTGTGAGAACCTAGGAGTATCCGGCTACTTACTATCCGGCTACTTGTGCTTAGGAAGGAAGTGATTTGTGCGGGATACTGCAATGTCCTTCACTCTTTAGAGACGCACTCATTGGATGATTAGCTCTTAACGATGCATAGAGGATGAAGTGTTTTTTTTTGTGAGACGTGTCTGAAGGATGTAGTTTTTGTGAGTGAAATTTGTAAGAGTTGGATAATGTTTTAATTATTAAAAATGTTCAAAATATAGTCGATCTCTCATCTCGGCGACAATAGATGTCAAAAACGTATCAAAAATGTAGGTAAATTCGAGGTATTTTTAACAGATTGAGACTGAGATTGGAAGTTCATAAAAATACGGGAATTCGCCCTCTGGTTGTCATAAGAACGTCTTTGTTTTGAGAGAGTAGATAATACTAAAACGATATTCTACTTGCACGAGTTGCTTAAAGACGAGAAAACCTGTTCGCATTTCAAAGAGATTTACTTAACATAAAGGAATAAAATCTTAAAACATTTAAACCAAAGGAATCTCCTTCGGTATTCCTTTTCAGTGCGGCATTTGGCTCCGTCTTATTTCTTGGCAGTTAACCCTTTTGTCGCCGCGGTTAAGGAGCCCATTGTTTCACGGCGGCCGGTCCCACGGGCCCCGTCTCAGGCAAACAGGTCAGGTTTGTTACATTGTTTAAGTAGGCTAATATTCCCATGGGAGTGGAGGGTTGGGCGAAGTGATATTGAAGATCAGTAGTGATGTGTTTGTTAAGGTAATCGTTTATTTTTGGTTGTTTTTAAATAGGTCTTTAAATACGGAATTAAATTTTAAAATAATGACTAATTCAATTTGCGCGTCTAAATCAGTTGAAAAGCTTGACGTTTTATTAGTCCAAATCACTCGTTGGATAATGTAACCTTTTCAGATGGTAAAACTATCGTGTAGGTAAACTCCTGTTTTTTTTTTTTGTCTCACTTCATTTGCAGACACAAGTAGTTATTTTAATAGTTTTAACTATTAAATATAGTTTAAAGTAATAAAATATGTTACTGCGTGTTTGTTCACAATACAAATTCAATTATAAGTCTAAACGCGAAGAATTGTAATTGGCTGTCTGTCGACTATTGTTTCCTTTTATTTTTGGTAATTCTTCCATGCTGTAATAAATAAATAAATAATTTTATTAATTCACGGATTTTTTTTCATAAAAATGCATAGCAGACATCAATCTCCTAATCACTCAGAACCTACCTTACTTATACCATATCGGACATTTAATTTCACAATAATTACGTACGGAACCGTCTCAAGATTATGATCATCGCGTGCGGGAGTGTCATTAGGGTGCGTCCACACTGTCATATTGTGTGGATCGCTTACAGCGCCGTATCTTAAGGGTGGCAAACTGGGCGATGAATGGATATCGTGTAGGGTAAAGAATAAGCTTAGTGTTTATGTAGATGGTTAGATTGATAGTGGTTGTAATTGATTTTAGTTTCGTTTTGTGTTGAATTTGTTACATTATGATATTAAAACTATAATCTTATTGTTCATGCTTATTTTCAAGACGATAGTGAATTATTTAATTTATAATAATATTTTATATTTCCTTAATAAATAAATGAAACTCACTTGATGAATAGTAATAAAAATAATCAACGACTAACAGCTGAAAACAATGTTGCAACAGTCGAAAAGGAATGTCTATACGTTAAACGTAAACTATTCACGTTACTATTTTGGCATACTATGACAAAACAACGCTAACATTTCCATGATACTAAAACTCATGCAAGCCAACATTCATTTATTATTACAACCTCATTAACAAAATAAAACGTCTCACAGCACACACGAATAATCATTCCCACATCGAAAACTGTCCGCCTTCATTTTTAGCGCATAATTACGTCTACAACGGCCCGCCAAGCTGTCGCGTGGCGTACCGGTCGCCGCGCATCTGTCGCGCGTCTGAACTCAGCCTTATGACACGGAACATTATTATCAAATTGTAAAAACAAAAGAATTTTAAATTGACGTTTTACTGGTTCTTTTTATGGTAGTGAGTTATTGTTTATTTGCTGCGTTTTAAAGGTTTTATAGACAAAAATATTTTTAGAATCGTTTCTGCTAAAGGTTATACGTCTGATAATAATGTACTGTCCAGCCGATGTTCTGTTAAAATCTCACCGTGAAAACTTAAGACAATTAAGCTGAGCTGAGCTGTCAATAGTGTCAAGTCAATCAAAATCTGCCTGCCTAGCCTTTTCCCGAATATGTTGAGGTCAGCTTCCAGTCTAACCGGATGCTGCTGAATACCAGTATTTTACAAGGAGCGACTGCCTATCTGATCTCCACAACCCAATAACTGGGTAATACGATACCCCTTGGAAAGACTGGTGTCAGACTTTCGGGTTTCTGACAGCTCTTAACGACTGTCAAAGATCCACGAATGACAGTCGGGACCAACGGCTTAACGTGCTTTCCGAGGCACGGAGGAGTCTCGGTATGTAAAGATGGTCACCCAACCACGGACCAACCCCGGCAAGCGTAGCTTAACCTGATGGATCGACCCATGCGGCTGTTATTACTTAGCCACAAGCTCCTCAATAGTGTCAAGTCAATCCCTTGCATAAAATCTCCTCCTTCCGGTGGCATGACACATCAATTCAGCTAAGTTTTCACGGTGAATCTTTTACAGAAAAAACGGGTAGTTTATCGTTGTTATAAATCAAAATATTGTTTAAATTAGACCAAGATTTGACAACTCAAAGAAATTGCTTACAAAATTCCGAAATATCGTTTTAAATGGACGTAGAATGCATTCTAAGAAAACGTAGCATTTACGTAGCAAAGCGTAGCATCTTCGTAGCAGCTGCGTAGTAATATGTAGCATCTTCGTAGCGACAAGTAACTAGAATACAATATTTCTCGCATGATGGCCCAGTGGCCCTCTCATTCACGAGGTTGTGGCTAAGTACTATTGTGACTTTTTCAATTCACATGTACTTTCTGAGTTTATCTTGGACATTACTGACATCGGTGGAGGAAAAACATCGTGAGGAAACCTGGACTTATAGTTAATATAAGTCTGATAACGCCAACCCGTCTTGAGCAAGCGTGGTGATCAATGCTCGTGCCTTGTCTGTATGAGAAGAGGCCTTTGCCCTGCAGCGGGACAGTAACAGGCTGGAATTATTATTATTACTTTACTTTTTTTTTACTCTGGAGCTTACATATTCTTTACGAGGTAATGCAGGATAGTCATTACAGTTATTCTGTATGTTTTTCCAATAAAAATAATAACAAAATCTCTTCCGAATCAAAATGAACATATTGGTCTAAAATAAACCTTCGTTAAAGGTTAAAAAGGGTTAAACATCAATCGTCATCATCACACGTTTCTTTCATTCAAACATGATTTGGCAAAACTTTTGAACTTGGGGTTACTTGTTAATTATAAAGAATTGTATTCTCCAATTAATCTAGTATTTCAAATGTTAAACGTAACATGTGTGCTTTACGTTTGCTCGTAGTGACTTGCAAGAAACCACCCTTACAACTTTATAAATGCACTTAGAACAATCCCTGTGACATTACAAAAGGGTTCAAAATCGAGTGTTTGGTGTTTTCACGCTTGATTAGTTTTAATTTTACGCCCTTTCCGCCTGAACAATGACGTGGAATGAAGATCTTTGTCTTGGAAGAAGGAAATACGAGAAGGGTAGGACAGGATAGAACAAAAGTGTCAAGAAATGGGTTTGTGTACATTTTGAGAATGGGTTCTTGTATCAATTAACTATTATATATACAGTGTGTCCCTGGGTAAAGTGCACAAACGAAAAGGGGTGAAACTAGACCATTATTCATCGACAAAAAAATTGGCTAAAAACTAAAAAAAAAAAAACAATGAAAAATTCACACAAAAATTTCAAAATTTCTCAAAGAAACGTGTTTTTTTACTTGATGAGTGTTTTAAAGGGTTTCTTTGTATTTGCCGTGCAATATCAATTATCAGCCATCATTATTGTTTTTATTTTACCGAAATTCACTCAATTAATAAAAAGTTATTACATTTCAATACAGGGGAATTTAATAGGCAAAAAGTTTTTTTTTTTTTTTTTGTCGATGAAGGATGGTCTAGTTTCACCCATTTTCGTTTGTGCACTTTACCCAGGGACACACTGTATAACGTACAAGAATGTAAAGAAAAAAATAAGAAAATAAAATAGAGGGAAGAGCTCATTGGGCATCAAACAATTCGTCCGCATCGCTGTCGGCAGGAAAAGTGCCCAAAAGGCTGGCAGCATTGCCACGTTGGATGGCAATGCTGATTCTTTGGCCTAAAAATTGGTCAGTCCTCTGGTCACGTGAAGAGTCGACCAACCGCTTGGCAATGTCCCGAAATATTTGATGAGCACTCGGACCCCACGGCCCTAGTGTTTCAACCCCAAACGGCTCAAAAATATAGCTACCAATAAGGTTGTTATATTTGCGCCGTTTGAGGTTTTGGTATTGTATCAATTGAATTAAATTAAGTTTGTAGTGAGAACTTTTCATACGTCGCTACTTCGAGATTATAACAGCTTGATCAAGTTCACACATAACATCACACCTGTTTTCGCCTCAGGGTTAGGCAGAGGCGTACCTATAGTACACCCACATTTCGCCAGTTATGTTTAAGTCCCATGTAATAGGGGGCGAGCCTATTGCTATCAACCGGGCACAAATCCTGACTCCGAGCTACTACTGAGCAATTCCAGATGTTAAAACCAATAACTCGAATCGAACTCGAACTCAAAGAATCGAACCCAGGACCTTATGCTCAACAGTAGCGTTTGCGTCTACTAGACCAACGAGGCAAGTCTACTTAGTGGTTAAAATACGGTTTTACAGTTTTTATGATTGTTTTTTTGCCACATAGGTAGCACTGTCCTTGCACAGTTATCTTACCTCTGACAGTAAGCTAACAAGCTTATATTAACGAGAATAAAGATACTATGACTCAGATCTGGACACAAAAAATTGCCTTCATGATGAAAAAAATCGCTTCACCCAATTGTGAGGAACGTGGAGTAGTCGAGGACCTTCAACATTTATTGATGGAATGTGTGCAGTAGAAATAATTTAGTAAGGTCCCTGAATTTGAACAGAACTGATGTAGGCATGTTCAAATGGCGACGACGCGATGCAAGGGGTTTGTTCAAATGCATGGCCCACGTCTTGTAAAAGTACAATTGTTTAGGATAAACAAATAAAGAAAAAATAAAAGATAACTGTGGTGCAAAATTAGAGGTAAATTAACTGTGGGAGGACTTTAGGTAGAGTTGAAAGACGGAATGTGTGCTTGAAAGCTCAACATTACTGTTATTTTCATATAATTAGACAGCGTTGAGGGAGCTCAATACTCAATTATTTACTGCATTCAATATGTATTACATAGATGGTATAACAAAGTAAAGACCAATATGAGAGACGAAGAGGGCAAAAGTATCAATTTAAGCAATTCAATATTAATATACATTATTAAATGTGTTTAATCGGGTGTATAATTATGTATATATATATTTTTAGGTTTGTCCATATATGTATAGTATATTATTTATTTTTATTTTATGTAATAATGTAGGTAATTATATGAAATTATTAGTAGTATTTTCATTATTATTAAATTATGTCATTATTTATGAACTCATATTTTCATATTTATATTTGATTTATATATTCCATATGCTCATTAATGTTTTCTACACTTGACCAACAGAAACAACAAACTGTTACTTTTACTTTTTATGGCACAGGAAGATATAAAAAAAATAACAAATAACTATCGGAACGTGTCTTAAGTTTTAAATTGATACCGGCAGGCGGTGAAGGAACCATGAGTGGACAAGTTTCAATTTCGAATTCGGAAGTCTTGGCTTGATTAGTTAGTTTTTGTGGAGCACAAAGCGCACTTCCGGCTTGTCACGTTCTATATACGAATTGTGGAAATGACGTCGATCCGACGATGCGCTCCAACGGTTTATTAGAAATTGATATTTGGAATCTTAGATGGTCATTAGACCGTCTGTCTTCCGGTTCCAGCGGAGGGCGCGTGCCACTTAATTGCTTCATTTGTACCCATAATGCGGGATCAATATAGTTTTTTCATGCCATTGAGGTGTTATGCTCTACTGATGATTGAAATTTATTCATCCATTTCCTAATACAGTCCCTAATAAATAACCAGCAGCGGAACAAACAATATCAATCGGCATCCGTCATCAATACATCACAATCACGGCGCATCGTAAACAATATTCGATAAAACTCATCATTTTATACCTAAACGAATTATCTGGTAGCAAATTTTAAGCCAGGCCTGCACAGTGCGTCCGCTTATACAAACAAAATACCAACCAATCACGATTTTGTGAATTTGAAATTTGTTAAAGCCCAACGGTTGTACAGAAAACCAATACGGTGTGTACATGTATGTACATGGTAAAACTACGCACGGGCTAAGCAAACTAGTGTGGGTGTGTGTGTGTGCGCCACACTCTCGCACGCACCTCCCGCGTACACTCACTCACACAATGCGATATTGCAAATGGGCTAGTCGAATGTATTCGTTCGCCCGCCGGCCGCCGGGGGGTGAGGCCGCCCGCCAGGGGGGAGGAAGATGCGTTTTTGTGCAGTACTCTCCGCTTTAGCCACGTTTATGAGTAAATATAAGTGCGTAACCGATAACGTCCTTAATACCAGCCACGTCAGTGTGAGTTCCCCGCTTTTGGACTCAATTACACCTGTCTGTGTACGCGACATCTAGAATTTCTTCACAATAGGGCTGTCACCAACGTACAACTATTTGTTCGAAACTGTTATGATAAACCTTTGAGTGAGCAATAGTGATTCCCTTTGACTAGTTTCCACGAACCTTTTAAGTCATTCCGGGAACAAACGCAACAATACATCACCGTATAACATAATTAACACAAGGTAAACAAATGGAAGCCTATTCCCAATGACGAGTACTTTCAAGCTGTAGATAGTGCTGAAACACATGCTTTACTCGAGCCAATCTGCTTAATCTTTCATAGAATTCTATCATCCTTCATCCATTATCCAACGTCCTTTCACGAGCAGTGCGAGCCATAAATGCTGTAAATCTAAGCCTAAAGTCAAAAATCATTTATTCAACGTGTTCGGAACAACTTACAAACACAGAATGTATGTTTGCTACTGCCAGTTAAAAGGTTTGCAGATTTGGTGGCGACTGGCGACCCTATGGAGCACAGCGGGCCGGAACGGTAGGCTTTAAAAAAATAAACGAGTTGTTATTTTTAGTGACAGAAGCAGACTAAGTGGCTTCGACCCGGGGGAAGTCCGACGTCCTCTGAGAGTTAACCACACCTGACTGGCGATGCTCACGGCCCGATTCACACTTCTTTCAGCGCTCCGAAGCGGCCGAATGGAAAGCACATGAAAGGCCAGTTACTTCGTTACTAAGAAAAAGAGTAAAACGAGCGCGAAAAATGCTCAGCGAACGGGAATTCGGGTGACGTTCTGTAATATTAGATAACTTGGGAGATGGCTGTCGGCTCCGTGCGGAGGCGTGTTAGTCACCGGCCTATGCTCCTCTATTTGTTGTCAAAACTGCACGATGTAAGCCCCTGACACGTGCCTGCCGATATTAATTTTCTGACGTCATTCCAGCAAACATTTTACGACCTGCATGACTCTTTGTAACGATTCTAAATTTAAATAATGACATTGCTGTCGTTCCCACCAAATATTGAATATGGAACGTTGAATCGTGAAAAGTTTTTATTAATAATTCATAGACAAATGTCAATGTCAGAGATAATAAAGGATGGAAGAACAAAAATGTATTTGTAGAACGTGCAACTGCATGCGGTCAGCCCGGAATCTATTTCATTATAAGGACGTTTAACTAACCTCACGTCAATGAACCGCGGTGTTTCTACTATAAAATTTATTTTGATTAATCCGTAACATTCTCGTATCTCTGGTAGGCTCGATGCCATTTCCGTAGGTACACGACGCATACACAAAGCAATAGTGGACAGTGTCCACTCCTCTTACGGGACGAACACGAATTTTCGCACACACACAACCTCCTAGTTCAGTTTTACCGCACACTGGTGCTTGTATAAAATTTATGGTGCACACTTTTGCATCCGAGCCGCTATAGCAACATAGATCTGTGGAAGGGGGATGGCGCTGGTCAGCCATTTCGTGTCGACGAGATTTATAACCTCTCTGTGCGTTGGCGCTAACTTTAGTAAGATGCGTGCATCTGACGTTGGAAGGCTTTATTAGTGAGACTAGGATTTGTATTTTTCAAATTACGTTTGAAATTCGATATTTGTCGGACGATAAAATTGGAAAATGGTGGTAGGTAACAGAGCCGTTGGGGGCATTATTTCAAAATGTACGGTTAGGTGGGGAGATTTAGGGTGGCGGGTGGGGGTCAGCCCGGTTGTTTGTCTATCGCCGCGCTTTCCCATTCACCGGGTGAATTTTCCGAAGCCCATTGCGCTTCCGGCCCTACCGCCCCCCCACCCCCCTTGAGCCGTCCTCTCTGTATTTTTATTAACGGAATTATGGCGTCTGAATGAGTAGTGCCTACTTATATTGATTAGGCATCTAGCATGGTATCGTGTATGTGAGCTTGATAATCGCAGTTTTTTATTTGGAGCCAAATATTTTCCAGCAAAATGCTGTTGTGTTTTCAATCTAGTTAAGTTTGTAAACTTTGACTGTTAATAGGTACATGATGGAAAAAAGCTTTTTCTGCTTTACCTTTGTGTATGTTTTAAAGAGAAGATTTATAATGAAATGTTTTCTTGTTATTGTTACTGCAAATGCCTTAGTCTCTGTTGTTTTAAATTTTTAATCTTCATTCTGCAAGTTTTGTTCTGTTTGTAATGTGTATGTATTGTGCTAAAGGGATTTAATATCAAAATATATAATTATGTAAAATACGTATTTATATTTTAGTAACGGTTCCGATATCATAATATCTGACAAACCAACGTTTTCAAAACAATTTCGAATAGTTCGAACGTTAATAAAAAACAAAACCAAATATTTGAAATACGAATCCCCAATTCTCTTTTTGAACAGATTCAAAACCTCTGTATAGTCTGTGGGCGTTTCCAAATGCAAGGTTCTGATCAGAAACTCATAACGGACACGTCATGTCTTATCTATGGCGAAAAGTTGGGCCATGGAGTGCGCGGGAAAGCGCATAGGCGTCGTAGTTTTCCGTCACCCGTTTCCGAACCCGTTTTGGTAAAGGAGAAGCTGTTGTGTCTGGTTTTCGTGTTATTTTTGTTAGCTACGATCCTGAACAAAGCTGTAAACCAATTCAGCGATTGTTAAAGACGAGAACAGAGTTAGTTTATCGTTTTTATTCTTCTTCTGTCAACTAAGTAAACTTTTTATAAAATACGAGTACATGGTATTTTTATCTTTTACGTTGAAGTTTTCTGGATGTCTGGTCTAAGAAGAAAATATATCAAAACAAACAGAGATTTCAAGGCAATATATGTGATACGAGTATGTATCATGTTTCTATAGTTTGATATCGATGATCAATTTGTTGCTCAATACCTGCTCACCTTTGACAAGTGCGTTGTGCAAGTGTCAAATATTTAAGTCAAAGCCGATTGAGTATCTTTTAGTGGCACATTTCTATTATTAGCAGTGCTACAAACAATCATGAGTGTTGAATCCTTTGACGTAATTAGCTGTGTGTTTAAGCTCATTTAAGAGATGCCTATAAACTAGCTCGGCATTCGGGCAGTATCGAGTTTATTGCGGAAACTTCGGCATGTTTTTTTGAAGTAAAGAAAAAAGTGTGTTAGTAGAAAACTTACAAGATCTAGTATTAGCTGCTTTTAGGTACACACGGCTAAATATGTATTAAGCTTTACTTTTCCAGTATAAACTGATCTCGTATTGTACAGGATTTCCGTACAATGAGAGGTCAGCTTATACTGGAAATGCTTAGCTTGATATGTAGCCGTGTGTACCTACAATATTTTTGGAGAATAGGTACAGGTGGGATATTACAGCATCATAGACATTCCAAATTTTTGCAGAATCCATTTTTTTTTTTTATACCGAAAGTAATTTTATTCACATTTGCCTGAGAATCAGCACTTTTTGAACGTCATATTTATATGTAGTGACAGTTCCCAAAAACAAAATTACTTCAAAAACTTTACACTAGCTTTTCACTCAAACAGTTTATTTTGTTTACTTCCAGTCTTTTTTACAAATCTTTCTCGCGATCTTAGTAGCCCATCAAGCTCGCCTCGAATTCGCGATGACTGCGCACTGATACGGCGTCGATAGCTTAAAACGTGGGTTTTCGATGCTCAAAACTGTACTACTGATTAATGCTCGGTTTATCGGTTTCAACTGTTAATTATTGCTTTTTGAGGAACAGATATCGGTTGTTCACCTATTAGATTTCTTGGAAATGGTAATGTATGTTTATGTTGTTGTTCAATGTCCGTGTGATTTTATAATCGAGGCCGCCAGCGCAAAAGTGGCTTAACCATGAGACAATTACTATGGAGATATTAAACATTCCTTAGACCAGTTTTGCATTTTGGAGGGATGAAAAAATTACAATCAATCTGCCTAGCCTTTTCCCAACTATGTTGGGGTCGGCTTCCAGTCTAACCGGATGCAGCTGAATACCAGTATTTTACATGGAGCGACTGCCTATCTGTCCTCCACAACCCAGTAACTGGGTAAGACTGGTGTCAAACTTTCGGGCTTCTGACGACTCGTAACGACTGTCAAAGATCCACGAATGACAGCCGGGACCAACGGCTTAACGTGCTTTCCGAGGCACGGAGGATTCTCGGTATGTAAAGATGGTCACACCTCCACTGACTAACCCCGGCAAGCGTAGCTTAACCTGATGGATCGACCAGTGCGACTGTTGTTACTTAGCCACGACCTTCTCGAATGAAAAAATTACAATGCAAAAACAAATTTAGCAACGCCATCTATTAAGAAAAACAAAATCATGGCTGGGCCATTTTCGTTTTAAAATTTCATCTTTGTGATGGTCAGGGAATGTGGGTTAGGCCGTCGATGGTTTGTGTTGGTGTACCTATAAACAAGTAGTAGTAAAGTATCTAATTGCTAGGAGGGACGCCCTTGGAGGACATATAGTGACCTAATTGGTGATGTTCTTCAGAAAGGTCAGGTGTGTAGTACTAGCTACCGGCGTGCGTGTATGACCTGATGTATGGACGTAAACGAGGTATAAGGAGTATGTAAGGATCGTAGCAGGTGGTAATCTGTAGTTTCTGCCCCATGGGAATAAAGCGTAAAAGATATTGCAAAAAAAAAATGACTAGCTTTCGTTCCATCCTGAAGACTAAAATTCCCTAATTTCATTTCGCTAGGTATCACAAACCAAATGCCGTCACAAACTTCACAGATTCACCGAAAAAGCCTAAACTGCCCATCACGAGACAAGCTTTTAAAACTATACAACCAAAAACTACATACAGATCTGTCGGGACCGTCAGCAAAACGACGTAACATTATAACCGCGGCTGTAGTAACAAGTCAACAGAGATAGGTACAGTCAGCAATGAAAATACGCTCCCTTCAAATATTCACAACTTTTCCCGAACGGGAAGGGATGAAAAAACTGTCCGGCGTGTCTACCTCGTCTACTAAGTAACTTATGTGTGTGATAATGTGATTATTTTTACCGCCATCACCGTCAGCAGTGAGTAAAATTAGATATTATAGTACCTACTCTAAAGAACAATCCATACAAATATATGTTCTAGGTATTGTTTTTTAAACACTAGGTTTTTGCAGATTACAGGATAATGTAAGGGAAAACGCAATCAAACAAAGAAACGTAAACATTTAACATGAATTATTTTACTTATCCTCGTCACGTTGATCACTGTTTGTTATGTTATAAATAAGGAATAATAATCTAACTGATAAAAAAAGTGTTTGTTAGACAAAAATACTATGTAACAAAAAATAACCACAAATAATTTTCAATACGCTCTTCAATTATGTAGAAAGGAATATTTAACAAGTCGGTACCAAGGAACAAATTCAATTAAATGACATCCGATAAATAGGCACGTGTTTAAGTCTATGGCGGCAAGTGTCCAGGCACATATGCACGTCTGATTATTCGAAAATTCATGCCCTGTCCACCCCTGTCAGGCCGCAGACAAAATACGGGTATATGTACGAAATTCACCCGGTTTTATTCCGGCGTTCGGCCGCCGAAAACCGGTGCTAGCCAGTTCATACCGCCTAAAACTGCGTATGTAACGTTACAAAGGAATTATAAAAGGCCAGTTAAGTCAGAATTGAAATTGGATTTTATTGTCAGACTGTACTTTATTTTCGCTTCGTGCTGTCAGAGGTAATTTGATTAGCTTATTGACTTGTATGAAATATTTTCTAAGCCTGAAAATGCGAAATCATTATTCGTGAAAATGGAAAAGATTATTTTGCATTTGCAAACTTGGTAGTCTGGTTGGAAGATAATATGGAAAGTTGCTAGTAATTAGACAGGTAAAATATTAGTGTCACTGACTATTATAATTATCTTACCATTAATATGATTTTGAAATCTTATCAGCTGCGAAATAAGCCCGTAGCCTGCGGTTGATCTGTAAAGACAAGAAAAAATTAGTTAATCCTCCATTTCACGCAGAGTTGTCAACTTAATGACAAGAACATCAGATAAGACTGACTGGTCAGAAGCTCTGTCAAAAATAATTTTAACATATTTCTTTTTTCCACCCGCCTACCGAGAATCGATAAGAAGGTACAACACTACTTATCGATATCGATCAGATAGGGGTGGCCACGTGCGCGACCACCCGGCGTGAGCGCGTGCGCAGGGCTGTAGGAAATCTATGGGGTTTTTTGTTTCTTCCGATAAATGGCGATAAAGCCAATCTTTTTGTGAATTACCCCTATCAGAACTTATAAAATAATATTATCAATGTTTAAATATGTGACGAATCGGGGACAAAATATTAATTGATTTTACACCTTTTACTAAATTCAAAATATGAGGGTAATTCTAGTCTACTTACAGCTTTTGGCACTTTTGGCACGCTTGAGGTGACAATCATTCTCGATTTTAAATTTATTCATTACATTGCCGAAGTTCCGTGAAAAGTTTCGTGCATACTGGCGCGACGCGACGGCGCGGCGTAATGCGACACAGGTAATTGTTCTACCGTGAAGTTTTCTTAGAAAGTGTTTTGTTAGAGTCCCGTCGCGCCAGTCTGCACGAGGCTTTATATGTGCAATCAGTTTATTGTTAAGTTATTTCCATTTATTTTGAATATACTACAGTTGAATATATATCGTGATGGCCCAGTGGTTCCGGCCTCGCCTCTCATGCACGAGGTTGGGAGTTCAAATCCGGGCAACCTATGTGACTTTTTCAATTCATATATACTTTTTGAGTTTATCTTGGACATTACTGACATCAGTGAAGGAAATCACCGTGAGGAAACCTGGACTTATAGTTAATATAAGTCAGAAATCGCCAACCCGTCTTGAGCAAGCGTGGTGATCAATGCTCGTGCCTTCTCTGTCTGAGAAGAGGGCTTTGCTTTAATAATAATACCAGCAGTAACAGACAGACAGTGGTATTATTTTTCTTTATTTCATATGTATACATATAATTTACATTTTTAAATATTTTTATAAAAATACCAGCAGTAACTGGCTGGTATTATTATTATTACAGTTTGTTTTCCCTTACAAAATAAAATAAAATATAAATCATGGTTTCCAACACTGGGTGGAAAGAAAGAGAGCAAAAATGATAATTCTGCGCAAGACGCACATTGGTAGAGTCGAGAACCAATCGAGACATGGAACACAGAACCCCGCGTTCGACTCCTAGCGGGGAAAAAAAATGTCTGCTCGATTTGATTGGTGGTAGGGCTTGTTCTAAGTCCGCCTGGCTAGCTACCACCATCCTATCTAAATCTGTTGCAACAACAATGTTGACAGCATTGTTGTGTTTCAGTAGTTAGAGGTAAGATAGCCAGTTCCTCTATGGTTGAGGATTCCGGGTAAAATTCGCTTCCACCTTTGAACTGATCATCACTTACCACTAGGTGAGATGAAGGCCAAGAGCTTCCCGGTTGCGGTAAAAAAAATACCTTTCGTAATTTCTTCTTAGAAGCAGCTGATATCTCATTTTTCATTCTTTCTCAAACCAATATCTTAAACATTACTACAATATAACATAACTGACACTTAAAAGTACCGAAAGATGTTTCTTTATGTAAACCAGGTGCCATGGGGCGCTTCAGTACTCCATTGATCGTTTATGGTCTATTAGGGGCTCGGTACAGTTCAAGGACCTAATTGTCAGGTAAAGGAAGTTTGTAGTACAGGAAGTCATTTGTTAAGTATAGTATCAGTTTTTGAAGAGGGTGATTAATTGCTGCTGACTGTACTTAAGATTTTGCTAATGTTTTAAAAGTTGTGATGTTGTTTTGTTTGCTTATTTTTGTATTATTTCATTGAAGATTGATGTGCTTACATGTGGCCGATGAACTAATCGCGATAGATAAATGAGCTTGTGTTATGATATGTAATGTTATGTTATGTTCCGATGCTGTGAATAAACTTATTTGACTGAACAATGTTGTAAGATAACATTGAAGATTTCTTATCTGTTGTTTTGGCGAATGAACAGGAAAAAGCATCGCTTACTTTCGACATTGTTCTTACGTTTTGCCAAACTCTTAAAGGTACCAGACTTGTAGTCTATCTCTGTTATCCCACTTTTATTTTCGAGAAAGATTACCAATAACCTAAGCCAATTACACTTTATGTCTTTTTGCTTTTTGTATTTTATTTTTGATACTGTTAAGAAACGGTGCTTGCTTAAAAAAATTACCGAACCTTTCCGAAATGTGGATCTAAGAACCACAATAAATCTTTAAAACAGCTGTTTCTATTAATCGTATCAACACCGGCTATCCGATTTACGACACTTGAATTCCACAAAGGTAGTACCTATACGTGTCAAATTAGTTCTATATAGGATCAATATTTTGCACAAATTGGGCAAAAACCGGCAGATGGTTTTTGTTGACTTCTGGTTTTCTGAAAAGGCGCTTTTTGTATCAAGTTCGATTTCTATAAGACCTATTAAGGTACCATTCCGTACCCCACCGCAGGCGGCAACTGCAGGCGACGTGTCGCTGCAATCATGATTCCGTACCTGACCACAGGCGGCAGCAGCCCGTATAGGTCTGCAATCCGTAGCCGACCATTTCGCAGGCGGCAAATACAGGCGACGCATCGCTTATATTTGCCGCCTGCGGCTACGGAATTGGACCTTATTCCAGTCGGTAGATAGAAAATAGAAAAACGTGTTATTGCTCGAGCGTTGGCGGCACTACTGGTCTGTGGTCGGGCTGCACATGACGCCTGTCGCTCGCCTGTAGCTGCCAATAACGTGTCGCTAGCTACGGAAAGTATTTCATAGAAACCAGTCGTGTCGCAGCGATACGTCGCCTGCAGTTGCCTCCTGCGGTCGGATACGGAATGGTACCTTAAGGGATCTCGCCAAAGATTTCAATCGTAGATTTGCCCTGCCTGTCGTCTGTCGCTCTCCCGTAGCTGCCAACGACGTGTCACTAGCTACGGAAGGTATTTCATAGAAATTCATAGAAATCAGTCGTGTCGCGGCGACATGTCGCCTGCCGTTGCCGCCTGCGGTCGGCTACGGAATGGTACCTTTAGTGTGATTTGTTAACTTCGTTTGGATTCTGAATAGGTTGTATTTTTTGGTGCAAACTTTTTTAAACATATTTCATTATCATTCTTCTGTGTTTGGACAATCATTTACAAATCGATCTATGTAGGGTACCGAATACGAGAGTTTTTTACATGATTAACATAACTTTAATATAACATCACGCCTTGTTTCCCCGAAGGGTTAGGCAGTGATGCTTACCAATAGTACACCCACATTTCGCCAGTTATGTTTAAGTCCCATGTAATAGGTGGCGAGCCTATTGCCATCAACCGGGCACAAACCCAGACTCCGGGCTGCTGCTGAGACACCTGGGAATCGAACCCAGGACCTCACGCTCAGAAGTAGCTTTTGCGACCACTAGATCAACGAGGCTCTCAAACATGATGGTTACATGATTCATAAAGAGTTTTACGCATATGATAATATGACTAGTCGTTTAGTTTCTGTTACTGTTTTAATAATGACCCTTATCAACATTGAAACTACTACTTGAACCGTCCACAATCGTGGTACTTCTAAAACGGTCACAAGATTGCCAACTATCAAATCAAGACCCAAAAAGAACTCAAACGTCCCACAAGGACGAGGACTCTTCACCATTAATATTTATTCGCGGGATGCGGGCGCGCATTCAAGGAACCATTCTTGGCCCCTTCACACAATGGGCCAGGAATTGGCCTACTTGGCCCACATTCCCACAAAGCCAATATTGGTCTACTTACACCAAATTACCAGTATCGCCCCGCATCTTTAGACCCCTGCAGAGACAAATTAAATTTTAATGGTTTTTTGCAAGAGTTGTCGCAGGAAGTCGTTTCATTATTGTGCTGTACAAGGTTATAAATAACGCTTTTTTGGTCCAGGGATTGTACAAGAGATGTATCAAAAGATTCAGTGATAATGCGGCAAATTGGCACAGGAATAAAATTGTAACGCGATACCCATAGGACGCGGATTGTTAGGGTTGGCTTTTTGATTGACATCTGACTGTGAATTATCATGTAAAAAGATCTCGGTAATAAAAATGCCACCCGACCGGACGTGAAGGCAGTCGAATCAAACTACAACTAAACCAAGAAAGTCAAACCAAAATTACATGTTATTACATAACCTTAACCCTTCATTTATCTCGTCATCGGAATTGTCAAAACACATTCCGTGTTGGGGTGCGTTCACACGCCCATTTGTAAGACTTGTGACGTCAGCGGATGCGACGTAAGGACTCGTCGTCTTGAATGGGCACGCACACACGCACACCTGTGCACAGACGTCTTAGAGGCGTGTGTGGGTGAATGAACGTACGGTACGTCGTGTTTACGCAGAGATTGTAGACAGCCCGACTATGGAGATTGACGGCCGACTAACGTGGACAAACATACTCGAACCGACTAATTGAAATACGTCCGTTATCCCGGATTGGCAACAAACAGTTTCAAAAAAACTTTCTAATGAGCAAACATACCAGTTTTCCATCATAAATTCACACTTGAATTGCGACGATACGAGTCGAAAAACTGTTTCGTCATTTCCGAATTTTAATAGTGTATGTTACGATGAATGACGGGGGCATTGGACCTTGTGCCAAAACCATAATACACGGACAAAGTTGTCCGTGCTGTCAAATAAGTTAATTTAGACTCTATTACTATTCAGATAATGCGTTAAAAATAAGAATGGGGTGTCAAGAACTATAATTGTAGCTGCAGTATCGGTATGGAGCGTACGAGGGGTGAACTCGGGCGCTCAGGCAGGTGTGAGGCCAGATGTCTTGAACAAATTGCCGTGCCATAAGGTACGTGTGGACACACCCTTACTTCTGTGGGCTCGGCGTGTGCCAAGTTTTAATTTTATGCTTGATTAAGACTCCGATACCGGGAGCGACTAATTAATGGCCAGGAGATCGACTGTGCGGTTTTTCGAGTGCTTTGCCGCATTACTGCTTTACTTTAGTTCTTAGGTTTTCGGGTGTTTCGGGTTAAAAGACTGCGGCAGTTTACGTGAAAGGGAATGTTTGGATATACTTATTGATTGATTGGTATTAAGATTCATCTTTTCAAATGCTCCACAAGAATTCATTCTTAAAGTGCAATTAATATTTTGTTATTTTTGGAGCTCAAACCAGATTTTTGAACATCTGTCAAAATCACTAAAAGAATGATTGAATGTCATCTTTTAACCCGTCGTTCATTCATCGTTTTACCCTGCCAATGGCAAAGCTTTAAGCTCGTATAATTTTCTCCTCACACTCATTACATATATTTTCACCGTAGGGTACCTATGTAAAAAACCTGGACGTATCATCAAAGTAACGCCACTTTTTACACCGTAAGCACATTTTTTATCACGACTCAATGGACAGTGTACCTTCAGCTAATGGGCGCAAAAAGAAAATTCTCAATGCGCTGCAAAGAATAAATAGCGAGATGGGTGTATGTAAACTACTTATGTTTTTACTTCGGTGCTATTAAACATTCTGACTCATGTTAAAACAATTGAGTGATTATGAAACGAGTGATTGTTTGCAGAACGCGGGAAAAACTAATCTTATATTTAAAATTTATTAGAATTAATAATGTACTTCTGAGTCAAAACACGCCTATTTTAATGTATATGAGTAAATAAATCCTATTAAAGTACTGTGAGCTGACATAAAGCTAAATTATTCAGCCAATCTTAAGTTGGATTGGGCCGGACATGTCTGCCACATGTCAGATGAGCTGTGACCTAAAAGAACCACTGATTGGGTCCCATTAAATGCTAGATGACATCGCGCTATACCAAGAAAAAGATGAAGCGACGAACTTGAGTCCTACCGAAAGGATTGGCTTTCAATGGCGGTGTTCAGACGTGTGGAAAAGAGCAAGGAAGGCCTTTAAAGGCCAGTAGTGGGCCTTAACTGTCTAAATAGATAGATCGATAGATTCATCTCAAAAAGAAAAAGCTTTCACAAACTTCAAACAATAGAAAAAACAACTGCAACATTAACGCGCCAAAAATTCAGACGCCATATTGAAGGAAAATTCAAATGGTTCCTAAAATGGCGTCGGCTAGGTAACGGAAGTGACGATGACCGCTGCGTTCGTAATTATTTTATTTCACGGAAGTTATAGTCATTGACTCTCTCGTTCTGACGTTATGGCGATTTTATATATTATACATATGTTTCATTGTTTCTTTCCATAATGGGAGTGTACTGAGTTTAATTAAATAAATGTAAGATTTTTTGGCATTTGTTAAGGCACTTTGATTTGTATGAGACTAATTGGTATCGGAGTAAAATGACGTCAGTTGGACGTAATATTCATTTCTGTTGAATGAACATTTTATTATTTCCTGGGAAGAAAATGTTGAATTAATCAATATGAAAATCGTCATTGAATTACAGTTACAGGAAATTGGTAGTATGTTTACAATATCATTAAAAGAGGAGGCCTATATTATCTATTACTCGTTTAGTTCATTACTTTTAGAAGAGTGTTCAGTTAGAACAAAAAAGTATTAGAGAAATTAACCAACAACTTCTAACTTTCAAATAAGCCAACCCTAGCCTTCCAAACTTAAAATTGTAAAAGATTACATCCTCAAAGCCAGGGATGCCGTCAATTGTTATAGTCGATCGATTGTTAAGACCCTCATACACAGTTTCTAGGGTCGATTCATCGATTGTGACATGTAATAATAGAGGAAAGGAGAAAGGGGTCGCCTGCACCTTTAGCTATTCCAGTAGAGAATGTCGCGTGCCTGGTGCGTACAAGCGCATGATACGAGTCATCCCGCGGAACAAATGTGCATCTTTACACCTTGTGGCTTAACTGTATCAGACATGTACCTATTTGCAATTTGTATATATGAGCAAAGTTTTTCTATAGATGACTGACACCGCACCAACTAATCCACTGAAGATGGAAATACAACATTGAACCTTTATTAAGAGCAAGAAGAAAAGGGAATCATTGATTAGAAAATTTCAAATTTAACATTTTGGAAGCTGGGCGAATTAAAAACATTTTAGCAAACTCTAGATCAGATATTGCAAAGAGGTTATGCGGCCTGGTGCAAATGATATCTAGTCAATGATTCAATTTCTGTAACAGTATTTACCTATAGTTATAGTTGTAGTTACTTTAATTAAAGTTAAATAGTTGATGAGGTACGATGGGGTTGGCATATCCGCTTGGATAAATACCCCCTTTTGGTAATAAAGAATTAAAAAAAGCATTGGTCGATATGGTCCTTAGAATTTAAAAGATGAGAGGTGGAGAGCTGCTGCAAGAAAGTAGTTTTTCATAGTCAATTCTTGAGCCGCTAACGGGGCATTTCACTGGCATTCGTAAACGGAGAGTTCTTTATCAATGTCGAAGCAAAATGACTCGATTTAGTAGGTAGGTAATCGATAATATCGGTGATTTCAATTTTGAAACAGATGTGGCATCGTTACAGAGAATTTGCATTATTGTGTTCGAGTATCTCTTATAAAGGGGCGTACGCACAATTTCGCAGGATTTCTTTATTTTATTGACATTGCGATGTAAACGGCACATGCGTTCGCGCATCTGTGGGGCGCGTGCGTTGCAAAAGATGTTTTGCGGATGATGGATGGATGTCTTCCCATTGTGTGAGCAAAACATATCGAATTTCGGGATTCGATTGTTTTGGTAGCGAAATAATCGAATAGGTAATTAATGATCTTTTGATAAGATTGCAATGGGTAGATCGCGATCGTTGGTCGGCAAAAAATCGAAGTGTTTGTTTTCTTTTTTGTCAGTGTGATTGACGGATGGTTTTGAAGGTGCTGCTCTCTTCTGCTCGATTTTATGCTCATGTTTATTTACCTTTTTCTTTGCTCAATTTAACTAGAGTATCTAAACCTTTGTCTAGTTTTGTTTTAAATACAGTTTTCATTCTTAAGAGAGGAGCTCGTGGCTAAGAAATAACAGCTGCACAGGTCGATCCATCAGGTTAAATTACTCTTGTCGGAGTTGTTCTGTGGATGGGTGAACATCTTTACATATCGAGACTCCTCCGTGCCTTGGACAGCACGATAAACCGTTGGTCACGGCTGTCATTAGTGGATCTTTGACAGTCGTTACAGGTCGTCAGAAGCCCGAAAGTATGACAACCAGTCTTACCAAGGCGTATCGTATTACCCAGTTACTGGGTTGTAGAGGTCAGATAGGCAGTTGCTCCATGTAAAATACTGGTGTTCAGGTGCATTCGGTTAGACTGGAAGTCGACCCCAACATAGTTGGGAAAAGGCTAGGCAGATATACAGTGTTTATTCTTAGAATAACTTCTTATTTCAAGACGTTTCCCACAAAAAAGAATACTGCATTTTCAAATGCCACAAAATGTTTATAAATTCACTACCCAAGCTCAGATTCGCGCACGGAACTTTATCGATCGCGATGCGCTCCCCTCGCCGCCATCTTGGGCGCCCAGGCAGCTGCGCCGGCGCCGGGTCAAAGGTGCGAGGGGTAAGCAGCTATTGTAGTGTAGTGGGTGCTGAGTACGCTGTCTGTAGGATTACCGCCATATTGTATATCGACTTAGGAATTGACGATTTAGCGGTTTAGAAATGCTCAGTTTTAGATAGATCTCTTCTATGTGAGTTTTCAGTATTGTAGTTGGTTACTTAGTAGTCACTTTTGCTATTTTTTTGAATGCATGTGAGTGTTCCAACAAGATCAGATGTAATCTCACAGGTTTAGGAAGATATTGATCGATGTATAGATTTTTGCAAAAATCATCCAATCAGCATCATGCAGATGTCTATCAAGTATGCCTTAAACTGTAAAGTGGTCTTCAACAGTAATACCTACCAAACTAAATCACTTTCTTCAAAACAAACAAGGAACTTATAAAAGCCGGGAATGAACCCACACCTGGTCACTCAGATTGTCTTAAGCGCCACCGTTGGTCGGTAACCATGAAGTTATTTGATACGCCCACAAAACACATTAAGTGCCGGATCAAGCATGTGCATCGATGCTATCTTTTTAACACGTGCCTTTTACAAAAGTCAAATCGAAAACCAACCTTAATTACCTATCTGAAGGTTAAAATTCCATTGCGGAAAGTTCTAAGGAGAAGACATGAACCACCTTACAAGGTTTTGCCCTTCTCAAGCAGTTTGAAACTTTATTTTCTGGGAGGTAAAGTTTCGAATAGATTGTAAGGATTTTACTCCAAATATTTATCGTAAGGTGCGGGCGTAAAATCAGCTGGTCGGTCTTGTAAAGACGTTTTTTTCTTGAAAGGAGCTGCCAAACGGAATTCAACTTTGCCATAGAGACATAAAGTGATTATTCCACTGATGACTGATTTGTCAATCTCGAGACGGACATAAAAGTTTTGCTTTTAGATTCGTCAAGAACTTAACATTTTCATTCTTATTTTTTAAGGAATAAGGTTCCCTTAAGAGTTTCAATGCTATTTTAAAAATATTGTTGCTAGAAGGTGGTCTACTTGTCAATACCGGATGACGCATCTTAGTTTTTTGCGCGTGCGCCCGATTTGTATTCAATAGATCTACAAGGTGCAGTTTAATCTCTGTAATATCAATTATTGCAAAACATTCTTACACTCTTGAATCGACCTTTACTTTTGGCCTATCTTAACCTTTCTTTTTCTTATTAAGTAAGAAGATACTTTTGGGCGAAAAGCATTTCTTTCTGAGTGTCAAACATTGAAGTTTTAATATCAATAATGTAATAATAATACAAAACTTATCAACCACTAATGTATCCTTATAATCCACGAACAATACTCAAACAAGTAAGAGCTATACGCTTTACAGCAGGGGTCGATCGACATGTGCGCAAACGACGCGTGGCTCGACAATCACAGTAATAATAACTAAAAAAATAATAATAAAATCGGGTGAAGAATAAAGAAAATCACCCCCTGCTCCCCTTGTGCTTTATCTTGTAGACTTGGAAATGTTTAAAGATAATAGGGGCGAGTCCCCTCGTTGCTGTGCGCGCGCGCACCTTTCGCGGGGGTTGTGACTGGGGCGTTGTGACGCGTGCGCCGCGGCGGTTAAATTCAAATTTTTGACGCGTCTTCTGTAAGTACGCGTTGTACTTACCTTTAATTACAGGAAGCGTGCTTATGATTTGAAGCTTGGGAGTAATCGTGAATAACAAGGAACCATTTAAAAAATATTTGCAATAGAACTGTTCAGACTTCTGTTAGTAATCTTAAAAATAAGTTTTCCGTTTTCGCACGTTGGCTTAAATGCGTATGTCTCGGACGATAAAGGCAACCAAATATAAATAATATATATGGGCAATATTATGCATATTTGAGGTATTGTCTCGCTTTGTTAGTAAACCACATTTTAATCAATTAATTAATATTTCGGTTGTTCCAAATAACAAGACATCTCTGACACATTCCGAGATTACGCTGATTCGAAACTAAGTGCTGATACGGCGCACTGTGGATCTAAAGAAGGCTCTCGAAGAAATAGGAGCTTAAATTTAAAGTGTTGGTTTGTTGCTGAAAATGGCTTCTAATAGCCAATATTATGCATAAATTTAACAAAGGATACAACAAAAAAAAAGTATGTAACAACATATTTTTTTTTTGCAAAAAAAAACTATGGAGCCAATGCTTATATCTCCAGAACGGAGATAATAACCGTTACATACTTACATACACACGGTGATGTAACTATTTACTCGTATTTATGATATTTTGACGTTCCTGATTTTTTCAGATCAGGTACCGTTTTGTTACAAAAAACGGCACAAAATCTCGTTATATGCCGTATGTCCTATTTCTTCGAGAACCCGTTTTCGATCCACAGTGCGTCGCCGCTTTTGTCGCGTCGGTTTCAAAAACAGAGTTCGACTCTACCACAGATTACCGTATTTCTAGCCTCGTCTACGACTGGCTACGGGCTTACGAGCTGTAGCCATTTCCTACAAAACTAGCCCAGGAAATTAAAGCGCTACGCCATTTTTCTTTCAAACCAGACTAAGTGCATCTGGCGTAGTGGCCAGCACTAGTTTTTGGCAGTTCCCTCATGACGCGACGTACTAGTTAGTTATTCGAAAACATCTTTGCCTCGTACATAACCGTCTTCTTTTCATGTGGTTAGTGACTAACCTGGTGACAGAGTTTTAAAGCCGCTCTTGGGCCTCTGACTTGGCCTCACATGCCGTCGAGAAATACCTCTCAGGCATGCCGGTTTCCTCACGATGTTTTCCTTCACCAAGAAGCAAGTGATAATTATACAATACGCACATGAATCCGAAAAGTCAGAGGTGCGTGCCTTGGGTTCGAACTCGACACCTATGACTTGGCAGTCTGACGGTCACACCACTAGGCTATCACTGCTCTTCACCACACATAACCGTGATGTAGGAGTACTTTTACACATAAGAAGTATACCATAGGAACCTCGGACATAATTGCGCTTAAATCTCTCCAGGATTCAAACATGTCAAACATGGATTTTGACTATTTTATTTGTCGATTACTAGAGGACGATACTTTAGAATAAATGATAACCTAATTAATAATAATATTTTTATTTTTAATGCTCGGTATGTTCAAGTAAATCTACAGACAAGTACCAACAAAAAGACAGTTTTTTTTAAAACTACGTCAATATAAATCAAAAGCCAATTACGGAGATATGAATGAAACGAGAGGCCGTCGAAGCAAAGGACGCTTTCAAAAAGCCAGAGGTAGGCTTTGTTGTCCACCTTTGATTACCTGTGGACGGCAGAACGCCGACCAAAGACAATATGTGGACGTGAATGGAAGGAGGAATTAGTTTTTGCGCAGTTTTTTTATTTCGCGATTCATTGTGAATTTTGTTAGTTTAATTGTTGTTGTTGGATTATTGTTGTTTTGGAAATGTACGAATTTTATTTCGAAGTGGTAATAATAAGTTATTCACGTTTTCGACGAAAAATATTTTTCAGCCTAATTGTAATGTACCGTAAAGCTGCATAACGACGATTTCATCGGTTAAGTTTCCAGTTTTTTTTTAAATGTGCGTCAGTTTTGAATCAACTGAAATTGTTTCTTATTTCCCAGATATTCATTTCATCAAACTAAAGACTTAAAAATCTGCACTATTTGTTTCTAAAGTCTACTCTATTAAACTGCTCTAATTCTCATCAAAATTCTATATTGGATTAAGCAAAAAATCTGACAAGACATGCGGGTTTGCCATATGTTAGCAAGGTGTTCTATCAAAGAGAACTCTTTCGGCAAAAGGTGCAAATTTTGAAGTAGGTCATCTTATTAAAACCTTTTTGCTTCATGTCATTTCTTCAAGCTTTACCTGATCGCACGTGTCTGGGTAAGAAATCAACACATGCTCTATAAAAAAAAACATTTAGAATCCTAACTAACATTATAAATGCGAAAGTGAGTTTGTTTATTTGTTTGTTACGCTAAAACAGCTGAACCGATTGGGATGAAATTTGGCGCAAGGGTAAATTATGACCTAAATTAGGCCATAGAATACTTTTTATCCCGATGTTCCCAGGGGATCGAGACTAATGCGGGTGAAACCTAGAGACGCAGCTAGTTATTAGATAAGTAGGAAGGCACTTAAAATTATTTTGTTGTTCATTCAAGAAAAATGCATTATTACATATTTACGGTAGCAACCGATGTTATGTGGTTACCTGTTGTTTTTAATAACGTTAAAGATAGATGTTTTATCAGTAATCATTCTAATAAAATTTATGGCTGAAGGTTAAAAAAAAAAATAACTAGAATGAGTATAGGTTAGATATTTCACACTGTCCTTAAATAATAACATTAACATTATTAACAAAGTGAAAAAACTTTTAAACAATCATAACCATAACCATTCAAATCAAAATTCATAAGCAATTCAAATGATTTCCTACACCACCCGAGGTCGCGGCAATTATCTGTGTTAGTGTGCCACAATCTCCTATAATCAATAGCGTTTAGCACACGCCACCCCATCGAAACACCATGGAACACCTCATGCAAAACCACACCTTACTACTTCGCAAATATAATCCAATTTCCATTGTATTAAAAACTGGTATTTAATAATAACCAATAATGATTGACCTCTGAAAATGTTCATTCGACACGTGTTTTGTTGCTAGCACGGATGGTGTTAAGGACCATGTTATGTTGGTATTTTCCCCCGTCTAAGTCTATAGGACATCTGTTTGTAAGTTCTTCAACGGGATAAGCGTGACATTTGGTTTTAAATGTTACTTGAAGGTTTTTTAATTTGAATCCGCTTTTGTTACTCCCACCGGCTGCTGTAGGGTTACAATTAATTAATTCGTTAAGGAAATTAATAAAATAAAACCGATTTGCATCAGTATCTCATTGTTTTATGTCTTTTCTTCCGGAAAATTGTGACGAGAAACAAAATTGTGGAATTTGTGTGCGATTTTAGAAGAATTTTGATTCCTGTTTCAAAGTGGTTTAGTTTATCACTCTGAAGGATAAAAAAAATGCATCAAGGTACAAGAATTTCATTCCTAGATTATAATACTTAATATCTAAACAGTCATTAAATTTAAAAAAAACTACGTCTAGTCAAATAATTTATTCAAAACGCTCTTGAAAGAAATTAGCGTATAAAAGTTATGGAAATGGGAAGTTAACATCACATCGCCCCTTTCAATTAAAGTGCATACATCCATTATAGCGTGGGCCACTTCATGAGCGGTGAGCGATTTGCTTTCATCTATTTAACTCACAAATAGAAAGTGAGATTGATGATGCTTAATTGAGTATGTTTTCATTAGAATACGAATTTATGACTATTTCATTATTTATAGCTTTTATACTTCTCAATTTTATATAAAACATTGTTTAGGCCGATCTATTCTGTATAAATGTTGCTGTGAAAATTTAGGTAAAGTGAGTAGTCAATTGCCATTCACTAGCATGGAATGATAGCTGGCAGTTAAATATAGTAAAAGCTTTAGACGTGATCTACATGTTTTTGTTTGGCTCAGAATTCAGCTTTTCTTGTACTGGCTTATTAGAGTTGATGAAATGCTGAACATTATGACTGACATGTCTTTCTGGGAATAAACAAAACTCAAATCAGGTACCTACTACTATATAATCACAAAATCATAAGGTTAATATTTCAAATAAAAAAGAGGTTTATAAAACTACGAAGTTACGAGAGTTACGAGAGGTATATTTTTTCATTTGTTGATACAAATGAAAAAATATACCTCTCGTAACTTGTACCGTTGTTGAAGTCGCGCTTACACAAGACAGGAAGCATGGAGCACACACAGTCTCCACAAAAGAGAACATATAATTACGATATCGCATAACAGAACAGATAGCAAGAAAATGCCGGCAAGTGGCTCACTTGTCGCTTCCTTTGCCTGAATAGAGTACAGGTTTTAAAAATTATACGCTATCGTATGACGTCTATTCGTTTGGCGCGCTTTTTAATCTATGGTTTGACGTTTTGCAAGTGATGACATTTGAATAGATGGGTGATTGACCTGTTTATTTATTTATTTGTTAAACTGTTTGCAATATGAAAGGTACAAAGGCGGACTTAATTCATTGGGGCTCTACCAGACCAGTTTATGAGCTGTCTTTGGCAATTTTTGAGTAACTACATTTTTTATCATGGGTTTTTGTGAAATGATGTTATTGTGAGTAAATATTTCCTAACAGCGGAAGGTCACATGACATTTTGATCGGTAATTTTTTTTAGGCTGCGCAAAAATATGTTTAATTTCTAGTAAATATTTTAAACCAAAAACGTAGGTAGGTTATTATTTGAAAAAGTGGAAATGAGGGAAACACTGTTGGTACCACACATTTTACCTTCCGGCGGAAGTTATAAAATTAGTGAGGGGGGAAATGTATGAATAATTTTATACCTAACAAGTGATCCACGGTGCATTATTTTACAAGACTTTTAAAAGTTTATTTCAATGATTTATTGGTGTCAATGTTGTAAAAAAAAATTAGCTTACTAAAACCGAAGAAAAAATGTCAGATCATTATGATAAGGTCTTTTCTAGGTGATTTGGCAAAAGCCATACCTATACAAGCTTTTCCATTCAATGCACTACTTTCGATATAATTATGTATATCCAGACTTTTCTATTCCAATATTATAAAGAGGTAAAATTTGTGGGTTTTCTGAGGTAAAATTGAGGGTACTTTTGGAACTACTGATCCGCGGGATAATTGCATAACACACTTACAGTTGCATTGGTTTTCATTTTGACAGTTCTACAAAAATCATTGCGTTACTTACGTTGTTCGGAAGACAAATTTTTCGAATTTATGAAGCAATGGATTAGCAACCGATACCGATTTTTTTTTCAGTAATGGGAAGCTACATTATGACCAAGTGGCGTAAGATATATTTTATGATATAACAATTTTTACGCAGACAAAGTCGCGGGCAGAAACTAGTATATTGTAAGCCCTATAAATCTAACCCTAAAACGCAGGAAGCAAGGAAACACACTAAACAATGGGTAATTGACATCCATATTGTTTCTATACCAGCTGCATTCAATACATAATGTGAAAGAATTTTGTTATAAAAGTAGTGTATTAGTTCCGTACATTCCCACAGTCACTTCCCCTTTGTGATACTGTAATGTAATTATTACACCTGATTGTAGGGATAGAAAATACAGTGGATTTGAAGTTTTTGTTAGGATATTTAATGATATATTTAAAAAAAAATGTTTAATAGATTAGTTCATTGGTACAGGTCTTATTCTACATTCTATCTTCTTTACAGTTTGACTTTTTTTATTAAATAAAATGGTAACTTTATGGGAATTAAATAAACTACTCTTAATTTAATTTAATCCTTTGATGCTTCTTTCATTTTCCAATGTTTAATATTATTTTTGCAATTTACTTTATACCGATTAAGTTTATAAAAGATATTGATAAAAAAATACATCATCCTAGTTTTGCTTAGCGTAGAATGTTTTTTTTTTTTTTCCGTACGAATCAAAAACTACTATTAATAAAAATATCTATAAAATAAAAGCAAACTTTCTCTTGGTCAGTACTCAGTACCAGCGTCCGTGCGTGACTCCGGCCGGAAGCGGGCGCCGCCATTGTGACGTAGCTTCCGTGCTCTATGGCTCGTATCCGCTCCCGCGCATCGCTTGCGCTATCGCGATCTTGTTAGTAAGATCGTCACCAAGTGGGTGATTAGATTTATTAGCTTTTATTACCTACATGGTGTTGAAAATAAATATGGGTGGTATTTATGAAACAATGTGTTCAGGGTGTACTTATGTCTAGTTTTTATTAGATGTTTAGTTACGGTTTTAGTGTGCTTTTCAATTAAACAGGCTCAGAATGGCCAATGGCAATGAAATGTCAAATAAGATATTAGACGATTTTACTATTAATAATAATATTTCTCCCGCCAATTACATTTATTTTTCAGGAATGTTTCGAGATTATTATCAAAATATTTTTTTTCACTTTTGAAAAAGAAGTAAGTTCATTGGATAAATCTGTTCATACTGTGTATATATACATATTTTCAATGTAAAACATCTATGCCCAAAATGCAATTAAAATGCACACTTATTAGAATCACAGTTGATTAATGTGAATTTCGTGAAGAGCTTTTCATGTCTTGCACTGAGAACATAACATAATATGATGCTTGTTTTCCCCAAAAGGTTAGGCAGAACACTCGGTACACCGGTATTAGGTAGGCTGTACTAACTACAATCCAAATATGAAGAGCCTATTTGATATCCTTCACAAACTATGAAGGCATTAAAACCTCGTGAAATCCTCGCAAAATAATCGAAACAGACTAGGAAACATGAACAAAAGATCTAAAAAGAACATAGTAAATAAACTAGCAGTTTTTATAACCAACCGCGTCGGAAAAACGATTCGAATCTCTCAATTCTGCTTTTTGCGGCTACATCGAATTCTTCATGATTCTTTTTCGGAAAACCCCGATTCTTTTTACCGAAAATTCAGCAGCCCTTTCTACGATCACTTAACGAGAATAATGGTTGCATGACCACTCAGACAGAACACTGCGACAACGATGTTCGATGGCTACTAAAATCAGTCTATTGAACAAGAGGTACGGCAAAAAAATGTACTTGAATTAAAAATCGTAGAATTTTAAAACAAAAGTGCATCGGGAGGAGCCGAGAGATGATTAGCTGTATGTATCGGATTGAAGGATATTGTTTGGTTTTTGTGTTTTGTTTAGGAAAATGCTATGGATATGTAAGGTGGGTGTAGGAAGCTTTTTGTTTTCATTATAGAGAAAGCCGTTTTCTAGTAAAAGTATTAAAATGTGGAAGAACATAAATTCCGGGTAACCAACTTGCGAGGTAACCGTTTCCCAGCCAACTGACATAAAAAAAAAAACAAAAAAAAAAAAACATAAAAAAGCACAATAATTGCAGCAAACATCTTTAATTAATTAAGTCTCTCATCGCGGTAAAAGCGTAATCTAAACCGAAATAGGTTAAACAAAGGCGGTGTAGTCGTGGCTCAAGCGAGCCGTGGGCCTGCGCTGGCTGGCTCTGCGCTGCCGGGCTCAAACGAGCCAACCGGCTAATCCCAGCGCATCTGCGCCGTAATGAGCTACTCAAGTACACCCTAACCTGTTTACATTGTATCTTTATTGTGTTTTTTGCTCGACTCTTTCTTTCCTATGTAACGAAATGATTTTTTTTCCTACCCACAGCCCGTAATAAAATGAAATCTGGCGTCGGTACTGCCTTTGTCTTTTAAGCGATTTATTTTTAATTTCGGACGTATGTAGTTGTGTGGATTATGGGTAAGATGCACTGCTCCGGGGGCTTGGTTTCACGAATGTGATTTGGATTTAAAATGTTTCTTTCAGAATTATGTTGGGTTTTTGTCGTAGACAAGATTATGAAAGATATTTCTGCTCTTATTAGAAATGCATTCAAAGAGTTTTACCGTCGGTACAGCCCTGGGCAGTCAGGTCAGCTATCGACCTTAGTCATTAGCAAATCTTTGAACTATGGCATGAGTTTTTCTCGTGTCTTTCCTATTTTTTGTCCTGAGTTTTTGCCGGAATAGGAAAAACCGTTATAGTATCGCACTGTTGAGAATTTTGGGAATAAAAATGTGTAATACTTTAGATAGCCTGCTGGTTACATTTTACCGTGCTAACCACCTATCAAATAGACAACTCCGCCACAGTTCTCTCAACACTTTACCACCATGTAAAGGCAAACATTACTCGAATAAAACGTGTGTGTGCAACAAAAAAATATTACCAACGAACGGATAATCATAACGGCACGATTCTCGCCAAAGTTTTCACAAAAGTGGACGATACAAAGCAGCTAATCAGCCTGGTACATGCGTGGCCCCATTTCACACATTGTCTGTTCCCAGTTCCGTGATTAAGAGGATTGTCGCCACTTTCCTGGGATATTAAAAGCGCATCTTGTGTAGATGCGTACTAGAAAGTTTAGCCAGCGTTTTGTTTTAGCTTATGCGCCGTTTTTGTTTTGTTTTTTATGTTTTTTTTTGTCGTTTGAGCTGCCGTTTTTTGTTTTAAATTTCGATTGTGTGTTTGTGCAGGTGTTTTATTTATGTGATATTTTGTAGGTAGGTAGTGTGTTGGATCGAGCTTAGGCATTGGTGATTATGAGAAAATGCTGAAAGCTTAGCACTAGGTGTCGGATTGCATTACAGGTTTTTTTACTGCTGCATAATTAATGATTACAAGCTAAACCATGGTTTACTATCAATTATCTTAATCCTTTCAAAGTAACATAATAAATTACGCGATTAAAATCATCAAATGATGATGCAGCACAGAAATTAAAAAAGAGCGCTCTCAGAGGGCTGAAGAGAAAGTTGGGAGGACTCACTAATTCCCTCCGATCGATAAGAACTTTCACCGGAAATGAATCCTGTTTCTATTAAAATCTATTGATAAATCTCTTCCGTTGTATTTGAAGACAATTATATAATCTATGCTGGCTTTATTTAACTTTCGTTCTCAGAAATGGAAACTGAATTAGAAGGAAAATGGAAACAATACAAATTACTTAGTATTGTTTTGTGAGGATTTAGTTTTAATAGCATATTATTGTTTAGATTTAGAATATGTATTCTGAATTAAGCGTTTAGATGGGCAAATGTTTTAACTAGCAACGAAATCTAAAATTCTTGCAACAGCTGCGATGTTAAGATAAAATGTTTATCACTGAAACTTAACTAAGTAGATTAAGCTTTTGTAAGAGACCATGAATTAATTGATATTAGGAGAATTAAATTAATCGTTTATTGTTTTTCATGCCTTTAAAGAAAGCATTCAAAAGTTTTTTTTAGGCCTTTCTGGTGTCTGATTGGCCTCAACATGTCAATAAAAACAAAAAGTATTTTATTAAACAGGGCTGAGAATCAGCACTTTTCGAAGGTCAATATTTTATGTATAGTAACCTTCGAAAAGTGCTGATTCTCAGACAGTCCTTCAAAACGCCCGCCCTTCACCGCTTCCTAGTGCTTTAGCTGGGAAGAAGAAGATTCTGTTTTTATCGTTAGCTGTAATAATATTCGACATTTATTTTCGTTGCTTATATAGTTAGTATGTATGTACCCATGTATCTATTATATAGCATTTATCTGTGTATCTATTATAGTATATTGTACCTATATACCTTTTATTTGCACCTAAGACAACCCCATTTTATGTCCAGAAAATCACTGTCCATTCCAAGGTTGCCTGGAAGAGATCGCAGTATGCGATAAGGCCGCCCATTGTATATTTTGTAGTGTATTACTTTTTCTTTATGTAATGTATAATCTGGTGTACAATAAAGTATATATAAATAAATAAGAAGTGGCGCAACAAACTCCACATCAGTAATCTAAATTAATATTAATAATCAACCAACTCGTTGTTAAAAGCTAAACCCTAAACCCAACCACAGCCTAACAGCTTACTTTTAAACACCACAACCTAACAGAAACAGTATCACAACTCGAAATGTTTATTAAAAGTAAAAAAACGGAAAGTTCATCGGCCTGATGTGAAGCACCGGGTCCTGTTTGTCATGTCAACAGATACCTATTACTTTCCAACGGCCACTGTCAGACTTTTACGTTTATTGTATAGTTTTGTACTTTTGGTAGCATTCGGTGTTTATGTTATTTGGCTGGACTGTGTATTTGACGATATAGGGATGTGATTTGTTTGTTACTCTGTGATAGGATTTGTTGCATATTTCGGGTAAGTTAGTGACAAATAGTTTTACTCTGCACATTGTAACTAGATAAAGTATTTTTTTGAATTTTGAAAATCGAGCCCACGTTAAAAATAATGATAGTGCGGTAAAAGTAAGAAAATATAAAGTACGAGTGTATAAGAGGGTATAATAGGATGTTAAGTTCTAAAGTTAGGCGTTAAGCTGCAACGTTTTTACGCCTATGTGAAAGAGTGTTAAGACTATGTTTAAGGGGAGTGTGTGGTTCTAGGTATTGCGTGTCGAACTGTAACGTTGTGCCTAAGTTAAAGAGTGTAAGAGTCTTGCGATGTGTTTAGAAGGGTGTTTAGACATAAGAGGGTGTGAGCTCGCCAAACTGTAACGTTTGCGCCAAAGTTAAAGAGTGTAAGGACGTTATGCCTAAGTTTAAGAGTGTAAGAGTGTTGAGATGTATGAAGAGGGTGTTAGTGTGGAGCAGGGTGTGAGTTTCTAAGAGATTGGGAGCCAAACTGTAACGTAACGCTTTCCTCCGTGGAGGGAAACGTAAGTCACAAATTAAATTATAATAAAAAAGGTATTAAAATTAAAAGTTAAAATTAGTAAATGTAAAGATAAGTTTAGGACACAGGACAGGCTCGGGTTAGGCAGGAACAGGCAGGTAGTGGAACAGGTGGGCAGGCAGGCAGGCCCCAGGCAGCGTGGAGGAGGCTGGGCTGACGATTATTCACCCTGGAGATACACTGAGCCTGTGGAACGGAGAGGAGGTTGTCAGAGGTTGTAGATGTCGGAGGCGCTTTGAGGCGCCTCACCTAGCGGGAGGACCGCGCTAGCGTCACAGGTGACGGCGGAGGTCTCTCTCGGAGAGTAACGTCGTCTAGCGTCGGAGGCCTTTGTGTGCGTGTACCTACTCGCGGCGCCTCACGCCGCGTGATTAGAGTTCTTTTGAAGTGAGAACCTTCTACAGGGCTAGGCAGGAGTGCCGAGCGAATTAAACACAGGTATTACACAGTATTAGAATGTTTATTGTCATAGACCACTTAGTATCGATAGTTTAAATTACAAAGTAAAATTAGGACACTCGCGCACGCTAGTTATACTAGTTATATGAGACTAATATTCGAGTAGCTAACTGTTCGACAAAACAGACTTAAGGGCAGAAAAACAGCGACTGTCTCAAGTTAAAAATACGACTCTCCGAAGCTAAAGACTGAAAAATATGAAGACCGTTTTTATCGTTCTGTGTCATATTTTAAACGTTTTAAAAACATATTCAACTTATTTCTTAATTTAGATATGACCAGAACTAATAAAAACGGCTTACAGAACTGATTGCGAAGGTTCAGTGTGTACACCCACTTTATGAGAGAAGGTAGAGTGTACTTATCTATGGTGTGTTCTGTCTATGTTTTAGAAAAGTAAATTACGACAGATGACAGTTTAAGATGAAAACGTCAGAATATAAATATTCTAAAGTTTTTTTACAAAAGGGAAAGATAATAGTATAAAATCGATTTGGATGCTAATACAAGAGATAATTAAAAGTATGCTTAACAGGGGTAAACAGTGCTACAGAATATAAAAGTGAGTTAAATATAAGTGTAATAGAATATTAATAGGAAAATATATCAAAAGGTGGTTTGTTTAATATAATAACATAAAGAAAGAGTAACGTGTTTATACGTAAAAAAACTAAAAGATGTGGTTCCAAATAATGGAATACCACAACATCTATTACATATCGAGATATTTAGAGATATCCCCTCCATGCCTCAGAAAGCACGTGAAGCCGTTGGTTCCGACTGTCATTTCTAGATCTTTGACAATCGTTACGGGTAGTCAAACGCCGGAAAGTTTGACAACCAATCTTACCAAGGGATATTGTATTACCTATCAGTAACTGTGTTGTGGAGGTCAGATCTTAACCGCCTCTGTGATCTAGTGGTTAGACCACCTGTCTCAGGTGCAGAGGTCCCGGGTTCGATTCCCAGAGGGAGCAAAATTTTCTGCCCACCTGGCTAGCTACCACCATCTTATCTAAGTATGTTGCCATAACAACAATGTTAAGAGCATTGTTGTGTTTCGGCAATTAGAGGTAAGCTAGCTAGTTCCTCTGTGGTTGTGGATTCCGGGTGAAGCTTGCTTCCATCTTCAGCCTGATCATCACTTACCGTCAAGTGTGAAGCAGGCCAAGAGCCTCCCCAAAAAAAAAAAGATAGGTAATCGCTCCATGTAAAATTCAGCTGCATCCGGTTAGACTGGAAGCCGGCTCCAACATAGGTAAAGGCTAGGCATCATGATGACTCATACTGCACTAGGCAATGATATAGTTTTTGTTATGACTGTATGAGTATATTCTGACCTTAGAGATTGATGGTCTGTTATATTTAAGAATGTAAATTGTTCGACGGGTTCCGAATCTTACTCTTTTAGGCTATCGTTTTAAGTCTTAAGAAAACATCCGTTGGTAGGCCCTAAGCATTTATTTACACTTAGAAAGAAACATCTTTCTGTATAACTAACATATGCTTAATATTGCAAAAAAAAGCAATCTGTAACAGTCAGCGTCATTACAAAGAAATTTACAACCAATATATCGCCACAAATGTCGGCAAAGGTGTTCAATTTTATGCGCACGCGCGGAACATATGTTTGCGTCGCGAGCCCAATGTCTAACCAAACATTTGCACAAAAAATTGATGAGCACACTCAAGGTGTGGTTTGAGCTATCTAAACAGACTGTTATGGCAGTTTTTTTGCAGTTTTTTGTTTGTTTTTTTATTGTTGGCAAACTGATTTTTTGAGTAATCCTTTAAATTCCGATTGGGTGTGCTAATATTTAGATTTTTTGTTGATCTTGACGTTTTCAAAAAAGTGACGCAGGAACTAAAAGAACTGTTTGCGTGTGTGTCATGTGCAAAAAGATAGAGAATGATTTATTTGAGCCTTCAAATCATTAAATTAATTGTAATTCTTTCAGTTAGAATAGTTGACATAAAAAAGTACAACTACATACACCGCAATACTAATAAGTCAATCTAATTAAAACCCTATACACTCATTAAACACTACAATAAACAACACGCATTTCCTAAACAAGTGATAAAAATAAACGGTGGTAATTCACAAATCAGATACAACACCGTAGTTAACCCTCCCACGGCGATCGCCTTAAGTATAAGGAGCATACGTCGCGCTCCCCCAAGCAGAAAACACCCATTTAAGTGTTAAGGAAAGGTGCGAGTGTTAGCGGGTTAAAAGAAACGATACGTCTTAGAATATTTTCTTTACTTTTATACTAAAAAGGTAAAAATATTTTGATTGTAATAAAAAAGTAATATTTAAAATAAGAACTACAGTGAGGAAGTAATAAAACTTAATGGTTACGAAGAATTAAAATCAAACAGATAAAATAAAAAGTATGAAAACAGCCGCAATGTGACATATAACAGGAATTTTTCCGAATTCATGCAACAAATAAGATTCCTTTACTCCATGAGTAACGGTAAATATTATTTTAAAAATGAAATTTACAGCACCCCACGTAAATAATACGGTGAAAATGTAAATATTTTAAAAAGTCCTCACACGTTTTTATACAACTCTTTTAAATACTTTACGCGTTATTAAAATAACGTCCACAATAATTGGGTGGCATCATTTTTCATCATTCATTTTTATTTTTAATCGAATTCTGTTAATATCAGTTATCGGTTGCGGTTGATTTAATATTAAGCGTTTTTATTATCCGCATTTATTGGCTACATGGATCAAGGTCCTGTCAATTTAAACGTTATTTTTATACTCCCATTTCTTATGACAAACATTCTTAAGTAATCGCTCTTTTATTATCGGAGCGTAGCGTATTTATATTGTTAATCGCTCCGCTTATAGTAGCACCGTGGCTTAGTATGTTTAACTAAACTGTGTTTACATCGTCTTGAGACGGAGGGTTAAGGAAACGCTAGGGGTGTCGCGTAACAACATTGTAAAATGTTAGGAACATGCAATGTAAGCGTAGGGGTTTCTTCCATTACCTGTTAATTTGAGGTATTTGTGTTGTTTACGGTTTATTGCTTATGTCATTAGTACTTAGGGTGGACTTTGAGGAATAGCGTGTTTTCTTGTTCTTGGAACTTATATGAGCAATGGGGAGTTTAACTATGAAGACATTTGTTGTTAGGTATTCCACGATATTATGTAGAGACACCGAACGACATTTTTTTATTAATAACCATTGGTACTGTTTGAGTTTCATTTCGTTTGTATTTCACTATTAAATTTATGCCCGTGGTTTTACCGGGCTATGTTGTTTATTCATTCAGACTTATAAACCTTCTTCAGGATTTTGAACGTTTTTAAATACGGTAATCGGCCTTCTGAATTTCTTAAAAGAATTTTGTGACAAATTACTTCGAGTTTCTTTCGTGTCAGCCCTAAGATGGGTCACACAATCTCACGGCTTTATCGAGGGCACTCCGGAGACCCTCTGAGGAGCTCTGATGTTCACACTCTTACTTTATTGCTCTTTTATAGATGTGAACCTTGTAAGTAATGTCTTCTCTTTGAGATAAAGATTTCGATAAATGTTTTTATTATTATTTTCAGACGTTACTGTGACACTTCTTAGGGACGACTTTTATTGCTTGATTTATCTTGTACCAGTGGTATTGACGTGTTAATCTTACTTTTTTGTCTCTCACTGTCTATTTATTGCGATTAAAGCCATTCATAAGTTGATGCACAGTAGACAAAGTCTAAACAGTGATTAAAGGATGCAAACCATTTGTTACCTCAATTTTATTTTATGCCACAGGCAACGAACTTGCATCGTGCAAATCTGGCTTAACAATTAAGTCTAATGTTAAGGTTGCACTAGTCGACGGCTCGATCTCGTTGGTGGGCTTGGCTAATATGCTTGCTATTTAGTTTATGTATTTACTTTTATTTATCAAGTATGTATTTATTTATTTAGTGAAATACACGATGATTTATAACTAGAACGAGCGCGTAAAATTTCATGAACAGAGCTTTGGGCGTATAGATATTATGAAAAACTACGGAATGTATTTATTCAAAATAAAGTTATTTGAATTCTTGATTAAATTATCTATCCCTGTACGGTAACTTTGCCATTTTGCATGCTCGGGGAGTTATTTACTTACGCCCACAGATGCGTTAAAATTCGTGTTGAAATGTGGAAGTTTCGACGCTCATAACAGTCAATTATTTTTTTTCAAATTTTCTTTCTTTACTGGGTAGATAGAGACAAGTAGATATAATTTTTAATGCACTCTTTCAAACAGTGTAGTGTGACGTCAGTATGGAAGAATGACTGACTAGGGTACCCTTAATAGTATTTTGAAACTGCAGTCCCTAGAAAGATGAGAAAATAAGTCAGAACAATTGCAAAATCGTCATACCTAAACAAGATGCTTTTTAATTGAATCAAAAGAAACGTAAACTCCTGTTTCAAAATCAAATAAACACCAACTGTCCCAGCTGCTTCTATTAGTAATTAGATCCGAATGAGGAGAAGATACCCCTAACCATCTGTCGGTAAACTACTGAGACAACTCAAACATTTGTATGTAAGTACATAGCGTACTCTGCCATCACTATGTTAAGTACGTCCACAGTATATCCCTCGGGTGGATATCCGTCCTAGCTACGTCCACTCTTGTAGACATTATCAGGAAATCCTGGAATAGGACGCTTTAGGTACGTTACTTAGCTAGCGCATCAAGCGCGGTGATCAGGTCGTTTTTGTTCAACGGTAAAAATCTCAAATTTTGGATTTCTTGTGAAATATTTAAGCCAGATCAGTTTATTTTGTAATAAGCACTTAGGTAGTGGTGATTAGGGTGATTTGGTTAACACGTTAAAAGACCTAGTTTCTCAATTTTGTGTGATAGAAATAGTGGGACAATTCGGTTTATTTTATAATTTTAACTACAAATTGGTTTCTGTATGTCCATAATTTTTACAGTTCATCGCAAATGGTTTCTGCTTACGAGTTGTCGTTTCGATTCTCTCGCAGAACAAACATTTGTACTGACTTTCGGTTCCTACTTGTTCTGATTTTGGATGTTCGTGTAGGTATGTCAGATTTCCGTCAAAAAATTGTTCTAGTTGATGCTTCTCACATTTTTCTATTCATAACCAACATTTCATTTTAAAGAAACTTCGTTTAAACCACTATAAAACCGATAAAATGTCAAAGCTTTCCAATTTAAAACGACGCAATATGGACTGTATTTAATTACTATCTATTCTTACGTGATCCGATCGATCATAATATAATAAAACGCGTGTAAAAGGTGTTTATATGTTATAGAGGCTGAGTGGGGGCTTGTGTAATAGTCTAATTGTGACAGAGACGGTTGGGGGACGCATAACGCGAATTTTGAGTAAACGGCGTATGCGGGATGTTTTTTTTTTTGACGAAAATGTTCTGTTCGTGAACACGTTAAAAAGAAAATTTGGGTTTATAAACACAGGTTTAAATAAAAAATAAAATAAAATAATATATAAAAAAACAAAAATATTATGAGTAATTTATGACAGCTGATGAAGTAGTAATTTTAGTTTGCTTACATGAGCAAACAAAAATTAGATGTGTTAAGACATAATATACGGTTATAATCACAACCCTTTATTCACTTCACCACTATCCCATACCAAGTAGGTACTAAAAACTTCAACCCACTAACAACTTAAGAACTCTAATCGAACTAAAAGTTTTTCCTCAAAATCAATTACAAGTTGCCCCCAAATATGTGGCGGTCCCCAATCTTGTGTGAGCGGCGGTGAGCGTGGTATCCCTTCAATTTAACTTGGAAGATCTTGGAACTTGAACCATGTGTGGTAATTAATAGTAGGTTAGATTGGGAGTCTCTTTCTTTACTAAAGTCGAAGATAGATATCTACTCGCCAGACGAATTAGACTAAAATCTACCAAAGATTCATCATTTTTGTAAAATAAACTTGAAACAAAATTAGCATTGGTCTTAAACATGTCAACCGACTTCCAAAAAAAAAACACTATAAAGTGAAAATTTACTTTAATTTCGGAAGTCAGTTTTTTTTTGTGAATTTCGTTTTTTGCCACCGACTTCCCAAATTAACGTTATTTTTCACTTTGTAGAGTTTTTTTTTTTGGAAATCAGTTGTTTTTATTTGTAAAAAAAATATTTTTCACTTTTGAGTTGTGGTACCTACCCCACACAAATTCTAATTCCTGCTATGTAAATGACAGTGACAGGAAGTTATCATCAATATCATCCACATATAATAAGTGGGAAAAAAAGGAATTATTGAAGCTTACTCAAAACTATCCAAGTAAAATCAACTTGGGAGCATATCCTTTCATAAAAAAATATTTAATTAAATCTGTTCACAATTTATTGACGGAGAAATCGGTGGACATACATAAAAACAAACCTCCTCATTTTTGGAAGTCGGTTATTAAAGTAGTTTTAATAAGTATTTAGCACGGCAAAATATTGCATGTCAAATTAGACATCCAATAACCAGAAACAAGATGAAGTTAACTCTAGATTCAAATTAAACCAACCAAATACTAAATATAGAAAAAAAAAATGGTAGAAAACAAAACAACCAATGAGACGTAATCTTACGGCACGCGCACGCGTTTAAAAAAGAGCCAACAAACAATACGCCATTAAACGTGAACAAAAGGAGCAAAAGCCAAGTCGGGGACAATTAAAACAAGAAATAATAAGGAGTTGTGATAATAAGTATTATTATATCGCGGGGCAGAGGGTCCTGTACACCTGGCACGCGATTCCCCTCGAAATATAAAAATGTTGAATTTTTTTTGCCCCTTTTAAAAGATGTGTTTGGCTCCCAATTGGATGTTTGAGGCGGAGAGAATGAGATAATTTCTTTTATTTAGAAATAAGATAATGAACGGGATTTGATTTTTGTCTCTTTTCTTTGGTACACGTCTTTGTACGGATTAACTTGAGGTAGTAATTTACTTATGCGGATTGGGAAAATGGAAAAACTTTTTTAATAGGTTATGTGCTCATTATTTCTAATAATTAATGCTGATTTTTCTTTACATTTTATTCCTTTTTCTTTGTTACTGTAATATGGAAAGTCTGTTATACTGAAGAACTTATGTAGAATATAATAATTTAGTAATTGAAAAATAAAATAAAAATTCAATTTTTTATTTTTTATTATAAAGAATGGGGAATTTTTGAAGAAAAGGTCCCATATCTTTTCTTCATAATATAATAATTTCAGAAACTACTTTTTAATAACCCACTTGTTGTATGAAATCATCATAAAATATTCAAGTACTGCATCCTTATTTGCATGCTCAATGCTCAAGCTATGCTTCACCGTGCGCGTGCGCTGCTTCGTCACATCTGTCAGTACCACCTGGTCAACTTGGTGCATTTCTGAGCCCCATTGTCCAAGTACTTGGGGGAAATAGTATTTAGTGAAGAAAAATAATAGTTATGTAAATGGATATGCTAGGTACGTAAGAGTGTTGTTAAATATTATTGTTAGTTTATTTGTGTTTTGATACTCGTATTTTTTGAGGACGAATTATGCTAGTTTGGAGTCTTTTTAAAAAGCCATCCTTTATCATCATCATTTTTTTACAATAAAATAAAATAAAATTTATCTAAATGTATCGATAGCAGTAATGCTATTGTAAGAGCGCTATAGACTAGATTTAACTCGTGTAGCAAGCACTGTGGTTTATTATTAAGCATTTTATCCGTTCATGAGAAAACTGAACTGAGCTTTTGGATCATCTACGAGCAATCAATACAAAGTTTCTTTATAGAAAATAATATTATTCATTCGGTAAAGAATTGCCAAACTTAAGTGGCAGTGGGACAGTAACAGATGGCCGATGTGGCCGAAAGATTCTGGAGTGGCGACCGCGTACCGCAAGACGTAGCATTGGAAGGCCTCCCACTAGGTAGACCTAGGATGACCTGGTGAAGGTCGCAAAAATCCGCTGGATGAGAGAACCACAGAACCAGTCGAAGTGCTGGTGCTTGGGGAGACGTATTTCCAGCAGTCGACGGCTTTCGGCTGATGTTTGAAATTAATGCTGAATGATTCCGTGAAAGCTTTCTTTATGTCAAAACATAACAGAAGAAGTAGTTGGTAGGTAGATGTGTCATGTTGCTGCCTACAATGAGTGCTACCTCTCACATAAGTAGGTATGTAAAACAATACTCATCTACATACCATATTCATTAATACCTGTCCATTCTCACAGCACCACGTAATGACAGTCAGTTATGTTAATTCAATTCATACATCCTTATGTACAGGTGTACCAACCTTTAAAGAGTAATTGGCGTGACTTCAGGAAACGGAAGTGCGTTTAGCCAATGGCGGGCCGTCACGGAATGCGCCCGCGCCAATGGAACGGGGACTGGATAAATTACTTCGGTTTTTATTGAAGATGTAGATCAGAATAACTGACTGTTATCGGATATTATAGTATTGGTTATTGTAGGGCGGTTCCTACCTTCATGTAATTTTATTTAAAAAACGTTTAATGATTTACCAGTTCACTTTTTAGGAGGTGCTGTTTTCTCACCATGTCGCGTGGTTTTCGTATCTTTGTTTCTATTTTATTCTGGCCTATAGTCAAGGCTTATTTATGCATTTTCGTGATGCAAGAGCAACGTTACCTATATGTCGATTCCTGGTATTAATGTGGTGCCGACTCACTAACGTATATACTCATATTTAAGCATTTAAGAGCCCATACTACCTCAGCTCAATTTCACTTTTTATCTCGCTCGCACCATACTGCTTGCGGACTGAGTGGGGTACGCCAATAGTTTAGGTAATTGCTTTTTACGGCGAAAATATTGGTAATAAAAAAAAAAAACGAAAATTGTCACTGCCTCATAGTTCGTTCAGTTATTATGCAAATTTGCATGATCTAATTTGAAGTATTTTTTGAATGCCAGTGGTTTATTGTACGGTTTGTAGGTAACATTGGTATTTTTTTCTATGGAGAAAATTTTATGGAATAGTGTTTTTATCAAATACCTAGTGCTTACATTAATCCTCAACTTTGACATATATTTATTTCAAAATTAATGCAGCAGTATTTTTGATATAACGGAGGATTATGCTAAGCAATTAAAAATCAGCGCTGTGCTGTGGGTCTCCATGGCACAGCATCATGATGAGTGGAAGCCTTCTTGTCACAGTCATGACGTGCCAGCAGCTGCCGACTATTTCTGTTTTGTGCTCGTTATTGTATTGTTATCGTTTTGTTATCGTTATGTTGTCGTTATCTACTCGAGTTTATTATCTTCTTTTTTTTATGCACGTATTTCTGTGACAAATAAACTTATTTTTCTTTCTTGCTTTTATTTTAATTTGAGGTAGTATAGGCTCTTAAGTATTTGTTTAGCTACAAAATTGACTGTAATACTCATCTCGCCTTTATTGCCGAAGAGTTAAGCAGAGATGTAGTACCTGTAGTACATCCACATTTAGCCAGTTGTGTTTAAGTCCCAAGAAATATTACAGTAAATCGCCCCCTATTAGGTACTTACACCTAATAGGGGGGCAATTTACTGTAATATTTCTTCGAAATCATCTCCTCCACATTAGATCCCACGCAATTGTGTAAACTTCCAACTATCAAACAGCTATTCATCAGAGTTCCAAAGATGCTTTAATTACTTTTTCTCCTGGTGTGGCTTAATGCGAAAACTTTAAAATTCTTGGGCGTGCCCGCCACCATACGCGGGTGTTAAAGCGTGACTCGTTGGTACCCAAGTTGCCGTGTAAATGTGTGCTTACACTTGTGGGATACACACGGGTCTGGAAGTGACACGGGCCCGTAAAACGTGGAGGAAAAATTGGCCACATTTCCTTTGAAGGGTGGAGGAACTCGTGGCGAAGTAGTAACATCCGCACGGGTCGATCCATTAGGTTAAGCTACGCTTGTCGGGGTTGATCCATGGATGGGTGACAATCGCTACATACCGAAACTCCTCCGTGCTTCGAAAAGCACGGTGGTCCCGGCTGTCATTCGTGGATCTTTGACACTCGTTGCGGGTTGTCAGAAGCCCGAAAGTCTGACAACCAGTCTTACCAAGGGGTATCGTATTGCCAGTTGCTGGGTTGTGGAGGTCAGACGCGCCGTCGCTCCATGTAAAATAGTGGTGTTCAGCTGCATCCGGTTAGACTGGAAGCCGACCCCAACATAGTTGCGAAAAGGTTTGCGAAAGTAGGATTGTTTGCTTTGAAAGGTGATGCGGACGACATGTTTTTCTTGGTATAATGCTTGCCTGCCATGCCAATTTGGTGTAATCAATTAATGATGTGGGTCAAAGAATACGCCAAATTACTTTGCGTAAAAGTGCCTCAATGCCTCATTTGTTTGTCTTGTCACGGTCTGTTTAGTTACTTTCACGTCATCAATTTGTTGTTTTGTTATTCACAGTGACTCAGTCAAAAGTTTATCCGTCATTCTATTGCATTTAACTATAGGTAATAAAATAAATATAAAGGCAATCGTTTCCTGCCATCCATTAGGTACGTTAAGTTGAAATCTTATTTGAATGAAAAATTAAATTGACTTAGGTATGGCAGTGAAAAACAAAGAAATTATGATAACGTACTGTTTTGAAAAATTCAAAACGCGCGCGCCTGCTCTTTTCCCTCACCCCCGTATGTTTCCTTCATCACACCTCGGCATTCAATTTGCGACGCGTCTCGCGAGCAATTTGCGACTTGCGGCAACTCACCTCATTGTGGTGTCGCGGCGTCTTTTGTCGCAGAAACGCAACCTCATGTGTGAACGCCTTACATGAATATCTTGAATAGTTTTTTCATAATTTTCTGCTTGTTTTGTTTCGTTGCGTTAACATAATAGAGGTTTTTAATTTACGTGATTTTCATGTTAAGTAAAGATTGCATGAAATTATGGACTGATTGTTTTAGGTGATTTTTGACGATGTTTCTTAGACAAGCTACTAGAATTTGCAACTAAAGTTGAAAAAACTAAACATTAAACACCAGATAAGTGTAGGCCAAGTTTCCCACCATCCTCTTAGCACTACTATCCGTCGCAACAAACCTTTAATGAAGAATCCTCAACTACATAATACCTCCTTTACCGACTGCGGCAACACCATAACACTTCAGTGCTATCTTGAGTACGGTTTTTCTCTCCAGTCTTAATGGAGAAGCTCTTTCGTGCGGTTTTTGAACGTTGAGGCTGACTTTGTCTTTTAGCTGACGTAATAGTATTGTAATTGGGAGCTGGCGATCTTTTTTAGTTCTTTTTCTTTTAGTTTTGTGAGATTTTGGATTGATTATTTTGTCGTAGTAGTTATTCGGGAGAGGATATTTTTTTGTTGTTGAAATATCTATAACGATGGTTTGATACGATGGGGTTGAAACTTAATAACTAGTCAGTCAACCTCATCTGATCACTGGGGTACTTGTGTAACACACTTACAGTAGCAATGGCTTTAACTTCAACAACATTCATTGCATTATTTACGTTGTTGAGCAGATTTTTTTACGAACATTTGAACCAATGAATTAGCAATATCCTTCAAAATCTTGCAGATTGTTATTGAAAGTTACACAATTAGGAGCCTGACTATAGTTAGCAAAGATATTAAGAAAGATATTTGCAAAAAATATACACAGAGAGTCGATTGATTAACCCGTATTTTTCTATGGTATCTATAGAAATATATTCAGGTTATTTCTGGTTATTTCTAGACCCATATTTCTGTTTATTAAAAAGTGAGTAAGCCATACTTGTAAACAATCTTTGTGCCAACAAAATGACTTTGTTTATAACTTACAAAACATGACCCACATTACAATAAATAATAAATAAAAAGAAAAAAGCACGCGAAAAATATTTATAATATAAAATAAAAACATGTCCGCCGTATCGCTCCGTTCCACGTAATGATTCCAAGATTCGTGCCATCAGATCGGGAATGTTTCTCTAATGAGATCCACCTTCGTGTCTAAGCACAATGGAACGCGATGCGTGAGTTTTCTTTTTTTTTAAGCGTCAAGGGTCGCGCCCATTCAGCCTTTCTGGATGACGTTTAAAAAGATGGCGTTCTAAGTAATGATTCTACATGTGACGTTTTAATTTTGTTAGTGGAAGTATTTTTTGAGCGGAGAATTACTTTAGTGTAGGCTTACCTGAGCGAGGTCGTTGCCTAGACTTGTAAGGTTTTTATTATTTTCTTAAAACAGTTTTTTTCCTATCGTAAATATGTTTACGGAGACAAATCTGACATGCAATACTCAGACACGGAATAATTATACAAAGACATTTTCCATTTCTTCAAATATATTTTCCTGTTCATCAAATATATTTTCCTGTTAATCAAATATATTTTTCTGTTAATCAAATCCGGAGGGCCTAAACAACTGGAAATCATATCCAAAGCGCGTTTCGTATTTCTAAAATTAGCCTAAGATCCGACCTAGAGTCGACCTTCAACTATCTGTTTAATGGATGAAAAGTATTTTATATCAAATTTAGGGTGATAAAAAAAAAAATCGCGGCTGGGTTCGTTAAAACATTGCTGGACTATGGTCTATGAATGACAAAAAATACTAACATGTTTTTTTTTTCGATTAACGATTAATTCGTTTTAGTAACAAAATGTGTCTCTTAAAAAGCACTATCCATTGATATAATTATCTCTTATCGCTATTGGGCGCCAAGATCATTCCTAAACTTAGGTAGCCAAGAAGTCACCTATTTAGGTCATTAACTCTGGATTGACTAACAATTGGCAAAAGTCGAGTTAGTAGCATAGGTTCTCCTTGAAAAGCTATTTCCATTGGTGTAGGTATATTTTCCAATGTTTAAAAAAAAAGTCATTTTTGGATTAATTAATCACAGTGTGGCCAGGATTTTTTTAGCCAGCCTACTCGCGATATATTAGATTTATAAAATACTTTTCATCCATTCAAAAGATGGGTTAAGGTCGTTCCTAGGTCGCGTCGTCTACGAAATGAATTTCAACAGGATTGGCATGGATGTTAACTAAAAAAAATTTTTTCCGTCGTGTAGATGATTAAAAAATATTGGACACATATTTTTTCTTTTTTGTCGCAGTCAAAAAAAAGATTACGGCAATACATTAAGTAGGCAAAACGTTAAAATGTGGCATGACGTCACTCCCCGGTAGATTTTATACTGACTTGTGACGTAGCGAGCCCCCACTCCCCAACTTTAATCCGTTTTATCTAAACCATTTTTTATTAATATGAGAAAGCAAACAATACGTGTCTAATATTTTTTTATTATCTGACTGACGGACTAAATAGTTTTTTTTTTCCCAGTCAACATCCCTATTCAGTATTGACTATTCATCGTTATCACTGGTAGAATTTCACTTTGTCTGTAAGCGTTCAGGACCCATTCTGCTCAGCTCATAGGCCGAGTCAGTCGAACCTTCAAGTATGCATTTTTTTTACTTAAAAATCTAATTTTTAAGTATTTATAAATTATCACTTACCTAAAATATGCCTATTAAAGATGTCACCCAAGGGTATCAGATGTTTTGATCAGAGGTGGTAGAGAAGTCTGAAATAAAATAAAAACATCGTTTAGTTTCATTGTCAACTTATGTATCATCAATAGTTTTCGCAGTGCACGTCAAATAAAAACTTTACGTAACTTGGGTTAAAAACAAACAACAAACAAAAAAAAAAACAAACCAAATTGCAATAATGTATATTGCAATTTGGTTTGATTCGGTGAATCAACATAAAACTGATATAGGCTACAAATAAAACTTACACCTACTGCAACTGAGTGAATAATATAGGTCGGTAATATCGAAAAACGAATTGATTCATGTACCCATCGTAGGTAATGTTTGTAAATGACCGACTAAGTGTCACCAACGCATCAATACTGGTTAAGTTTATGATACTATACGCAGCGAATTCATAAAAAAATTAGCTTGCTACGTAAACAGAATCTTCGTAGACCCTTCGTAGAGCTACGAAATTGTCTACGACGTAGCGCACTCGTAGCCACTTTAACCTCATTCGTCAGAATTCCTAAGATCAAAGTCAAAGTTAGAGTAAACTTAAGCCCCGCCTCCTAACGTCTTACACACGCCCCTCGCCTCGCGCCGCACCCCCGTCCGGCTCCTCGCGCACCCACGCCTTGTTTCTTATGCCGCCTTGGTACTATACGCCCTGAAGAGGTGGGGTGACGCGTCTTGGAATGGGATATCGGCAGAGGTGTAGGTTCTATGATTATATTAAGTAAAGTTCTCTGAACTAAGTAGAAGTGCTGTAACATAATGTTAACCCCAATTGTTAGGTCATTATGTGATAGAGCTACAGATCTTTTCCACATCAGACTAGAGTTTTCTTAACTAGATAAATTCGAATACTTGGAAAAAGGAAAAAGCAGACTTAGACATCCGAAATCAATCGTAAATGATATACAAACAGACTTTGTATGTTTACGTTTTGATAAAGAATCTATAGGTACTAATATTATAAGGAGAGAGAGCGAATTTTGTGAGTTTGTGTATATGTGGAGGGTTATCTCCGGAACCACAGCTCCTAATATAAAAATTCATTTGAAAGGTACTTTTTTCCAGATGGGCATAGACATAATATATTATGTAAATATATACAAAAATAAGTACTTAATAATACTAAAGAAATACTTCTTCTTTTCGTGTGGTTAGTGACTAACCTGGTGTCAGAGTTTCAACGCCGCCCATGGGCCTCTGACTTGGCTTCACATGCCGTCGAGAAATATCTGTCAGGCATGCCGGTTTCCTCACGATGTTTTCCTTCACCGTTTTTGAAGCAAGTGATAATTATACAATACGCACATGAATCCGAAGTCAGAGGTGCGTGCCTTGGGTTCGAACTCGAGACCTATGACTTGGCAGTCCGACGGTCACACCTCTAGGCTATCACTGCTCCAGAACTCCACTGAATGAAATACTATCTTGAATTCAAACAAGCCTAGTCCATCTTGTTAGGTTACTGCTCTGAACTTGCGCATAACGTGTCGTGAACAAAATAACATCTTCACATGTAGGTAAATTGAACCGTGCGAAGCCAGGGTAAAAATTGCCAGTTAAAAATAAAAGCAACCTCTCATATGCAAGCAGAGATGTAGATATTGATAACTTGTTGGTAGCTAGGTATTGTTTGATAAGCCTTCCGAGGAATCTCTCTATTTTCATATCAAGTTCACATCCATTGAGTGACATATGAGCCTAGCGGTACAATGAACGATCAAAAAGCTGTTTGTCAGAGTTCTCGTGAGGATCAATCTGTGAGGACAGATTGTTATAATAGGCATTTTAAGTCCTTTTGTGACAGTGACAAGTGACAGCCTCTTGACATAATCTCTATTGAACTTCTTTTATAACGCCAGGGAGACGGGGGTGGTCTTCAGCTACTCTTTAAGTACCTAATACTTAGCCAGTTACTCGGAGGAGCTCATGGCTAAGTAATAACAGCCGCATGGTCTATCCATCAGGTTAAACAACGCTTGCCGGTGTTGTTCCGTGGATGGATGACCATCTTTACATACCGGAATCCTCCGTGTCTCAGAAAGCACGGAAAGCCGTTGTTCCCGGCTGTCATTCGTAGATTTTTGACAGTCGTTATGGGTCGTCAGAAGCCCGTCAGTCTGACAAGCAGTCTTACCAAGGGGTATTACCCAGTTACTGGGTTGTGGAGAGCAGATAGGCAGTTGCTCCATGTAAAATACTGGTATTCAGCTGCATCCGGTTAGACTGGAAGCCGACTCTAACATAGTTGGGAAAAGGCTAGGCAGATTGAACATATCTATTTACTCACACGGCTGCATTATTGGAATGAAGTTCTTTAACGCGGCTTGGGGGAGGAGTTAACTGGTAACGAAAAGTCAGTTTCAAGTCTCCAAAGTTTTTGTTTTTCAATACAGAGCCATCTAGTATAAGTTTTTAGAAGCAAAAAACCTATACTAGATGGCTCTGTATTAATACAGGAATCGTTCCAACCGGGTGTCCTGCGACATCCCCCGACTTTTTATTTTAAGTAAAACTTCTGCCCGCGACTTTGTCCTCGTGTTTTATAATAGGTACTCTTAAAACATGCCATATGGCACTCGGATAGCGTAGCTTCCTATCAGGGAAAGAATTTTTGAAATCGCATGATAAGTTTCGAAGATGTCTTCCTACATACAAACTAACAAACTTTACCTCTTTATAACATGTCATTACAGAAGATATACTAACTTTTGTTAGCAGTTTCGCCCGCTTGTATGTCTTAAATATCCCACGGGAAGACATTACCAGGATAAAAAAAAGTATCCTATATCCTAACCATGGTTTATCCGTGTGCCAAATTTAATCCAAATCCGTTCGCACGTTTTAGCGTAACAATCAAACTCACTTTCGCATTTATAAATATTATTATAGTTAGGAAGTTAACATACCTACAACGGGTACAACATTTAGTATAGAGGAAATAGCTTTGCCTGTTCCTCATTTAATTTTTCGTGATGGAAAATCCTTATTTAGGTATCGAGTTACATCTTTGCCAAATTACATAAAAATTGGTTAATCGTTGAGACATTAAAAGTACCTACAAAAATAGATTATTTAGTGTGATCTTATAATGCAAAAGACAGAACTAAGTATTTCCAATCTTTAAACTCTTGTCAATACAAGAAAGGATATTAATACTGCCCTATTTTTCAGACTGATCAAATATTTATAGCTACAAGAGTTCAGTGTTCAAGGCACACGATCCGCATTTCAATAGGTATTTCAACATATTTCTCAGCCAATAGCGAGTTAGCACCGCCTACGTCTTGCCTCGCCCACTTTCTTAGAAGTTGGTTAACCACACCTACCTATTGAGCTAACACGCCTACCCAATAACATGTTTCGTATGAGGAAATATGTATTTACAGTGTGCCTATGAGCAATATGATTTAAGTGTCTTTTGCTCCCTATTGTTGTATTAACACGCTAAAATGTTCAAAGGATCTAGCAGAGACTGGTATTGGGGTCACAAAAAAACCTTATCATATTAAAGAATCAATATACAGTTTTATGTACTTCAAGGAAGGAATTAATCAATCAATCGTTAATTTATAGTAACTACATAGCTCGTTAATTTACTGTAGTTTATGTTTGAATGCATCTTTTCCCCCCCATGGAAAATATAAAATACAACTAATAAGCAGAACGGACCTTCTGATCAAACACGGCAATCTCCTTGGGTAATCATACCCTTTCAATTCCACAGTCTACAGTTTAAGCTAACGCTCCTAGTGCCATCTATTACTCAAGATGAGAACTAACCTTATTGCCGCGTACGTAACCGAATCATAGATGGCGTTGCGTTCTTTTTAGAACTGTAATGAGCTGTCCTCTATCGAGAAAAAAGAGGAAAGTTATTGACATAATGATTTCGAGTTTGAATCATAGATGGCGTTATTAGTAATATGATTACATTTGAAAGTGTTAAATAGAAAACACATAATGACAACATAAAATCACGCCTGTGTTGGGATAACGCGTTAGTAACGCCTAGAACGCCATTTTGCCAGTTATCTTTAACTCGCATATAATTGGAGCCGTTGCTCTGTTGGAGCTGAGAAGTTCCTAATAGAAAACCTAATAACACTTTAAGAATAGAAAATATTTTTTTACATAGTGAACAAGGAATAGCAACTCATTATTACTACTAGCGCCATCTGCAAAATGCGTATAATTTTACTTTTACTTTTACTGAGGGTCATAGTTAGATGCGCCCGCGACGGTGCTTACACCGCCATCTATGTTATTGTATCGGAACTTCGTAAAGCGCTCCCTATGTTTATTTTATAATATCTTATTAATTTTGACGTTTGATTAGTGATCGTAATTTTTGGTAGATGACGCTATTGGTAGTTACAATACTTTTGGTCAATCGTTGTTACAAACATGTTTCAGGCAGTTGGTAATAATAGAAAATAGCTTGTAGGGCGTTGTCTAGAGAATTATGACAGTTCCTTTTTCGATTATGTAGGTTCAATTCTAGAAGATATGACGGAGGAAGGTAAAATTATGGTGATTAATGATTGTTTTTACCCCATGGGAGCGAAATTACAAAAGGATCTTATACCTACCTAATTACTTACTTAAGCAGGTCTTATAGGAAAAAGATCATAACCATCTGCAGCATCTTGATAAAATATTAAGTTTTCATTTCGTTTTTACGTTATATACTCAGGCTCTAGTGTGAGTTTCTTTAACCATCTCGACTGTACGTATCGACCGCGTTCGGAGCTCCGATTGGCCCTTCACTGGCTTTCACTGGTGAAGGGCCAATCGGAGCGCCGAACACGGTCGATGCGTAAAGTCGAGATGGTTAAAGAAACTCACACTAGAATCACTGCTCGTTTGAAAATATTCCATGAATGTTTTGTAACAAAAATGAATCAACGATTATATTGTTGGGGTATCTCGGTAACTCGAAAACAGACATACTTTGAGAAGTGGAATATCAGGCGATTTTGATATATTCTGAAGCCTCTATTTCTCTGAAACTATTCACATGAGCTTAGAAAACGCTCTGTACCTTTTTTGACAGAATTAACCTGCAAAGCGCCATTCTGTATCTTAAAACAGGTAGGTAGCTAGATACCTATTCGGAGTTGTTCTAGTTTTTAGATAGAACCTTTTGGTAGGTAGAGATACTTAGTATAAATAGTTGTGAAATTACATAAACCCCCCAGTTTTCAAGATCTATGTGAAACAAAAACCGGATATAGAAGCTAGGCGTGGACGCGCCTCCGGTCCAAATAACGTCCGAGTAAACTAGAAAAACGCTATGGAACCAAAACCATAACAAAATTTTATTTCATTTCTCTACATCAACAAAATAAAGTCCCGTGTGAAGTTAGCAATATGATAATTATTGTAAATCAAACGTAACAAGTACTTCATCATCAATTTTCATGAAACCAACTCATAATTACAAAACATTTCTCATTTTTTCACTTGTAATAGAATGATTTCAATGTTTTTTTCCCTTTGATGTGAAACATCCTACTATTCAGTGCAAACGTATGGGGTAGTACAGGACTTATAAAAATATCGTACTAGGTACCTACCGAATTCTGACGTTCAAGAGAGTAGTCTGAAACAATGGATATTGTGGCTATAGATGCCTACCTAAGACACAATATCCATTGTTTCTCCCGTGGAGCTGCGTTCTCTATTCCATTTGAATCAAACAGGACCGAAAGACGTCACAGTAAGGGCTATAGTGAGACATAACATGCAGGTAATATCAATAAGGTCTTATGCAACATTCAAAACCAGTTACAGACCATTTCATAAACAAGTTCCGTTCTGAATTGTGATTGTCTCCCCTAAGTATTTGTTTGTAGAGATAACATGCCTCTTCCGAACGATATTTGTGCGGCTTTTAGAAAAATCGTTTCCCTATTAATTTGAAGGAATAAGGAATCGTGTATGGATTTATCATTTCATCAGAGTTTGACGAATCCCGAAGCGGGCACCGCATTTTCATACATACGTATTCCGTCGCGAAAATACGACACGGCATAAAAATGCTAAAGGAAATGTTTTACAATATAAAAATAAATATGAAATTGAATTTATAAAAATGTGGAGAACCAGAGAGAGAGAAAGAACGAAGAAAAACTTAAGGTTTCCGTCAGAAATAATAGCATTTCTACACTTGAAATAACACTACTGAAACTACGAATGTATTAAACGTACAAAATACAATAAAACATATCTAACAAGAAAGCTTCATTCATGAATTGAATAACATAAAAACTAAAAACGGAGATACAATATCGACGGAAAGTTCATACTTACCTTTTAGGCAAAATAAGACAAAATAAAAAAAATAAACAAGCCAAAATAAAAAAGTTTATTGTAGGTAAAAAAAATCATAAAAATAACAAAATAAAATAAAAAGTTGTAGGTACCAAATATTACGAAATAATGCAAAAACACTTATTCTATAACAAAAAACTGTAAAAACATGACAGACTCGAAAAATAGCTCTCAAAATATGGAATTAGTAGTTGATTTTCAAAGAGAATTGAATGTTACATGTTACAAAAAATAAAAAAAATGAGAGTCATTTCTATGAGGCAGCCGCAAAAAAATACAAAAAAAAAGTAGCTCTAGAGGTAAAATCTAATTCTAGTAGGTATATGATAAAACGGTTACTAGATTCATGAAATATATAAAGGAGATGGCCCGCCCCGTCGGACGACGCGCCAAAAAATAAAGAGCGCTTAAAAACACAAAAAAAATACAGAAAAACAAAAAGAGTGATATTAACAGTAGGTTTTTGTGAAATAGTTACTGTTTTGACACTGGCGAACAAATCGTTTTTTTTTTTTTTTTTATAAAAAAAAATACAAAAGAGTAAAGCGTTCCACACAAAAAAATAAAGAATGTCACTAGCTCTACAGTAAAACATTATTATTTGTATCAGCACCTTGGTCCAGGAGATGAGTTCTTGAGATCGAATCACAAAAAGTTTGTACGTCCGAGTAAACCACAAGTATAGTCCAAATATTAAACTAAGTACAGCAGACAATATTTGTCGCAGTCAATAGTTTAGTTCAATTACTATCAATTACTTAATATTAATATAACGCTTAACATTAATTATTATTTACTCATCAATCGCTCACTCAAGATCGCTCGTTAGTTAAGAAAAATAAATTTTAAATAAAAATATTTTCATCAACGGCCAAAAGTTAATCTCTTTACAAATGTAACCGACGTAAATATTAAAAATTTCGCAAAAAACTTTTTTCCACTGCCAACAGTTTAGGTCAAAAAAGTGAGGGTCGAGGGGATTTTAGCCTAAAAATATTTTCGATTAGACGCGGTTAATTTTTTTAAATTTACTTTTTGGAATTTTGTATTTATTAAAATTTATAATCACAAGAGCACGAGGAACGTGTATTACGCCGCGCGGCCCGGCCGGCCGGCGCGACTCCAGACGGACGACTGAGACGGTCCCGCGGCTGGCCGCGCCGCCACCCCCGACCCGCACCCCCCACCCCAGAACCGCGCGCGCCCCCACCCCCGCCCCGAGCCCGACTTCGTTACGAGCCACTTGTAATCGCCGCGCGATTTTTCCGCCTAAGACAAATTAGGCGGGCCGCCCGCCCGCGCGCCCCCAGCGACTTACGTTTGGGCGGTTTCTTACGGCCAAGACGTTTCGTCTACGCCTTGTATGTTTTTTCGCGTAACACTTGAGTTGAACAAAATTATTTCATATCTGTAGACTCGCATTACATGATCAGTTTCACGAGTACACAGTATGCACAACCGAGTTAGAAACGCAGTAGAAGTGACAGTCCATCGACACCCGCTCATCATGTGTATATAAAGTATCGTCATCCCAATGTTATGGCGGCGAGCTGTTTTATTTTTAAATGGCATTTAATCGTCACTCTCGCTTTCGCCGATGCCGAGGCCGGGTTAATTGTAAATAAAATTCAATCATTCGCAAAAAATCCTCCGGTAATCGGCTGCCGACAATATCAATGAGAGATACGTATTCAGCGATTGTACTTTTTAATGCATTATGGTGGCGTGAGTAGCGTGACGTCATCGCCGCACTTTTTTTGTTCGGCACTTGTATGAGTACATACAGTCGGGTAGTTGATCGATTTTAAGACAATGCATGTGGGTTTCGATTCACTGTTGATTTGAACGAATCTAGTTTAACAGAGTTCAAAATAAGTAAAGGTATGTCAAATTGAACGGTTTCATAAACGAGTGTGTTAGAATATTTTTAAAAAGAGAAACTGGTTTTGTGAATAGTCTCATCTCACCCTTGCTCATGAATTCGATCCCCAGTTTGATCACAAAGCAACAAAAAACAAGTTTTGAAAATTAAAAAATCTGTGAATTTGACCGTCCCAAAAGATTGGTTTTAATCGAAAACACAATGTCAATGTTCCTGTAATTCTAATGCAAGTTTTGGAGTGGCATACTAAAAATAAAAATAAACAGCTAGAAAGACAAGTTTTTTTTTCTCGAGAGTTGATAATAAATGGGAATTTTGCAATTGAAAAGTCCTATTGCTCAGAAAAATTAATCTTTAAAAATAAAGGAGGTTCCAAAAAAGTAGAAATTGAGTAAAAGCTCTGTGAAACAAAAAAAAAAATCACGGAAATGAATTATTGGGAACTGAAACGTTTCATTATTCGGAAATCCCTAACTTAATCCCTAAAAACCATATGCTACTTGTCAGAAATTAAAAAAAGAATAAAGCACTGTGACACGAAACATAACGAAAAAGATCGCATCACTCACGAGACACAAAAAAAAAACACGACGTACATTTTAACACCCATTATTATCGTACTCATTGACAGGAAATTTAAAAATGGAAACCAATAATTTACCTCGATTTCGTTGTATAAAAAAAAACATCAACAACGTCACGTCCGGAGCGTATTTTTTTATTTTCCAACGCAAGTGAATGTTCACGTTGTAAAACGTAAACAGCTGAATGAGTATGAATTAATATGATTCTTTTATCAGAGACCGGTTCGAGCGAGGTCGACGAACCTGACGCGGCTTCACGAGATTTTTCCCGTTAAATTACGATTTTTATTGCTATATTTTTATATTTTCTACATGGCAAGGGGCTGGAAGCGAAACGAAGGAAGGAAACAACCTAAGACAAAACTTGGGTTTTTGATTAAAACATTTTTTTTAATCTCTTTTTGAACTGCACGCGTTCTCTTCTCGTATGCGTAAAACAAATTAATAGGTTATTACAAAAATATTTTAGTTATGTCTTGAAAAATTATCGGCTAGACTATTTTTTGCCGTTTACGGAAGAACTCTCAGATTAAATAAAAGAATACGTTTACGCGGTGAAAGTGCTTTCATTGAATCAAATTTTAATTTAATTGATCGGGACATACAATTTTGTTTACTCATAATATTTTGACCGCAACTGTTTGGCCTTGTGATTTACCTATTTTAAATAGCACAGTTTTTTTTTGTAAATACATTTTATGCCAGTACTGAGAATATAACTTTTACAAAATGAGCGATCTATGCAAAATAAAAATAATTCAGCAAAAAAAAAAAATACTAAAACTACAAACGGAGAATATTACCAAAATACATTTTCATTCACAATTTACCTGATGTGCTGACTAGAACAGTTTTCCCTTATCGTGAAAGGAACCACGTATCTTGATAAATTAACTTATTTCTAATTTTCCAAAAACACCACAACAAATACCTTATAATAACTAGTTCGGAACGTCCGGGTAACTTAACAATAATTTTATACAATATTTATTTAATTTATAAATTAATCCAGTCCAAAAAACCAAGTCGTTACACTAGAAAAAATTACACTAATTAAAAGTCCTCGACACGGCTAAAGTCAATTTGGAACGTCCACTAATTAACCGGTAAATAAAATAAAAAATCGAACGCGGCGAAGGAACTTAATACCACTTATAGACTATGCGGCAAAACGAGCCGAATATTTACATTGGAGAAAAAAAAATGAGGTCATTCGGAGGTTACGGGCAACGCAGCCGGTCGGCGTGGGCCGCGACGGGATGTGGGCCTCGCGCGCGGCTCACCCGCGCCCTCTCCCACACCCGAACCGAGACTACCGAAAACCACGTGTGCGCCACTCACGACTGAGACGCACATACACCAAACACACGCGCCAGACAGTAACAACACTATTCTTTTTTCAATTTACTATATTTGCTGATTTTTATTATTTTTTCACATTTCGATATTTTATTTTTTAGTTGATGCGCTCCGCAACTCACCTGTTGTGCTTGACCCGGTTCGATCTGCGACCGATCATGTGATCGACGCTTTTCAATACTTTAGTGGCGCGTACGATTATTTTTTGGTTTCGTCAATTGTGTCAATAACACAAAAAAAGTAAAAAAAAAACCTAATTATAAACTTTTTATTGTGTTTCAAAACGACTTATAACGGTTTTACTTGAAATAGTGGACAGCTCTACGAAGCTGTACGCCAAACCAAAAAGCAATTGTTTACAATAGGTAGGTAACAAAATCAAAAGTTAAGAAAAAATGCAAAAAAATCGTATTTAAATTTTTATAACGCCTTACCCTTATTTCAGTAGTTCCTTTTATTAATGAAAACGAAATACTAGTTACAACAATATTATTCTTATAAGAATATCATAAGTGCTGCCAGAATAAAGCAGCGTCGGATAGCAGAACTAAAGCTTAAAGCAATGAGCTTGCACACTAGCGCCACCCTGGCGTCAATAAGAACTATTAGCCGATGGTTCATTTCTAACGCGTCGTTTATTTTTTCAATTTTATTTTTTAATCGTGAAAGTGCAACGTTCACTTCGCCGGGCATTCAACGGCCATTTTCGTTTGCAGTTTCTTTTTCGTTTTCATTGGTTTTTTACAGACGTTTTGATCATGTCGCCGGATTTCTGTCGTTTTGAATACAGTAGGTACCTTTCCATTTGACACGTTCAATACAATTACTGTTATTACGAGACCCTGTAGTATTTTTTTTATGTATTTTGTCTAAAGTATTTTTTTTCTAAGTTCTAATCTGAATGTTGAATAATGAAAGCTCATTATGCTGTGTTACTATACTAATTACAATAGATGGCGCTACTGGTCTCGAAATGAGATTATTAGAAACATTTTGTTTTATTAATTATTACAATACAAAAATGTTCTACTCAGTAAAAGAATATTTAGAATCTAGCTTAAAATGAAGATTTTCTCTCATGTACAAAAATGCCGATTTGCCCTATATACAAACAATAAGATTTAGCCTATCCTAATAATTTCATATAAAACTATAATTATAATTTGTACTACCTGAAAAGGGTGACATTCATATTGCTGAATAATTTAAATTGTATTAAATTCATTATTATTGACATTTAATTTTGACATAACTATAATTTCTCAATTTAATACTAATATATAAGAAAATAATTAAGTACTATTAATGCATGCTAATTTAGGATGATAAGGGCAGGCGAATAATAATTGAATTGCTTGTAAAAGGATTCCAACATTGTATACTTAGTTCGCAATAAACGTTTTTATTTATTAAAACTTCATGCAAAAGTAAAAAAATACCGTACAAAGGCGGACTTAATGCCTGAGGCATTTTCTACCAGTCAACCTTAGGGTGATGCAGAGACAAAACATGGCAGGTGCAACATAAGGGATAGATAACTTGAAAATGTAGAGTGGGATAGATAACTTTAGTTTTTGACTTATTCTCATTCAATATTATTTACTTGTTAAGTCATATTTTATCATCAATGTTGATTTGTTAAATATCATGTTAATGCATTTCGATAATATTTTAACTTCCAGACACAGTTTAGTCTGGAGAATTTGTTCAGGAACCAGATTGCAATAGTCACAATTATTCACTTTTTACAAATTCTGGATTCAAACCGAGTCTTGTTTAGCAGTAAAGCTAAGTCAGTCTCACAAATTAGGCTAGACTCAGGTCACAGGCTTATTGTCTATAGAAATTAGATAAAGGCCCGCTTCGCTCGCTCTCGTTGATTTGAAAAACAACTTTTGATGTAACCTTCAGGTCATATAACCTTGGTATAACCTTTCAGGTCTGATTTTTAGTCAGTCATGCTTTATAAGGCTAAACGTAGGGAGTTTAAAACAGGAATAAAAGTTATATCACAAATCCTAACTTGTCCTCCGACCATAATAATGATATAAAATATAGACATGGCCATAAGCCAACAGGTCCGTAGATCCCGGAAGGATTTGTCGACATGTTGGATAGATTATAAGAAGGCCTATGATTCGGTGCCACATACATGGCTCACTAGGGTGCTGGAGTTGTACAAAATAGACGCAAATCTACGCACCTTCTTGATGTCATATATGGGGCAGTGGAGGACGGTCCTTCTCTATCCAGGATGTCGACAGATCCGGGGGATTGATGAACCGATCAGGATTGAGCGGGGATTATTCCAGGGCGATAGTTTGAGTCCGCTTTGGTTCTGCTTAGCCTTGAATCCTCTAAGCACACTGCTAGAGAATTCAGGTCTAGGCTATCGGTTGACAAGAGGTGGTCAGGTTATATCTCACCTCCTTTACATGGATGACCTGAAACTCTTTGCCCCCAACAATTTGCGACTGATGGAGCTACTGAAGGTAACAGAAACGTTCAGTAGCGCCATCAGGATGGAATTTGGTGTGGACAAATGTGCAGTTATGCATGTAAAGCGAGGGGGGACTATGGAATCCGTGGGAACCCAACTCTCGGATTCCATACACCTTAGATCTCTCTCCTCAACCGAAACCTACAAGTATTTGGGTATGTCGGAAGCATTAGGCATCAAGGTTACCGACATGAAACAATCGTTGAGGGAGCGTGTCTTTGGGTAGTCTTTTATCAGGCGGAAACAAGGTGCGCGCCTTCAACGGTTGGGTCAAGCCGGTTTTGATGTATTCTTTCGGCATACTCAAATGGACTCAGACGGAACATGTTGACATCAAATCGGATGCATCACCCACGATCATCAGTGATGAGACTGTACATCCCGCGGAAGTGTGGGGGTCGAGGTTTCTTAAATGCTAAAACCCTCCACAACCGCGAGATTTGCAGTGTCAGGGAATATTTCCTTCAAACTGACGTGGGGATGCACCGAGATGTGGTCGCAGTGGACAAGGGCCTCACCCCACTCTCCTTGGCGAAAGAGAACTGGCGCAAACCTGCAGTACTTGATACTAACGATAGTAAGGAAGTCTGGCAAGGCAAAGAGCTTCACAGACGGTTTTTCCGGGCCCTCCATGGGCCTGATGTAGACTTTTTGGCATCTGTATCCTGGCTGCGTTTCGGCGATCTCTTCGGGGAAACCGAAGGTTTTGTCTGTGCGATTACGGATGAAGTTATCATGACGAATAATTACCGGAAATACATTGTCAAGGACGGTATGGTTGACATCTGTCGGGCATGCCACCGTCCCGGTGAATCAATCAGACATATTGTTTCCGGTTGTTCTCGTCTTGCTAACGGCGAGTACTTGCATAGACACAATCTAGTGGCTAGGATTATCCACCAGCAAACTTGCCTTGCAATACAACCTTGTTGAGTCAGAAGTACCATACTACAGGTATGTGCCCGACCCAGTTCTCGAGAATGGTCACGCCACATTGTATTGGGATCGATCTATTATCACTGACAGGACTATTGTAGCCAATAAGCCGGATATTGTGGTGATAGATCGACGAGAGCGCCGTGCAATGATTGTTGATATCGCTGTCCCTCATGACGAGAATCTCGTGAAAGCTGAGAAAGATAAAAAAATCAAGTATCTCGACTTATCACACGAGGTTGTCGACATGTGGGACGTGGACTCTGCAATCATTGTACCGATAAGCGTAACAGTCAATGGCTTAATAGCGGAGAGCCTCGACCAACACCTCAGGAGGCTCTCATTGCGCGGCTGGGTCAAGGGCTTGATTCAGAAAGCAGTACTCCTAGACACGGCACGCATAGTGAGGAGGTTCCTCTCTCTAGAGCCCTGACCACCTGGTCTGAGCCTGGACCCTGGTGCCGATGGGCCACTATTTTTAATATTTTTAAATGATTTTGTATGGTTTTTATAAAAATATTTAAAAATGTAAATAATAAGTAATCAAAATGAAATAAAGGAAAATAATAATATAAAATATTATAATATTATAAATGTGAAAGTTTGTATGTTTGGATGTTTGTTACTCAAATACGCAAAAACAGCTGAACGGATTTGGATGAAATTTGGCACACAGATAGTTTACAACCTGGATTAACACATAGGATACTTTTCTATCTCGGTAGTACGTTCCCGTGGGATAATAAATTTCCGACCTCTATATTATAAATGCGAAAGTGAGTTTGTTTGTTACGCTTTCACGCCAAAACGGCTGAGCAGATTTGGACGAAATTTGGCACGTGAGTAGACCTGGATTAGGACATAGGCTACTTTTAATACTGGATCGTAACTTTTTATTCCGATATTCTCATAATTTCAACTTCCAAAATTAACAAGCCAAAACGTGTAGGTAGAGAAATATAAAATAAAAATATGCATAACATAACATGACACCTGTATTCCCCGAAGGGTGGGCAGAGGTGTCCCAAAAAAGAAGAAAAAACTTTTTACAAAAAAAAAATACACCCGACTTCCAAAAAAAAACACTACAAAGTGAAAAATAACTTTAATTTCGGAAGTCGGTGGCAAAAATTCAAAACGAAAGACATCGACTACCGAAATTAAAGTTATTTTTCACTATGTAGTTTTTTTTTTTTTTTTGTAATACCTTTTTATTTTTCACTTTTTAGTTGTGGTATGTACCTACCCCACACAAATCCGAAAACCACTACCTGCTATGTAAATAACAGTGACAGGATATTGTATACAGTTATCATCATATCACCCACATATACTAAGTGGGAAAAAAATACGTATTATTGAAGCTTACTCAAAAACTATCCAAGCAAAGTTAATACAATTTTTAAGGGACCAATTTGGTAGGATACCCCTTTCATACAAAAAAGAATTTTCAAAATCGGTCCACGAAGATTTGACGAAGAAATCGGCGGACATAGATAAAAAAAAAACATATATACGCGACGAACATATAACCTCCTCCTTTCTGGAAGTCGGTTAAAATGAAGTCTTTTCTATAAAGTGCTAAATAACTTTAGTTTCGGAAGTCACCTGGGTTAGGTTGTTTTGTTTGACTCCGGAAAAGATAATAATTGAAATCGGTCGACGTGGAAAGTGGAAAGAATTTCGCTTAAAATACTTAAGTACATTAAAAAAAAGATATCGGTGAATTGAGAACCTTCTCCTTTTTTGAAGTCGGTTAAAAAAGAAAGCAGAAGCAAGGATAATCGTACCAGTAGCAAACAGGTTTTCGTCAACCCCATTTATGGTTATCTATGCGTTAACCGAATCTTTAACCAAACAGTCCCTTTAAAAAGCACATCTTGTCACAACGCGGTACTAAAGTACCAAGTACCAAATGTCGTAAACGTGTTACTCAATTACTTATTCTAAATAAATTACTTTTACACGCGAATTTTCTCAGAACATCTACGAGTTAGTTGCGTTAAGGACAATAGATTAGATCCTATGAATGTTTTTTGTAGAGAAACTATCATAATCGAAAATAATATTAATAAGTAATATAATAATGTTCTCATTGTTGAACAGCCTAATAAATAAATACATTATAGTTCCATTTAATAGATGTAATAAATTAACCGTAGAGGAGCTCGTGGCTAAGTAATAACAGCCGCACGGTTCGATCCATCAGGTTAAGCTACGCTTGCCAGGGTTGGTCTGTGGATGGGTGACCATCTTAACATACCGAGACTCATCCATGCCTCGAAAAGCACGTTAAGCCGTTGGTACCGGCTGTCATTCGTGGATCTTTGACAGTCGTTACGGGTCATCAGAACCCGAAAGTCTGACAACCAGTCTTACCAAGGGGTATTGTATTGCCCAGCTACTGGGTTGTGGAGGTCAGATAGGCAGTCGCTCCGTGTAAAATACGGTATTTAGCTGCATCCGGTTAGACTGGAAGCCGACCCCAACATAATTGGGAAACGGCTAGGCAGATTGAATAGATGTAATAAATTATCTCCGATTCGAATCATCCCAGTTCCATATACTACGCCGCACTAAGCTGCCCTACGCTGCGTAGCGTGGCGTAGTGTCGTAGCGTGGCGTAGAGCGTCGTAGCATGTGCAAACGTTCAGCTTACCAGAGATCTGTGATTCCCAATAATTAATAAATGATATACTTTAAAAGGCTTTAAAGTATGAAAATACCACAGACATTCACTTGTTTTTTTTTCTTGTATCTAAACTAATAATAATAATATTATAAAGAGAATATATTTGTTTTTTTGTATGTTTGTTTGTAATGAATAAACTCAAAAACTACTGGACCGATTTAAAAAATTCTTTCACCAGTAGTATGCTATATTATTACTGAGTAACATAGGCTATAACTTATAAAGTTATCACGTGGGTGAAGCCGCTGCTGGAAGCTAGTGTCGTATACTAAAATACCAGTCACGGCAGTTGATATCCAAGCGAAAAAGTAATCTGTTCTATGAGCAATAGTATACTGTTGATTGAGTTTCTTTTTATTTGTTGTACTTCCTCGTATAACCTAAGATATTTTAATTCTTACAACAAACCATTCGATTATAATAACAAAACAGAATTACTAGGGTAGCTCCTCTGTCATTACCGCGAGTGTCATCCCTCGCCGGATCATAAAACGTTACCTCAGTAACGTTACTGTCAAGAGTGTCATAAAAGTGTCGTCAATTCGTTCCTTAACTAGCGCGGGATTGACTTGCCGACACTTCACGACATTTGCCGACAGTTGACGACAGTTATCACGCGGAAATAGAACATCAACCTGTTATTTCGTTTGCTTTAGCTACTGACAGTAAATCTTTGGATGAATTTTCGATGAAATCAAGTATGTGCATGATGCACATAATTACTTGATTTGATCCACATGCCAGCTGGATGTGACTCTGAAATTACTATGTAAGTATGTCCCTGTTAATACATTTTGTAGCGAAACTACTGAACCAATAGTAGCAGGTAGTTTTATACTACCATATTGATTATTACTTGACATCATTTTGATTTCGGAATGGAAACAATACTCTTTTCAATGACACTTTCACATTTCAAAAAGGAACGCACTAAATAAAGTTATTTTATGTAAGTTAAAACTGATGAGCAAGACAACACGTTCTTTTATCAGGGTTCATTTATGATCCGATATAAATTGTGCAACAAAATAAGAATAAAATACTTTCAAAATGGCGGCCACGGGGCTCATATCCCACACCTTGTTAACGTAAGAAGCTAACTTATTTTTTATTGGCAACACCTTTAACGTTTTAGCATTACGAATAACTTTGAATTTGGAACGTTTTTATTGCTGCTTGCTTTTTATTGTTAAGCTAAAAAGGACTTAAGCTTTAAAAGTTAGAGTTGATTTCAGATTGGGGAGGCTAAGCATGAAGTGTTGAGGCGATAAATAAAAACTTTTTCATTTGTTTTGTTATACGTCATACGTGCGAACGTGTTTTAGCGATATTAGTCTTTATTTAGACAAGCCAAGGTTGGTTTTGAGTTCGATTTTCGTCTATCTTTGCGATGATGTACTTCTGAACCAATATTGAAGTCTGACAATTTACAGATATTGTTCATCCGTTTTGATGTGACGGGTTACGGAACATTGTACACTTATAATGTCCGGGATGAACCTAAAGTCCGTTTACGAGTTTCTACGAGAGGTGCTTCAGTTCAAACGAATCCAAGTTTTTATTTCTTGTTTTATTTAAACACCTGGGAATAAAAGGCTGGGTGTAATAAGATGATGTTAATGTTATCACAAAATAAAGTAGGTTTTATTGTTATGAGCGTTTTATTTCAGTGTTAGGCTGTCCACGACCGAAAACTCTAGTTTAAAATCATAAGAGTGGCTAAGAATCGATGTTTAAAAGAATATTGATATCAATAATTAATAATACTTAGAAAATAATTTCCTAATTTACACTGAGATTTTTTAAAATTATTTTCATTGTACGAGATGGTAAATCTATTTGATTACCCAAGCCAGTAATATTCTGTAAAAATCTCTTTTAAACCCTTAGGTCATGTTAGCTTGAAGTTAGCTGTAATTCCATCTGATGCTAGGTTAGTTTTCATGGTGACATTTTTACAGAATAGATTAGCAGAACTAATAATTAAGAAGTAATCAATTCCGTTTTAAGAGCGTGCAGTTCTAAAAGTTGGCAACGTCGCAAATAGCTGTCAAATATTGACCGGTTTTTATTCATTTGATAATATTACTGTATGGAAATATGCAATATCGCTAACTAGTGATTTGAAATATGTATAATGAATTGCAATAATTATAACACTGAATTCGACGTTGTAACCGTTTTAGGTGTAAAAAGGGCGTTTGGAAAGTTTCCAAATACTTTTTTTACATCTAAAACTAAATATTCGGTGTTACGATATTAATTATTGCATTTCATAATCAATATTTTAGTTCCCTAATTAGCGATATTTCATATTTCCATACAGTAATATTGCCAAATTACTCAAAACGGTGAAATATTTGACAGCAATTTGCGAATGAAAAAGAATGCAATTTTTTTAAAATAAAAAATGAAAAAGACGATATCTGAAATCCGTTCAGCCGTTTTTGCGTGAAAGCGTAACAAACAAACAAACTCACTTTGCATTTATAAATAGTTAGGATTCCTCTAGATCCATCTAGAATTTAATGGTATACTTAGTAATAATAAATTAAATATCTAAAATCCAATAAATTCTTAACGTTTTTTTCCTTTACGGTAGGTAAGATTTTTATTCAGAACGGCAAAGGGCAGCACAATAGAATAAAGAAAAGGGGTAGTAATCCTTTATAAGCATTAGTCTATGGTCACACAGCGAGCGAAGCGACATTATTCAAAATTCAAATTCAAAAGTCATTTATTCAAAATAGGCTGAGAATCAGCACTTTTCAAACATCAAAATTACATAAGACAGTCCCACAAAAACGCCCACCCTTCACCACTTCCTAGTGCTTAGCTGGGAAGAAGAAGTGGCGCAACAAACTCACTTCTCCTAAACATAGACTTACTACCTTCTGCCCGCGACTTCGTCTTTGATCCAGGATGAAAAGTAGTGTTCCTATGTTCTTCTCCAGGTCATGGTCTACCCATGTGCCAAATCCGTTCAGCCGGTTTAGGGTGAAAGCGAGAAAAATAAACAAACAAACACACTTCCGCATTTATATTATAAATAATAAAAGTTAGGTAGAAATCTGCAAAATAAACCTATTAATAAAGTGTTGCGTTACAGGACGAAAGCCTTTTAAATAATTGTATGCATCATAACTCGGTGGTTTCGGTTTAATCAATACTTTAAATTATCGTTTTCCATACAAAAATAAAGAGCGAGCTTTTTAAATATACCTACCATTTGTAATTATTGCACTTTGTAAATGACTTTACTACTTATCTCACAATATTTGGTATATTGTGATGTGACTGTACATGTTATGAAACACGTCTCTTTGTCTGTTCGTTAGTTGTGCTTATATCTCGCGAATTAGTTAACCGATTAATGTGAATTTGGTTTAATTCATACTAAGTAATATTCTTTGGCCAGATTTCAGTACAGGTCCACGCGAGCGGGTAAAGTATGAAATAAAAATATTTTTAAATCGCTATACGCTCCTCCCCCCGCTACCAAGGAGACCTCCACCCTTACAATTAGCACACTTTATAACGAAAGAAGTTTTATAAAAGAACTTTGTGAAGGATTGTGGTTCTTTGAGTTTGAAGTCCTTTCCTATTGATGAAATGAGAAATACTTGTTTAATGCAGTTTTAACGAAGGACTTAAGGGCAGTTTGATTTTTCCGTTGAAGTTTGTAAAAGTATTAAAATAAATGTCTTTTGTACTACTAGGCACAGTTAGCAGAAGATTTAAAAGTAATTGGAAAATAATATACATTATGTTAAATATGTTAATTAACGAAAGGCTTTCCCGTTAAATCGTAATAGTTTAGCGTCCTTAACTAGATACTAAAAAAAATATAACCATTCAAAAAAGAAAAGTTTTAAATAAATTGAATAAATGTTCACAAAAAATATTAAATTGATACGTAAAAAGCCCGGGCAATCCGCGGCGCGCCCGGCCTTGCCGCACAAAGCCGCACAAAGGATCGCAAAGGAAATGAAGGCGCAAAAGACGGGGGTACGTGCCGCACGGCAAAAGCCGGCGGCCATGCCGCCGGCATAGTGTGGAGGTATTATGTTAGATGTCTCATTTGTTTTTCGCAATTAGCTTCGTAGCCCCTTTACACAAAAATTTATAATCCTATATTTTTAATTTATATTTACAGTGCCCCATCGGTATCCGGATAATTGCTGACGAAATATCATTATTTCCGATGAACGTAAAATAATAGAAAAAGAAAATTTTGCTATTCGCAAACCGAGCCTATGACGTGAAAAAAGTTAGTCAAATACACAACAGATTATCGCACACCTAACCTGTTTACATATTTTGTATTCTAATGTACACGTAATACCGTTTATTTTAGTCTGTCCCATGCGTGTGTGGATAGAATAGGCAAACGATTTCATGTGCTGGTATGAAACTGTAATAGTGATTTGAACTGTATGTAGCTAGCTTTACAGGATATTGTTGCTTGTATGGCCTGAAGATTGCAATTTAGTGGTCTATTTTCCGATATATGATGATTTAGTTAGGATAAACGAATACAGAGACGTACTCGTATAACATTAATATGATCCTTCCCCAACATAATTTAGCCGCTAGATGTCCACAGCTGGACATAGGCCCCAACTAATCATCGTCACACACAATGAGCTATTCTGCGCCTCAATTTAGTTATTTATTTATTTTCACTTCAGAGACACAAACATCTGTGTAGCCCTGGCTCTTGTACTAGGAGTTCCTGTATTACAAGAACCAAACCTCTCAATTTACAAGGAATATGTTATAGACAAAAATAAATTCAACAGAACAAAAGAATCGTCGCAACCCACAGTACACCAAGCTGTGGCCACAACAAAACCGTCAAATCTTAAACCAAATTAATTTCACCAAATAAATTATAGATAATAAAATAAACTATCCCTCACCCAGCTTCTCGATATATATCTCAAGCCTCATACATTACCGTTGTCTGGCGCGCCACCCCTGCTAATTTATAGTCAACTTTCAATTTAGCTAACACGTCTGTGTCTCTGTGTCCCGTAAATCTGGACACCCATTAAACTGTTCCTTGTGGTTTTCGGTAACCGGACACTTGGACACTGTTAATACGATTCTCTGATTAAAATTTTGAATTTAAATGGCGAATCTTCCTTTCTATCGTCTCAATGTCACTTTGTGGGTACTATAACGGTGCGTATCCACTGAAGTGGAGACGAGCGGAGATCTGCAGGAATCCACCAATCACAATGGTTGAAATCCTCATCGCGTCTCTTGTGTCGTCTGTGATTGGACAATTTCTGCACGTCTCTGCTCAGCACCGTCTCCAATTTAGTGGAAACGTACCCTAAAGGATGTCTGAAAAAAGGAACCTTAAATCATGCTGGCTGGCAAAAAATGGTTCTGGTTGCATTCGATCACTCAATTGAATTTAGAATTCGTTTCAAAATACGAGTATATAGTTTTGTATTTTTTATTCAATTGATTTGGTGGCGATCGGGAAAGTGAACACTTCTACGTCTTCTTGAAAAGAAATAGATAAAATTCAGCATAAGTAGCTTATTCTCATTTGGCAGCATCGCCACGTCCATGGGAACTCCGAACAAACCATAATAGTTCTATGACACATTTATTTGGACGAGTATTACTTAGCTCACTTACATTGATCTTACTGGTATTTGTGCTCCAGACTTGCTTATTCTTCTTCTTAGTGATGATGACAAAAAAAACTTCCGCCCCAAATTCGGTAGTTACGCGAACAGCCTTTTCTAACGCAGTCCTGAGATCCTCACAAACAAAAGTCACTGTTCATGGTCCCTCATAAAAAAAAAAAACTTAAAGTACCTACCAACCTACAAAAGTGTTCCATACTTAAAAAAGTAAAAAGCTCAATGAGTGCATAAATAAATTCAGCCTTGACACAGCTACTGTAATACAGTGTTCCCGAATGCCAAGGTCAGCCAATGACCTCGACCGAATCAATAACTCATTACTTTTTTATTTCGTTTAACGTTTAAAAATAACGTGTTTTTTCACGTTTCGCGCGCCCTCATCGCACCGATTACGTATCGTTGGTGGTGTGTCGATGGCAATTGTGACGTCATGTTCAGGGGTCGTGACGTATTGCAGATTTAATTATTGTTGTGTTGGATACCTGCCGATCTATTCTGTAAACTCACCTTGAAAACTTAGGTAAAGTGAGCTGTCAATAGTGTCAATCGTCATCAGGCATCATGTGGAATGACAGCTCACTTCACATACAGTTCGGCCGTCGAGAGAATGCGTTCGTGACACCTGTCAGTTTCATACTAACGAATATGTGTTTTGCGAATTTGATCCTTATTACTACGAGAAATTGTCCAACTGACAGATGTCAGGAACGCATTTTCTCGACGGCCGGACTGTGTTCACGGTGATATTTTTACGGAATACATCGGCTGCTTACTGAAGTTGACCACTGTAACATTCGAGACGTTTTGGTTACGGAAAGACCGTTTAAATTAAAACGACAATACGCATGCCTTTTTTAAAGCAAGAAGTAAGCCATGTTTCCTATTTTATACCATCCTTATTGCGTAACACACCTTCAATCACAATCTGAATGATTTTTTTTGAAGGATTTTGCTAATCCATTGCTTCATATGTTCGAAAAATTTGTCTGTTCAACTTAAATTACGCAATGAATGTTGTTGAACTGTCAAAATGAAAGCCATTGCTAATGTTAGTTTGTTACGCAATTACCCTGCATGTATTTCAAAGGTGTTTTTAATCTTGTTAATAAACATCAAATTGGTATTCATTATTTTCTATCAATATGTAGGTACGTTAGTTTTAGATATAGCTAGTATAGTATTATCTCTAGGTCCTCTCCTACGTCTTCATTAAAAATCCATTTGGCTGTTGTGTCTCCAGCAAAAAATATGACATACAAAATTGAGCCGTTACGTAATTAGTCAATGAATATATTTTAATCGGCGTATTATTTTCATCTGATCTGGGAAAAAATGAATGAAAGAACGAACTGTTTATTTCACACGCGAATTTTAACCAGATAATTTGGGTAAATATTTTTTAATGGAGCAGATTTGTGGTCAATATTTATTTTAACTTTAAAATGTTTCTTTTTTGAACTGATATTGTAAAAAGTATTCTGATATTGTTGGCTTTTTTAATCTGTTAAAAACCAAACTTGTCAAGTGTGGATCAGTCCACTCAAAAAGAAGTTCCGTATGTATGATGTATAAAGTTACAAGGAAACATTTTATGCCAGGCAAATGGACAGGTAGGCATGGCTAAAATAAAGGTTCCAGCCTGTCATCAAGTTACGGAACGCTAAAGACGAATAACAAACAACCGTTGATGTCCAAAATGTTATCCTATTTTGAACTTTACACTGCAAGTTATAATAACGTTAATGACGAAGCTAGGAGTTTGTTTCTCTGAAGTTGCAACTTACCATATAATCATAATAATAATATTATGATGGCGAAGTATAGGCGAGAGTATAGTTGTTTTTAGGCAAAAAAAATCAGGTGAATTATCTTTTAGTCTGAAATGATGAAATTCAGAAGAAATGGATATATTTGAAAAAAAAAAAGAAAATGTACCTACACCTATAGTTACGCGAGAGCAATGATGGCCGAATAGTAACGGCCGCGAGTTTACTTTGTCGAAATTATTGCATCACTCTACTCTCAAAACGGTGAAGGAAAACATCGTGACGAAACGGCATGTCCGAACCAAAAATTCGGAGACATGTGACATCTACCAACCCGCACTGGGCCCGCGTGGTGGATTACGGCCCACTCTCTCACAGAGACAGAAGGCCTGTTTCCCAGCAGTGGGAACAATGTTGACTGATTATGTTATTACAATCAAACTGTCAGTTTCATTATTTTGGTACAATATTAGATTGACTTACCAAGGGGTATCGTGTTAGCCGGGTTGTGGAGGTCAGATAGGCAGTCGCTCCATATTAAATACTAGTATTCAGCTGAAGTTAGACTGGAAACCGACCCCAACATAGTAGGAAAAAGGCAAGGCGGTTGAGGTAGGTTGACTAATGATTTTACATCCACCCCTGGTTTCTGAAAAACACTTGAATATTTCGTAATTATTGGTCGTTTTGTTGTTCTTAATCACAGTTTATACAATCACAAAACCTAATACAGTTTGACAACAATCATGTTTTCAGAAACCGAGGGTGAATAGTTCAAATAAAATCAAAGAAGTCCAGTTCAGTATAACATCTAAGAAAAAATCAAATTGGGACTACTTACCAAAATATTTGCAATCCCCAATGGCGTATGAAAACAATTAACTAAATAAGGCACTGTTATCAGACTATTGATTTCCTTAAACACGATATATTGCACAATAAACAAAAATTATGAAATAAAAATAATAAAAATTGAGCACCACCTTATTTTTAATAAAAACAATCGATTCTTAATTTGTGTAGGAACTTATCACATTTATTTTTCTTAATTTGAATATAGAACAATCACACCAAGGCACTTATTTCGAACAATTTTGAATTTGAATTTTAAATGTGTCAGTTTGAATTTTGGCGGGAGAGCAGGGGTGGCATGCGCCCGGCCCGCTTTGTGCGACGGTCTACAAGGAACTCGTCTTGGGCTCAAAAGCAAAAGACGTTACGACGGTATCGGACCCTTCGAACTCCCCTTTTGATCTTGATAAGTATGTGTGCTATGTAGTGGCCCTTCGAAATTAAATTTATTTTATTTGGAGCGGTGAACGTTAAAGTTTTTGTAGTTTTTGATAAGTGCGTAAGACTTTGTGTATGAAGTGAAGATTAAGTTAAGTAATTGACTTTGTCCACAACGAAGACTTTTTACTATATCTTTTGTCGCGAAACATTTGTCTTGTAGCATAGTAAGTACCTAATTTTATGACTATGATATATGTTCTAATGAGTACGACCCTGAAAAATTAAAGAATATTAGAATAATACCAGCTGGTTTCAGTTGCACAAGATTTATGTCTCGATTTAAATTCAAGTAAAAAATAATCTCAGTTTCAAACAGAATTTATTTCCAAAATTTTAAATAAAAAGAGGCGATGGTCACAATTTCAACACATCACAATATTAAAAGCGACCAGTTAAAGTATGGAAGCTCATACAGCACATTTGTTATTGTAAAATAGCATCTATAATTGAGTCAATAAAGTCTAAACATCATTAGGGCCAGCTGCTCGTATAAAAAAGGTTTATTTTGTTAGGGTGAGCTTTCTTCGCGATTACTGTTGTTCGTACACACATAAAAGACGACAATAGTTCAGAGATGAACTAGGTAGGTAAAATAATTCCATAATAATTGTTGATATCTTAAACTTAGTAAGTAATAAATTCCAGATTTTATCTAAAAACTTTGGAAGAAAATTAATAAGTAAGGACCTATGTTGGATCAATTTATTCATTCATGTATGGGTTTTAGATAAGATTTTATTTATTTCGAAACTATAGAGCTCGATATGGATCTGTGTAAACGGGCTGGCGACGCTGGTTGTTAAGATATCAAAACCCATCAAATCCAGTCTCATTAATATTTGTCTTTATATCTCGCATCTTTTATTCAGATAAATGACACATATTCTCTATGTCAATCAACACTTAGGAATACAAAAGGAAAAATTCCAAGTTCGTCTCTGTGTTAGGAAGTATTGCACGGTGACTTATTTTTAACGGTCGTACGTGGCGCACGCCCTTGCAGCGGGTTAGCAAACCGCGGCCCGCTGCCAATTTAGGTATTTTAAAGGTTCATTTGCACTTTGAGAATCTCGAATACCGATAAAAAAAACTTTGAGCACACCTTAGTAGAGAGCTAAACAATCTTGTTTAGCTCTCTACTAAGTGTGCTCAAAGTTTTTTCAACAAGCATCCGCTTGTATTACTTTCATAAAATTAAAACGAGTATACACGGCGTAGGATGTCAACTGTGTAGCAAAGAATATCTCATTTCTGTACAAGTTGTATGAAAAAGAGGTCATGAAAGAAGTGATGAGTATACATAAAATACTTAGATACACTCTGAAAGAAATGTAGTGTGACTTTTCAGTTGTAGGTAGGTATGTATAATTGAAAATGAAAACAACAGTAAATTTTTTCATCATTTTGAAAAATGGGGAATATTTTATTTTAAAACCACCTTTTCAATTCCAGATCCTTTACAAATCCTAGCAAGTAGCGACCCGCGAGTTGGTTTCTCCTGCCCTCCGTACGTTATGGTCGAACGTTATGCTCCTTCGAAATTCAAAAACAAGCGCTCGAGTGAGACGGGGCTAACGTATTCTTGCATTTTTATTAGGATAAAAAGTAATAAAAAAGGGGGGCGTAATAAAATAAGAGAAAGTGGCTAATTTGTGGTAAACTGTCCTATTTACAATTTTTTGTTAGAAATGGTACGGAAGGTTATTTCTAATGTTACGTATCTTCGGAGGATTAGACTTAAGAAAAAACTTTTTACAAAAAAAACAACCAACTTCTAAACTTTAATTCGAAAGACCGAAAAATAACTTTAATTTCGGAAGTCGGTGGCAAAAAACGAAAATTAAAAACCAAAGACACCGACTTACGAAATTAAAGTTATTTTTCACTTTGTAGTGTTTTTTTTCGGAAGTCGGTTGTTATTTTTGTATTTATTTTTCACTTTTTAGTTGTGGTACCTACCCTACACAAATTCGAATACCACTACCTGCTATGTAAATAACAGTCACAGGAAGTTATCATCATATCATACACATATGCTAAGTTGAAAAAATACGTATTATTGAAGCTTACTCAAAAACTATCCAAGCAAAGTTAATAAAATTTATAAGGGACCAATTCGGGAGCATACCCTTACATACAAAAAAATAATTTTCAGAATTGGTTCACAATTGCGGGAGAAATTGGACTTAAATAAAAAAATAAAAATACATACGCGACGAACATATAACCTCCTCCTTTTTGGAAGTCGGTTAAAAACACACGTCAATGTAGTAGAACCCCAGAACAAATTAAAAAAAAACAAGACAGAGCGCTGTCAACAGTGAAGAGAAGCCGGTTTCGTAAACATGTGTGCACTTTGAGTGGTGTATGTAGTTTGATTGTAGTGTCATTCATTGTGAGTGTGTGCGTGTGAGCGTGTATGAACAGGGTGGCGGTGTAGTTTTGGCATGCTTCATTGTATTGTTCGCAGCGCTCCGTCTTGGTTTTTTATTTGGTCTGATTTAACTATGTAGACTCTCTAGACCCTCCCTATTTTAATCTAAGACCAAACGAGTGCATAACTACAACCCCAGCTCTCATCTAGATAAACAGTTTTTTTTTAAATTTATGGGATCTTATTGTTAAAGAAAAGTGTAACGTTAAAAACGAATAAATTCAAACACAACTGCCACCTGGTCAAACTAAAGCATATCGCGCATCATAAAACACAGGACTCGTGCCTGCCACACGAACGGATGTCTCCAATTTCCATAAATGTGCCAGTAGTCCACCAATTATAACAATCATATCCGTCCCTACCAACCTTAATACAATAACTTTAAGGGTTATTATTGTTTGGCAGTAAAGGCACGCGCCGTCGTCATACTGTTCAAGACATCAACAGGATGCGTCAAAGAAGGGTGATTCGAAGACGTTGGAGTAATAATAAGTTTAAGTTTAAAGTAAGCAAGCGTTACGTTACGACAGATGGTTGTTTGTTTGGTCTAGTGAGTAGGCGACAGGGTTTTAATCTATGGAACTGGCCATTCACCATAAGGTCCAATACAATCTTTGGTGATATTTTGTTACCTATATTTTCTTTGAATCTCGCTTCAGCATCATCAGCCACCACAGACTAATGCTTCTTTTTTTCCGTCAGGTTAAGTTACGCTTGCCGGGGTTGGTCTGTGGATGGGTGACCATCTGTACATACCGAGATTCCTCCGAGCATCGGAAAGCACGTTAAACTGTTGGTCCCGGCTGTCATTCGTTGAACTTTGACAACCAGTCTTACCAAGGGGTATCGTATTACCCAGTTACTGTGTTGCGGAGGTCAGATAGGCAGTCGCACCATGTAAAATACTGGTATTCAGCTGAATCCGGTTAGACTGGAAGCCGACCCCTAAGAAAGTTGGGAAAAGGCTAGGCAGATTGAGTACATTACTGCCGCGGCCTCCAAAATCCGAGGCACACATACGAGAGTCCATCAATGCCTGGTTGCGGCCAAGGATTGTATAGTACTTTTCTCAAATAATGCGCGGAAATTCAAACTAAGTAAATTAATTATAAATTCCAGAATCAATGACGAACAACGATCATTTTTCACGCGCCAATATGTTCATTTGTCTCTTCTTTACTGTAAACAGCTCTTGCAAGCCAAATCGAAATTTAAATAAAATCTTTGATAACTTACCTCCTTGGTTACCATGATGTGTAGAAGTAAAAAGTTCGTTCCATTTTTAAATAACACGACAGGCAGGAGTTTTCATAGTAATTTATTTGACCGCTAAATACGACAGAAATGGATTTTCATACAAACATTGCCGGCCAGGCACTCGCATGTATTCGGGCAGTACATTCGATTTATCTTGAATAAGGTTGTCAAAATAATGCTCAAATTTCCAAGCATGTTTGAGAAAACGAAATTATTAGCTAGCAAGCCGTATTGTACCCGATGGGATTTCCTATCGGCAAATTTTCAAGAGCCTTAGTGAATAAAATTCCCAAAAAACAATGATACAACTAACTTTTACTTACAAACGGAAGTCTCACAACCAACTTTCATGTTTTTAACTTCCATACAAACTTTATTATTTAATTTTCAAAAATCCTTTCCTTCAAGACCTGACTAAATAAAAACCAAGACATAGCGCTGCGAACAATACAGTGAAGCATGTCAAAACTACACCTCCGCTCTGTGCATACACGCTCACACGCACACATTTACAACGATTTACAATCAAACTAAACCTCACTTCACTGTTGATAGCGCTGTCTTGGTTTTTTTATTGGTCTGAATTCTTGACCCTAGTAGTTTATTCTAGTACATACGCGGCGACTTCAAATTGACACACACATTTTGACAGCCGACTTGTGTCTAGGGATGTCAAAATCGGACGTGGATTTTGAAAAGCTCATCATAAAAGCATTAATACCTAACGATATTTTCAAGTAGTCATTTAACAAGGCCACAAGTGACCACTGACAGTAACTATTCACCAATTTGTCAAACACTATCTTGTTGGCGACATACTAAGTTAGTTAAGTCTAAGTTTCGAAGTGCTAGTCGGACACAGTTCCTAGGTTTGCCACTTAAGTGATTTGTCCCGATGTCCAACTTGCGAAATCGAGTAATTTGTCTCTGACTTGTACTTAGTCGAGTCGAGTTTGTCCTGCTAACTTTCTGCTAGATTAGAATTATGGTAAAATCAGCGAAATAAGCAACTGTCATTCTATGACAGTTGTATGAAATGGTTTTGACCATAGATATACAAATGGCTATAGCACGGCAATTTGACGTGGGGTGTCAATTTAACTAACAGTTATTTTCCCTTGCCTGTATTACGGGATTTCCACTAATGTTACCATTGCTATTTTTGATTAAATAAATTATTATTACATACAACAATATCTGAGTAATACTACCATTTTTAAGTTGTCCCGTCCCAATAGGCACCACGCATGTGACAGAAGGAGTTTTAAAATCGTATAAAATCTTCATGTTCACACTACGAGCTATTTAATCAGACAAATCTTACTTTCTTACATGCCAAAGGTTATCATAATGTCTGTTTACGATAAATTATATCGAACTTAAATATACCTATAACTAAATATAGCTGTCAAATGCATCAGTCATTGTAGCTCAACCTTAGTAACTTAACATTTGTAAGGACTTGGATACAACCTCATCATTTTGAGCGCTCAAAACTTCTGAATTCGAACTATAAATACATAAAACCCCTTTTTTTAGCTCGTGAGTGCTCGTGATAAATACTTTCTGTTCTAGTGTGATTATACGACCATAGGTAAGCTCATAGCTAACATAATCAATACGAACGCCGATAATGTGTAACACAAGTACAATGACAATGTCTTTTATTTTGACAGCTCAACAACATTCGTTGCGATTGCATTGCATTCACGTTGTTGAGCAGACGAATTTGTGAACTTTGCACTTTATTACCAATTTCCTTCAGATTGCGATTGAAAGTGTGTTACTCAATTAGGGTAATGGTTTAGTTTATCCCATAGTTAAAAGTGAATAACACCGTGGTCCACTATTTCTATTCTAATAGACTCATCAAAGTAATTTTCCAAACAAAAAACAGGGTTATATTTTGTTGTCTTCGAATGTTACGGTATAATTGAAAATTAAGAAAAAAAGCAACCGTTTTTTGTTTTCCGTGACGGTTTGCCTTACTAAACAAAAATTGGACTTGCTTGTTGCTTATTTTGTGAAGAATAAGGTTGAGAATTGCCTATCAGGGTTAACAGCTGATAAGTTCTGGGTACAGGTTGATGAGTAGTTTATGACAGTGATGGTTAATCGATTTTGACGATTTAGTTGTCGAAAACCCTTCATTAAGTTATGAGAACTACTTTTGAGTTTATTGTTTGTTTCTTTAGCAACATTTTTTCAAGTTAAAATAAATATATTTGTAGCGAACGTGCCGCATAAAGTCCGTCATAGACGTAGCTATAATATATAATAATATACATTGCTATAAAAAAATAAAAATAAATTGCGTAATTTTTGGCGCGTCCTAGAAATATATAATATACCTCCGTCTGAGGTCACTCGAAGATTACTATGGAAAATATATCATAATACGTCTTGCTATAATATATAATTATTATAGCTTCGTTTGCGATGGGCTTTAGTCTCGATCCTGTTGGAATATCGGGATTAAAAGTATCTTATGTCCTAACCTAGGACATGGTGCCAAATTTAATCAAAATCCGTTTAGCCGTTTTAGCGCGAAAGCGTAACAAATAAACAAGTAATCTCACTTTCAAAATTGATAATATTTGTTAGAGGATTATTTGTAAAACCACTATCGCTATCGCTAGTTGCTTGAATACCGTGGTACAGGGTCGCGACGTTCCACAACATGTGTTGGATAGAGTCGTCTTCATTAACGACTAAGTGGGATCAGGTGGTACGCCATTAGCAACAGCATTCTATTCTTCATGCTTGCTGACGTAGGGATCATTATTATTTTAACGTTTCGATACTTTTAGTGGGCTTTAATTTGTGATTCTGACGTAAGAAACTTCTAACCCCCGTTTAATGACATAGAACAATGTAGTATTTAAAAATCCTTCTTGAGTCTTTATTTTTTTTAAATACAACGGGGTAGCTCTTGGCCTGCATCTCCCCTGATGGTAAGTGATGATCAAGCCGAAGGTGGAACCGAGCTTCACCCGGAATCCTCAACCACAGAGGAACTAGCTAGCTTACCTCTAACTGCCGAAACACAACAATGCTGTTAACATTGCTGTTATGACGACAGACTTAGATAAGATGGTGGTACATAACCAAGAGAACACAGAACAGGCCCTACCACCCGAATCAAACCCGGGACCTCTGAGTCTGATACAGGTGGTTTTACCACTAGACCACAGACGTGTTTAATATGGGAACCGATCACTTTTCCGAATTGTTTTTGTTCGAATTTCATTTTACCGAAAACTATTGACCGACGTCTTTTTTGCTATATGCATTATTTGAAATATTTTTAGATCATCGAAGTATCATGTGTCATAGTATTTTACCGAACTATATTTCGCCGATTTACAAAATAACTTTTTGCTATTGGCCGAAGCCTCTTTTGAACTTGACACTATTTTCATTTGCCCAATGATTTATTTACCATATTTTCACCACACCGAAACAATAGTTTTCAATATTAAATTAAAATAGTGTCATAAAAAGCCAATATGTTGTGCTACAAAATTTAGTGACAGAAACAAATCGCTGCAAAACCGACTCCACGTAGTCTTGTATGCCCTACCCCTAGAGTGTAATTTAAGCCCGCGTAGACGCGGAGGGGTGGGGTGGCCCGCGAGCTGAGGAGCAGGTGGTTTGAAGGTGGTGAGCGTTAAATCCACTTGCAACGATAAGCTCGCGTGGAGCCGCAAACCCCGAAGCGCCGGAGCCATGACAGAAGCAATGCTTGCTGCATGTTGCACGCCTGCGTAAGTTTATTCCCGCTGTCCCCGTATGCCATTTCCCCATCACGGGGACAGCGGGACGTGATTAAATTTGTTTCCCGTTGTCCCCATAACGTACTTTCGGCTAACGGGGACAACGGGAAGTAAACCTTTTTTAAATCGAAACAGCTAGGTTAGGTTAGGTTAGAACTGTGACCATACAATGCCAGAAACATATTTTTGAATGTACAACCAAACCACGGGGACAATAGGAAGTATTTTTAAATATTTAATTGAAGTACCGCTGTCACCGTAGGACGGGGACACGGCGCACGGGGACAACGGGAATAAACGCCTGCGTACATGTTGCATGAGGTTGCTGGATGCCTGCTTGCATGCTGCATGCCTGCTTGCACGCTGCATGCCTGCTTGCATGCTGTATGCTGCATGCTTGAAGCAAGCATCCTTCCTTCACCCATCCATACCTCGTGGTATAATAAATGTTCGGAAACATAATACTTCGAACACATGTTATTTCGGCTAAGTGTAACTTCGGTAAAAAGTTTTTCGACCAAATGAAACGTCGGAGTAACGAAAAAAATCGAATTGACAATAGGTCAACTGATACAGTGGCAGACGTGACTTCGATGAAGTAAAAAAAAAACTAAACGATAATAGTTGAAAAGTTTTAGGTGAAATGAAATTCGGTCAAATATTTTTCGAACTTATGATAGATAACCGTTTAATATTTATAGTTTACTAGCATTCGCTCGCGTGGAGGTCGGAAATTATCTCACTTGATTACCTATATTTGCATGTTGGAGTTTCTTTCGTACGAAATGTATGGGAAAAGTTTTTTGCGATTTCTGACTTTTCTAGTACTCAAATCTCAGTTGGTCTAGTAAAGTGTTTTGATCCTTATAAGAAACAGGATCGAATGGCATAAAAAAAGTTTTTGTTAAAACTGCCCATTTTCTTGCAGACTGTACAATTTTTTCAAAATCTGTGAATGTAGATCAAAATGTCTCAAAAATTTAAGGACAGTCTCCTAAGACCGTTTTCTTCTAGCCACAACGGTTAAGGTAGCTGTCCTTACTGCCCCATCTCAAAAATCCACCCTGTATATATGTAATAGGATACTAGCAAGTAGGATTGTTGTGTCGGTGGCTAAAATTTAAAAAACTAGCCAAGTGCGTGTCGGACCACGCACAATGAAGAGTTCCATAGTTGGGATGAATTTATCCCAAGAAAAAATTAACATTGTAGTTGAAAAACATGTTCTCCCATATATTCTAACTGCAAATGTGAGGTTGTACGCACAATATTGAGAGATTTGCTATATTATTTTAAACCATAAACTTCTTGGTTTTTCTGTAGAACTATTTTCTGTATTTTTTTCAAAATGTTTGTTTCGGAGATAAGGGGAATGGTCAATTTTTATCTACGAGTATTTTCATAAATAACTATTTATTATACAATTATAAAATACATATGTTTGAGATCCTCACAGTAAGCCCTTTCATTTAATATGTCACACAGCACACTTTGCAAAACTTTTTATTTTATTTTTATTAATTGTCCCCCAAAAGTGACACCTATATTCAAAATTCATATAATTACGTTACACTTCCGTGTTTGGGTCACAGAAATTCATATGTGTACCAAATTTTAACTAATCGGTCCATTAGATTCGGAGCAAACTGGCTGTGACAGACGGACTGACAGACGGACACACGAGCGATCATAAAAGGGTTCCGTTTTTTAATTCGGACGTACGTAACCCTCAAAACCACCACAGCTCTCTTCTCTTCTTTAACTGACCTATACTTTACTAACAAAAATCTTCAACAGATCCTACAAATTAGTAACTTATATCAAATATTGTACTTGAGTCACGGGTTGCTTACTCAAGTCTCTAATAAATCTCACTGGCCCTTAATTACGGCGCTGTGTTGAGACAGACAGACCAACAGAGGGTGGTTTTACGAGCGAAGAACTCTGTTACGATGTTTGGGTACCTTTTCAAACAATAGGCCAAGTTTTACCCTGGATCGGGTAAATATGTACTCACAAACACTCTATTTTTGTGTTAAAACTATTCGTCGGAAAAAGTCTTAACCTAAGCTTTTTTTCTTTGCGATATTTTTTTTATTTTTCTTATACAGTTCTGTGACTGGGGTTGCAAAAAAATCTTGTTTTTTTTGTGCATATCAATTTTTATTTATCGTTTTTTTTTTTTCCAAATTTCGTGGCATGAGTTGCTCTCGCATCTACACTAATATTATAAAGACAAAATATTTGTATTTTTGTAATTTTAAAGAAGTTGCATTTTTCATACTAACATTTTCGTAATTTATATAACAACCATGAACACCAATTTTTTTAAACTTTTATGAACTAATGTTTAAAAACTAAGTTAACGTAAAATGCCACTTAGATTAAGCGACAAAAATAACTTTTGGCTAAGTTAAAACAAATAGTGGTCATTTCTGCTAACAAAATGAGGAGTCATTTTAAAGGTATTTTTTATGTTTGTAAAACTATAAGAAATAAGGTTTTTTTTCTAGTGGTAGTTGTCTATGATGGTCATTATTCGATATAATACCAAGCAATTGATGAATATTTTAAATCATAGAAGTAACGAGGTTCTCTATTTGTGAGAAAAAAAACGCCAATTTCATAGGTGGGCGAAGCCGCTGGCGGAAGCTAGTATCAAAGAACACTGCTACAATATTATTATTAAATATTGTTCCCATAAAAAAAAAAACAAAAAAAAAACTTGCACCCTTCCTCGTCACTTTTTTATTTAATAAAAAAGTTCAATATGGTAGTAATGATGTCTCCCACGGAGACAACGGTAAAACTGACAGAATATCGATTTATATGTGCGACAGTCGGTAATTCAGTTCTAAGCAAATTGGAGCGAAAAACAACAAAAAAATTCAAGAAAGTGTTCCAAAATGGTTCTCCAAACCCATTCCGTCTTATTCCAAAACACAGTCTAAATTTGGTACTGGGATTACTACTAGCTTTAGTACCATGACTAAATAAAACGTTATTAAAAAATGAAGTTTATCACTAGTTTCAGAACTATTTATGGTACTAAAGTTAGTCCGCCGAGTCCCCTAGTTTATCTTTGGTACTAATTTATTTGACGTTTGCGTTGGTTATTATTGTTTGTCAATTTATATAAAAATCGTTAAAAAATTATAATAATATGATTGACTTGATGGATATGGAAGATTTGGATAATGCTGGAAACGTCTCGGAGGTCTTACAGACATCGACATCGTGTAAATCCTTTTGAATTGAGTGACGAAGATTTTAGAATAAGTATAGGTTGACAAAACATTTTGGAGAAAAAATTGTGGATGTTTTACGTGAGGATTTATCCCACGACCCTCGAGAATGCCCATTGAATCCTGAAGTGCAAGTGGTTTGCGCATTACGCAACTGGGCTCGCCATTAAGTATGTAAGTACCTAGCCTTGGTCAATGCTAACCTAACAGACAAAATCCAAATAATATACTAATATTATTGTTTTATTCGTAGATTCAAGACGATACAGCTGAATTACATGGTGTGTCTCAACCAGTTGTCAACAAAACATGTACTCGTAAAAACTAGTAAAAAGGTAGCAGATGTCCTGAAGATATATAAAAATGCATATTACTCTAAATAGACAGGAGCAAAGCATTAGGAAGTTCCCCAGTATTGCTAATTTTCCTACAGTAATTGGACCAATAGAATGAATATAAGAGTAAAGAAAGTAAATGCTGATGGGGGGTCAGTTGTAAATTAATAGAAATGGATTTTCTTTATTAAATGCTATACAAACTATATCAGAAATTTGTTTCGTTTGTTTGTACCGTACCTCTGTTTCGTAACAGTGTGCAGCGTCGCGATCTAAGAACGGTAGTTTGAACGCCCGTTCGGTACGGTACGGTGGTACGGCGTCTCACCGTACTGTACCGGCCCGCGCCCGATACGCACCCGCCTTGTGTGTGTATTGAGCTTTAAAGTTAGGTATATTAAGAACAATGAATACAAATAAGAAGTGCATTTATTTATTAATATGTAAAGGACGTAACATAAACATGCGTTTAAAATTACACGCGCCGCCGCCGCCGTATGTAAGTCGCGCTCACGAGCGCCCAGCGTCCGTCGCCGAATCTCTGGATGTTTTTTTAATGGATATTGCAGGTTCGATTAGTGGAATTGATAATATTCAGGAATTTTTATTAATAAAAATGTCCTTTCGAGTCGTTTTTCCCAAGAAAAACGTCACTCACGTTTATTCGGTCAACTTGACAGCTTTTTGCCAACTAACGTTTCGTTCACTAAAAAAATCTCAACATGACAACTTGATTATAAAAAGCGCATCAAAAGTAAAAGTTTTGCTTGTTCAATATATTGTAACCTAAACAAAGAACAATTTAGGACATATTTTGGTATTGATAAATAATTATTTAAGCATTTCAAGTGCTATTACAATATCAGCATTTAGAGAAACAGAACGTTGCTTCAAATAAAGCCTGCGTGAACGAATGAAAGGATGCCATTATTGTTTCTTATCTGTGGATATTATTTGAACCATGAACCTTCTTTGGTACTAACCTCCAGTACTAACTGATCCTCGATTGGTCTTCGTTTTGTAATCGGGACACATTTTGAGGCTGGTACTAGCTTTGTTACCGTAACAATCCAAGACCTTTTAGTCTTGGTTTAAACCATTACTTATGCAGTTTTTTGTAAAAAGACGGTATGTGTCCGAACTATTTTTAAATTGAAAAATGCGACTCTCTTAAAGGTAGCATACTGGTGTTTTATGTGGCAAACACAAAAGAGTCACCATTCACCATAGATATTATGAATCAAGTCTTAAAATTAAATGTTGCTTTCTTTTATAAATTCTTTTTACCTGTTGTGGTATAGTAATTTATTTTTATATTTTTAGATGCATCGTCTTCACATATAATTATATAACTAATGTACCTACATATACAAAATATTTTAAAACGTTTTAAATGAGTAACGGTGGAGTTTTTTGCCCATTCTTCTCCATACGAAAACTAACTTTTGGAAGGGGCGACTAGAATCAATTCAATTTTTTGTAATTTTTGACGTTCAAAAGTGCCTAGCAAGGGCCTATTTGAAATAAATGATTTGACTTTGACTTTGAAATAAATTGTTAGAGGTAGGTTCAAACCTAGACAGACGATTTACTTTGTGCACAGATTAATACAGATGAAACACTCCGCAAAATCATTTAAATAATAAGCGACTCTTGCTGCGACACAATAAAGTGCAATTCAGGTAGTGTTACTCTAACCGCCTACAGTTGTATTCACCTAGAAGTTGCCTCTCTTTCTATCGCGTAACTCTTAGATCTTCTGCCTACGTTACACTCACTGAATTGGCCCAACAAGACGGGCCCGCCGTGTACTTGTAGCTTCATGCCTAAACTGCGGAGTGTCCCATTGTTAATCAAACAGTGGGAATATTATAGGCTGATTAAGCTATCTGCAAAACGACTATATTGTCAAATTAATAATTGTTCGAATTCGTAATACTATAATTCCTGGGGATGTAAAATGGTGAACCATTTTGCTACACGTACACGTATACGTGTGTATGTCACTGAACTCCTCCTAAACGGGTGGACCGATTTTAATGTTTTTTTTTTGTGTGTATTTGAGTGGGTCCCTGGATGGTTTAGATTCACAATTGGACCCGGTAGATGGCGCTGTTTGGACAGAACAACGTCTACAATTTCAAAATTCATTTTCTCATTCATGATATCCCGGTATCCGGATATTTATGATATCCCGGTAGATAGGTAGGTATGTATATACTGATACATACAGGACAACGTCTGTCGGGTCCGCTAGTTAAATATTTTTCTGAACATTGGTATGTACCATCAAAGACATTATACAATACCAAATATAAAAGAGAGAGTTCCAATGAGTATCAACCGTCACTTCACAACCACTTCCCATTTGGATTCCCAAATATTGTCCCAGACGGTCGCTTTCATTACAGGCCTTGCTAGTCCTATTATAGAGCCATTTCACTTTTCTCCGGTAACCTTGGATGAAATCAAAAAGATCATTCTATCTATAAAATCCAAGGCTGTGGGCTATGACGGCATCAGTCGTAGTATGGTCGTTTGGATCCTCGATATCCTTCTCCCTCCGATTACCCACATCATCAACTTTTCACTTGATTCCGGAAAATTCCCATCCCTGTGGCGTATGGCCTATGTCCGCCCACTCCCTAAAATTTCAAATCCCTCCCTTCCCAGCCACTTTCGGCCTATATCCATTCTCCCATTCCTGTCTAAAGTGCTTGAGGCCTGCGTACACAAGCAGTTTACGGGGTTTGTTCACCAGAACAACCTTGTTAGCTGCTTTCAGTCTGGATTCAGGCCTGGGCACAGTATAGCCTCCGCTCTCCTTAAAGTGACTGGTGACATTAGAGAAGCGATGGAGGATACCAAGGTTACCGTTTTGGTATTAATTGATTTCTCCAATGCCTTTAATGCTGTCAGCCATGATATTCTCCTTTCCATCCTCGCTCATCTTATGGTTTCACCCGAGGCCCTGGAATGGTTCTCTTCTTATCTTCGGGGACGTCGGCAATCGGTTCGCGTTGATGAGAGCTCGTCGAGTTGGCGTGATCTGGATGCTGGTGTTCCACAAGGCGGTATTCTTTCTCCATTGTTATTCTCTATCTTCATTAATTTTATAACTCACTGTCTTCGGTGTTCGTATCATCTTTATGCTGATGATCTTCAATTGTATACAGCTGGGCGGGTAGAATGTTTGTCGGACGCTATAGCAGATGTAAACCGTGACTTAGATTCTATCAAAAAGTGGTCTGATAGTTTTGGGGTGTCAGTAAACCCCTCAAAGTGTCAGGCCATTGTAATTGGAAGCTCGCGCATGATGGGTAGGGTGGCACTTAGCGCTCTTCCTCCTATTATTTTTAATGGTACCGTCATACCCATTACCCCTACGGTGAAAAATCTCGGTTTGCATCTTGACTCGACACTGGGCTGGCAACGCCAGGTATCTAGTGTTAGTCAAAGGGTCAACGGTACTCTGCGATCCCTATATCGTCTGAGAAACTTTTTGCCCGCTAAAACCAAAACTATGCTTGTGCAGACTTTGATTTTCCCTATCATCGACTATGGTGACGTTTGCTACTTTGACTTGAATGCGGTTTTGCTTGATAAGCTCGACAGACTGCTCAACTATGGTATCCGGTTCATATTTAATTTAAGGAAATATGACCATGTGTCGAGTTACAGGTCCGAGCTCAAATGGATGTCTATTCGCCAAAGAAGAAGTTTACTCGCTTTGACCACTCTTTTCTCCCTTCTGAACTCACCCACCCCTCCTTCTTATCTTATGTCTCACTTCCAATATCTATGTTCTTCACACGCTAAGAATCTGCGTTCTTCCAACAATCTTCTTCTACTCTGTCCTTCTCATACTTCTGACTGTTCATTCTTCCTTTCATATTCAGTCCATTCTTCTCTGGAATGCGCTTCCTCTTGATATCAAGACGGCCACTAGTCGGTATACATTTAAGCGGAAATTGCAGAGTTATTTTCAAAACAAATAGTATAGAGTCATCTCAACTACCTCATTTCCTTTGAATTTGTATCCTTATATATATATATATGTATATGTATATGATGTAGGTATATATTATAGCAAATATGTATGTACGTGTATCATAAGTCTATAAACTACATATTATGTACGTATGTACCTATTTTATTTATAATTCATTGTTGTCTTTTTAATATTTTTTATTATTATTATCTCCTGTAATTCGGAGCACCTACCATCTTATCTCTTCACCACCCTTGGTTGACTGGTAGAGAATGCCTAAGGCATTAAGTCCGCCTTTGTACCTTATTGTGTGCGAGAAGTTTAAATATATAAATAATAAATAAATGTTCCACATTGGAACTTATAAGCGACACAGTGCCACTGCCACTTGACAACGCTACTCACTAATTAGTTAGTTCAATTACAAAGGTATCATCGTATGTAGTATCGAAGAAGTTCATGATTAACCACCGTAAGGACTATTCTTACTTGCAGCGCTCGGCTACTTTAGAACCGGGCCGGTAACAGATGTGGCCATCGTATTCACGGGATTTTTTTTTCAAACTGTTTAAATATGAACTTCATTGACAGTACCTAAAAGTTAGTTCCTGCCTAGCCTTTTCCCAACTATGTTGCGATTGGGTTCCAGTCTAACGGGATGCAGCTGAATATCAGTATTTTACATGGAGCGACTGCTCAAACTCAAACTCAAAGCATTTATTTCAATTAAACCATTTACAGGCACTTTTGAACTGTCAAGGAATTGGTCAGTCAGAAATATGAAACTAGTTGCCCATTCCAAAGCGTAGTAGGTACCTATGGAGAAGAACGGGCAAGAAACTCCACGGACACTCTTTTAAATAAATTGTTACAACATATTTGTTACATCATTCATTTTGAAATTAAACATGTGAGAACAATGTAGAAAGATGTGCACGTTAGAAGCGTCCGTAATAAAAATATAAAACAAATAACAATTCAAAAATTTAAATCAGTCAAGGCAGCTAAGAGTTGACCAGTCCCAACTGACGGCGCCCGTTCACGAACATGACGCATGGATTAGCACCATTTAGCTCAACCATTTTGAAGGGAGCTAAATGATCCAACACATGCGCCACCATCAGCGAGACATCTGAGTGAGCATGACATACTCACAGCCGCCAGGGCACATTCAAGTCAATAAATAATATTACCCGGTAAATGTTAGCTCTTTAGTACATAGTACTCACACCTGTTCTCTGAAATTATATAATACAAAGGAAATTTATTTTATACAATGCAAAGATGGTCTTAAACTCTTCAGCAGCTTGTAACGTAACGTTTTCCTCCGTGGAGGGAAACGTAGGTCACAAATTAAATTAAAATAAAAAGGTATTAAAATTAAAAGTTAAAATTAGTAAAAGTAAAGTTAAGTTTAGGACACAGGACAGGCTCGGGTTAGGCAGGAACAGGCACAAGACAGGCTCAGGTTAGGCAGGAACAGGCAGGCAGGGAGTGGAACAGGTGGGCAGGCAGGCAGGCCGCATGCAGCGTGCAGGAGGCTGGGCTGAGGATTATCCCCCCTGGAGGTACACTCCAGCCTGTGGAACGGAGTAGAGGTTGTGAGACTTTGTAGATGGAGGCGCTTTGAGGCGCCTCACCTAGCGGGAGGACCGCGCTAGCGTCACAGGTGACGGCGGAGGTCTCTCTCGGAGAGTAACGACGTCTAGTGTCGGAGGCCTTCGTGTGCGTGTGCTCGCGGCGTTTTACGCCGCGTGGTTAAGAGTTCGTTAGAAGTGAGCACCTCCTACAGGGCTAGGCAGGAGGGCCGAGCGAATTAAACACAGTATTACACAGTACTAGAATGTTTATTGACATAATCCACTCAGTATCGATAGTTTAAATTACACAATAAAATTAGGACACTCGCGCACGCTAGTTATGCTAGTTTTAAGAGACTAATATTCGAGTAGCTAACTGTTCAACAAATAAGACTTAAGGGCATAAAAACAGTGACTCCGTCTCAAGTTAAAAATACGACTCTCCGAGGGCTCAGACAAGACTAGACCCTAAAAATATGAAGACCGTTTTTGTCGTTCTGTGTCATATTTTAAACGTTTTTAAAACATATTCAAGTTAATTCTTAATTTAGATATGACCAGCACTAATAAAAACGGCTTACAGAGGAGAAATCTTAGATCTATGCTTATTGCGAAGGTTCAGTGTGTACACCCACTTTATGAGAGAAGATAGAGTGTACTTATCTATGATGTGTTCTGTCTATGTTTTAGAAAAGTAAATTACGACAGATGACAGTTTAAGATGAAAACGTCAGAATATAAATATTCTAAAGTTTTTACAAAAGGGAAAATTAAATACTATAAAATCGATTTGGATGATAAAACAATCAAGAGATAATTAAGAGTATGCTTTACAGAGGTAAACAGTGCTACAGAATATAAAAGTGAGTTAAATATAAGTGTCATAGAATATCAATAGGAAAATATATCAAAAGGTGGTTTGTTTAATATAATAACATAAAGAAAGAGTAACGTGTTTATACGTAAATAAACTAAAAGATGTGGTTCCAAATAATGGAATACCACATTTCCCCGACGACCCAAGAAAAATTTTCAATACGTTGAAAATTTTGAATGTTTAAATAAATCCTTGGTCTAACACACAACATCTTTCATACTTTCGTCAAACACTCTCACTCAAACACACATAGGGGATATGGTTCACGTTCTATGACGCATACTCCTCAAGGAATTATTTTGATAAAATTACGAAGGCTTATTTTTTTTAATTAGGTGTCGTAACCCGCACCTGTTTGAAGACCCGTTAAGAAGCTATTTACAAGGCATTGGAGGCTTTTTTAAATGAGTTGCCAAACCGCTCAAGAGTTGGGAGTTTAAGAAACCCAATTAAAGGATTAAAGAAAACCCAAGTTTAAGAAGAATCTAGGTTTAAGGGAAACCTAAGTTTAAGAGAATTAAGTTTAAATGTATTAAGAAGAATCTAGGTTTAAGGGAAACCTAAGTTTAAGAGAATTAAGTTTAAAGGTATACACTTAGGCTTGTTTATCGAGTTGTGTAGGAACCGCTCGTAGAGTCAAAGGTATACACATAGGCTTGTTTATCGAGTTGTGTAGGAACCGCTCGTAGAGTCAAAGGTATACACATAGGCTTGTTTATCGAGATGTGTAGGAACCCCGCTCGTAGAATTAAAAGTTAAGAAGAGTTTACCCTATAAGAGAGGGGATTTACTCTAAGATAGGAGAGTTTCCTTTGAGAGGGAAGAAGGTATACACATGGGCTTATTTAATGAGTTGTGTAGGGACCGCTCATCAAAGAGTTTAAGTGGAATAAGATGGCTGAAAAGCCGAGGTTAAAATTAAAAAAAAGGTGGGATACAAAATATGCCTAAAGGGTTAAGTAGTGAGGGTTGGTGTATATGATACAAAGAGGTAAAATAAAAGGGTATAATAATAATAATTGTAAAGAAGCTATGAAAAAATAATTTGAAAGTCTACTGCGGACAGTGAAGAAATTGTATATGACTGAAGTAGTCCGTTTAAGTTATTCAAATTAAATATGTTTATATGTTGTTTTAAATTAAAGAAAAAATATCCTCTAGGGGTTCCTTTAAGATATAGGTACTCCATTGAAGTTTCATTTTAGAAAATAGATAAGAGATTATAGGGATTAAGAAGTAAGTAAGGTAAAAAATAATTGCCAAAGGATATCCGAAAAATTTATACTAGATAAAGTATTTTTTTGAATTTTGAAAATCGAGCCCACGTTAAAAATATAGTGCGGTAAAAGTAAGAAAATATAAAGTACGAGTGTATAAGAGAGTATAATAGGATGTTAAGTTCTAAAGTTAGGTGTTAAGCTGCAACGTTTTTACGCCTATGTGAAAGAGTGTTAGAGTGTGTTTAAGGGGAGTGTGTGGTTCTAGGTATTGCGTGTCAAACTGTAACGTTGTGCCTAAGTTAAAGAGTGTAAGATTCTTGCGATGTGTTTAGAAGGGTGTTTAGTGTATAAGAGGGTGTGAGGGCGCCAAACTGTAACGTTTGCGCCAAAGTTAAAGAGTGTAAGGACGTTATGCCTAAGTTTAAGAGTGTAAGAGTGTTGAGATGTATGAAGAGGGTGTTAGTGTGGAGCAGGGTGTGAGTTTCTAAGAGATTGGGCGCCAAACTGTAACGTTTGCGCCAAAGTTAAAGGGTGTAAGGTTCTAGGAATTGGGCGCCAAACTGTAACGTAACGTTTTCCTCCGTGGAGGGAAACGTAGGTCACAAATTAAATTAAAATAAAAAGGTATTAAAATTAAAAGTTAAAATTAGTAAAAGTAAAGTTAAGTTTAGGACACAGGACAGGCTCGGGTTAGGCAGGAACAGGCACAAGACAGGCTCAGGTTAGGCAGGAACAGGCAGGCAGGGAGTGGAACAGGTGGGCAGGCAGGCAGGCCGCATGCAGCGTGCAGGAGGCTGGGCTGAGGATTATCCCCCCTGGAGGTACACTCCAGCCTGTGGAACGGAGTAGAGGTTGTGAGACTTTGTAGATGGAGGCGCTTTGAGGCGCCTCACCTAGCGGGAGGACCGCGCTAGCGTCACAGGTGACGGCGGAGGTCTCTCTCGGAGAGTAACGACGTCTAGTGTCGGAGGCCTTCGTGTGCGTGTGCTCGCGGCGTTTTACGCCGCGTGGTTAAGAGTTCGTTAGAAGTGAGCACCTCCTACAGGGCTAGGCAGGAGGGCCGAGCGAATTAAACACAGTATTACACAGTACTAGAATGTTTATTGACATAATCCACTCAGTATCGATAGTTTAAATTACACAATAAAATTAGGACACTCGCGCACGCTAGTTATGCTAGTTTTAAGAGACTAATATTCGAGTAGCTAACTGTTCAACAAATAAGACTTAAGGGCATAAAAACAGTGACTCCGTCTCAAGTTAAAAATACGACTCTCCGAGGGCTCAGACAAGACTAGACCCTAAAAATATGAAGACCGTTTTTGTCGTTCTGTGTCATATTTTAAACGTTTTTAAAACATATTCAAGTTAATTCTTAATTTAGATATGACCAGCACTAATAAAAACGGCTTACAGAGGAGAAATCTTAGATCTATGCTTATTGCGAAGGTTCAGTGTGTACACCCACTTTATGAGAGAAGATAGAGTGTACTTATCTATGATGTGTTCTGTCTATGTTTTAGAAAAGTAAATTACGACAGATGACAGTTTAAGATGAAAACGTCAGAATATAAATATTCTAAAGTTTTTACAAAAGGGAAAATTAAATACTATAAAATCGATTTGGATGATAAAACAATCAAGAGATAATTAAGAGTATGCTTTACAGAGGTAAACAGTGCTACAGAATATAAAAGTGAGTTAAATATAAGTGTCATAGAATATCAATAGGAAAATATATCAAAAGGTGGTTTGTTTAATATAATAACATAAAGAAAGAGTAACGTGTTTATACGTAAATAAACTAAAAGATGTGGTTCCAAATAATGGAATACCACAAGCTCCAACAGTATTTTCAAATGTTAATCAAATTGCCGATCTGACCTCCACAACCCAGTAACTGGGCACGATACTCCTTGGTACGACTGGCTGCCAGACTTTTGGGCTTCTGGCTAACTGTTACTAATGCATAATTTAATTTAATGTTCCTCTTTCATCATTATCATAATGTTATACGATAAAGGTACTACTTAATCCCGTTCCTAGATATTATTTTAACCCTTTCACTGTCTTGACGGCTGATCGGCTTTTAGATAAGTTTGTCTTCATCTTAACCCTTCTTAAACTTGTGCCTAAGCATTGAGAGGGTTATTGGGCACGCAAATAAAATTTGCATGAGAATCGTCCTAAATTGAAGTGGTCATGTGAAGTTATGACCTCAGGAGCGATTGTTTTGGATTACCTATTTCAAAATAGATTTAGGTCCACTTGCAACACAAATCCCTAAATAAATTTAGCGCTAAACGAATGTAATACATAAAGGTTTTATACATTCCTAGGTTCCCACATTTATAATAAAATTAATCGCATTACCACGTCAGCGTCAGACAGCATTTGTCTGACATTAATGCACACACTTATTGCCAAAAGATTACTTCTGCTTTTAGTTTGTTTTTATTTTGTGTTTCACGAACGGACAAAAAAAAAAAACTAAATTCAAAAGTTATTTATTCAAACTAGGCTGAGAACCAGCACTTTTCGAACGTCAAAATTACATAAGACAAAACCCAAAACGCCCAACCTTCACCACTTCCTAGTGCGTTAGCTGGGAAGAAGAAGTGGTGCAACGAACTCCCCAGCAGCACAGCTGTCTGTTCAGTTAGAAGAAAAAAAAAAGATTCTATATAATAGTATTCAAAATAATTTACATTACGCAACACAAAACATAATTTAAATTATTAGCCACATATAAGCTAGCACACGCCAATATACCAAACAAAATCATCGAGAACTATACTCAGGCAGAAATAAAAACAAAACGTAAACAAAACTATTATCTAAATAAAAGCCAAAAAGTGTCCAAATAAACGTTTTCATTCTTTTTTCTTTCACTTCTATCACCTAACAAAAAATACCTGTACTCTAGTTGAATGGCTCCTAAAGCAACTGAGGGATTACTTACTCATCCAAAGTAGTCCGTCCCACTAATTTCCTCACATATTTTATTTCACGCATTTTTACTTTACTGTTTATTTTATGGTTTTTTTCACTTTGACTTTGTTTTTTATCATTGCTTTATATTTAATTAACGTATGTTTTATGCTGAGCTTAGCAGGAGGAGGTCGTGGCTAAGTAATAACACCCGCACGGGTCGATCGATTAGGTTAAGCTACGCTTGCCGGGGTTGGTCCGTGGATGGGTGACCATCTTTACATACCGAGACTCCTCCGTGCCTCGGAAAGCACGTTAAGCCGTTGGTCCCGGCTGTCATACGTGGATCTTTGACAGGCGATACGGGTCGTCAGAAGTCCGAAAGTCTGAGAACCAGTCTTACTAAGGAGTATCGTATTACCCAGTTACTGGGTTGTGGAGGTCAGATAGGCAGTCGCTCCATGTAAAATACTGGTATTCAGCTGCATCCGGTCAGACTGGAGTCTGACCGGATGCAGCTGAATACCAGTATTTCAAGGATAGCTGAAGATGAATGAATTATTTTTTAATTAAGTACTTGACTATATCAAGTACTTAATTAAAAAATAATTCATATTGCTAAATATTAGGAAAAAATGCATTACGGACAGACAAAAAAGAGGACTTTTCAACATTATTTTTCTGCTATATTTTGTATCGAAGTTGAAAAAATGGTTCAGCCACATGCAAGTACTTATACCATAAAAAGATGTTAATGATATTTTTAAATTTTCAAAATCAAAAGTAGATTCTTGTAAAAAAGTGATTAAACGTCAGTCTCGCGTCATTTTTCGGAAAAAATGTTGCGAATATTTGTGATTTTCCATGAATACTTAACTTATTTGAAAAATCCCTTTCAGCAACATGCAAAACAAAACACTTGGCAAATAGTTTTGTTTAAATTCTTTTTCCCTTTCTCACAACGTGAACATGAACAAAATTGATCAAAATCAGTCGATTTCGTGTGCGGCCTCTTTAATGCTTTGTGATTCGGCCAGGTGGGCACTTTTTTGGAGTTGTTCATCTGGTTTTAACTATAATTATAGAAATTCAATTACTTTTTTTTTCAAGGTTTTCTTTAAAACTTCTTTGGCTTTGGATTTTGACTTCTTTTTTGTATTCTGAACCCCGGTTTCTGAGCTATTCTAAAAGGAGTTTATCTATTCCATGCTGTTATTGGTTAAATATATTTACGTTGCGTTACAAACACATAGGTAGTGTTTCTTCTGAGATCCTCAAAAAAACTGTTAATAGCGATTATACAAATTGATATTAAAAAGCGAACTTCTCCCAAAACCTTTTCTGTCATATTACAAAATAATTATAATTTTAGTCCAAGTCCAAACGTTCGTGCCAGTTATTGTATTTTGAATTCTAATCCGATGAATGTAAAGTTCTTAACACAAAAACTGATTTTAGAACTGAGTTAACTTGTCACTCATGTATTAAGAACTTTATGTTTGTCGGAATAAAGTTCAATATTTAATAACTGGCTTGGAGGTTGACTGGTGGCGGTAATATGACGGTTTGAGCCCCGTCGGCTCCCAAGAGAGTGACGAATCAAGGTTATATTTTTCTCAGAACTAGTTTTCACCAAAAAGGCGTATTTTCGAACTAATAGCAATGAAATTGTCATATGAAGAAATTCACCTAACTTTGTCGGAACAATATTAATAATAGCAGCCTGTTACTGTCCCACTGCAGGGCAAAGATCTCTTCTCATACACAGAAGGCACGAGCATTGATCACCACGCATGCTCAAGACGGGGTGGTGATTTCAAGGCGACGATTATCAACTTTTAATGAGTTTATACTGAAGATCACGTTTAAACGAACAGTGTTAGTGATTTGGAAAAAATATATGTTAAATAAGAGCATTTTCTTAATAACTTAATATATTAATATTTTAGATTATGTTTATAGTACATAGTGAAATTAATTTGTAAAGTTATATCTAACGCGGATAAAAAACTATCAAGCGTATTTTTCATAATTTTTTAAAAAATTTTTTTGATCATTTATGTATTGACATTTAAGTATACGTCTTTTATTAGAATACCTTTTGTTTAAATTTATAATAAATTAATAATGCGTTTAATTTAGGACAGCACTACTTGATGGGCGAGTCCTATTACTGGCTGGACATACGACGCGTTGCGTGAGCTCAGTACAGAACACACAAGCTAACCACTTTTTTTTTTTTTTTTTTTTTTTTTTTTGGTTGGGAAATCATCAAATGACTCCTCCCGCTCTGGGCGGAGCGAGAGGGAGTGTCAGACTTTTACTGACTAAAACCCACCCGTGTTCCTTCCGTTGCCTGTGTGCCGGGGCCGCGATATCCCTTTCGGACAAACTCGCAACCCTGGCAGGCATTGGCCCTTACGGACCCCGTCAGTTGGTGCTGACATCTCTTTGAGGCGCGCGTGGAACACAACGCGCCGTCGACCCGGGCCTGGTCCTAATCGGACGGCGAGCTACCCATTGCCCACCGTCCGCAAGCCCGCGCCTACGGTGGCCGGAAGTCGGCTCGCGACTCCCGACGCCCGGGGCGTCTCCTGCGGCGGCTAGGGGCGCGAGGGCGCGCATCTTGCATTTCCCTCGCGCGCTCCGCCTCCTCCTTCGCGAGCATTACTGCTTCGCAGAAGGAAGTGACGGCTTCCCATGCACTCTCGCTCCGGACCATGGCCTGAACCAGGGCCGGACGCGAGAGATCGCCGCTGCCGATCGCCTCCGTGAGGACACGGCGGTGCCCCGCCCAAGCCGGGCAGACCTCCACCGTATGCTCCACCGTGTCCTCCGGGCGATCCACACAATGGTAACACCCGGGCGTTTCCTCCCGCTTTATCCTGAACAGGAACCTCCCGAAACAACCGTGTCCGGTGAGGACCTGCGTCAGGCGGAAGGTGAGGACGCCGTGGCGCCTCTCTAGCCACTCCTCAAAGAGGGGCCTTACCGCCGCAATTGTGGCGTGCCCAGCGCTGGGTTGCGACAATCGCACTCTCCATGCCGCCATGAGATCCCGCCGGAGCTCTGTCCGCTGTGCCGTGATTTCTCGCGGCAGCGGAGTTACGCCCCGGCGTTTCGCCTCCTCGCGCAACTCCCACATGTGCGCGAGGACTTTTGCCTCCAGATCCCATGGCGGAAGTCCGGCAAGGACCACTTAAGGTCACTATCATTTATCTGCGTCTTAAGGGTCGGGTAAATGCCGTTGACCTTGGCCATGCACGCACGTCACGCTCACTCCACGCCGCCACCCCGCCCGTTCGGTTTCATAGGGAATATTAATTTTTAGTAACGAACATATGAATATTTGAAAAAATCACGGATATTATCCTAACTAATAATAAAAATGCGAAAGTAAGTTTGTTTGTTTATTACGCTTTCACGCTAAAACGGCTAGACGGATTTGATTCGAAAAAAAATTTCGAGCGAAAATGTTACAGTTACGTAACTGTCTTGTGCATGGAAAGAAAAAGATCCAATATATCATATACTTAAGTTTCATTTTGATTGTACGCGTGACTGTTTCAGAATATTAATGCAAATTAACATCCAATTTAGGAAGCCTCCTCCTAAGAGCACATATCCTAAGAGTTGACAACATCGCAAATAGTTGTCAAATATTTCGCTGTTTTGATTAATTTGGCAATATTACTGTATGGAAATGTGAAATGTGGTTAACTAGCGAACTAGAATATTAATAATGAATTTCAATTACATATAACACTGAATTTAATGTTATAACCGTTTAAGGTGTAAAAAAGGCATTTGGAGAGTTTCCAAAGACTTTTTTTTTACATTATTCGATGTTACAATATTAAATTATTGCATTTCATAATCAATATTTAGTTGCCCACTTACAGAATAAACGCTCTTAACATTTTGACAACCGGTTTTACAAGGGGTATCGTTTTACCCAGTTACTGAGTTGTGGAAGTCAGATAGGCAGTCGCTCCGTGTAAAATACTTGTATTCAGCTGCATCCGGTGAGACTGGAAACCGACCCCAACATAGTTGGGAAAAGGCTAGGCAGATTGATTTAATCTATAAATTACACAATGTAAAGATTCATTGGTTTTATTCGTCATTAAAAACCAAATATCGAAAATAGATAAAGTCTTCATTGACATGTTTAATGATAGCAGTACGTAAAAACAAATTTTGGCATGTTTACACACACGTTACAACACCACAGTTACAATGTCTCAATCAGACTTTAATTAAACTTATTGTTATAAATCGCGGTTTAACTATAGCATTGCTCTAATTGAACAGGTGTTGTGTCTCACCAAATATTTATTTAAATACTTTTGTTTTGAATAATCTTTACGTCAATGCTAGGCTAGATTTTCGGTATAAAATGGTCAAAAAATTTGATATCGACATCAGTCCGGTTCCAACTCTCAATCAACATGGGAGGAACAACCTTCGTGATCCTTTGCTGCGCTTTGCAGGTAAGCACACTAACATTTATTACTATCTTTCTATCTTCGTTTGTCTTATAACTATAAATAATGGCACAATACCGCCATCCTAACCAACAACCGTCTTCTAATATTGAATTTTGATATGTATTAATATATTATGCTACTGTGAAACAATAAAAAGGAAAAATAAAAGTAGGTCAAGTAATAAATCGAAGGATTGTTTAAATCAACAAACTGATGGTTTGGACTTAACAAGAGATTGCCGTCAAGATTTGATAAGTTAAAATAAATAAAAATTATTTATTTTATTATTTATGTACACACAGTAAAATTGATACAGATACGACATAAACATAATTATGAGTACAAAGGTACAATTATAAATAAACCCGTTATATATTTTGTAATGGTGTTAAATAAAACTACTGATTTGTTTGTTTTTAACGGGTAACACTGATATTATTAAATTGACGCTTCACGAAGTATAAGTTAGAGTCGTCAGTACGAGCATAGAAATAATTGCTGCCGAATGACTATTTGACTAACTCGCATACGCTCCCAACCAAAACATACTATTAAGTTTCTATCGTCGAAAAGATATTTATTATGTTCCTTAGAGACTCCTAAGAGAAAATCTAAAAATCTATTTTTAGTTTACAAAGTATATTTTTAACCACTCTACCCAACTCTGATTTGGTCAAACATAAGTTTATGTTACGGCAGTCGTCGGAAGGTCTCTTTCTAGAGTAGTTGAATCTTACTCTTTTGAGGGTTGGAAAAGTAGTAGCTTTTTCCCCAATACATCAATAAGTATCGATGTAACTACGTAAAGTTTTATGTTTCATATAATCAAATATTTACATTTAATTCACAGTATGTTACCGCCAACTACGGAAATGGGATTGACTATACTCACCCAGATAAGATTGCCGGTGCTCATACAACAGTCTTAAACGAAACTGACAAAATAGTAAAAACTGGGGAAGGATACGAGGAACACAAAATAGTCCGATCAAAAATTGAGTTAGACGCCCTACCACCGGGTCTGCTACATCATGACGGCCTAAAACATCATGAAAAGAAAAGAATGAGGTTTTACATTGATATCGATGAAGATGGTCATGAAACTATTTTTGAGGAAGAAGAAACAATAACAAAGTTATCCGATGCGGAGGCAAATAGTTCAGCAGGATCCTTTGCCAGCTCCCCATCATCTTCATCATCTGCGAGTGCCTCAGCTGCTGCAAAATCTCAAGTAGCCACAGCACAAGGTTCCGGCGAAAGAAGCCAGTACCAACCAAGCGGCTCTGGAAGATCAGCAAGCCAACAAAGACCAAAGCGACCTGACGAAATAATTATAATAACCGAAGGCAATTCTGGTACATCTAGCTCAACGGCAACATCTACATCTACATCTGGATCAGATTCTCAAGGAGCCGGCTATGGACAAGGAGCCGGATATGGACGAGGAGCCGGATATGGACCAGGCCACTCAGCATCAGCAGCATCTGCAGCAGCAGCAGCTGAAAAATCAGGATATGGACCAAATGGCCCTTACGAGTCAAGATCAGGATCGGGATCAGAAGGTTCAGCGGCAGCAGCAGCAGCGGCAGCAACTGAAGGATCTAGTAGAGGACCAAATGGCGGACCAAATGGCCCTTACAGATATTACGCAGGATTAGGACCATATGCTCTTGAAAATCCTGATGACGTATATGGCCAAGGATCTGTATCATCAGCTTCAGCGGCAGCAGCAGCAGCGACCGCAGCAGCTAGACAATCGACAGGATTAGGACCAAATGGCCTTGACGGGTCCAAGGGCGAATATGGATGGGGCTTATCAGGACCAGCAACAGGTTCAGCTGGAGCATTCGATAATGGTAATGGAGGTCAAAGTGGTTCTACTTCGTCAAGCTCTTCTTCATCAAGCTCTTCTTCATCTGGCCCGAACGGACTTCCAACTGTCGTAATCATCTCTGAACAAGAAAATAACTCTGGTAGTTCAGCTTCAGCAGCATCAGCTTCAGCAGCTGGACCATCACCAAGAGGACCTAATGGTAATAACAGATCCCAAGATCGTTATGGACAGGGCCGATCAGGACCAGCAGTAGCACCAGCAGCAGCAACAGCAGGGACAGCAAAAAGATCAGGATTTGGACAAAATGGCCGTTACGAATCTAACGCAGTATTTGGACCAAATGGTCTCGAAAATTCTGTGGACGGTTATGGCCCAGGATCGGGATCAGAAGGTTCAGCGGCAGCAGCAGCAGCGGCAGTAACTGAAGGATCTAGAAGAGGACCAAATGGCCCTTACGGATCTTACGGAGCTTCAGCGGCAGCAACATCAGCAAACGCAGCAGCTAGACAATCGACAGGATTAGGACCAAATGGCCTTGACGGGTCCAAGGGTGAATATGGACGGGGCTTATCAGGACCAGCAATAGGTTCAGCTGGAGCATACGATAATGGTAATGGAGGTCAAAGTGGTTCTACTTCGTCAAGCTCTTCTTCATCAAGCTCTTCTTCATCTGGCCCGAACAGACTTCCAACTGTCGTAATCATCTCAGAACAAGAAAATAACTCTGGCAGTTCAGCTTCAGCAGCATCAGCTTCAGCAGCTGGACCATCACCAAGTGGACCTAATGGCAATAACAGATCCCAAGATCGTTATGGACAGGGCCGATCAGGACCAGCAGCAGCAGCAGCAGCAGCAGCAACAGCAGGGACAGCAAAAAGATCAGGATATGGACCAAATGGCCCTTACGAGTCAGGATCGGGATCGGGATCAGAAGGTTCAGCGGCAGCAGCAGCAGTGGCAGCAACTGAAGGATCTAGAAGACGACCAAATGGCCCTTACGGATCTTACGCAGAATTAGGACCATATAGTCTTGAAAATCCTGATGACGTATATGGCCAAAGATCTGGACCATCAGCTTCAGCGGCAGCAGCAGCAGCAAACGCAGCAGCTAGACAATCGACAGGATTAGGACCAAATGGCCTTGACGGGTCCAAGGGCGAATATGGACGGGGCTTATCAGGACCAGCAATAGGTTCAGCTGGAGCATACGATAATGGTAATGGAGGTCAAAGTGGTTCTACTTCGTCAAGCTCTTCTTCATCTGGCCCGAACGGACTTCCAACTGTCGTAATCATCTCAGAACAAGAAAATAACTCTGGCAGTTCAGCTTCAGCAGCATCAGCTTCAGCAGCTGGACCATCACCAAGAGGACCTAATGGCAATAACAGATCCCAAGATCGTTATGGACAGGGCCGATCAGGACCAGCAGCAGCAGCAGCAGCAACAGCAGGGACAGCAAAAAGATCAGGATTTGGACAAAATGGCCGTTACGAATCTAACGCAGTATTTGGACCAAATGGCCCTTACGATTACGAGTCTGACGAAGTATATGGACCATATGGTCTCAAAAATTCTGTGGACGGTTATGGCCCAGGATCGGGATCAGAAGGTTCAGCGGCAGCAGCAGCAGTGGCAGCAACTGAAGGATCTAGAACAGGACCAAATGGCCCTTACGGATCTTACGCAGAATTAGGACCATATGATCTTGAAAATCCTGTTGACGTATATGGCCAAAGATCTGGACCATCAGCTGCAGCGGCAGCAGCAGCAGCAAACGCAGCAGCTAGGCAATCGACAGGATTAGGACCAAATGGCCTTGACGGGTCCAAGGGCGAATATGGACGGGGCTTATCAGGACCAGCAATAGGTTCAGCTGGAGCATACGATAATGGTAATGGAGGTCAAAGTGGTTCTACTTCGTCAAGCTCTTCTTCATCAAGCTCTTCTTCATCTGGCCCGAACAGACTTCCAACTGTCGTAATCATCTCAGAACAAGAAAATAACTCTGGCAGTTCAGCTTCAGCATCATCAGCTTCAGCAGCTGGACCATCACCAAGAGGACCTAATGGCAATAACAGGTCCCAAGATCGTTATGGACAGGGCCGATCAGGACCAGCAGCAGCAGCAGCAGCAGCAACAGCAGGGACAGCAAAAAGATCAGGATTTGGACAAAATGGCCTTTACGAATCTAACGCAGTATTTGGACCAAATGGCCCTTACGATTATGAGTCTGACGAAGTATATGGACCATATGGTCGCGAAAATTCTGATGACGTATATGGCCAAAGATCTGGACCATCAGCTTCAGCGGCAGCAGCAGCAGCAAACGCAGCAGCTAGACAATCGACAGGATTAGGACCAAATGGCCTTGACGGGTCCAAGGGCGAATATGGACGGGGCTTATCAGGACCAGCAATAGGTTCAGCTGGAGCATACGATAATGGTAATGGAGGTCAAAGTGGTTCTACTTCGTCAAGCTCTTCTTCATCAAGCTCTTCTTCATCTGGCCCGAACAGACTTCCAACTGTCGTAATCATCTCAGAACAAGAAAATAACTCTGGCAGTTCAGCTTCAGCAGCATCAGCTTCAGCAGCTGGACCATCACCAAGTGGACCTAATGGCAATAACAGATCCCAAGATCGTTATGGACAGGGCCGATCAGGACCAGCAGCAGCAGCAGCAGCAGCAGCAACAGCAGGGACAGCAAAAAGATCAGGATTTGGACAAAATGGCCGTTACGAATCTAACGCAGTATTTGGACCAAATGGCCCTTACGATTACGAGTCTGACGAAGTATATGGACGATATGGTCTCGAAAATTCTGTGGACGGTTATGGCCCAGGATCGGGATCAGAAGGTTCAGCGGCAGCAGCAGCAGTGGCAGCAACTGAAGGATCTAGAACAGGACCAAATGGCCCTTACGGATCTTACGCAGAATTAGGACCATATGATCTTGAAAATCCTGTTGACGTATATGGCCAAAGATCTGGACCATCAGCTGCAGCGGCAGCAGCAGCAGCAAACGCAGCAGCTAGGCAATCGACAGGATTAGGACCAAATGGCCTTGACGGGTCCAAGGGCGAATATGGACGGGGCTTATCAGGACCAGCAATAGGTTCAGCTGGAGCATACGATAATGGTAATGGAGGTCAAAGTGGTTCTACTTCGTCAAGCTCTTCTTCATCAAGCTCTTCTTCATCTGGCCCGAACAGACTTCCAACTGTCGTAATCATCTCAGAACAAGAAAATAACTCTGGCAGTTCAGCTTCAGCATCATCAGCTTCAGCAGCTGGACCATCACCAAGAGGACCTAATGGCAATAACAGATCCCAAGATCGTTATGGACAGGGCCGATCAGGACCAGCAGCAGCAGCAGCAGCAGCAACAGCAGGGACAGCAAAAAGATCAGGATTTGGACAAAATGGCCTTTACGAATCTAACGCAGTATTTGGACCAAATGGCCCTTACGATTATGAGTCTGACGAAGTATATGGACCATATGGTCGCGAAAATTCTGATGACGTATATGGCCAAAGATCTGGACCATCAGCTTCAGCGGCAGCAGCAGCAGCAAACGCAGCAGCTAGACAATCGACAGGATTAGGACCAAATGGCCTTGACGGGTCCAAGGGCGAATATGGACGGGGCTTATCAGGACCAGCAATAGGTTCAGCTGGAGCATACGATAATGGTAATGGAGGTCAAAGTGGTTCTACTTCGTCAAGCTCTTCTTCATCAAGCTCTTCTTCATCTGGCCCGAACAGACTTCCAACTGTCGTAATCATCTCAGAACAAGAAAATAACTCTGGCAGTTCAGCTTCAGCAGCATCAGCTTCAGCAGCTGGACCATCACCAAGTGGACCTAATGGCAATAACAGATCCCAAGATCGTTATGGACAGGGCCGATCAGGACCAGCAGCAGCAGCAGCAGCAGCAGCAACAGCAGGGACAGCAAAAAGATCAGGATTTGGACAAAATGGCCGTTACGAATCTAACGCAGTATTTGGACCAAATGGCCCTTACGATTACGAGTCTGACGAAGTATATGGACGATATGGTCTCGAAAATTCTGTGGACGGTTATGGCCCAGGATCGGGATCAGAAGGTTCAGCGGCAGCAGCAGCAGTGGCAGCAACTGAAGGATCTAGAACAGGACCAAATGGCCCTTACGGATCTTACGCAGAATTAGGACCATATGATCTTGAAAATCCTGTTGACGTATATGGCCAAAGATCTGGACCATCAGCTGCAGCGGCAGCAGCAGCAGCAAACGCAGCAGCTAGGCAATCGACAGGATTAGGACCAAATGGCCTTGACGGGTCCAAGGGCGAATATGGACGGGGCTTATCAGGACCAGCAATAGGTTCAGCTGGAGCATACGATAATGGTAATGGAGGTCAAAGTGGTTCTACTTCGTCAAGCTCTTCTTCATCAAGCTCTTCTTCATCTGGCCCGAACAGACTTCCAACTGTCGTAATCATCTCAGAACAAGAAAATAACTCTGGCAGTTCAGCTTCAGCATCATCAGCTTCAGCAGCTGGACCATCACCAAGAGGACCTAATGGCAATAACAGATCCCAAGATCGTTATGGACAGGGCCGATCAGGACCAGCAGCAGCAGCAGCAGCAGCAACAGCAGGGACAGCAAAAAGATCAGGATTTGGACAAAATGGCCTTTACGAATCTAACGCAGTATTTGGACCAAATGGCCCTTACGATTATGAGTCTGACGAAGTATATGGACCATATGGTCGCGAAAATTCTGATGACGTATATGGCCAAAGATCTGGACCATCAGCTTCAGCGGCAGCAGCAGCAGCAAACGCAGCAGCTAGACAATCGACAGGATTAGGACCAAATGGCCTTGACGGGTCCAAGGGCGAATATGGACGGGGCTTATCAGGACCAGCAATAGGTTCAGCTGGAGCATACGATAATGGTAATGGAGGTCAAAGTGGTTCTACTTCGTCAAGCTCTTCTTCATCAAGCTCTTCTTCATCTGGCCCGAACAGACTTCCAACTGTCGTAATCATCTCAGAACAAGAAAATAACTCTGGCAGTTCAGCTTCAGCAGCATCAGCTTCAGCAGCTGGACCATCACCAAGTGGACCTAATGGCAATAACAGATCCCAAGATCGTTATGGACAGGGCCGATCAGGACCAGCAGCAGCAGCAGCAGCAGCAGCAACAGCAGGGACAGCAAAAAGATCAGGATTTGGACAAAATGGCCGTTACGAATCTAACGCAGTATTTGGACCAAATGGCCCTTACGATTACGAGTCTGACGAAGTATATGGACGATATGGTCTCGAAAATTCTGTGGACGGTTATGGCCCAGGATCGGGATCAGAAGGTTCAGCGGCAGCAGCAGCAGTGGCAGCAACTGAAGGATCTAGAACAGGACCAAATGGCCCTTACGGATCTTACGCAGAATTAGGACCATATGATCTTGAAAATCCTGTTGACGTATATGGCCAAAGATCTGGACCATCAGCTGCAGCGGCAGCAGCAGCAGCAAACGCAGCAGCTAGGCAATCGACAGGATTAGGACCAAATGGCCTTGACGGGTCCAAGGGCGAATATGGACGGGGCTTATCAGGACCAGCAATAGGTTCAGCTGGAGCATACGATAATGGTAATGGAGGTCAAAGTGGTTCTACTTCGTCAAGCTCTTCTTCATCAAGCTCTTCTTCATCTGGCCCGAACAGACTTCCAACTGTCGTAATCATCTCAGAACAAGAAAATAACTCTGGCAGTTCAGCTTCAGCATCATCAGCTTCAGCAGCTGGACCATCACCAAGAGGACCTAATGGCAATAACAGATCCCAAGATCGTTATGGACAGGGCCGATCAGGACCAGCAGCAGCAGCAGCAGCAGCAACAGCAGGGACAGCAAAAAGATCAGGATTTGGACAAAATGGCCTTTACGAATCTAACGCAGTATTTGGACCAAATGGCCCTTACGATTATGAGTCTGACGAAGTATATGGACCATATGGTCGCGAAAATTCTGATGACGTATATGGCCAAAGATCTGGACCATCAGCTTCAGCGGCAGCAGCAGCAGCAAACGCAGCAGCTAGACAATCGACAGGATTAGGACCAAATGGCCTTGACGGGTCCAAGGGCGAATATGGACGGGGCTTATCAGGACCAGCAATAGGTTCAGCTGGAGCATACGATAATGGTAATGGAGGTCAAAGTGGTTCTACTTCGTCAAGCTCTTCTTCATCAAGCTCTTCTTCATCTGGCCCGAACAGACTTCCAACTGTCGTAATCATCTCAGAACAAGAAAATAACTCTGGCAGTTCAGCTTCAGCAGCATCAGCTTCAGCAGCTGGACCATCACCAAGTGGACCTAATGGCAATAACAGATCCCAAGATCGTTATGGACAGGGCCGATCAGGACCAGCAGCAGCAGCAGCAGCAGCAGCAACAGCAGGGACAGCAAAAAGATCAGGATTTGGACAAAATGGCCGTTACGAATCTAATGCAGTATTTGGACCAAATGGCCCTTACGATTACGAGTCTGACGAAGTATATGGACGATATGGTCTCGAAAATTCTGTGGACGGTTATGGCCCAGGATCGGGATCAGAAGGTTCAGCGGCAGCAGCAGCAGTGGCAGCAACTGAAGGATCTAGAACAGGACCAAATGGCCCTTACGGATCTTACGCAGAATTAGGACCATATGATCTTGAAAATCCTGTTGACGTATATGGCCAAAGATCTGGACCATCAGCTGCAGCGGCAGCAGCAGCAGCAAACGCAGCAGCTAGGCAATCGACAGGATTAGGACCAAATGGCCTTGACGGGTCCAAGGGCGAATATGGACGGGGCTTATCAGGACCAGCAATAGGTTCAGCTGGAGCATACGATAATGGTAATGGAGGTCAAAGTGGTTCTACTTCGTCAAGCTCTTCTTCATCAAGCTCTTCTTCATCTGGCCCGAACAGACTTCCAACTGTCGTAATCATCTCTGAACAAGAAAATAACTCTGGCAGTTCAGCTTCAGCAGCATCAGCTTCAGCAGCTGGACCATCACCAAGTGGACCTAATGGCAATAACAGATCCCAAGATCGTTATGGACAGGGCCGATCAGGACCAGCAGCAGCAGCAGCAGCAGCAGCAACAGCAGGGACAGCAAAAAGATCAGGATATGGACCAAATGGCCCTTACGAGTCAGGATCGGGATCGGGATCAGAAGGTTCAGTGGCAGCAGCAGCAGTGGCAGCAACTGAAGGATCTAGAAGAGGACCAAATGGCCCTTACGGATCTAACGCAGAATTAGGACCAAATGGTCTTGAAAATCCTTATGACGTATATGGCTCAGGATTGGGATCAGCAAGTTCAGCGGCAGCAGCAGCAGCAGAAGCAGTGGCACCAGCAGATAGACAATCAGGATTAGGACCAAATGGCCCTTACGGATACCAAGATGTATATGGACGGGGCCGTTCAGTACCAGCAGTATCTGGAAATGAAGTCTTGTACGGAAACGGATACGATAAAGAAACTGGACCAAGTGGTGCGGCATCTGCAGCATCAGCAGCAGCATCAGCAGATTCAACTTCAGGAGGTGGTTTCGAAGAAATAATCATTATAGAAAATGGTGGAACAGTGTCAACATCTAGTTCGTCGTCTGTGAGCCAGGAATCCTACGCCCCATACGGGCCAGGTGCTGCTAGTAGCCCATCTGCAGCCGCTGGAGCAAGCAGTTCAGCTGGTGGTCTATCAGGAGGTTCTGCTTCGGGTGCAAGAGGTCGCAAAAATTGCCGCGGTAGCTGCATCGCCCGTGGCCAGCTATTTGTGAAGTACGGTACTCGCCGCTCTCCTTGCACTACTTGCTAGTTTCTTTATTGTTTTATTTCGTTTGCTTCTTTTGTCTGGATACATCTTTTGTTTTTTAATGTAAATAAATCTTGGCATTTTACTTCGTATTTTTCATACAATCCTTTAGTTTGCCTTTATTATTTTATTGTTATTTTAAGGAAGAAAGGAAAATGTTTATTGGACACATATTTACTATTTTGAACACGTTTTGTCAAAGATTGAATGTATTGGGAAAGCCGACACACGACACTTAACACTGGTTTTAATATAATGTGTTAATACGATTTGATGGGCCTGGGGTAATTTAGGAACACCTGTGGTTTAGTTAGCACTACAATTAATACAACAACGCAGTCAGTTTTTACAGAATAGCAGAATAGGTCCGTGTCTAGCAGTGCACCCCTTTCGTATGACTGATGATGATTAATTCAAGATCTGTTGTTCTGGATGTTGTTCCTAGTTAAAGGTCTTAATTGAAAATAAAATTATTTTACCGAATGAAAAAACTGTTTTTATTCCATAAATTACACAACAACAGAAGTAGTAGTTGTAGTACTAGTAGTAGGAGGAGCTCGTGGCTAAGTAATAACAGCCGCACGATCCGATCCATCGGGTTAAGCTACGCTTGCCGGAGTTGGTCTGTGGATGGGTGACCGTCTTAAAATACCGAGACGCCTCCATGCCTCGGATAGCACGTTAAGCCGTTGGTCCCGGCTGTCATTCGGGGATCTTTGACAGTCGTTACGGGTCGTCAGAAGCCCGAAAGTCTGACAACCAGTCTTACCAAGGGGTATCGTATTACCCTGTTACTGGGTTGTGGAGGTCAGATAGGCAGTCACTCCATGTAAAATACTGGTATTCAGCTGCATCCGGTTAGACTGAAAGCTGACCCCAACATAGTTGGGAAAAGGCTTGGCAGATTGATTGATTGACACCACAACAGAAGCCTGACAAACAGTCTTACAAGGGTATCTTACCCAGTTACTGGGTTGTGGAGGTGAGTCGCTCCATGTAAAATACCGGTATTCAGCTGCATTCGGTTAGACTGGAAGCTAACCCCAACATAGTTGGGAAAAGGCTAGGTAGATTGATTTAATCCATAAATTACACAAAGCAACAATTAATTGGTTTTACTTGTCATTAAAAACCAAATATCGAAACTAGATAAAGTCTTCATTATCATGGTTGATAATAGCAGTACGCAAAAACAGATGTTGGCATGTTTACACACACGTAACAACACCACAGTTACAATGTCTCAATCAGACTTTAATTTAACTTTATTGTTATAGGTCGCGGTTTAACTATAACATTGTTCTAATTGTAAAGGTGTTGTGTCTTTCTTAGCAAATATTTATTAAAATACTTTTGTTTTGAATAATCTTTACGTCAATGCTAGGCTAGATTTTCGGTATAAAAAGGGCTGAAAATGTTGTATCGACATCAGTCCGGTTCCAACTCTCAATCAACATGGGAGGAACAACCTTCGTGATCCTTTGCTGCGCTTTGCAGGTAAGCTCACTAACATTTATTACTATCTTTTTATCTTTGTTTGTCTTATGACTTTAAATAATGGCACAATACCGCCATCCTAACCAACAACAGTCTTCTAATATTGAATTTTGATATGTATATAACGCTATGCTACTGTAAAAATATAAAAAGTTAAACAAAGTACGTCACCTAATAAATCGAAGGATTGTTTGAATTAAGAATTGAAACAAACTGATGGTTATGACACTAATTTGCCATCAAGATTTGTAAAAAAAATATTTTAGGATTGCAAGTTACAAATAAATAAAATATTTGAGCTAATATAAAAACTAGGTAACTGAAAATACTCGTTCATATATTTTTTAATGGTGATAAATAAAACCGTTGTTTTTTTTAACGGGGCTCACGGATATCATTAAATTGACGTTTCACGAATTAGTAAGAATTAAACATAAACATTTTTTTTTTCTCTTCTACAAAGGTGCCTTAAAAAAAGGTGTTGTGCCAAAGTTCAGTAAGTACGAGCGTAGAAAAGCAGAGCAGAGGACAGCTCTGGGACTGAATGACTATCTGACTGACTCGCATACACTCCCACACAAACTTACTATTTAATTTCTATCATCAAACGAATATATTTATTATGTTCCTTAGAACAGTGATTCACAAACTTTTTTGGCGCCGAATTCCTTTAGGAAAACGAAATATTTGACGGAGCCCTAAAATAATCAAAACCTGGTTTTATGTGTATTCTTCATTAATAATCATAATACTTGACATTAAAATCTAATGAGTGTGTAATAGATTTTTACTTTTCATCGATTGTTTGATGTCAGACTTGATTGAAGAGATTGGAAGTCGTATGTCAGGATCGGCATCCAGGCTATTGCGGTATATTAGTTTTATAGCTGCATAGAAAGCCGAATTGAGAATCCTGTTTCGCACAGTTTGTAACTCCGCTCTAAGTTCAAATAGCCTTATTAAAGTTTTACCCCGAGATAACCAGCTCACTTCTGTATGGAGCAGTAGTACCTATTTTATTTTTGCTGCCATAATCTTCACACAATATTGAAAACAATCGGGATTGCAGTGGGCATTAAATTTTACGAAATTTATTATTTTTACCGCTTCGTCAAGAACGAATTTTCAGGTTTGGCGGCATTTGCTTATTCGCGTGTCTATGCAGGATACAGTGGAACTAAAATAGGGAATAGGCGTGTATTTTTTTTTATGACTAAATCAATAGTAGACCTTTATAAACCCAAGAAATGTATTAAAAGTTAAATTCAAATACTGCTTGTAGCGCAATTTTTTTTTTATCTTTAACAGTTTCGTATAGTTCAAACATTAGTTTCTGTCGCGGTCATGATGTGACTTAATTTACCACGTTATTGTTTTGTTTACAGCTGTTTTTGAATTATTTTTTGCCAGAAATCTTATAAATTAAATTATTTTTTGTGCTATAGTGAAGCAGAAATCGCATTTAATTACTTACCTTAGTGAGATTTCAAGTACTTTTCAAATAATGGATATTTATTCACATAGTATTTGACGTCACTTTCGGCATTGTCGAAGACAACAGAACAGGTAGTCATCAGTTATGTACTTATAATGTATCATTGGCAGACATTGTAATATTCATTTAATAAATAATAATAAATATATTTATTCAGTATTAAAATTGGTTAAATATTAATAACGTAAAAGCTTAAAAATAATTTATAAAGGTATTATGTACTACTGTACTAGGATAAACCTGTATCACAGGCGGCATGAGCTCACACTTTATGCTAATTGTAGGACAATATAATTCTTAACAATATTTAACATTACAAGTCTTGAAATAATAACAAAATTGAATTTTTTAATTCATTATTTTATACCTAGTTTACTTAAATACTATTTACCTTAAATATTAAAATAAAAAAAAAGTCTTAAATACGTAATTTCTCATTTAGTTTGCGTAGTATAGTTTTTGCACTTTATAGCCTAGTTAAAACACATGATATGATTTTGCGTTAGCAAAATTTGTGAGTGGGTTAAAGTCATTGTTGCACAAAATTAATTAAGAGCTAACATTTACCGGGTAATACGTATTTTATTGACTTGAATGTGCCCTGGCGGCTGTGAGTATGTCATGCTCACTCAGATGTCTCGCTGATGGTGGCGCGTGTGTTGGATCATTTAGCTCCCTTCAAAATGGTTGAGCTGAATGGTGCTAATCCATGCGTCATGTTCGTGAACGGGCGCCGTCAGTTGGGACAGGTCAACTCTTAGCTGCCTTGGCTGATTTAAATTTTTGAATTGTTCTTTGTTTTATATTTTTATTACGGACGCTTCTAACGTGCACGTCTTTCTAAATTGTTCTCACATGTTTAATTTCAACATGAATGATGTAACAAATACTTTGTAACAATTTATTTAAAAGAGTGTCCGTGGAGTTTTTTGCCCGTTCTTCTCCATAGGTACCTACCTACTACGCTTTGGAATGGGCAACTAGCTTCATATTTCTGACTGACCGATTCCTTGATAATTCAAAAGTGCCTGTAAATGGTTTAATTGAAATAAATGCTTTGAGTTTGAGTTTGATTAATTAAATAAAAAAGTAACATTTATATCTAAACTAATAATAAAAGCTGAAGAGTTTATTTGTTTGTTTGAATATCCTCATCTCTGGAACTACCAGTCGGATTTGAAAAAATCTTTTGGCATTTGATAGCCGAATTGTTGAGGAAGGTTGGGTTGGTTTGGTTGGAGGTTGGTGGTTGGATGGTTAAACAAACCTACCTGATGTGAAGTTTGACCGCAGCTACACGAGCCGCTGCATCCTAGAGTTTTACATGATTCACTTGGTAGTACATTCCTCATTGTATTAGGCATCGCACCATTTTTAGATAAAAAATAAAAATAATATTAAATATTAAACGACTACCACAGTATTTGCAGTGGTAGGGGCGTCCGCCGCACCAGGCCATCTAATCTGCGTTTGAAATTTATTTGCCAAACATATAAACAAACACGAGTTTTAGGAAAAACAACTGTAATACCTATACATAAGGTTCAATTTACGCTAAAACTTCATATTTTTGATGACTTTTTCAACAGTACTAGTCAGTCTAAAATCGACTTTATTTAAACAAGCATAAAGTTGATGTTTGTTTACGTGGAAATAACATCAATTGGAAACAAGGATTTAAATAGACCTTACGATCGTTCACTTGTCATTCATTCAATTTAAGAGGACTATTGATCTTAAACTATATTAATTTCGGGATTCTTTGCAAAGAAGAGTTGGGTGGGTTTGTAAATCTCTTCAGTTGCAGCGATTCGTGTAATTTAACCATTAATTACATTTCGTCGCTGCATCCTCGAGATTAAAATGTTTAGAGTTTTGATATAAATTGCCGATACATTAGTGGTGAAGAAAATAAATGCATCGTATGGTACTGTTTTATTTTGAACATAGAGTTATATTATCAAATTATATCAACGAAATGATTATTCAAAATAAAACGAGCGAGCCTTACAGTAGTCGCTGAGGATGTGTAACATCTGACATCTCAACTTAGTTTTAAATTGTGTAATCATGTTTTTGTGTGGCCTACAGATATTGTGTTAACCGAGTGAACATTTTCAAAATGAAAACATATCTTATCACTGCGAGATTAGGTCAGTTTTATTTGCTTATTAAATGGTATAACTAGTTAGGTTAACTCATAACGAAGCCAGGAAGATATAATATGTACCGTGTTAATGTCTGTATATTGATGAATTTCTTGTTTTTGCCTTGTACGTACCATCTGACGGTCAACTCTAGCACCGCGCGCGCTCTTTGGTCAAATCAAATAGCGCGCGCTTCCCAGGTTTCTTGTAACACACTTCCGTCCCTTTACACAAAATCACTCCCATAGATTTCTCACTCCACAGATTGCAGGAAAGCGAGCGACAAGATGTTACACCCCACGATGTTACCACATGGAACAGACTGAAACAGACTAAAAATGAAATTATCCACATCCTCCATCAAACGCCGCGCATCCAGCGAACTCAGTAGTGCCAGTTACAACACCTACACCGCACAGATACACGCCCGCACACACTTTATTAATAATTATGTCACTCTCTGTATTTCATATTTTTCTGTGTACTTCGTAATAGGGAAGATGCCTGGGTTAAAAAAATGAAATTCTAATTAGTCCGTCAGTCAGATAATAAAAAAATATTAGACACGTATTTTTTGCTTTATCATATTAATAAACAATTACTTAGATAAAACGCATTTTAGGTTGGGGAGTGGGGGTCGCTACGTCACTAGTAAGTATAAAATCCACATACTCGTGACGTCATGGCACATTTTACCTCAATGTATCGCCGTAATCTTTACATTATGTAAAAAAAGAAAAAATACGTGTCCAATATTTTTTTATAATCTCAAAGACGGACAAAATTTTTTTTTTTGTCATCATCCCTATTGGCGTAATGTTTAGAATAATAATAATGTTATACATATTGTCAGCTATGAAGCTACGTTATAATAAATAAATAAAAAACGAACAAGCCTTACAGTAGTCGCATAAGATGTGTAACATCTGACATCTTGGCTGTCAGTACCAACCTCTCGGAAAATGGGTTGGTACCATCTGACGGCCAACTGAAGCATCGCGTGCGCTCATTGGTCAAATTGAATAGCGCGCGCTTCCCCGGCTTCTTGTTACACACTTCCGTCCCTTTTCATGAAATCACTCCCACAGATTGCAGGAAAGCTGAGAGGAAAGACGTTACACATCAAAAAATATATGGTAATTTTAACAATATTTAAACGTTATTTTCATAAATAGCGCGAGCAAAATCATCGGTTCTCTATAAGCAGAGGTCTTTTATAAAATTTTGCCAAATATTAGAGAATAACCAGATCCACCGCAGTCTTTGTAATTAAATCTATAGATATACGTCTACAACCAGCCGCTGATGTAACCGCGTGGCGTTGGCTACGTGACGTAAATATTGTGGTGTCTATACCACTATCTGCTAGCGCTTGTTTAATCGAGCAGCTGTATCTGGCATCGTGGACTGGTCTCTTAGGAGTCAATAATAACCTTTCGGTAAATGGTTCAGTCCTAAATACACCGTGACATTTTAGTTGACTTGCAAAGGGCCTCTGAATGTAACCGACATAAAATACCTCTAGGAGCAATAAAAAACTGTTACCATATATCTTTTTTTATTAATGTTTAGTAGTCATTGGATACATGAAGTGGGCTGCTTTTGTAAGATGACAAAAATGTCACGGTGTACATACATAAAGTCCTTCCTAGACATATCTCTACGTATATTTTATTAGTAAAGAATGGCATAATCAAACGGGGTCTTTGCCTGCCAGGTAGGTTTTTAACAAATCATCAATTGTTAATATAATTATTAATCACAAATATTTATATTAAACAGACGAATAAAGGATAACGTCTGCACGCGTTGTGTAGTCGACAACGAGGGCAGAGTTACCAGTTTTTTTGTTAATTCATTAAAACACAGATTCTCATTATGAAAATAATTTAACAAAAAATCTAAATCTAACAATAATCTTTATTAGTGTCTCAAGTAGACTGATATCGAGGGAAAACTGATTCCAGTCTAAAAACACCTTTCATAAATCTGCTGACAATATAATTTGTACTTAATTATCGACCTGTAATTAAACCGAGCGTCGAACGTTTAACGTGTCCAATGTTTCAAATTCTCTGAATGAATGAATGAAATGCACCGATCTCAGCGTGGTTTAACTAGACTCGATAAATCGAGTGAACCCCAGGATTTGCACTAGTCCCTGGAGCTTCATGTTGCGTGAGGCTAAAGAGGCCCTTGAATATCAGGGAGTAGACCGGGTGGCGCAGTAATGGTAAGGAAGACTCTAGACTTTAGGTGGACCTCTTTAACAGATCCCTGAAAGATATGGAAAGATCTCACCAGGTAAGCTTGTAACTGGGTCGTGCGGTAGTTATTTCCTCGTTCTTAAGCACTAGACCGCTCGCCTGAGATCAGTAACGCTTAGTCCACCCACTTTTGTACTGTTTTAATGTATTGTTGGCGACATAAAGTTACAACCACAACAAAACACAAAAAAACATTTCGATGCCCGGGGCTTGTAACTCAAACTTGCAACATCTGGTGTGCACATTTCACTAAACTTATAATAAAAACTTTGGCGGAACACAATTGGGAGCGTCCCAGCTCTTCAATGACCAACGACCGACCTCGGCTCCTGTTTCAAATTCTCTAGACAAAAATTGCTGAACCGGTTGTATAGATGCGGTGTAGCAGTCTCCTTAAGGGTTTGACGAAACTGCCACCATTTTCTGTAAGCGATATTATATTGTTTCAATGTCAATCTGCCTAGCCTTTTCCCAACTATGTTGGGGTCGGCTTCCAGTCTATCCGGATGCAGCTGATACCAGTATTTTACATGGAGCGACTGCCTATCTGACCTCCACAACCCAGTAACAGGTGTTAGACTTTCGGGCTTCTGACGACTCGTAACGACTGTCAAAGATCCACGAATGACAGCCGGGACCAACTTCTTAACATGTTTTCCGAGGCACGGAGGAGTCTCGGTATGTAAAGATGGTCACCCATCCACTGACCAACACCGGCAAGCGTAGCTTTACCTGATGGATCGACCAGTGCGGCTGCTGTTACTTAGCCACGAGCTCCATGTTGTTTCAATGTATTATTATATAAAGAAGCAGTGATATTTTTTATAGTTTTTGGAGTCAATGACTTTCGAGAAATTGCTTCCCTGATACAGGCATGACACCAGGGTAAGTTTCATCCAAGGGGGTGCTTCGTTCTGAAAGGAGATCAAAGGAGGTCGCTATTTGGCTATGGCCGTTTTGCGTAGATGTGACGCATATGTTCCCCAACTTGTTTTTTGTTGTTGTTTTGTGTTCTTTCTTTGCGTCATGTTTACCGCAAATAAACGTATTTTCTTTCTTCTCTTTTTCTTTCTTTCTTGGTCCGTGATAAACAGGTTCCATTATGTGTTAAGATGTAAACAGTGGATACTATTCAGAGGGTTCGAACTCGAGACCTATGACTTGGCAGTCCGACGGTCATACCACTAGGCTATAGTGATAGCCTAGTGGTATGACCGTGTGGAGACCGTGAGGGAGTTGGGTATCATGCAAATTCCAGATGATGCTGCAGCATCAGTTCAAGGTTACTATGTTCTTCTAATGTCATTAAAGTAACAGAATACCAAATTTCAAATCGATCAGACCTGTGGAAGACGCTCACATCCATTCATCATCTAGAAAAGAGCTGATAATCTTCAAACGGCTGCACAGATTTTGATAAAACGCCTAGATGGTTTTGTGTCCATTCAAGACGCTTATCCCTGTTTTTGGAGAATTCCGTTAAGACAGAGAATATCTCTTGATTAAGTTTTGGTACTTTAATAAGTTGTAAGTTCTACGGGGTCAAAATATTATTTAACAGCTTTTATTTATTTTATTTACCTTCCATAATAAGCTTTCCCTAAGGTTTGGAGATATCTTTTCTGATTTTTGGCCCGAACACCCTTCTTTTCCTTTTTTTAGATTCTCCAAAAGCCTCTAAATACCAGGCGGGAGAACCTCCACAGTTTCTGGTGCGATCTGCTGCCAGCGCCACCAGTAACGGTATCAGAGACAGTGTGTTGTAGAACTGTCACCACAGATCGAAAGTTCGACTGAGTTCCATTTGATTGGTAATGCTCAAAGGATTCGTAGTGGAGAGGTAAGGAGGCAGGTCTTGAGTGGCCAGACTCAACATCTGGAACGATATATTGATCTACTAAGCATTGGCTCAAAGAAGAATGGCAGCACTCCATGTAATCTAGGTGCCGCACTTAGACTTCGTAAAAATACTCTCAGAAGATAGATCTCGGTCAAATTAAAATAAAAGGTAATCACAGTATATTTTTTTAATATTGGGTTCCGCCAAAAAAAACGTTGTTTAAAAAGCAAGTGGCCCCGTATGAACAGACCCCATGTCAGTAAACCAAAGAGTTATTATGCAGTAAACCAACAAGTAAATAGTAAGACATTCAAAGATGGCGGAAATGAATAGTTCCAATAATGGCCACTGAAGGGAAAAGTGGCACTAGTAGCTGACTTTGTATATTAAGCCCTCTACACATTGAACCTCTACAAGAGCGTCATTTCCTATTGTAGGTACTCCATGCACTTCTATACAAAGCAAACAGAAATAATTACGTTATGATTGACAAAATGTCTTTTGTTATTATTACTAATGTGAACGTCATCCTAACTAATATTATAAATGCGAAATTAAGTTTGTTTGTTTGTTACGCTTTCACGCTAAAACGGCTGAATGGATTTGGATGGCACGCAGATAAACCTTGGATGAGAAAACCAAAAAATGGAAAAAAAGGATACGTCCAAATACTATGCACGATGGTTTGTTGCCCTGCAACTGTAAACCAACGCGTTTTTGTTTTGTGTCGTGTATCGTACACTGTACACGGCCAAACAGGCTCCAAAGCATAAAGCTTCCCACGACAAGTATCCCTAGATATGTCTGGAAACATTGAAAACGATGAAAAAGGTCTTGAGACAAGATATTTAGAGACGTTGGTCGACATCGCCCGACGTTTCCAGCGACTGGTGCCGCGGGACATTTTGTCCAGCGAATACGTGGCTTTATCACTAACAATACTAGTCAGTGGGCTTAATGGGACAACTGTCAGTCGTGATGTAATTTACAAATATTTTGAATATTAGGCATTTAAAAATGCTACTTAATATCTTATTATATGCAAGGTATTCAGGCTGGGGAGGCCGCGCATCCCATCATGTTGTCTTACTATCTTGGTCGGCTAATTCCTACCTATCATGCATTAAGCAAAAATAAGAAATTTATTTGGTAGTTGAATAAAGCATTTTTATTATATTACTAGCGACTCGCTCTTGCTTCACATGGTACTTGAATATTAATGTATACATAAACCTTCCGGAATAAATTCTCTAAACGATGATGAAAGCCTCATCAAAATCTGTTGCGTGGTCTAGAAACACAACGCGGAACAGACAAACGCGAAAAACAACTTTATTTTATAATATAATGTAGATTACATTCTAATCTAAGAAGAATTTCTTCGAATAACTGAGTAGCCGGCGCGGTCGTGTTTGTCGTCGGCACATATAAGTACCACTAGCAACTGTAATGTATGGCATTGAATTAGACTCGATCATCTATCTCTGCTCACCTGGATTACGTAAAATCCTCGTATTCTATACTTCACAAAACAAATAAAACTAGTAGTTAAGAAGGTTTATCCTAAAAGTTGGCAACGTCGCAAATAACTGTCAAATATTTACCTGTTTTGATTTTTATAGCAATATTACTGAATAGAAATAAGAAATGTGGCTAACTAGCGAACTAGAATAATAATAATGAATTGCAATTATAACATTGACTTTGATGTTGTATCCATTTTAGGTATAAAAACGCATTTGGAAAGTTTCCGAAGTTTTTACATCTAAAACTAAACATTCGGTGTTACGATATTAATGATTGCATTTCATAATCAATATTCTAGTTCGCTAGTTAGCCACATTTCTTATTTCCACACAGTAATATTGCCAAATTAATCAAAACAGTGAAATATTTGACATCTATTTGCGACGTTGCCCACCTTCAGAATAAACGCTCTTAAACAAACTAATCCACAAACTATTTACAATGTTATGAGAAAACAGGGTATTGAAATTAAAATATGACAAATAGGACATTTTTTATTTGAAACTGACATAAATAGATATTAATGTTGCCATGGAAGCTAAATTCTCCAAAAAACGTATACATAGTGTTATATACTCTAAGTACATGGACTAATTTAACTGTCATCAACAATGAGCTAATTCATTATATTTATTTATATAAAATATGTTTCAAACATAAATAAGCACTGGCTCCAAAGCTTAGAATAATACTCTTGTGTTTCACAGGAGTCTGATTCTCCAAAATGTCTTAGGTTTGATGGAACAGGATGGAGTTATCAATAATATAAACGTCTTGTCCCGTAATAATCCAAAAAAAAAGGTAGTAATTGTAGTTTATGAAACTGGTGCCTAATGAGGGGTATTAAAATACGAGTGTGAGTTTGAAAACGTCGCCTGCGGCTCGGTTTTTTCGTTTTTTTTTATTGCGTTGACTTCGAAGTTTGATATTCGTCACAGCTCCAAGAGACCGTAGATCTACGTTTTTGATATGTATTTCAACTTGATGTCTTCACGCGTTCCTGAGAAAAAGGGTCATGCTTCATGCCGTAACGGCTGAACGGTTATAGATGAAATACATTCGGATAGGCCACGACCTGGGTTAGGATTTAGGATACCTACTCTGAATCCCGGGCGTAGCTGCGGGCAAAAGCTAGTTAATTATCATAATCACAAGTTTACACGAATAGTCGGTGTCAAATATCGCACGGGGCGACCGCGAGCTTAAGAATTGCCGGATCATTTCACCTCTCGCCCAAATTATTTAAGAATTCCGACAGATGTTTATGCGGCAATTTGACCACAAAGACATTTGAATTCGTGTTTTAACGAGACTCCTAATGTGATCCTCAGTCCGAAATGTATTTTTTCAAGGTTTTCCCAACATACTTTTGGGTTGTGGCTTTGTAACGTAATGTATCCTGGACACGTAAGTACAACAGCGTCCTTGGAACAGCAGGACACTCCGGCTAGTGCAGTACCGCACTCTTACGACAACTACACTTCGTCCTCTTCTTCTCCATCCTGACAAGCCTTGATGTTATTGTGGTAGTCATCAGTTCACTTATACATAACATCATTGGCAGTCATTCTATTTTTTTAATTTAATTTAATTTAATTACATAATTTATTTACATATCCAATGTATACAAACAATAAAATAATGATTTAAATTTTTATAAATATATGTAGCCATAGAAAATGTTAATAATAACATAAAAATGGAGTTACGGAATTAATAATGATAAATGTTTGTGAAATACGTATAATATGTTGGTCAAAACTTTGTATAAGCTTAAACAGTAATTATACTTAACATCTATGGTTGCGTATAAAAAGTGGCATTGTGTGGAATGGATTGCTTCGCGCGACGTATTAAGGCAACATTTTTGTCCTAGAACTGGTGCTGTACGAACGACTTGTAGTGAGAATATAAAAATCTGGATGTGACATTATCCAGATTTTATATAATTTTATAAGCGATTTATGAAACGCCGCGGCAATTTTACAACTTATACATTTCACTTTCGTTATTGCCATGTGACTTCAACTCTCTTCTATCAATCTATCTATATAACCCAGATTTTTTTTGTTTTGTTTGTTTGTTTATTCATTCATGAACAATAAATTGTATCACAATATTTGATCTCCATGATCTGTTAGTAAACAAGTGCTACTAGTCTACTACTCTATAAAAGACTACATAACAGACAAATCACTTCTCCAATACAGTCGTCCTCAGTCATGATATGTTCAGTGTCCCACTGCTGTGTACCTACCTAAATTCGCTCTGTTTTTCTTTTTTTAAATTTAATTTCTGTGTAACTATTGTATGCCCTAAGGGCGGGATATAGCTGATAATGTTAATTATTGAATAATACCTGTATTATGTACCTACCTATGGTCCACAATAAAGATATTTGATTTGATTGATTGAGACTGACGAGTTTGTTGAAAGCAATCGTCGGAAAGTCTATTCCCAGAGTAGTTGGGTATTACTCTGTTAAGGATTGGAAAAGACGTAGCTTTTTCCCCCCTTCTCCCATACCCATATCGACGTGCCTGAAAGTGACTTATTTATTTGTGTCGTATAACCAAATATTTAACTTTTATTCACAGTATGTTACCGCCAACTTCGGAAATGGGATTGACTATACTCACCCAGAAAAGATTTCCGGTGCTCATACAACAATCTTAAACGAAACTGACAAAATAGTAAAAACTGGGGAAGGATACGAGGAACACAAAACAGTCCGATCGAAAATTGAGTTTGACGACCTACCACCGGGTCTGCTACATCATGACGGCCTAAAACATAATGAAAAGAAGAGGTTGAGGTTTTACATTGATATTACTGAAAAAGGTCATCAAACCGTTTTTGAGGAAGAAGAAACAATAACAAAGATATCCGATGCAGAGGCAAAAAATTTAGCAGGATATTCTGCCAGCTCCTCAGCATCTGCAGCAGCAGCAGCTGGAAAATCGGGAAATGGACCACACCGACATAGACCAGCAGCAGATTCAGCAGCATCAGCAGCAGCAGCGGCGGCAGCTGCAGCAGCAGCAGCTAGCAATCATAGCGACGATTATGACAACAGACATGGCCCAGGATCGGGATCAGCGGCAGCAGCAGCAGCGGCGGCAGCTGCAGCAGCAGCAGCTAGCAATGATCGCACCGATAATGATAACAGACATGGCCCAGGATCGGGATCAGCGGCAGCAACAGCAGCAGCGGTGGCAACAAAAAATCAAAAAAATAAAAAATCTGAAAGAGGACCACACGGACATAGAGCAGCAGCAGCGGCGGCAGCAGCTGCAGCAGCAGCTAGCGATGATCGCGACGATTATGACTACAAACATGGCCCAGGATCGGGATCAGCGGCAGCAGCAGCTGCCGCGGCGGCAGCTACAGCAGCAGCAGCTACAGCAGCAGCAGCTGGCAATGATCGCGATCATTATGACCACAAACGTGGCCCAGGATCGCGATCAGCGGCAGCAGCAGCAGCAGCGGCGGCAGCTGCAGCAGCAGCAGCTGGAAAATCTGAAAGAGGACCACACCGACATAGACCCGCAGTAGATTCAGCAGCAGCAGCGGCAGCAGCAGCTACAGCAGCAGCAGCAGCTGGCGATGCAGATTCGTATGAAGTGTATGACAACAGCTCTGAGGAAGAATATGGTCGCGACGATTATAACGACAGACATGGCCGAGGACCTGATTCAGCGGCAGAAGCAGTGGCTGCAGCAGCAGCAGCAGTGGCGGCAGCTGGAAAATCTGGAAGAATGCCACACGGACATGAAGCAGCAGCAGTGGCAGCAGCAGCTGGCAATTATCGCGACGATTATGACCACAGACATGGCCCAGGATCGGGATCAGCGGCAGCAGCAGCTGCAGCGGCGGCAGCTGCAGCAGCAGCAGCTGGAAATGATCGCGACGATTATGACCACAGACATGGCCCAGGATCGGGATCAGCAGCAGCAGCGGCAGCAGCGGCGGCAGCTGCAGCAAGGGCAGCTGGAAAATCTGGAAGACGACCACACGGACATGGAGCAGCAGCAGCGGCAGCAGCTGCAGCAGCAGCAACTGGAAATGATCGCAACGATTATGACCACAAACATGGCCCAGGATCGGGATCAGCAGCAGCAGCGGCAGCAGCGGCAGCAGCTGCAGCAGGGGCAGCTGAAAAATCTGGAAGACGACCACACGGACATGGAGCAGCAGCAGCGGCAGCAGCTGCAGCAGCAGCAACTGGAAATGATCGCAACGATTATGACCACAGACATGGCCCAGGATCGGGATCAGCGGCAGCAGCAGCAGCAGCGGCGGCAGCAGCTGCAGCGGCAGATGGAGATTCGTATGAAATCTATGAAGACAGCTCTGAGGAAGAAAATGGACCCGGTCTTTTAGGATTTGCACCGTATGGTCGCGACGATTATGACGACAGACATGCCCCAGGACCTGATTCAGCAGCAGCAGCAGCGGCGGCAGCTGCAGCAGCAGCAACTGGTGATGATCGCGACGATTATGACTACAGACATGGCCGAGGATCGGGATCAGCGGCAGCAGCAGCTGCAGCGGCGGCAGCTGCAGCAGCAGCAGCTGGAAATGATCGCGACGATTATGACCACAGACATGGCCCAGGATCGGGATCAGCAGCAGCAGCGGCAGCAGCGGCAGCAGCGGCAGCAGCTGCAGCAGGGGCAGCTGGAAAATCTGGAAGACGACCACACGGACATGGAGCAGCAGCAGCGGTGGCAGCTGCAGCAGCAGCAACTGGCGATGATCGCGACGATTATGACTACAGACATGGCCCAGGATCGAGATCAGCGGCAGCAGCAGCAGCAGCGGCAGCAGCTGCTGCAGCGGCAGCTGGAAAATCTGGAAGACGACCACACGGACATGGAGCAGCAGCAGCGGTGGCAGCTGCAGCAGCAGCAACTGGCGATGATCGCGACGATTATGACTACAGACATGGCCCAGGATCGGGATCAGCGGCAGCAGCAGCTGCAGCGGTGGCAGCTGCAGCAGCAGCAGCTGGAAATGATCGCGACGATTATGACCACAGACATGGCCCAGGATCGGGATCAGCAGCAGCAGCGGCAGCAGCGGCAGCAGCTGCAGCAGGGGCAGCTGGAAAATCTGGAAGACGACCACACGGACATGGAGCAGCAGCAGCGGTGGCAGCTGCAGCAGCAGCAACTGGCGATGATCGCGACGATTATGACTACAGACATGGCCCAGGATCGGGATCAGCGGCAGCAGCAGCAGCAGCAGCGGCAGCAGCTGCAGCGGCAGATGGAGATTCGTATGAAATCTATGAAGACAGCTCTGAGGAAGAAAATGGACCCGGTCTTTTAGGATTTGCACCGTATGGTCGCGACGATTATGACGACAGACATGCCCCAGGACCTGATTCAGCAGCAGCAGCAGCGGCGGCAGCTGCAGCAGCAGCAACTGGTGATGATCGCGACGATTATGACTACAGACATGGCCGAGGATCGGGATCAGCGGCAGCAGCAGCTGCAGCGGCGGCAGCTGCAGCAGCAGCAGCTGGAAATGATCGCAACGATTATGACCACAGACATGGCCCAGGATCGGGATCAGCGGCAGCAGCAGCAGCAGCGGCGGCAGCAGCTGCAGCGGCAGATGGAGATTCGTATGAAATCTATGAAGACAGCTCTGAGGAAGAAAATGGACCCGGTCTTTTAGGATTTGCACCGTATGGTCGCGACGATTATGACGACAGACATGCCCCAGGACCTGATTCAGCAGCAGCAGCAGCGGCGGCAGCTGCAGCAGCAGCAACTGGTGATGATCGCGACGATTATGACTACAGACATGGCCGAGGATTGGGATCAGTGGCAGCAGCAGCTGCAGCGGCGGCAGCTGCAGCAGCAGCAGCTGGAAATGATCGCGACGATTATGACTACAGACATGGCCCAGGATCGGGATCAGCGGCAGCAGCAGCTGCAGCGGCGGCAGCTGCAGCAGCAGCAGCTGGAAATGATCGCGACGATTATGACCACAGACATGGCCCAGGATCGGGATCAGCAGCAGCAGCGGCAGCAGCGGCGGCAGCAGCTGCAGCGGCAGATGGAGATTCGTATGAAATCTATGATGACAGCTCTGAGGAAGAAAATGGACCCGGTCTTTTAGGATTTGCACCGTATGGTCGCGACGATTATGACGACAGACATGCCCCAGGACCTGATTCAGCAGCAGCAGCAGCGGCGGCAGCTGCAGCAGCAGCAACTGGTGATGATCGCGACGATTATGACTACAGACATGGCCGAGGATCGGGATCAGCAGCAGCAGCAGCAGCAGCGGCAGCAGCGGCGGCAGCTGCAGCAAGGACACCTGGAAAATCTGGAAGACGACCACACGGACATGGAGCAGCAGCAGCGGCAGCAGCTGCAGCAGCAGCAACTGGAAATGATCGCAACGATTATGACCACAGACATGGCCCAGGATCGGGATCAGTGGCAGCAGCAGCAGCAGCGGCGGCAGCAGCTGCAGCGGCAGATGGAGATTCGTATGAAATCTATGAAGACAGCTCTGAGGAAGAAAATGGACCCGGTCTTTTAGGATTTGCACCGTATGGTCGCGACGATTATGACGACAGACATGCCCCAGGACCTGATTCAGCAGCAGCAGCAGCGGCGGCAGCTGCAGCAGCAGCAACTGGTGATGATCGCGACGATTATGACTACAGACATGGCCGAGGATCGGGATCAGCGGCAGCAGCAGCTGCAGCGGCGGCAGCTGCAGCAGCAGCAGCTGGAAATGATCGCGACGATTATGACCACAGACATGGCCCAGGATCGGGATCAGCAGCAGCAGCGGCAGCAGCGGCGGCAGCTGCAGCAAGGGCAGCTGGAAAATCTGGAAGACGACCACACGGACATGGAGCAGCAGCAGCGGTGGCAGCTGCAGCAGCAGCAACTGGCGATGATCGCGACGATTATGACTACAGACATGGCCCAGGATCGAGATCAGCGGCAGCAGCAGCAGCAGCGGCAGCAGCTGCTGCAGCGGCAGCTGGAAAATCTGGAAGACGACCACACGGACATGGAGCAGCAGCAGCGGTGGCAGCTGCAGCAGCAGCAACTGGCGATGATCGCGACGATTATGACTACAGACATGGCCCAGGATCGGGTTCAGCGGCAGCAGCAGCTGCAGCGGCGGCAGCTGGAAATGATCGCGACGATTATGACCACAGACATGGCCCAGGATCGGGATCAGCAGCAGCAGCGGCAGCAGCGGCAGCAGCTGCAGCAGGGGCAGCTGGAAAATCTGGAAGACGACCACACGGACATGGAGCAGCAGCAGCGGTGGCAGCTGCAGCAGCAGCAACTGGCGATGATCGCGACGATTATGACTACAGACATAGCCCAGGATCGGGATCAGCGGCAGCAGCAGCAGCAGCGGCGGCAGCAGCTGCAGCGGCAGATGGAGATTCGTATGAAATCTATGAAGACAGCTCTGAGGAAGAAAATGGACCCGGTCTTTTAGGATTTGCACCGTATGGTCGCGACGATTATGACGACAGACATGCCCCAGGACCTGATTCAGCAGCAGCAGCAGCGGCGGCAGCTGCAGCAGCAGCAACTGGTAATGATCGCGACGATTATGACTACAGACATGGCCGAGGATCGGGATCAGCAGCAGCAGCTGCAGCGGCGGTAGCTGCAGCAGCAGCAGCTGGAAATGATCGCAACGATTATGACCACAGACATGGCCCAGGATCGGGATCAGCGGCAGCAGCAGCAGCAGCGGCGGCAGCAGCTGCAGCGGCAGATGGAGATTCGTATGAAATCTATGAAGACAGCTCTGAGGAAGAAAATGGACCCGGTCTTTTAGGATTTGCACCGTATGGTCGCGACGATTATGACGACAGACATGCCCCAGGACCTGATTCAGCAGCAGCTGCAGCGGCGGCAGCTGCAGCAGCAGCAGCTGGAAATGATCGCGACGATTATGACTACAGACATGGCCCAGGATCGGGATCAGCGGCAGCAGCAGCTGCAGCGGCGGCAGCTGCAGCAGCAGCAGCTAGAAATGATCGTGACGATTATGACCACAGACATGGCCCAGGATCGGGATCAGCAGCAGCAGCGGCAGCAGCGGCGGCAGCTGCAGCAAGGGCAGCTGGAAAATCTGGAAGACGACCACACGGACATGGAGCAGCAGCAGCGGCAGCAGCTGCAGCAGCAGCAACTGGAAATGATCGCAACGATTATGACCACAAACATGGCCCAGGATCGGGATCAGCAGCAGCAGTGGCAGCAGCGGCAGCAGCTGCAGCAGGGGCAGCTGGAAAATCTGGAAGACGACCACACGGACATGGTGCAGCAGCAGCAGCAGCAGCTGCAGCAGCAGCAACTGGAAATGATCGCAACGATTATGACCACAGACATGGCCCAGGATCGGGATCAGCGGCAGCAGCAGCAGCAGCGGCGGCAGCAGCTGCAGCGGCAGATGGAGATTCGTATGAAATCTATGAAGACAGCTCTGAGGAAGAAAATGGACCCGGTCTTTTAGGATTTGCACCGTATGGTCGCGACGATTATGACGACAGACATGCCCCAGGACCTGATTCAGCAGCAGCAGCAGCGGCGGCAGCTGCAGCAGCAGCGGCGGCAGCTGCAGCAGCAGCAACTGGTGATGATCGCGACGATTATGACTACAGACATGGCCGAGGATCGGGATCAGCAGCAGCAGCAGCAGCAGCGGCAGCAGCGGCGGCAGCTGCAGCAAGGACACCTGGAAAATCTGGAAGACGACCACACGGACATGGAGCAGCAGCAGCGGCAGCAGCTGCAGCAGCAGCAACAGGAAATGATCGCAACGATTATGACCACAAACATGGCCCAGGATCGGGATCAGCAGCAGCAGCGGCAGCAGCGGCAGCAGCTGCAGCAGGGGCAGCTGGAAAATCTGGAAGACGACCACACGGACATGGAGCAGCAGCAGCGGCAGCAGCTGCAGCAGCAGCAACTGGTGATGATCGCGACGATTATGACTACAGACATGGCCGAGGATCGGGATCAGTGGCAGCAGCAGCTGCAGCGGCGGCAGCTGCAGCAGCAGCAGCTGGAAATGATCGCGACGATTATGACTACAGACATGGCCCAGGATCGGGATCAGCGGCAGCAGCAGCTGCAGCGGCGGCAGCTGCAGCAGCAGCAGCTGGAAATGATCGCGACGATTATGACCACAGACATGGCCCAGGATCGAGATCAGCGGCAGCAGCAGCAGCAGCGGCAGCAGCTGCTGCAGCGGCAGCTGGAAAATCTGGAAGACGACCACACGGACATGGAGCAGCAGCAGCGGTGGCAGCTGCAGCAGCAGCAACTGGCGATGATCGCGACGATTATGACTACAGACATGGCCCAGGATCGGGATCAGCGGCAGCAGCAGCAGCAGCGGCGGCAGCAGCTGCAGCGGCAGATGGAGATTCGTATGAAATCTATGAAGACAGCTCTGAGGAAGAAAATGGACCCGGTCTTTTAGTATTTGCACCGTATGGTCGCGACGATTATGACGACAGACATGCCCCAGGACCTGATTCAGCAGCAGCAGCAGCGGCGGCAGCTGCAGCAGCAGCAACTGGTGATGATCGCGACGATTATGACTACAGACATGGCCGAGGATCGGGATCAGCGGCAGCAGCAGCTGCAGCGGCGGCAGCTGCAGCAGCAGCAGCTGGAAATGATCGCAACGATTATGACCACAGACATGGCCCAGGATCGGGATCAGCAGCAGCAGCTGCAGCGGCGGTAGCTGCAGCAGCAGCAGCTGGAAATGATCGCAACGATTATGACCACAGACATGGCCCAGGATCGGGATCAGCGGCAGCAGCAGCAGCAGCGGCGGCAGCAGCTGCAGCGGCAGATGGAGATTCGTATGAAATCTATGAAGACAGCTCTGAGGAAGAAAATGGACCCGGTCTTTTAGGATTTGCACCGTATGGTCGCGACGATTATGACGACAGACATGCCCCAGGACCTGATTCAGCAGCAGCTGCAGCGGCGGCAGCTGCAGCAGCAGCAGCTGGAAATGATCGCGACGATTATGACTACAGACATGGCCCAGGATCGGGATCAGCGGCAGCAGCAGCTGCAGCGGCGGCAGCTGCAGCAGCAGCAGCTAGAAATGATCGTGACGATTATGACCACAGACATGGCCCAGGATCGGGATCAGCAGCAGCAGCGGCAGCAGCGGCGGCAGCTGCAGCAAGGGCAGCTGGAAAATCTGGAAGACGACCACACGGACATGGAGCAGCAGCAGCGGCAGCAGCTGCAGCAGCAGCAACTGGAAATGATCGCAACGATTATGACCACAAACATGGCCCAGGATCGGGATCAGCAGCAGCAGTGGCAGCAGCGGCAGCAGCTGCAGCAGGGGCAGCTGGAAAATCTGGAAGACGACCACACGGACATGGTGCAGCAGCAGCGGCAGCAGCTGCAGCAGCAGCAACTGGAAATGATCGCAACGATTATGACCACAGACATGGCCCAGGATATGGATCAGCGGCAGCAGCAGCAGCAGCGGCGGCAGCAGCTGCAGCGGCAGATGGAGATTCGTATGAAATCTATGAAGACAGCTCTGAGGAAGAAAATGGACCCGGTCTTTTAGGATTTGCACCGTATGGTCGCGACGATTATGACGACAGACATGCCCCAGGACCTGATTCAGCAGCAGCAGCAGCGGCGGCAGCTGCAGCAGCAGCAACTGGTGATGATCGCGACGATTATGACTACAGACATGGCCGAGGATCGGGATCAGTGGCAGCAGCAGCTGCAGCGGCGGCAGCTGCAGCAGCAGCAGCTGGAAATGATCGCGACGATTATGACTACAGACATGGCCCAGGATCGGGATCAGCGCCAGCAGCAGCTGCAGCGGCGGCAGCTGCAGCAGCAGCAGCTGGAAATGATCGCGACGATTATGACCACAGACATGGCCCAGGATCGGGATCAGCAGCAGCAGCGGCAGCAGCGGCGGCAGCAGCTGCAGCGGCAGATGGAGATTCGTATGAAATCTATGATGACAGCTCTGAGGAAGAAAATGGACCCGGTCTTTTAGGATTTGCACCGTATGGTCGCGACGATTATGACGACAGACATGCCCCAGGACCTGATTCAGCAGCAGCAGCAGCGGCGGCAGCTGCAGCAGCAGCAACTGGTGATGATCGCGACGATTATGACTACAGACATGGCCGAGGATCGGGATCAGCAGCAGCAGCAGCAGCAGCGGCAGCAGCGGCGGCAGCTGCAGCAAGGACACCTGGAAAATCTGGAAGACGACCACACGGACATGGAGCAGCAGCAGCGGCAGCAGCTGCAGCAGCAGCAACTGGAAATGATCGCAACGATTATGACCACAGACATGGCCCAGGATCGGGATCAGCGGCAGCAGCAGCAGCAGCGGCGGCAGCAGCAGCAGCAGCGGCGGCAGCAGCTGCAGCGGCAGATGGAGATTCGTATGAAATCTATGAAGACAGCTCTGAGGAAGAAAATGGACCCGGTCTTTTAGGATTTGCACCGTATGGTCGCGACGATTATGACGACAGACATGCCCCAGGACCTGATTCAGCAGCAGCAGCAGCGGCGGCAGCTGCAGCAGCAGCAACTGGTGATGATCGCGACGATTATGACTACAGACATGGCCGAGGATCGGGATCAGCGGCAGCAGCAGCTGCAGCGGCGGCAGCTGCAGCAGCAGCAGCTGGAAATGATCGCGACGATTATGACCACAGACATGGCCCAGGATCGGGATCAGCAGCAGCAGCGGCAGCAGCGGCAGCAGCGGCAGCAGCTGCAGCAGGGGCAGCTGGAAAATCTGGAAGACGACCACACGGACATGGAGCAGCAGCAGCGGTGGCAGCTGCAGCAGCAGCAACTGGCGATGATCGCGACGATTATGACTACAGACATGGCCCAGGATCGAGATCAGCGGCAGCAGCAGCAGCAGCGGCAGCAGCTGCTGCAGCGGCAGCTGGAAAATCTGGAAGACGACCACACGGACATGGAGCAGCAGCAGCGGTGGCAGCTGCAGCAGCAGCAACTGGCGATGATCGCGACGATTATGACTACAGACATGGCCCAGGATCGGGATCAGCGGCAGCAGCAGCTGCAGCGGCGGCAGCTGCAGCAGCAGCAGCTGGAAATGATCGCGACGATTATGACCACAGACATGGCCCAGGATCGGGATCAGCAGCAGCAGCGGCAGCAGCGGCAGCAGCTGCAGCAGCAGCAGCTGGAAATGATCGCAACGATTATGACTACAGACATGGCCCAGGATCGGGATCAGCGGCAGCAGCAGCTGCAGCGGCGGCAGCTGCAGCAGCAGCAGCTAGAAATGATCGCGACGATTATGACCACAGACATGGCCCAGGATCGGGATCAGCAGTAGCAGCGGCAGCAGCGGCGGCAGCTGCAGCAAGGGCAGCTGGAAAATCTGGAAGACGACCACACGGACATGGAGCAGCAGCAGCGGCAGCAGCTGCAGCAGCAGCAACTGGAAATGATCGCAACGATTATGACCACAAACATGGCCCAGGATCGGGATCAGCAGCAGCAGTGGCAGCAGCGGCAGCAGCTGCAGCAGGGGCAGCTGGAAAATCTGGAAGACGACCACACGGACATGGAGCAGCAGCAGCGGCAGCAGCTGCAGCAGCAGCAACTGGAAATGATCGCAACGATTATGACCACAGACATGGCCCAGGATCGGGATCAGCGGCAGCAGCAGCAGCAGCGGCGGCAGCAGCTGCAGCGGCAGATGGAGATTCGTATGAAATCTATGAAGACAGCTCTGAGGAAGAAAATGGACCCGGTCTTTTAGGATTTGCACCGTATGGTCGCGACGATTATGACGACAGACATGCCCCAGGACCTGATTCAGCAGCAGCAGCAGCGGCGGCAGCTGCAGCAGCAGCAACTGGTGATGATCGCGACGATTATGACTACAGACATGGCCGAGGATCGGGATCAGCGGCAGCAGCAGCTGCAGCGGCGGCAGCTGCAGCAGCAGCAGCTGGAAATGATCGCGACGATTATGACTACAGACATGGCCCAGGATCGGGATCAGCAGCAGCAGCGGCAGCAGCGGCGGCAGCTGCAGCAAGGGCAGCTGGAAATTCTGGAAGACGACCACACGGACATGGAGCAGCAGCAGCGGCAGCAGCTGCAGCAGCAGCAACAGGAAATGATCGCAACGATTATGACCACAAACATGGCCCAGGATCGGGATCAGCAGCAGCAGCGGCAGCAGCGGCAGCAGCTGCAGCAGGGGCAGCTGGAAAATCTGGAAGACGACCACACGGACATGGAGCAGCAGCAGCGGCAGCAGCTGCAGCAGCAGCAACTGGTGATGATCGCGACGATTATGACTACAGACATGGCCGAGGATCGGGATCAGTGGCAGCAGCAGCTGCAGCGGCGGCAGCTGCAGCAGCAGCAGCTGGAAATGTTCGCGACGATTATGACTACAGACATGGCCCAGGATCGGGATCAGCGGCAGCAGCAGCTGCAGCGGCGGCAGCTGCAGCAGCAGCAGCTGGAAATGATCGCGACGATTATGACCACAGACATGGCCCAGGATCGGGATCAGCAGCAGCAGCGGCAGCAGCGGCGGCAGCTGCAGCAAGGGCAGCTGGAAAATCTGGAAGACGAACACACGGACATGGAGCAGCAGCAGTGGCAGCAGCTGCAGCAGCAGCAACTGGAAATGATCACAACGATTATGACCACAAACATGGCCCAGGATCGGGATCAGCAGCAGCAGCGGCAGCAGCGGCAGCAGCTGCAGCAGAGGCAGCTGGAAAATCTGGAAGACGACCACACGGACATAGAGCAGCAGCAGCGGCAGCAGCTGCAGCAGCAGCGGCAGCAGCTGCAGCAGCAGCAACTGGAAATGATCGCAACGATTATGACCACAGACATGGCCCAGGATCGGGATCAGCGGCAGCAGCAGCAGCAGCGGCGGCAGCAGCTGCAGCGGCAGATGGAGATTCGTATGAAATCTATGAAGACAGCTCTGAGGAAGAAAATGGACCCGGTCTTTTAGGATTTGCACCGTATGGTCGCGACGATTATGACGACAGACATGCCCCAGGACCTGATTCAGCAGCAGCAGCAGCGGCGGCAGCTGCAGCAGCAGCAACTGGTGATGATCGCGACGATTATGACTACAGACATGGCCGAGGATCGGGATCAGCGGCAGCAGCAGCTGCAGCGGCGGCAGCTGCAGCAGCAGCAGCTGGAAATGATCGCAACGATTATGACCACAGACATGGCCCAGGATCGGGATCAGCGGCAGCAGCAGCAGCAGCGGCGGCAGCAGCTGCAGCGGCAGATGGAGATTCGTATGAAATCTATGAAGACAGCTCTGAGGAAGAAAATGGACCCGGTCTTTTAGGATTTGCACCGTATGGTCGCGACGATTATGACGACAGACATGCCCCAGGACCTGATTCAGCAGCAGCAGCAGCGGCGGCAGCTGCAGCAGCAGCAACTGGTGATGATCGCGACGATTATGACTACAGACATGGCCGAGGATCGGGATCAGTGGCAGCAGCAGCTGCAGCGGCGGCAGCTGCAGCAGCAGCAGCTGGAAATGATCGCGACGATTATGACTACAGACATGGCCCAGGATCGGGATCAGCGGCAGCAGCAGCTGCAGCGGCGGCAGCTGCAGCAGCAGCAGCTGGAAATGATCGCGACGATTATGACCACAGACATGGCCCAGGATCGGGATCAGCAGCAGCAGCGGCAGCAGCGGCGGCAGCAGCTGCAGCGGCAGATGGAGATTCGTATGAAATCTATGAAGACAGCTCTGAGGAAGAAAATGGACCCGGTCTTTTAGGATTTGCACCGTATGGTCGCGACGATTATGACGACAGACATGCCCCAGGACCTGATTCAGCAGCAGCAGCAGCGGCGGCAGCTGCAGCAGCAGCAACTGGTGATGATCGCGACGATTATGACTACAGACATGGCCGAGGATCGGGATCAGCGGCAGCAGCAGCTGCAGCGGCGGCAGCTGCAGCAGCAGCAGCTGGAAATTATCGCAACGATTATGACCACAGACATGGCCCGGGATCGGGATCAGCGGCAGCAGCAGCAGCAGCGGCGGCAGCAGCTGCAGCGGCAGATGGAGATTCGTATGAAATCTATGAAGACAGCTCTGAGGAAGAAAATGGACCCGGTCTTTTAGGATTTGCACCGTATGGTCGCGACGATTATGACGACAGACATGCCCCAGGACCTGATTCAGCAGCAGCAGCAGCGGCGGCAGCTGCAGCAGCAGCAACTGGTGATGATCGCGACGATTATGACTACAGACATGGCCGAGGATTGGGATCAGTGGCAGCAGCAGCTGCAGCGGCGGCAGCTGCAGCAGCAGCAGCTGGAAATGATCGCGACGATTATGACTACAGACATGGCCCAGGATCGGGATCAGCGCCAGCAGCAGCTGCAGCGGCGGCAGCTGCAGCAGCAGCAGCTGGAAATGATCGCGACGATTATGACCACAGACATGGCCCAGGATCGGGATCAGCAGCAGCAGCGGCAGCAGCGGCGGCAGCAGCTGCAGCGGCAGATGGAGATTCGTATGAAATCTATGATGACAGCTCTGAGGAAGAAAATGGACCCGGTCTTTTAGGATTTGCACCGTATGGTCGCGACGATTATGACGACAGACATGCCCCAGGACCTGATTCAGCAGCAGCAGCAGCGGCGGCAGCTGCAGCAGCAGCAACTGGTGATGATCGCGACGATTATGACTACAGACATGGCCGAGGATCGGGATCAGCAGCAGCAGCAGCAGCAGCGGCAGCAGCGGCGGCAGCTGCAGCAAGGACACCTGGAAAATCTGGAAGACGACCACACGGACATGGAGCAGCAGCAGCGGCAGCAGCTGCAGCAGCAGCAACTGGAAATGATCGCAACGATTATGACCACAGACATGGCCCAGGATCGGGATCAGCGGCAGCAGCAGCAGCAGCGGCGGCAGCAGCAGCAGCAGCGGCGGCAGCAGCTGCAGCGGCAGATGGAGATTCGTATGAAATCTATGAAGACAGCTCTGAGGAAGAAAATGGACCCGGTCTTTTAGGATTTGCACCGTATGGTCGCGACGATTATGACGACAGACATGCCCCAGGACCTGATTCAGCAGCAGCAGCAGCGGCGGCAGCTGCAGCAGCAGCAACTGGTGATGATCGCGACGATTATGACTACAGACATGGCCGAGGATCGGGATCAGCGGCAGCAGCAGCTGCAGCGGCGGCAGCTGCAGCAGCAGCAGCTGGAAATGATCGCGACGATTATGACCACAGACATGGCCCAGGATCGGGATCAGCAGCAGCAGCGGCAGCAGCGGCAGCAGCGGCAGCAGCTGCAGCAGGGGCAGCTGGAAAATCTGGAAGACGACCACACGGACATGGAGCAGCAGCAGCGGTGGCAGCTGCAGCAGCAGCAACTGGCGATGATCGCGACGATTATGACTACAGACATGGCCCAGGATCGAGATCAGCGGCAGCAGCAGCAGCAGCGGCAGCAGCTGCTGCAGCGGCAGCTGGAAAATCTGGAAGACGACCACACGGACATGGAGCAGCAGCAGCGGTGGCAGCTGCAGCAGCAGCAACTGGCGATGATCGCGACGATTATGACTACAGACATGGCCCAGGATCGGGATCAGCGGCAGCAGCAGCTGCAGCGGCGGCAGCTGCAGCAGCAGCAGCTGGAAATGATCGCGACGATTATGACCACAGACATGGCCCAGGATCGGGATCAGCAGCAGCAGCGGCAGCAGCGGCAGCAGCTGCAGCAGGGGCAGCTGGAAAATCTGGAAGACGACCACACGGACATGGAGCAGCAGCAGCGGTGGCAGCTGCAGCAGCAGCAACTGGCGATGATCGCGACGATTATGACTACAGACATGGCCCAGGATCGGGATCAGCGGCAGCAGCAGCAGCAGCGGCGGCAGCAGCTGCAGCGGCAGATGGAGATTCGTATGAAATCTATGAAGACAGCTCTGAGGAAGAAAATGGACCCGGTCTTTTAGGATTTGCACCGTATGGTCGCGACGATTATGACGACAGACATGCCCCAGGACCTGATTCAGCAGCAGCAGCAGCGGCGGCAGCTGCAGCAGCAGCAACTGGTAATGATCGCGACGATTATGACTACAGACATGGCCGAGGATCGGGATCAGCAGCAGCAGCTGCAGCGGCGGTAGCTGCAGCAGCAGCAGCTGGAAATGATCGCAACGATTATGACCACAGACATGGCCCAGGATCGGGATCAGCGGCAGCAGCAGCAGCAGCGGCGGCAGCAGCTGCAGCGGCAGATGGAGATTCGTATGAAATCTATGAAGACAGCTCTGAGGAAGAAAATGGACCCGGTCTTTTAGGATTTGCACCGTATGGTCGCGACGATTATGACGACAGACATGCCCCAGGACCTGATTCAGCAGCAGCTGCAGCGGCGGCAGCTGCAGCAGCAGCAGCTGGAAATGATCGCGACGATTATGACTACAGACATGGCCCAGGATCGGGATCAGCGGCAGCAGCAGCTGCAGCGGCGGCAGCTGCAGCAGCAGCAGCTAGAAATGATCGCGACGATTATGACCACAGACATGGCCCAGGATCGGGATCAGCAGCAGCAGCGGCAGCAGCGGCGGCAGCTGCAGCAAGGGCAGCTGGAAAATCTGGAAGACGACCACACGGACATGGAGCAGCAGCAGCGGCAGCAGCTGCAGCAGCAGCAACTGGAAATGATCGCAACGATTATGACCACAAACATGGCCCAGGATCGGGATCAGCAGCAGCAGCGGCAGCAGCGGCAGCAGCTGCAGCAGGGGCAGCTGGAAAATCTGGAAGACGACCACACGGACATGGAGCAGCAGCAGCGGCAGCAGCTGCAGCAGCAGCAACTGGAAATGATCGCAACGATTATGACCACAGACATGGCCCAGGATCGGGATCAGCGGCAGCAGCAGCAGCAGCGGCGGCAGCAGCTGCAGCGGCAGATGGAGATTCGTATGAAATCTATGAAGACAGCTCTGAGGAAGAAAATGGACCCGGTCTTTTAGGATTTGCACCGTATGGTCGCGACGATTATGACGACAGACATGCCCCAGGACCTGATTCAGCAGCAGCAGCAGCGGCGGCAGCTGCAGCAGCAGCAACTGGTGATGATCGCGACGATTATGACTACAGACATGGCCGAGGATCGGGATCAGCGGCAGCAGCAGCTGCAGCGGCGGCAGCTGCAGCAGCAGCAGCTGGAAATGATCACGACGATTATGACTACAGACATGGCCCAGGATCGGGATCAGCAGCAGCAGCGGCAGCAGCGGCGGCAGCTGCAGCAAGGGCAGCTGGAAAATCTGGAAGACGACCACACGGACATGGAGCAGCAGCAGCGGCAGCAGCTGCAGCAGCAGCAACTGGAAATGATCGTAACGATTATGACCACAAACATGGCCCAGGATCGGGATCAGCAGCAGCAGCGGCAGCAGCGGCAGCAGCTGCAGCAGGGGCAGCTGGAAAATCTGGGAGACGACCACACGGACATGGAGCAGCAGCAGCGGCAGCAGCTGCAGCAGCAGCAACTGGAAATGATCGCAACGATTATGACCACAGACATGGCCCAGGATCGGGATCAGCGGCAGCAGCAGCAGCAGCGGCGGCAGCAGCTGCAGCGGCAGATGGAGATTCGTATGAAATCTATGAAGACAGCTCTGAGGAAGAAAATGGACCCGGTCTTTTAGGATTTGCACCGTATGGTCGCGACGATTATGACGACAGACATGCCCCAGGACCTGATTCAGCAGCAGCAGCAGCGGCGGCAGCTGCAGCAGCAGCAACTGGTGATGATCGCGACGATTATGACTACAGACATGGCCGAGGATATGGATCAGCGGCAGCAGCAGCTGCAGCGGCGGCAGCTGCAGCAGCAGCAACTGGTGATGATCGCGACGATTATGACTACAGACATGGCCCAGGATCGGGATCAGCGGCAGCAGCAGCAGCAGCGGCGGCAGCAGCTGCAGCGGCAGATGGAGATTCGTATGAAATCTATGAAGACAGCTCTGAGGAAGAAAATGGACCCGGTCTTTTAGTATTTGCACCGTATGGTCGCGACGATTATGACGACAGACATGCCCCAGGACCTGATTCAGCAGCAGCAGCAGCAGCGGCGGCAGCTGCAGCAGCAGCAGCTGGAAATGATCGCTACGATTATGACTACAGACATGGCCGAGGATCGGGATCAGCGGCAGCAGCAGCAGCAGTGGCGGCAGCCGCAGCAGGAGCAACTGGTGATGATCGCGACGATTATGACCACAGACATGGCCGAGGATCGGGATCAGCAGCAGCAGCGGCAGCAGCGGCGGCAGCTGCAGCAAGGGCAGCTGGAAAATCTGGAAGACGACCACACGGACATGGAGCAGCAGCAGCGGCAGCAGCTGCAGCAGCAGCAACTGGAAATGATCGCAACGATTATGACCACAGACATGGCCCAGGATCGGGATCAGCGGCAGCAGCAGCAGCAGCGGCAGCAGCAGCTGCAGCGGCAGATGGAGATTCGTATGAAATCTATGAAGACAGCTCTGAGGAAGAAAATGGACCCGGTCTTTTAGGATTTGCACCGTATGGTCGCGACGATTATGACGACAGACATGCCCCAGGACCTGATTCAGCAGCAGCAGTAGCGGCGGCAGCTGCAGCAGCAGCAACTGGTGATGATCGCGACGATTATGACTATAGACATGCGGCGGCAGCTGCAGCAGCAGCAGCTGGAAATGATCGCAAAGATTATGACCACAGACATGGCCCAGGATCGGGATCAAAGGCAGCAGCCGCAGCAGCGGCAGCTGCAGCAGCAGCAACTGGAAAATCTAGAAGAGGACCACACAGACATAGACCAGCAGCAGATTCAACAGCAGCAGCGGTGGCAGCAGCTGCTGCAGCAGCAGCAACTGGCGATGATCGCGACGATTATGACTACAGACATGGCCCAGGATCGGGATCAGCGGCAGCAGCAGCAGCAGCGGTAGCAGCTGCAGCAGCGGCAGCTGGAAAATCTGGAAGACGACCACACGGACATGGAGCAGCAGCAGCGGCGGCAGCTGCAGCAGCAGCAACTGGCGATGATCGCGACGATTATGACTACAGACATGGCCCAGGATCGGGATCAGCGGCAGCAGCAGCAGCAGCGGCGGCAGCAGCTGCAGCGGCAGCTAGAAATGATCGCGACGATTATGACTACAGACATGGCCCAGGATCGGGATCAGCAGCAGCAGTGGCAGCAGCGGCGGCAGCTGAAGCAGGGGCAGCTGGAAAATCTGGAAGACGACCACACGGACATGGAGCAGCAGCAGCGGTGGCAGCTGCAGCAGCAGCAACTGGCGATGATCGCGACGATTATCACTACAGACATGGCCCAGGATCGGGATCAGCGGCAGCAGCAGCAGCAGCGGCGGCAGCAGCTGCAGTGGCAGCTGGAAATGATCGCGACGATTATGACTACAGACATGGCCCAGGATCGGGATCAGCGGCAGCAGCAGCAGCAGCGGCGGCAGCAGCTGCAGCGGCAGATGAAGATTCGTATGAAATCTATGAAGACAGCTCTGTGGAAGAAAATGGACCCGGTCTTTTAGGATTTGCACCGTATGGTCGCGACGATTATGACGACAGACATGCCCCAGGACCTGATTCAGCAGCAGCAGCAGCGGCGGCAGCTGCAGCAGCAGCAACTGGCGATGATCGCGACGATTATGACTACAGACATGGCCCAGGATCGGGATCAGCGGCAGCAGCAGCTGCAGCGGCGGCAGCTGCAGCAGCAGCAGCTGGAAATGATCGCGACGATTATGACCACAGACATGGCCCAGGATCGGGATCAGGAGCAGCAGCGGCAGCAGCGGCAGCAGCGGCGGCAGCTGCAGCAGGGGCAGCTGGAAAATCTGGAAGACGACCACATGGACATGAAGCAGCAGCAGTGGCTGCAGTGGCTGCAGCAGCAGCTGGAAATGATCGCGACGATTATGACAACAGACATGGCCCAGGATCGGGATCAAAGGCAGCAGCAGCAGCAGCTGCAGCTGCAGCAGCAGCAACTGGAAAATCTGGAAGAGGACCACACAGACATAGACCAGCAGCAGATTCAACAGCAGCTGGCGATGAAGATTCGTATGAAATCTATGACGACAGCTCTGAGGAAGAATATGGACCCGGTCTTTTAGGATTTGGACCGTATGGTCGCGATGATTATGACGACAGACATGCCCCAGGACCTGATTCAGCAGCAGCAGCAGCGGCGGCAGCTGCAGCAGCAGCAACTGGTGATGATCGCAACGATTATGACTACAGACATGGCCCAGGATCGGGATCAGCGGCAGCAGCAGCAGCAGCGGCGGCAGCTGCAGCAGCGGTAGTTAGAAGATCTGGTAGACGACCACACGGACATGGAGCAGCAGCAGCAGCGGCAGCTGCAGCAGCAGCGGCTGGCAATGATCGCGACGATTATGACTTCAGACATGGCCCAGCAGCAGATTCAGCAGTAGCAGCGGCGGCAGCAGCTGCAGCAGCAGTAGCAGCTGGCGATGCAGATTCGTATGAAGTCTATGACTACAGCTCTGAGGAAGATAATGGACCCGGTCTTTTAGGATTTGGACCGTATGGTCGCGACGATTATGACTACAGACATGGCCCAGGATCGGGATCAGCAGCAATAGCAGCAGCAGCAGCTAAGAAATCTGGTTCACGAGGTCGCAAGAACTGCCGCATCACTCGTCGCCAGTTATTTGTGAAGTACGGTACTCGCCGCTCCCCTTGCACTACGTGCTAATTTCTTTATTCTTTTTTTCTTTTGTTTCTTTGGTTTCTTTTGTGTGGATACATCTTTTTTTATGTTAATAAATCTTGGCATTTTACTCCGTTTTTTTTATTACACCTTGGGCTCAAAATGAATGCAAATCAAAGGGCAACCTGTGGTTTAGTTAGCACTACAATTCATATTTTACCGCTCTTTAGTCTTTAGCTTTATGGAAATTGGTGCACATCTGCATGAATTATGCTCAATTGCTCATGGGTGCTAATGTATTATTTTTTAAGTATCTTACGGGTGATTGTCGAGCAAAATTGTGCATTATAATACAAGTGTGCTGTGTTGGTCATTACCGACAAGGCGGTGTTATTCGCGCGAGCCCTGCTCGATAAAGTCAAAGAAGGATGGTCAAAGCGTACCTGACGACAAGTTGGTGGCGTCCCGATATGCCATATATATGCAAAAATCCGTTATTCCTTAAGGTTTTAAAAAAACGTAACAAATATCTCTTTAGGAAGCCAGAAAAAAAAGATTTTTATTATTATGTATTGGATTCTTGTCTTAGAAAAATAATGGTTCATAGTATCAGCGTTTTGTTCAATTGCGTACAACGGACCACATTCACAAGTCATTGACGCGCGTCATTGATTGACACCCGGCGATCATGCGCTTCCTTCGCATTGCTGTTGTTGTTGTGAATTGCGATACGAACTGTGCTATTTTCACTATAATATCAGCGCCAGCAGCATTCCTCGATGCTGTAGTTGTAAGAGAGGATGATGAATAAAAAGTATTTTCAACCCACTTGCTCGTAAAGTAGCTCTTATTGAACCGTTTTTAGGGTCATAATTCAGAGTATTAAAAACGCGTGGTTTTAACTTTATATTATCGGACTAGTATTGTAATTCCACAGATAACTAGTCAGGATTTGGTTGCGACTCACTAAAAACAATAACATTGGACTTGCCTGGGAATTGAACGTGATATCTACGTGTCACTGATTAAATACGCACTAATTAGGATACACGTATTATCACACTCACTTTAACATCCTATGCGTGTTTCTTATCTTTTAATTAAACTATTTTAATTTTAATTAACAATAAAAGCGAAAACTGGAATAAATTTACAATTTTTACAAAAGTCAAACAACCGACCATGGGCAACCGAATTTATCTTGTCATTGAAAAGTTAGTGATTGACTTAATAAATATCGACTATTTGTTCAAGGAGTATTTTATTAATCCTTTATGGAAAAAATAAAACAATTTTAATGTATTTATAATTATTATACTGACAACAATCGTGTTTTAGGCTAGGATGAAGCTAGAAAATGTCCCACTTGTTTTTTTTCGTGATCAGTCCTGGATAATTATCTAACAGTCTAGTAAAAACTCTAAGTCTTTTGCCTAGCATTAAATCGACTTATTTATTTATTCTAACCTCAAAAGTATTTTTTGCATTATTAAAATAGCTTGGCTATTTAGATATTATTTTCGAACGAAACTATCCAATCTCGAACAAAGAGTTGATGCTGAGATAGGAGCCTTTTGGCCTCGTACAGGACTTTCTGCTTTTTTTATTTTACTTTGTTTTTTCAATTTTTATTAATGTTTTTTAATTTCTGATTTCTTGTGCGAGTCTCAATAAATACTTTTTCTTTCTTTCTTTCTCACTTCATAGGTGTACGGTGCAGGTATATTAAGTGGGGCAAAAATCAAGCTAATAAAAGCATATTAAAAACCATGTGAACAGTTAAAAATTATAATAGCAAGCGATCAATAGTATAACAGATAAAAAGAATAGTTATAAATAGAACGTAGAAATGGAAAGTAAATGACGGCCCACAAAATAGTTCATATACGTCTTGAACACATCGCGAGTTATTTTAACTAGCGAACTAGAATATTAATAATGAATTGCAATTATAGCATTGAATTTGATTTTGTACCCATTTTAGGTGTAAAAAACGCATTTGGAAAGTTTTCAAATAGTTTTTTTACATCTAAAACTAAACATTCGGTGTTACGATATTAATTATTGCATTTCATAATCAATATTCTAGTTCGCTAGTTAGCCACATTTTTTATTTCCACACAGTAATATTGTAGTGAAATATTTGACATCTATTTGCGACGTTGCCCACCTTCAGAATAAACGCTCTTAACGTGCTCCAGGAGTTCTGTTTTGTAAATACAGTTACTCCGACGTCTTGGTCCAAACATACTTGGGAAAAGGCTGGGCAGATTGGTTGACTTACATTTAATTAGAAACTTTTCATTTTCTTTTAGTCGAAACGATGACACGACACAAGTTTCTATAAAGTTTTAGGTTTTACATAACCTTTTTTTTTCTGTTGTTGCTAGATAAAAATAAGTAGTACTGTAAAACTGATTTTTAATAGATTTCGCATTTTAACTTGATAAAAGTTTTGTTTTGACTGAACCCGTCAAAAATGGTTTCGACCAATTAAGAGCTTTGACTGTAATAAAATGAACTTGCCGCAAGATAATGTTTTATTTTTCCAGTTACATTTTTGATGTCAATCATCTCTCTAGATTCTTCACTATGCAAGCTTCGTAGACACATTGACAGTAGGGAGGCATATTTACAGACATTTTTCATCATAAGTCAAAAACTATTCAATAAAATATACTTTTTCAACAATACTTGTCAGTCTAAAATCAACTTTACTTACACTTTCATAAAGTTGATGTTTATCTAAGTGAACAACTCGTATTTGTTTACACGTTTGGCAAATAATTTGCCAACGCAGATTACATAGTTATACACAGTGTTAGTAATTTTGTACACAAAAACAGTCAAAAGTTTAAAATGATTTCTCGGATAAAGCTATCTGTAATTATGTAGCTAATAAACTAAATAAATTAACACCAACTCGTCAAGTTTATGACAATTTAGGAACTTCTCTGTAGAGAATAACGGTCAAAACCGGTTATCGCGAGACTGCGACCCCTGAGTATGAACAGAACCCACGGTCGCCTGATGACGTGAAATCAATGCAAATTAATACAAATTTATGTGAGAAAAGATGACCACTGTCCTTAAAATTTGACCATTTCACCTTTGACTGTACTTACATTAAGACGCATCTTTGCAGCTAAACTTATAGTTTCACTTAGTGTAGTGAAACAATGGGTTTGAAAAAAAAAGGATTTCTTCAGTGATTTGTTTGTTAAGTTTTGGTGTAATATGATTTGTGATATAACAATTAATTACGATTTCATATTTGTGTTAGTGATAAAAGTGGAAAAAGAGCAAAGTTATGTTATAACATAAATATGAAAAAAGGGGTTTCTGGAGACCTCCGTGAAATTGGGGCAACTTAATTTGATGCAACGTAAGGGATTATGTAAGTGAACATTATATAAAAACTATTTTCTCCACCTACCAACAATAATACAATATGAAGAGTTCCGAACACTCAGTTAACCTAGATGTTAGATTAAAATTATAACAACATAATACGCCATAATCTAGCATTGAAATCTGATTAAATCATCAGGAATTACAATTAAATAAAAAATGTTGGGTAGGTATATTATTAAATAAATACAAGTTTATTTACGTATCCGTTGACCGAAGTACAACAATAAAATGAGCTGTTAACAAAATTACAGTGTTTATAGAAAAAAAAAACAATGTATCGCTAGTGAACATTTAGTAATATGATCTAATAACAGTTTCATGTTTTACAAAATTCGAGGCCTAAGCAGGAAAAAAATGCGGAAAAAAAATGGCGGCGCAGTGATCGTCACGGGGGGGCATTTTAAATGGTCCTAACACAGACGCAGCAGTCAGTGCGATGACGCGGCGGGGGCGGCCCTACCCCTCACTATCACTCAACTACACGCACACATACAAATTTGCCCAGTCTCCTTTGACACGCTCCACCTCGTTGATTTTCGAACAAAACAGGGCATTTACTCGCCTGGTGACGTGTCACAACGTACTGGCCACATACACGGCTACCAAAAACTAGAGCTGCACACTAACGCGGTATGAACGTGGTACGCATAAAATTCGAAAATATACCTAAGTATGCGTATACAAAGCTATAGGTGTTTGTTTCTCTTGTGCGGCCCACAAATGAGATGGTACGCGGAGTGGAATGAATGCATGATTTCGGTTTATTTGACTTTCCTATCCATTCTGTGCAGGATTACCTGCAGTTTTTTTACTATGTCTATCGATTGAATAATCTGAACCAAAAAAACATAATGAAAATACTCAAAGAACATTCTCATTTTAACATTAACTATTAGGTATATACAGTCGAACCAGCACGCGTAGCATGATGCTATCTATTTCTACGAAGAATAGACACAGCTGTTTCTATACAAAGTGACATTTCGTTTCTCCATTTTTGACATCGCACCGTAGAAATCTTTCTACAATCTGTCATTTTGTCTTACGTTTCTAACAATCTTTGTCTAGGTCCTTTTTTAAGTAGACTATTGCAGAAGAAAGTTTTCTATCCCAAACTGTCAAAATCACACTGACAACTGACAGTAGTGAAGACTTTTTGATTTTGTAATCGCCATGCTAAAGACAGTAGAAAACTTTCTACTTGACGGCCACAAAATATAAACGGATAACTACAAAATCATGATTATACAGAAGAACGTTTTGAATGCAAAATTGTGATAATAATTAATAGAAGAACAATCTATCTAGTCTAATCTATCAAGCTATCTTCTCCTATTTTACATAATTTAGTTAATAGGGCATTACCAAGGAAAGGGGCCAATATTACTGTAATATTTTTTGTTCCAAAACATGATACTTCGTCATTTTAAGAATAATTTTGTTGTAGTTGTCTTTATATACGTGACTTGTCAGTAAAAATAGAGAATCAAACAGAAAAAAAGTCCTATGACAAAACAAAGAATTCTGAGTCAAATTATGTTAAAGAGTGAATTTCGTAAAAAGTGCAGTTGACTCTTTCTACTTAGCTGCCGTCGTACTGTCTACAAGGAACGTCATTTTTGTCTACTCTTCCGTCGACAAAACTGTGCTCATGCTACGCGTGCAGGATAAGCGAGATCTCTTTTTCGGTTATGGCGGTTTCTCTCAAACTCGAGTTTCTAGCTTATAGAGGTACAACAGGTGCCTTTCTCACTTACAGAGGCTTATAAAAAGACTCATTTGGCAATTGGAATAGAATACGATACAAAAGCAATGTTAGTTAATTCCTCGAAATTTAAGAATAAGTCTTAAACAGCAGAAGTTACATTACGCTAGACTGTCACATATAGAGGTACAAGCAAGTAGCAGTCTCAGTTATAGAGGTCCACGAGTGAAAAATGACTTTCTCTTATAGAGATTTCTGTTTCTCACTTAAATTATAGAGGTTTTAGGACCTGGCAATTACTCTCATTTATAGAGTTTTATCGCTTACCCAGTTCTCACTTACTCAGGTTTGATTGTATTGCTGTCATGATAGTTGCACTAGCAAGTAAATACAGGATGACACCTTATTTGCTTTAAAAAGAGAAAACAAAATTGACATTTGACACGGTTCTCTGTTTTCATAGTTTTGTTTACTGTCAAGAAAAATATTGCTGGTTTACAAGTCTTAAAACAAATGACTCAATAATTTTACTAATCTCGTAATAAAATATTTTATTATGTTCATTTTCTTCTTCCCAAAGAAGACTCCATCGGGAGAAATAGTACAGTCAGCTGCAGAGAAATCTCACCCCCTAGCATTGTATAAAAGGGGGTGAGATTTCTCCGCAGCTGACTGTGCTTACAACTCATCAGCCTAAGTTTTCGCTAAGAAAGTGAACCTGCAGCGTGACACTGATATTAAAATTCTTTGTAACAATGGTCAGCTGAACATATTTAGGTACAATTACATTACCATACCATTACCTATGGGCTTACGGGTGAAAAGAGTCTAAGGCAGTACTAATAAACGAAAGTCAAAAATTAAATTAAAAAATCTAAAACCCGACTGCGTAAAAAGCGAACTTTAAAAAAATCTAAAACCCCTTTTGCGAAAAAGCGAACTTAAAAAAATCTAAAACCCGACTGCGAAAAAAGCGATCTTTAAAAAATCTAAAACCCGACTGCGAAAAAGCGAACTTTAAAAAATCTAAAACCCGACTGCGAAAAAAGCGATCTTTAAAAAATCTAAAACCCGACTGCGAAAAAGGGAACTTTATAAAAGATGGAAACAAGATGATTATTTCTGTCTTCAATCCCACTTCAGTTTATACAGAAAGTGGGCAACGTCGCAAATAGCTGTCAAATATTTCGCTGTTATGATTAATTGGGCAATGTTAATGTATGGAAATAATAAATATGGCTATCATGAGCATGAGCAAATATTTACCTGTTGTGATTAATTTGTCAATACACTATATCTAGTGTATTGCCAAATTAATCACAACAGGTAAATATTTGACAGCTATTTGCGACGTTGCCCACTTTCTGTATAAACTGAAGTGGGATTGAAGACAGAAATAATCATCTTGTTTCCATCTTTTATAAAGTTCCCTTTTTCGCAGTCGGGTTTTAGATTTTTTAAAGATCGCTTTTTTCGCAGTCGGGTTTTAGATTTTTTAAAGTTCGCTTTTTCGCATTCGGGTTTTAGATTTTTTAAAGATCGCTTTTTTCGCAGTCGGGTTTTAGATTTTTTTAAGTTCGCTTTTTCGCAAAAGGGGTTTTAGATTTTTTTAAAGTTCGCTTTTTACGCAGTCGGGTTTTAGATTTTTTAATTTAATTTTTGACTTTCGTTTATTAGTACTGCCTTAGACTCTTTTCACCCGTAAGCCCATAGGTAATGGTATGGTAATGTAATTGTACCTAAATATGTTCAGCTGACCATTGTTACAAAGAATTTTAATATCAGTGTCACGCTGCAGGTTCACTTTCTTAGCGAAAACTTAGGCTGATGAGTTGTAAGCACAGTCAGCTGCGGAGAAATCTCACCCCCTTTTATACAATGCTAGGGGGTGAGATTTCTCTGCAGCTGACTGTACTATTTCTCCCGATGGAGTCTTCTTTGGGAAGAAGAAAATGAACATAATAAAATATTTTATTACGAGATTAGTAAAATTATTGAGTCATTTGTTTTAAGACTTGTAAACCAGCAATATTTTTCTTGACAGTAAACAAAACTATGAAAACAGAGAACCGTGTCAAATGTCAATTTTGTTTTCTCTTTTTAAAGCAAATAAGGTGTCATCCTGTATTTACTTGCTAGTGCAACTATCATGACAGCAATACAATCAAACCTGAGTAAGTGAGAACTGGGTAAGCGATAAAACTCTATAAATGAGAGTAATTGCCAGGTCCTAAAACCTCTATAATTTAAGTGAGAAACAGAAATCTCTATAAGAGAAAGTCATTTTTCACTCGTGGACCTCTATAACTGAGACTGCTACTTGCTTGTACCTCTATATGTGACAGTCTAGCGTAATGTAACTTCTGCTGTTTAAGACTTATTCTTAAATTTCGAGGAATTAACTAACATTGCTTTTGTATCGTATTCTATTCCAATTGCCAAATGAGTCTTTTTATAAGCCTCTGTAAGTGAGAAAGGCACCTGTTGTACCTCTATAAGCTAGAAACTCGAGTTTGAGAGAAACCGCCATAACCGAAAAAGAGATCTCGCTTATCCTGCACGCGTAGCATGAGCACAGTTTTGTCGACGGAAGAGTAGACAAAAATGACGTTCCTTGTAGACAGTACGACGGCAGCTAAGTAGAAAGAGTCAACTGCACTTTTTACGAAATTCACTCTTTAACATAATTTGACTCAGAATTCTTTGTTTTGTCATAGGACTTTTTTTCTGTTTGATTCTCTATTTTTACTGACAAGTCACGTATATAAAGACAACTACAACAAAATTATTCTTAAAATGACGAAGTATCATGTTTTGGAACAAAAAATATTACAGTAATATTGGCCCCTTTCCTTGGTAATGCCCTATTAACTAAATTATGTAAAATAGGAGAAGATAGCTTGATAGATTAGACTAGATAGATTGTTCTTCTATTAATTATTATCACAATTTTGCATTCAAAACGTTCTTCTGTATAATCATGATTTTGTAGTTATCCGTTTATATTTTGTGGCCGTCAAGTAGAAAGTTTTCTACTGTCTTTAGCATGGCGATTACAAAATCAAAAAGTCTTCACTACTGTCAGTTGTCAGTGTGATTTTGACAGTTTGGGATAGAAAACTTTCTTCTGCAATAGTCTACTTAAAAAAGGACCTAGACAAAGATTGTTAGAAACGTAAGACAAAATGACAGATTGTAGAAAGATTTCTACGGTGCGATGTCAAAAATGGAGAAACGAAATGTCACTTTGTATAGAAACAGCTGTGTCTATTCTTCGTAGAAATAGATAGCATCATGCTACGCGTGCTGGTTCGACTGTATATACCTAATAGTTAATGTTAAAATGAGAATGTTCTTTGAGTATTTTCATTATGTTTTTTTGGTTCAGATTATTCAATCGATAGACATAGTAAAAAAACTGCAGGTAATCCTGCACAGAATGGATAGGAAAGTCAAATAAACCGAAATCATGCATTTATTCCACTCCGCGTACCATCTCATTTGTGGGCCGCACAAGAGAAACAAACACCTATAGCTTTGTATACGCATACTTAGGTATATTTTCGAATTTTATGCGTACCACGTTCATACCGCGTTAGTGTGCAGCTCTAGTTTTTGGTAGCCGTGTATGTGGCCAGTACGTTGTGACACGTCACCAGGCGAGTAAATGCCCTGTTTTGTTCGAAAATCAACTGCGACTGCGAAAAAAGCGATCTTTAAAAAATCTAAAACCCGACTGCGAAAAAGCGAACTTTAAAAAATCTAAAACCCGACTGCGAAAAAAGCGATCTTTAAAAAATCTAAAACCCGACTGCGAAAAAGGGAACTTTATAAAAGATGGAAACAAGATGATTATTTCTGTCTTCAATCCCACTTCAGTTTATACAGAAAGTGGGCAACGTCGCAAATAGCTGTCAAATATTTCGCTGTTATGATTAATTGGGCAATGTTAATGTATGGAAATAATAAATATGGCTATCATGAGCATGAGCAAATATTTACCTGTTGTGATTAATTTGTCAATACACTATATCTAGTGTATTGCCAAATTAATCACAACAGGTAAATATTTGACAGCTATTTGCGCCGTTGCCAACTTTTTGGATAAACGCTATTAACACTATATACAATCTCATGCATCTCTCAGGCATCTTCTAAATAGGAACCTACTACGCTTTGGGCAACTAGCTTCATCTTTCTGACTGACCGACCCCTTGACAATTCAAAAGTGCCTGTAATTGGTTCATTTAAAATGCTTTGTCCTGAATGACTGACTGACGGATCAACAAACAGCCTAAACCGCTGATCGTAGAGACCTGAAACTTGGAGGGTGTGTTCTTTGTATGACGTAGGCATCCGATAAGAAAGGATTTTTCGAAATTCTACCCCTAAGGGGGTGAAAAGGGTGGGCAAAGTTTGTATGGGACAACGTGATTCCTTGGTCCAATCTACTTCAAATTTTGCATAAACATTCTTTAACAGAATTAATGGAAGACTTGTTTCGTATTTTATTGAAATTCATCCCCTAACAGGGTTAAATAGGGGTAGAAAGTTATTTTGGGAGTGATTTGCTTCGAAGTTAATCTCAATACTCCTTAGTGCTTTTGATTTAAATTACATTTTATTTTGACACATGTTTGAAAAGTAAATCCGATTTTATTCAAAAAAGGTTGAACTCACATAAAGGCTTGGTGCTTGCACTGCAAATACTCTTTAAAATTGGAATGTCTCGAAAGTCACCGTACTATACATTACCGCATTTGAAGGTTTCTAAGCTTTAAAGAGGTCTGTATTTATTCCTAGGATTCCCCTAACACCATCAAATTACCCCTTCGAATTCAAGAGAGTGCAGTTTCCCATCAAAGTATGCTTCGCAATGACTATAAACAAAGCTCAAGGTCAAACTCTTAAGGTAAAGACTAGACTTAAAAGGGAAAGCTACTTTTCCCACGGCCAGTTGTATGTGGCATACTCCAGAGTAAGCGCACAGAGTAGACTGGTGATTCACCCGAAAGAAAAACAAAAAATATTGTTTACAAAGAAATACTGCGGTAGGTGTACTATTTCGATTTCGTTGTAAAAAGATAATACACCCGAGTAACTTTCGCCAGATCAAAGGCGAGCTTCGTGTTCATAAAATATATCTTACTTTTTTTTTTTCAAGTTTATTTAACCTTTATATCCCTACACTATAATAAAGATTGTTATATTTAATAATTATTCAAACATTTTAACATAATAATTTATATGTTATAACAAAATTAATAACGCAAAAACCAATAAAAAATCCTATTAGAACCATTTTCGACTTCTACGTGGACGAAGTCGCGGGCAAAAGCTAGTTTGAAATAAATGCTTTGAGTTTGAAAACTTGTTACGGTAAAAGATGTTTAGTAAGAAGTTTTTTTTATGTTTATACGTTATCGACATTTTTCTCATTGGCCCTATGATTTTGATCCTAGGATTTTTGCAACAGTTCCTTGCCTCTGATATTTTTGCTAATATTATTATTTTAACCAATAAGCATAGAAAAACCTTTTATATCTCGTTAGTGGTACTAAGTTTTTGCAGCAAAGTTCACTTAGATCCTCACAGCACTGCACACTACTTACTCTAAAGCGAACTCATTTTTAAACGACTGCTTTCTTTTTTTAAATATTTATTTATTTACTATTATCACTTACTAACATTCGGGAACCCAATGCAATGATGTAGTCACCCATTTTTTATTGTTTTTATTTAACAATTATTATTTTCTATGCCGATTTTGATGATTTATTTTTATTGAAAAGGGGAGTACTATAGTGGAGTGAGTGAGTACAGTACTGGAGTGGTCCCATTTAAATTTGGTCAAGGATTGATGAGACATTTTTGAGTTAGCTTCAATAATACCTATTTTATATACTTCATCTATACTGATGATGATTTATTACCAGTAGGCTATGTAAAAAAAAATACATTGCAATTTTTGGACGGGTAAAAAAATTAAAAACTTTTTCCAATAAAAAAATAATCTACTACCAAAAAAACACTACCAAGTGCAAAATATCTAGTTAGAGGAAGTTCGTGGACGTTCTGCTTTTATTTTAATTTTTAGATTTTTTTTTATTTTTTTGTGTATTTTTTTTCTATTTATGTTTTTAACATACATATATTACAACACTGATGTAATCACAATATAATATATTAAGACAATAGGGTTTCGGGCTGAAGAAAAGGTTTAGTAAATTATTTGCTTGTGCGCTACTCAGCTGACGGATGACAGACTAAGCTTGTCAAAAAAGCTGCACGTCGTCGTCTGTTTTTTTCACTCGCATTTCAGCTAGAAGCTGCACCCTTATTGGACGAGCGGATTGTGGCGGGAGCGGTTCGAAATAAGTTCGTGTTATAATGTTTTAATTAGTGTTTTTAGTTTAATTTGAGAACTCCTGTGTTTGTCTCAATAAATAGTTTTTCTTTTTTTTTCCTTTCTTCCTTTTTTTTGTGGAAAAAAATGCCACCAGCGCCTTTTTAGTATGTTTTTTAAATATTAAAAGTAAATCTTAAAATGATTGCGAATTCAATTATTTGCAAATAGTGTTTTAGAGGATATTGGTTCTATCTATTGGTTAGCGCAGCGCTACCTCATTTTGAGTTCCCGACAACTGCGACATAATCTCAGTGCAAACCTCAGCCGTGTTAAACATATAAGCGCCACAATCATAACACTGCTATCTTAGATGATGTTTGGTAATGAGAATCGTAACTAATATTATAAATGCAAAAGTGAGTTTGTTTGTTTCTTACGCTTTCAAGCCAAACCAGGTGAACAAATTTAAATGAAATTTGGCACACAAATACACCATGACCTGGGTAAGGACATAGGCTACTTTTTATCCTGGATCGCAGACGGAGTCGTGAGCAACAGATAGTGACTATTAAAAGACATTACCGATTGATTTAAGTAATGCATCATTCATTATCAGCGGTCCACATTTAGCCCTGGATTGAAAGAGCTGGAATTCATGGTGTCCAGACCCATTTTGCCCAGCAGTGGGATGATGCAGTCCTAGATCTGAGCTAACTTAGCTCGCATAGCTGAGGTAATTTTTCATTTACGTGTGCAGACCGCAAACTTGACCGCAAACTTCAAACACGAGTATGAAAAATTACGTCAGATTCTTATACGGGCTAAACTAACTTAGTTTAGCTCTTCGTCTACAACCGGCTTAACTGTAATGGTATAAGATACAAAACAAAGAAACGTGTCATAATTGGTGGCTGGCTTTAGTTAGAATGACTTAAAAATCGAATCAGAAAGCGTACCTTCAAATATTAGCAGTAGGTAACGGAGATTGGAAATGTTCTTATTTGAAAATTCTCTTCAAGTTAAACCTGATAGAATGTATAAACAAAATACGTACTAAACATGACACAACACAACCCGAACGCGTGCGTTTAAGTCCAAAATAACCAACAAAAAGTCATGGTTAACGCAAACGGCGCCTTTTATTACGTACGCAACTGGATACCTAATAGCGATTTTTGGAGCAGTTCTCAATATATCACGTCGGTTGCAGAGTGTCACGGGGTAGGCACACACGCACGCGAATCAACACCCACACTCGGATACCGCATCATCGTCAAGCCATGAAGTAAGGTCGGAGCAAAAAAATAGGATAAAAAAAGTATTTTTATTGGTGGTGTTGACTTTCGGAGCAAATGAATAGAGAGAGGCAATGTAAATAAGTAAGCGTTATTTAGGTAGTTATCGCAGGTAAAACTTATAAAAAAAAAAAAAAGTTTTTAGACAAATGCCTGAGAATTTCAGATTACAGTTGAGATCAGTGATCCGACTAGGTCCCTAGTCGGATCACTGATCTCAACTGTCATCTGTGTCTTGGTAGACATTCTCTGACCCCCAAAAGAGACGATCAACTTTTACCGAAGTATCATAAGGACACGCCTGTTATGTTATTTAATTCTATCTTTCAACAAAACCTAATAAAGATCTCAAGTGACTTGCATTTTTTTAAAGAAAGAAAAACTACAAAAATGACAAAAAAATAATCTTCTTTTACCTTTTTTTTTAACCGAACTTCTGCAAACTGTACCCCCCTTGTGGGCATTTGGCGAAGTGTGAGCGGGCCCAGTTATTAGTCCGCGCGCGCGCCCAGGATAGGTTTTCACAATTTTGAGCCGAGCCGTTTCACACAATGCCGCGCGTCATTTTCTATGATTAATAGTGGCGCGTCAGCCAACGGGTTATGGTATTGTCTATGTGCACCAAACTTGATGAAGTGCGCATAGGGTTCAGGTTTTATAAGTTGTAGGTTTCTTTGGATCTAGCACCTGTGCGCTCTGCAGAAGTATTAAATCTTGTTTGAGTTTTGTTTTTTGCAAAACTTCTTTTTATATCATGAAAACACCCAATGCAAAGTTCCTCTTCAACAGAAACTATAAATAATTACTGGAAAAAAAAACAGCGGCTAGTGATAGGTATCATATTCGTGATTTGCGTTGTAATTTTTCTATTTTGCTCTTTGTTGAGAGCGATCTTAAAAAAACAAAGGACTACACGTTAACCCACAGAATTTCGGTTCAAATAAACTAGGTACTTAACTAAAATATAGGCATAAAAAACATGATATACATAACCACCACTAATACCAATCATAATGAACAATGAAACTAACACAATATTCGATAAACACGACAAAATTAACCAAAAAGCTTATGTGAATACTAAAAAGGATGGTTAGGCCTAAAAACGCGGATTTCGGCCATCATTCCGCAGCCTCCCCCTGGTAGGGGGATGGGGGATGGGGGACCACCTGCACTATCCCCCGGGCGGCACTTGACGACCGCGACGCTAGAATATTAATGCTCGTACTTAATTGAATATTTTTGACTTATCGGTTTTTTTCATTCGGTCAGAAGACCGAATGTCTGGTGAAAACTCTTTATTGCCTAGACTCGAAGCCAAAATCCACCTATTTTTGAAGGGAATAAGCGGATGCTGATAATCGTCGAAATTATTACACCCTCGCTATTGTTGACTAATTTACACAGTTAATGAGATCTATCAGAATCGAGTAATATACAGGGTGGCAGGGATATCGACGCGAAAACTGCTACCATGGATTCAGTACATGATTCTGAACCCCTCTGTGTTGAAATTTTTCTTCGGTTATAAATAGGTTTGTACCTACAAACACTTTTACTCGTCAATAATATTTTTAAAACTAAATGAATTTGGCGTTGTGGCGTAAACGTATATCCTGTAACTAAAGAGTAACTATACATTTTTTTATGGGAATTTGTACTTATTTGATGTACATTTAGTTATACCTACATCATAACACATATTCCTATATTTAAATGTTATAACTGTAATAGCGCTTATAAGGCCGCTTTCAAATTAGGACGTTAGCAGCGCGATAGAAGCGCGGCTGAAGCAGATGCGTTCACATTATAAGAAAAGCCGCGCGACAGTAGCGCGACAGTAGCGCGACAGTAGCGCGGCGGTCGCGCGACAGTAGCGCGGCGGTCGCGCCAAAGTTTAGATCAGTGTGGCGCACTTCATTTCAAAAATGGACTCCGACGGGGTTTCTTATAAATATAATATCTTATAAATTAAACGCTTGAGTCACAGACAAGAACTAAACTTTATTAAATCAAACATACAGTTTGTAATGAGTGATATTGTCGATAGAAAATAGACATAAAATAACACCCCCACTTATCGTAATATTCACTAAACAATTTTATCAAAATTATTCTATACAAACTATGCCAAGAAGCAACATAAATTTATAATGTTTAGCTGAACATAAACTTTTAGTTAAAATGTCAGCGGGCATATCAGCTGTTGGCAAATACAATACTTTAACAATTTTGTCTTTTACTAGATCACGACAAAAATGATATTTGATATCAATGTGCTTTGTACGTTTATGAAAAACTGGATTAGCACACAGCTTTTGTGCGCCCTGGTTATCATTAAACAGGCTGATTGTGTACATCTTATTGGTTATTTCATAATGTAATCTCTTTAGGTATAATACTTCTCTACATGCCTCAGATAGACCAATATACTCTGATTCAGTGCTAGAGAGGGCTACACATTTCTGTTTTCTACATTCCCATGATATTACACCATCAGATAACAAAAAACACATCCCAGTATATGATCTCCTATCTACAGAATTAGAGGCCCAATCAGCATCTACATAGCCTGTTATTTCTGAATTACCTTCTTTACAATATTTTATTCCATAACATTTAGTTCGTTTTAGATATTTTAATACTCGCTTTGCATATTCCCAATGCTCCTTTGTATGGCAATTATTAAATTGACTTAAAAAACTTATAGAGTAACTAATATCTGGCCTAGTTAAGACTGAGAGGTACATCAAACTACCAATTAGTTGTTGATAGGGTACATGACTATTTACATCCACTGGACCTTTATTTATATTTAGTTTGACCTCCATTGGAGTATCAACAGTCTTACAATCACATAAATTAAATTTGCTCAAAAGTTGATCAATATAAGTTTCCTGACTTAAAGTTATAGTTATAGTCTATGCCATGTTTTTGGGTGAAGCCCTTTGCGACTAGACGAGCACGGTAACGGACATTGTTTTCACTATCGTACTTTTTTCGCAAAGCCCACTCACTGTAGTTCTCACGCCCTTTCAATTTAGGCACACTGACTAGGTAGTTCGTCGTCATTTTCACAGTCACAGCGTTAATTACAGTTTATCTCAATCTGCAAAGTCTATTTCCACTTTTTCAGTCCAAGAAAATTGCGAGAAAAACTAAAAAGACTGGGCCCATAACCTCTTATAAATTAAACGCTTGAGTCACAGACAAGAACTAAACTTTATTAAATCAAACATACAGTTTGTAATGAGTGATATTGTCGATAGAAAATAGACATAAAATAACAAATTGCAATTTCAATAATAAATCGTTCGGTGTCAAACTGGCTCATTGTGCAGTCTATACCTAATCACGTGCGCTTGCTGTGGGGGCAGGTAATAATAATTACTTGTATTAAGGAGAAAAAAAAAAAAAATTGTCCGTCAGGTAGATTATTAAAATGTATTGGACACGTATTTTTTATTTTTTTACTTAATCAAAAGATTACGGCAATACATTGAGTAGGCAATGCCTTAAAATGTAGCATGATGTCACTGGCCGGTAGATTTTATACTGACTTGTGACGTAGCGAGCGACTCCGCTTTAATGCGTTTTATCTAAACCATTATTTATTAATTTTTATTTTTAATTTTTTTTTAAAGCAAAAAATACGTGTCTTATATTTTTTTATTATTTGACTGACGCAATAAATTGTTTTTTTTTCCCAGTCAACATCCCTATTATACTCGTATTTCAACATTTTTTTTTTTCTTTTTCAATTGACAAGTATTAACAAAAAGAACATCGCCAATGTCAATAGACAATACTGCCCTTCTCAGCCGAAACGCGCTATCTCTGAGATACGGCCTTTTAGTTTTTTTATACCATTCAATAGCTATAACAATTTCGCATGTAATGGTTTAAGCTAAATAGCGCTATTTATCTTAAAACATAAACAAACACTCAGATGTTTTTTTTTATTAACCATTTATGTTTCCTTAACTTACAATTTACAAAATTCTGTTTTCTCATAGTTCACTCCGATTGAGATAGCGCCTTTCGGCTTAGCAGGGCAGAATAGTAGCATAGACAATCAAATCAAATCAAATTGAGGTTGTATTCTTCTTCAACTTGCAACACTGGCTCATCGCCGACTGTGAAGATAAATGTGAAAGCGGTCTTAGAAAGGAGAAAATAATGTAATTATTTCGATGTTACTACTCTACTACTAATACTTTATTATAATTATACTTAGTTAGTGTATTGGTTAATGAATAGTTAATCAATTTGCCCTATGTTTTAACCATACATTAAAAAAAAAAACTTGTGAGGTGTCAAGGGACACCCGGATGGAACGAAGTTCCATGAGAGAGAGAGAGAGAGAGAGACAGACAGACAGAGAAACACGCGCACGCCGCACGGCTTACAACTATAGCAAAAAGTGTCGTTACAACTTTCGGTCTTAATTTTTTCCGTCTAGCCCCCTTTCGCAACGCGCGATAAGGAACTTCGTCCCAAAAATTACAAATGTTCGTAAACGCGTTTTTTACGCAAAATGTCGTTACAACAATACACTATTGCTAACTGTGGAGGCTTGTCGTCAATTACCTCACTATTTCTTCTGTATTGATAGCTGTCAATCTGCCTAGCCTTTTCCCAACTATGTTGGGGTCGGCTTCCAGTCTAACCGGATGCAGCTGAATACCAGTATTTTACATGGAGCGACTGCCTATCTGACCTCCACAACCCAGTAACTGGGTAATACGATACCCCTTGGTAAGACTGGTGTCAGACTTTCGGGCTTCTGACAACTCGTAACGACTGTCAAAGATCCACGAATGACAGCCGGGACCAACGGCTTAACGTGCTTTCCGAGGCACGGAGGATTCTCGGTATGTAAAGATGGTCACCCATCCACTGACCAACCCCGGCAAGCGTAGCTTAACCTGATGGATCGACCAGTGCGGCTGTTGTTACTTAGCCACGAGCTCCTCTATTCTATTCTGTATTGATAGCTGTAAGTCACCCGATCACAATAAAATAAAATGACAATTAAATTTTTAGACAATCGTTATAAGTCGGCACTTAGCAATCATTATGATTTATAGGAAAAAAGGTATCAATTTGTATTTCTGATGATCGGTGCAATACGAATGAGTGCGCCTAAAAATAATTAAAATGGTGCTTGAAATTATGACTAAAGCCTAGGACTCGTCGCAAGACATTTACAGCTACATTAATACCTTATGTTATTCCAAAGTCTTTTCCCTGATTACGATCAAAACAAGTACTATAGTTTCGATACAGTGACAAAAATAACGTAACAAACCAAAAATCCCACAAATAACAACAAAATATCTACATGTAATAAATCACAGCGGCATTGCAAACTCATTTAAATAAGCCAGACCTAACCATTATCCAATTCCCAAGTTACAAAATCGCTATCGAACTATCTCAAACACCCGAAAGCAGTCGACAATCGAAACAAATCCAATAAATTGGACGGAACCCGTGTTTCCTCTGAAACCGGCGTCTAATTACTAACCTTTAAATTAATTTCCGAATCGTAAATAACGTTTCCCGGCGAATTCCTACAATGTTATCTTAACAAATTGACGTTAGGTTAGAGAGAGACAAAAGTAAGTATCCACGAATTTTACAATTTTGCGCGCCAGTGTTTAGCAGTGTTTATGAAGGGGGTGGCATGAAGGGGGCTTGGGGGCTTATAGTGTCGAAAGGGGGAAAGGATAAGGAGGACTGACCGAAACCTCCGACACTTAGATATATTTGTACGATGTTACCCCCAAGATACCAGTGTGTGTGTGTGGGTGCTCCGTGACGATGTTTAGAAAGCTTTGTAAAATAAGGGTAACTTATTGTGCTTAGTTTGCTTAGATAGTGCGGGTTGGTGGGGATAGGAAATAGACGGATGGGGTGAATATTCACCCCGAATATTTAAATCAGAACTGTATTGAGGAGGATGTATCGGACCAACTGTTACTTGAACTACTTGACCAACACTGTTGTTTAAAATATTGTAAAAGGCAATTATTTAAAAAAAAATAACCGTGGAGTTTCTTGCCGGCTCTTCCCCATAGCAAACAACCAATTATGTAAAACAAAATATTTTAATTTTGAATTTGAACTGCAACTGTTCAATTTTTTAAGTACCTACCTAGCTAGTTTATAATTATAACAAAGATTTTTGAGACGTTCTCATAGAAATTGTTTTGAGCGACTTATTAAATCCAAGTTAGGTGACGAATTAATGAATGCGACTGTAAATCTATTTGAATAGGATTTCCAATTCCAATAATTTGAAATCTATTAAGTACCTACTTCGCTCTCACAAACACTTCCTACCACCACAGCCTATCAACGAGTAAGTAGCCAACGAGACGTCAAAGCATTTTTTAACATAGACCGGTATCTATAGGTAAACGAAACTAATATTGTTCAGTATCAACAAAAAAAAATGTTTCATCTGATTAGTAATTTAACACTATAATCGAATCCTATTAGAACACATCTCTAAGTACAAATACTTTTCAAATTCAAATTCAAATAATTTATTTCAGACATGCGTCCATAGTGTTAGTATACAAGACAACTTAAAGACTATTGTTAGTAAACATGAAAATTAATTAAGTTAGTATACAAAATAACTTAAAGACTAAGTGTTAGTAATAATAAAAATTAATTAAAAACGCTAATTGGTGTGGATTCTCACCCAGTGGCGCAGCAAAGGGGAGTCCCACCGATCTGAAAACACGCTCAGGAGACTGTTGGTGGCGGTGCGCAGCCGGCCATTCGTGGAGGCGGTCCTCTTTTATGTAGATCTATGTGATTCCAATACGACCTTTTTTCCACTTCGAATCCAACAAGGCCACCCAAAACTCCTAACTTTGATATCTTAAAAATAATTCAGACTGCAATCTTCCGAAAAATCCAATACCTTTAGAGGAAATGCTGAAACCCGTACTACTAGCACAGAGGAGGGAGGGTACAAAAGACATTCCTTTCCACAAACGTGGGGATGCTGGGCACCAGTCCGATTTAATATTCTATTTTACGCCGGCGATAAGATTAAAGTATGTAATTTCTTGTGTCCAAATGTGAGAGGCGTTTTGTACGCACTACGTGCGCGCAGGGGTGTCCATATTTAAAAACATTATTTGAAAAATTGTATTTAATGATAAAATGAATATAAAAAATTATCTATGAGGAGTGAAGTTTAATCGTTCGGCACAACCTTGGCAGTCGCAAAACACTTTGCTTGTAGATATTTTTACAGCGACATGAATCGAGCTCTAATTCTCAAATAGGTAAATACTTAGGTCAAAGTCAAAGACAAAGTTAAATTAATTAATTGTGACACATACAGGGTCAATTTAAATTAGCTAGCGAAATTCCGCTGACGTGATGGCTATTAACTAAATAACTTTAGAAACTTTAAGAGGTGCTTTAGACCATCGACCATGGCCGAAAACGAAAATGTAACTTCGGTCGGTCACTATTTATTTCACATAAACCAACAAGGGCACTTATGAAACGCCAGAAGCTAGGTGCACGGTACGAATTGGTCGTTTCATATGGAGAAGAGCTGGCAAGAAACTCCACGGTTATTCTTTTAAAAACCATCGCTTCGAGATGAAATCATAATGATATTCTTTTTACGGATCCCTTTAAAAAAAAAAAAAATTTTAGTAGGTACGATCAATGACTTCTCGATTCTTATCGAGAAACGAAGGCTTCGTAGAAAAATTCGTAGCGGTTATGTATAGACAAAAGTTATCTGACGTTGAAGTCGTTTAGACTTCAATCTTCTTTATCTTTATCTTCTTTATCTTTATCTTTACATAGTATAAAACAGGGTCGCTTCGCGCTGTCTGTCCCTATGTATGCTTAGATCTTTAAAACTCCGCAACGGATTTTGATGCAGTTTTTTTTAATAGATAGAGTGATTCAAGAGGAAGGATTGTTGGTTGAAGGTTGTTTTGTGTATAATATATTAAGGTTTTGTGTAAATTGGCTGGAATATGACGATTATTGTCGAAGATGTCGGAAAAAATCATGCCGACTCATGCTTTACTGGCGTGCGCCGCGTAAGCCGTAAGAGATACATCAAATTTATTTTTGACAGAATTCTATATCTTAAAAAGTTCAAAAATAAAGTCCGCGATAGCATATGTCTATCTTCTAAGGATGACCTACAGTAATCATTTTTATCTTTCAGAATTGGATAAAAATTTCATTGTTATTTCCGAAGCTATTTTGACCGGTATTTTGTTTTTCCTTATCCAATAAAATATATTATTTATATTGGGCATTTAATTTAGGTTAAAATATGCCTTGACTTCATATCATTAAAATGAATACTTTAAAAGATATCACAGATTCAAAATTACGCGTGACAAAATAATTATGGTTGCCGACAACGCGGGCGCAGCGGTAGGAATCAACGACTTTTCCTCGGATATTAGGTATAACTAATCCCGGTAGTACGTACTCGTGGGATATTTTCTTACATCCACGCGGGCGAAGCCGCGGGCAAAAGCTAGTAGACTAGCTAGTAAATTTAAATGGCAAATCAACCATCACAATAACAATTACCTACATAACATAAAAATAAGTAATCAAAGTCACTGTTCAATAATATTAGCATTCTTTCATTAACCTTACTTGTCATTGATATTCATTTATTAAGCAAAATGACTTGATGTTGAAAATGACACCAAGGTAATTTGACTACTTTATCTGACATAACAAAACTTAAGCATCTGGATACTCTTTAGTACTCACAAAGTTATTACCATAATTGGATAAGATTTTTTACAAATATTATTGGAAATTTTTGGATAAATTACGTTTTTAAGTATGAAAGTGACGTAAAGGTAACAACACTAATTCGACCAACTAACATAACATCACAATTAATATCAGATAGCCACTCAACAACATTTATGATTTAATTCTAATCGCTAGCAAAGGCTCTAAAAATTGTTGTCAGATTATTGAAAAAAAAAATATATTAAAAAAAACACGAAATCTAAAATGGCAGCCCTTGGCGCTAGCTATAAGAAGTGCGTCCCCCCGCCCGGGGCAGCCACAGAGCCGTCCTATAATAAAACCCTCCCTACTCACACTAAGACGACGTCCAGTACATTGGACAATTTTCGCCCATAGACAATTCGTGAGTCGTGACTCGCTTGCCGATTTAGATTTTACAATGTAACTTTCGTATTTTAGAATGTAATAGTCGATTTTAATATGTTGATAATTTGGTTTTGGTTAAAGATACTGGTTTAAATGATTTTTCTATTAACGTATGTATTAAATTTACTCAAGAAAAATAGGTACCTACATTGTTCTTGTCAACAATATCGGGGTGTGGCCGTTTCACTTATGGCCAAATTAAACGGCCACAAAATATTCTTATAATTAAAAAGAAAGTAGTACATAGGTATATCTATGTACTACTTTCGACGAATGTGATCGTGATAGCCTAGTGGTGTATCCACCACTAGGCTATCACGATCACATTCGTCGGACTGCCAAGTCATAGGTCTCGAGTTCGAACCCAAGGCACGCACCTCTGACTTTTCGGATTTATGTGCGTATTGTATAATATCGCTTGCTTCAAAAACGGTGAAGGAAAACATCGTGAGGAAACCGGCATGCCGGAGAGATATTTCTTGACGGCATGTGAGGCCAAGTCAGAGGCCCATGGGCGGCTTTAAAACTCTGACACCAGGTTAGTTACTAACCACACGAAAAGAAGAAGTACATAGATACACGGATAAATTATGCTTATTCCGATGATGAGATTTGAAGACACGGTTTCCTCATAATGTTTTCATGCACCGTTAATATGTGATCTCTTGAAGTAATTAAGACTTACATAACAAATTGGGAATAAAAAACATTGATATGTAGGTACTAAGTTTTCTTGAACCCAAAGCTACCCCTCAAAAACGTCGCCCGTTAAAATAATGTAATAAAACCGTGAAATAATTACTAACCCTCAACTAATTCCATTACGTTAACAGAATTTTCGAGAAACACCATGACGTAACAAAAACTAACCCTTTAAACTTCGCCAACACCCCCAAAAATGATCCCTAAACCACCCTCGCGATTTTCTTTCATCCCTCCCTCGCTGGGGGTTAAGTCACCCTACTTAAGATCGATGGAAGGGTAGTGGATGAGACTTTGCGATAAGGGGAGAAAGGGCCCTCCTGTCCCCGAATTAGGGCCCACCCTTTGTGAATCTCAGATGGGTCGCTCGAACTTCATATCTTGTTTTGACGTGTTTTATAATTAATTTGCTAGTTTCAAACCGTAGTTTAACGAGGGTTGGGGAAATTAATTTTAACGAAATTCTGCAGGTTCTGGCTCTATGTACGTTTTAGTTGTTACTTATTTAGTAAATGAATGACGGCTTGGTTTGTAGTTCTTTGGTATTTACCAAATACATGACCGATCGATGATTCGTTCTGAAACACTATGGTTGCAATTGTAACCACGTGTTTACACCAAGGTACAAAACATATTTGTATTCTACATGTTGTGTCTAACGTTTTCGTTTGTCGTTTACACCTGAGAACAAATAAAAAACCAAGATATAGCGCTGCGAACAATACAGTGAAGCATGCCAAAACTTCACCTCCACTCTGTACATACACGCTCGCACGTACCCATTTACAATGAAACTACACCTCACTAAGTGCACACAAGTTTACGAAACTGGCTTCTTCACAGTTGACAACGCTTTGTTTTGGTTTTTTATTTGGTCGAAGGCTTACACATAAACCAAGTTGTAAAGAGTAGTTGTATACATACTTGTAGAAAACTGGTCGTAAATTTCAAAAAGGTTAACAAAATAGCTAATAAAACATGTCTGAAACAATTTCAACACATGTATGATACATTGTTTTAAACACGACTTGTTTTTGACAATTAGTCTTATAAAAGACTTTTAGAAAATAAGTATCAGAATTCACAACTTATAAGTGTAAAAAATACATGTTTTTGTTTTTTACAAATCGTTCCTTGAACGACCCATTTATGAATATTGTAACTGAGCATAACACTATTAAGGTAACTTTACCTTTACGCAATACTCAAGTTAAATCACGACACCCAAAGTCGTCACAGCTCAGTCCCACACGAGCACGACTCTTAACGCTCTCGTGCATTCGAATTCAAATTCTGATTTATTCGCGGATGAATGGAAGATGATTCCCTTACAATATACATATGTATGAAGTACCTTAAGTGGCAAGATTTTGTGACTGGTTCGTACTGAGCAATTACCATTTATATATTATACGATAACGTTAATACATCTATAGTACTGACTTAACTAGAAATGTAGTGAAGGACGACTTCGGATACGTATGAAGTTGACGTCTTCTCTCCGCCATTTTGAATTTTCTGTGACGATATAATGTCTAGGACACCTAGCCAAGGCAATTTGACGCGAAAATTTATACAGCCTGTGAGATACCAAAACCATATTCTATTGACTTTTATATTATGTATGAGCACCGAAAAATAAGATCTTTGAAACTACTTTGAAACCCCATTAATTTTAATAATTTTTAAATCAATATACTCATTTGCATTCTACATGCCTGAGAATATTTTATTAGAATTATGAGAATAAAATGATGTATTTAAAACACAAACGTCTCATATAATTGTTTAATTTCATTTCAACATAATTATTTTCTTTCTGTTTTTGTGTATTTATCCAGAAAATTGGCTCATTTGCCATGTAAGTAAAGTATTTCCGTACGACCTACACGTGGAGCATGCCAACTGGACCGTCAAGTCAAACTAAATAAATTTTACAGAATACACAAGAAAATAACATTGTATACTTATTGTGTAACGTAATACCAAGGGAAACCGTTGAGAATGCGATCCATTCGAAGCTAAGCGATTGAAACCCGAAGGAGACTCTCTTTACGAAGCCATATTATGGTTTGCTTCGAAAATACATATGCTCGTAATGGTTTGAACTGAATTGTTATAAAATACGAGTATAATAGATGACGTATTTTTAGTAACCTAATCCGCTTAACTGTTCTGAAAGAGTCATAAAGAAATCGTCACGTGTTTCACCTCTCAACAAGGCATCCTCAGGATGACGATTGACTTGTTGCGAACCCGGACACGACGTTTTGCCACGTCAAGCACCGCACGTAGCGTGACGTGGCAACACGTCGTTGTGTTGAGAGGTGAAACACGTGTCGATTACTAACAGGGTTCTTTATTACTCTTTAAGAATAGTTATGTAGGTTACTAAAAATACGTCCTCTATTGTATTTTATTATGGATTTCCGTAAAGTCACGCCTGAGTCAATTATATATCTGAATTGTTATTTAGTAAACATTCAATATTTTATAGAACTTTTTATAAGCGACAAGCTTTCCCGCGGCTTCGCCCGCGTGGATGTCGAGAAATATCCCACGGGAACTTACTCTTGGAATTAAAAGTATCCTATGTGTTAATCCAGATTATAAACTAGCTGTGTGCCAAATTTAATTCAAATCTGTTCAGCCATTTTTGCGCCAATCCGCAACATGCATCCAGACAAACGGACAAAAATTCTAAAAACTATATTTTCGGCATCAGACTCGTTTCCACACCTCGTAGCAATTAACTTTTTTTTTAAATTTTCAATGTACAGTTTTGATTTCGTTACAATTTTATTATTTGTACTTATAGAAGAATATAGATAAATACATTTTGGTGACAGATTATGGTTTGCTAACTCAATAATAATCTGAGATTTAATATGACAGGATACATAGTTATGTAGGATTTATCTAGTTGTTTACTGAATTATACAACTATATGAATATTATTTCAGGATTTTCAAGTCATTCCCGTAAGTAAATAAACAACGTAACTATACTCCATAAGTGTATGTAGTTAAATAAAAACTACCTTTTGGAAGGGGCGACTAGAATCAATTCTATTTTTTTGTAAATTTTGGCGTTCAGAAGTGCCTTTTATTTGCCTAATTGAAATAAATTATTTGACTTTGACTTTAAACGTAAACCAATCGTAAAAAGAGTGTTTATAGATGAAACTTTCGAGAGCGGGAGCGTCAGCAGTCTGTTCATGCTGGAGACTCTTCGTCGAGTTGGTGTGATCTTGCAGCTGGCGTCCCTCAAGGCGGTATATTAACTCCTCTTTTGTTCTCCATTTTTATTAATCTCATTACCACCGTGCTTCGGACTGCGTATCATCTCTATGCTGACGATTTACAGCTTTACTGTCAGGCAAGTGTTGATAACATTTCTGATGCGATTACGGAGCTAAATCGGGATTTAGGTGTAGTCAAAAACTGGTCTGATCGATTTGGGGTGGTGGTTAACCCTACCAAGTGTCAGGCTATCATAATAGGGAGCCCACACAGCATAAGGAAGCTGAATGGTTTAACTGTGCCATCTGTAATCTTTGACAACTCAGTCATTCCGTTTGGCTCCGATGTTAAGGATCTTGGCCTGCATGTCGACACTTGTCTTGACTGGCGAAGGCAGGTAACAACCGTCAGTAAAAAAGTTACCGGAACTTTGCGGTCGCTCTATCGGTTAAAAAATCTTCTCCCATCACACATAAAGGCAATGCTTGTACAGTCCCTAATATTTCCCATAATTGACTATAGTGATGTGTGTTACTATGATCTGAATGCAGATCTCCTCAATAAACTTGACCGCCTTCTCAATAATTGCATTCGATTCGTTTTCAATCTTCGTAAGTATGACCATGTATCCGCGCACCGATTGCTTTTAAAGTGGTTACCCATTCGACAGCGCAGAGAGGTGAGGGCTCTGTCTATATTGTTCTCTATTCTCGACAAACCCACCTCTCCTTCTTACCTGACTTCCCATATTCAATACTTATGCTCTGCCCATAGCAAAAATCTTCGTTCAACCAACAATCGTCTTCTACGATGTCCTTCTCACCGCTCTGGTTTCATTCACTCTTCTTTCTTTGTCCAGGCGGTCTTTCTTTGGAATTCGCTACCTCTGAATATCAGGACGGCAACCAGTCGGTTGTCATTTAAAGTGAAGGTACGTGAGCATATACGCAAGAAGTTGGCTGAAACATCCCAGCGGTGATTTGCTGGATTCGTTTTCTCCTCTACTGATCGTTATTTCTCCTCTACCGATCGTTATTTCTCCTGACAAAGATTTTTCTGTTTATACTATGTATATGTATGTATTTATGTATGTATTTATTCTTGTATTTTATAGTTAATTTCGTGTTATCAATCCCTTTTGTTGCACCTGCCATGTTTTGTCTCTGCACCACCCTAAGGTTGACTGGTAGAAAATGCCTCAGGCATTAAGTCCGCCTTTGTACGGTATATTTTTACTTGTGCATGAAGTTTTAATAAATAAAATAAATAAATAAACTTTCTTGTTTAAAAATACGATAAAAACAAATTTAATTTAATTTAGATTTTTACAATAGTTTCCTCTTTTATTAATGTATACTCGTATGTTAAACTTTATCATTTATTCTTAAACTATTCTTCGAACTGCTTGAGCACAATATTTTAGTTAGACTTATACCTAATAATAATAATATAATATTTTGTAATCTGTCTATTGTTAAGAGGCTAAACTCTAAACGTCAATGAACGTTGCTAATTTTAAGAGCACAACGTTTAGTCGGTTATTTGACAGCTGTCACATCAAGTGTTTTTTTTTTGTTTACCTTTTTAACTACCTAAACTTATGGAGTATAACTTAATTATAAGTAAAAGCATTGTCCCTTTCAGCGTTCCTTCTAATTTCGCTTTTGTGATCAATGTGACAATAAACATAATCATTTCCTATGACGCACTGTGGATCGAAAAAAGGCTCTCGAAGAAATAGTAGCCTAAATTTTAAAGTGTCGGTTATTTGGTTCAAATGGTTTTATATTAGCCATAAATATATTATAGGATACAAACAGGTAGGCAAATTAGCACCTTATATTTTTTTTTGCAAATAAAATGTATGGAGCTAATGATTATATCTCCGAAACGGAGAGAATAACCGTTATAACCTTGCACACGGTGATGTAACTATTTATTTATGTTTTTTTGACGTTCTTGACTTTTTCAGATAAGATGCCGTTCTTTTTAAAAAAAAAACGGCACTAAATTGCTAATTGCTAATTTGCCTACCTGATTGTATCCTATGATATATTTAGGTATGCATAATATTGGCTAGTAGAAGCCATTTTAAGCAAAAAACAGACACTTTAAAAGCCTTTTTTCGATCCACAGTGTGACGGAGCGAAGCATTCATTTGTTTCAGAAAGCGACAAGTAAGCCCACGTACTTACGCACGGGCGCTTTTAATGGCGACGTTTTTATTACCGTAGTTTGGACTTTCAACGCTCAGCTTAGCGCCGAGAGCTGATAATCCAACTGTGCGCTTTTACAACGCGCTAGGATGTGCTCTATTAGATTCTCAACGCTCGACTCGACGCCGAGAGTTGAAAATCCAGCGAACGGTAAAAAAACGACCTTATGTGGGCTATTCTGTAAAAATCTCATCGTGAAAACTAAGGTGAGGTGAGCAGCGCACTTTAATCTCACTTCACCTAAGTTGCGGTCGCGGTGAGATCTTATCAGAATACACCGGCTGGAACAAAAGTCTCGCTCACTATAGCCAAGACAGCTATGTACAGCCGCCTTCAACAACATACAGTACCAGTAAACACGTTTAAAATTAACGCTCGCCCATGTAAATAATGTGTTAATAAGTTGTTTGCGCAGCTTTCTGTTTGCTACACGATATTTTCATGTTCTAATTTCTAACTAGTTGCATGACGGTTCAAGGGACACTCGGTAAAGTTGTATAGGAATTGGTTTATGAACGAATAATTTGTTTCCCACTGCTGGGCAAAAGCCTCCGGGAACAAGAGAATGAAAAGACTGTCCTGTAAGAGTACTTTTAGTTTTGTAAGAATACTCAATATAATAACCTTGTTGGTAATTATATTTTCGAGCCGTTTGGGGTTGAAACCCTCGGGCCGTGGGGTCCGAGTGCTCACGGCCTCTTTAAAGAAATCTCCAAGCGGCTATTTGACACTTCCCGTGACCCAAGGGCTGGTTTTTACCTTGGGCAGAGGCTAAGCATTGCCATACAACGTGGCAATGCGGCCAGCCTCTTGGGTACATTACCAGTCAACAGCGATGCGGATGAATTCTTCGATGCTATATTTTAGTTTGTAAATAGTTTTAGTTAAGTTAGTATATAATTTTGCTACTTTTATTAATTAAATTATTTGTACCCATTTAAATAAATAATATTTGTCAGAAAAAAAAAATACTTTGATTTAAAAGAGTGTCCGTGGAGTTTCTTGCCCGTTCATCTCCATAGGAACCTACTATGCTTTGGAATTGGCAATTAGCTTCATATTTTTGACTGACCGACCCTTTTACAATTCAAAAGTGCCTGTAATTACTTTATTTGAAATAAATGCTTTGAGTTTTTTTTTGAGTTTTCAACTTCCGAGTTCTCTTAAGTACATGGTACTTACATGTACTTTAGAGAACTCGGAAGTTGACAGTTATTATTATACTTTTATGTTTTAAAATTAAGAAACATTTTCTATCTATCTAATCCACCAATTAATATGCTATGTAGCCAGGGTTGGCATAAAACAAACGAGTTGTTTTAAAACACGTATTTTAAACCATGTTTAAAACAATTTGAAGTAAAACAATGTTTTTTTATTAAGTGTTTATAATCGAAGTTTAAAACAAGTTTTAAGCAATGTTTTAAAGGTTAAGAAAAAAAACATGGTTTTAAATCAAATTTCAATAGAAAATGAATGGAAATAAATGAAAATTTATAATTGTTACGGACGGGAGAGATTTTCGTGACGTCATAATGAAAAATGATCGTCTGTTATGGTATATGCTTTCATCAAACTCATCTCTATTGCTTCATAGACCACTTTTGCCCAGTCTCCTCTACGAGTCAACGTTATTTCATACAGTTTGTTCATAACGTTTGTTTGTAGCTTTTGATGTAGGGTGTTCAATAAATAGTGAGAATGCGATACATTCTCCTTGGAAAGAAAAAAAGTAAATACTGGCAGGCATAGCCCAGACATCAGTTAAGATGATAATTAAAAAAGCAATTAATTCTCTTTTGTTTTTTGAAAGTAGAAGTCTATTCTTTGCGTCGTTTCGGAACGTGTTCTTAAAAATGGATAAAATTGAAGTTCGCGCGGTAATAAAATATCTCTGCTTGAAAAATTTTACTACGGAGCAGGTAAATCAAGACTTGAGAGCAACATTAGGGGTTCATGCTCCTCCATATTCTACGGTTGCGCGTTGGTGTGCTGAGTTCAAGCGAGGAAGAACTTCCACTAACGACGACCCACGAACGGGACGCCCCATATCGGCAGTGACTGAACAAATGATAAAAAAAGTTGAAAATATTGTCTTGGCGGATCGTCGTGTTACTGTTCGTTTTATAGCTGAAGAAGTAAAGATTTCGATAGGAAGTGTCCATAATATTATAAACGACCATTTGGGTATGAAAAAAGTGTCAGCGCGCTGGGTGCCCAGAATGCTTTCTGACGCGCAGAAACAAACTCGACTGAGAATTTCACAAAGCTGTTTGGATTTGTTACAACAAGATCCTGACCGATTTTTGGCTCGATTCATAACTATGGACGAAACATGGCTTCACCATTATGACCCGGAAACGAAACAACAGTCCATGACTTGGAAGCGACCGTCATCTCTAACTCCAAAGAAATTTAAGGCGATTCCATCCGCCGGAAAGATCATGGGCTCTCTTTTCTGGGACAGCCAAGGGGTGGTAATGATCGAATATCTTAATTATGGAGCCACTATCACGGGGACTATGTACGCAGGACAAGTAACAAAGTTGCGTGAGGAAATACGCAAGAAACGGCGTGGCAAACTCGCTAAAGTTGTTTTGTTTCACCAAGATAACGCCCCTGCGCACAAGTCCAGAGTTGCGATGGCATTCAAGAAGCTGGCTTCGAATTGATGGAACATCCTCCATATTCACCGGACCTTGCTCCTAGTGATTTTTACCTATTTCCGCGCTTAAAGGAACATCTCAGGGGCCAGAAATTCGAAGATGATGACGGAGTAGTCGCCGCCGTAAATGATTTTTTAAGGGATCAGGAAGAAGATTTTTTTAGAAAGGGAATTTTAGGATTAGAGAAAAGATATACAAAGTGTATAAACCTGAAAGGTGACTACGTCGAAAAATAAAATAACATATAATAAAAGATAATTGCGTCTTACTCATTCTCACTATTTATTGAACACCCAGGGTTACTACGGATATTTTTCTAAGTATTTTTTTTTCGCCAGTTCAGATATTGTCAAAGCTTTCCGATGTTTGTCAAATAAAATCGGGAGTAGAATAAAAAAAACAATTGGAATGGTTTATTGGCATCTACTTACTAGATTTGTCAATTAAGGAGGATTCGCAATGGCAGCCCGCGAAATTTATCTAGTCAAGATGAATAGACATCTTCAGCTAACTGCAACCTCCATTGTGCCACAGAAAAGGACAGCACTACCATAAAGGCTTGTGCAGACCAGCGCGACGCGACACCGGTTATTGTTATACTGTGAAGTTTTCTTAGAAATTGTATTGTTCGTGTCGCGTCGCGCGACAAGTCGCGCTGGTCTGCACAAGCCTTAATTCAGGTAGTTGAGTATTTTAATTATGTGAGCCACTCACAGCCGTCTCCTTTGTAGGCGCAGTGACTTCATTGGCGGCAGCGCCTTTGTCTTAAGGACACTATACTTTTAATCATCTAACGACCCTCTAAGTTAGAATTGGCCACAGAAGTCAAGATTTCATGAAATAGTCATTCAACCGGGCATTCCTGAACAACAAAAAAAGTCCTCCTTAGTCACTGAAAATCTTTGTAATACTTACTTAATTAGGGCGTATTGCACCAATGACACAAGACGCGGTCAGCATATTTAAATCGCGTTCAAGAGCTGTCAGGGACCACATTCCACAACAATGATGACACTGAAAGCTCCTGAACGTGGTTTAAATGTACTGATCGCGTTCTGTTTCATTGGTGAAATACGCCCTTCATATTCATAAATATCCAGCCAAGACACATAGACATCTTTAGCTAACTGCAACCACCATTGTGCCACAGAAAAGGACAGCACTACCATCATTCAGGTAGTTATAGAGTATTTTAATTATGTGAGCCATTCACAGCCATCTCCTTTGTAAGCGCAGTGACTTCATTGGTGGCAGCGCCTTTGTCTTAAGGACACTAGGGGCTTTTAATGTATGAATACCACCACTATCTGTGGCCCAGTATACATAGAGACAATAGTTATTGTTTCAAATGGCTGGAGATTGTTGGTTTTCTTCTTGTCTGCTTGTGTTATCTTGGGTTTTGTTGTGCTGTTTGAATTGGACTGCTTTGCGTCTGTAGGAAATAATGTATTTTTACGTTAATCTATACATCTTTATCTATACAAATAAATAAATTTGAAGTGTCTGTTTGTAGGTTTAAAATAACAGCTTTTTACTAAATGTATTTGAAAGTTTAACGGTACTTATACCAAAAATACTGTTTTAATTTTTTTTGTCTGTCTGTTTGTTCCGGCTAATATCCGAAACGGCTGGACCGATTTTAACGGGACTTTCCTTAGCAATAGCTGATGTTATAAGAAGTAACTAAGGCTTCTTTTATTTTAGAAAAAGAAAAGAATTAGGATCTATTAGGTAGTGAAAAATAATAATAAAATGTATCAATTGTACAATGTACAGTCAGCGTCAAAAGTTGATGACCACATTTAGATTTTCAAAATCGCTGTATAGTGAAGTGCTAATAGTGAATACGGTGTACAGCGATTTTGAAAATCTAAATGTGGTCATCAACTTTTGATGCTGACTGTACCTAAACAGTAGGTAGGAATATTAATGAAACTGTTATGGTATTTTTTAAAGTTTCATCATGTTTATCATAATTTGCAGCCTTTGGCACCACTGCCGACTGGGCTAGGCCCAAAGGCCTCCCATAAAAGTAATAGTTTTAGAGGTTAATCACTTTTGATTACTAAATGATTTTCGAATCATAATACCTATAAAATCGGTAATTGTCTACCTCGCTAATGTGATAATTCTCGAGAAACACTTTGGTAGTAAGATTTTGTACGCCGAAATAAGGTTTTCGAAGTGTAAAATCTTTCCACTCGCTTTCCTGTAACCTGCGTAGTGATTTCGTGAAAAGGGACGGAAGTGCGTGCTATTTGATTTGACCAATGAGCGCGCGCGGTGCTAGAATTAGCTGTCAGATGGTATCAACCTATTTTCCGAGAGATTGGTACTGTTAAAGTATTTTATTTCACATAAACCTACAAGGGCACTAATGAAACGTCAGAAGCTAGGTGCACAGTTCCAATAGGTCGTTTCCTACGGAGAAGAGTCGGCAAGAAACGCCACGTTTACTCTTTCAAAAGTAAATGGTTTTTACAATGTTTTCAAATTACAGTGTTAATAGTTATGAGAGGACAGTGGTAGGCCTATCAATAAGTACCAGGTACTTAGCAAAACATAAAATGATCCAGATCCACACAAAATGTAAAAGAAAATAATCTATATAAAAAATAAATATAATAGTAAAAATAAAGACCTATTTGTCAGCCAAGATCATCATAGCCGACTACTGTAAGGCTCACTCGATTTTTTTTTTAATCAATCGGTTTTTGTTTTTAAATTCACCCCTCTACTCATTGAAACCAAGCCTGATCACAGTCCAATCGTAAATTCCAGAGCCAAAGATCACTTTCAACCGTATAAACGTCACAGAATTGTCACAAGTAACCTTTATCACTGCTTGCTGGTCTGTAGGGAAAGTTTTCCAATTACGAACACCGTCAAGTGACCACCTCACCACCCTACTTACCTCAACACCCCCCGGACCTCCCCTTCAACCCCCGCGACCCCTCCAGCCGGGTACAGCCGCACAAAGAAGTTTTAATTGCTAGCCTTCGTGCTAGCTATCAACTTGAACGTACACTATTTGGATTGCCGTATTCATAATGTGGCATTCAAAGGGAATAGTCGTTAATGAGGTTTGATGGGAGGTTTTTTAATCGTATTGTTAGTTGACTTTTCATTAGAAAGTTTGGTTGCCGGTAGCGATTTTGCTGACTGTCTATTTGCAAGTAGTTCCATTTGGAATTTAAAGCAATTCGCTTGAAAACAGTTTCGGTTTTGGTTAAATAACCGACGAAAAAATTTCAACGTCCCCAACGTTCCTAGCAAAATCGCTACCGGCAACCAAACTTTCTAATGAAACGTTCAGAATCATGTACTGAATCCATGGTATCAGTTTTCGTGTCGATGTCCATAGCAGGTTATATTATTTATATTAATTGTTTCTTATAGCTTTATTTAAATCTAAAAATCCTCACAAAAATAACCATATTAAAATAACAATCAAATTGTTTTCAAAATGGGCCTTGTTAAGTGAATCCCACTATACTGACACCACGGAGTCAGCGAAGGGGCTCTAATTTGATTCTAGAAGGGTCAGACAGAAACTAATTTTAGTTACAAAAGCAAACAACGTAATACTGGACTGTTTGTCTAGTACCTACGAGGGACTTCAGCAACTTTAAAATTTAATTATCGTTTACATATCTGCTCGTCTGCCCCACACTTATTAAGGGAAACTAGATTTTAGAAACCGCGTTGATAATTGAGTTCAATCATGTTTTGTTTTCCTATAAAAGCTTGCTTTCACAGAATACATTGTTACTTTGGTTGTTATATGTTAATAGTAATAGTTTATTGTCACAAAGAAATATACGAGTACATTAGTGTGTAACAAGATGCTATATTGATACATTGCAAACTATAGTTTTGTATAATATAGAAGCATTTTTTTTTTTTTTTAATGTGAGTACCATGGAGCCGTTTATTATGTTATTAAGATGTATGTTGACTTGAAAGAGCGTATGATGCTCACTTAAATGTCTCGCTGATGGTGGCGAGTGTGTTGGATCATTCGGTTCCCTACAAAATGGTTGAGCTGGATGGTGCTGATCCACGCGTCATGTTCGTGAACGGGTGCCGTCAGTTGTGACTGGTCATCTCTTATCTGCCAGGGCTTATTTTTAATCTTATATTTTGAATTGTTTTGATAATTTTTGTACATTGTTCTCACATAAAGAAACAACAAGAATAATGTACCCAGGATTTTGTCATTTTCTATAATTAAAAGAGTGTCCTTGTAGTTTCTTGCCCGTTCTTCTCCATAAATGTCTACGTTTTGGAATGGGCAACTAGCTTCAACTATTTGACTAACTGACCGACTATTTGACAATTCAAAAGTGCCTGTAAATGGTTTAATTGAAATAAACGCTTTGAGTTTGAGTTTGCTAATTACGCTGCAGAAGTCTGTATACAGATATTGTGAGCACTGCCTCCTAAACTAGGATAACCTGAATCTTAAGAAATAGTGTTCAGCTGTGACTTTACTTAAAAATAGGGATTATACATCTGCGGACTGGGCCAACTTATTTTTCGTGTGTGTTAACAGTCAGATTTACTTTTATACATATTATATTCTAAGAAAAAGGAAAAATAGAAAAAAAATACCCATAAAATAGGAATGGGTGAATTTATGTGTGTTTATGATTTATGTGTGGTGAGTTTTTGTATGAGAGTAGTGAGTGTGAGGTGTTATATGTGAAGAAATAAAAAAGCAAAATAATGCAATATTAATAATAACCCCATAGACATTTAAAAAGCACTATTTTCTTGAGTGCGTCGTTAGTCGAGTGGTCGCAAGCGATATTGCTGAGCATGAGGTCCTGGGTTCAATTCCCGGGTCGGGAAAAAGTGTTATTGGATTTTTCCAACTGGAATTTATCAGTAGCCGCCCGGAGTCTGGATTTGTGCCCGGTTGATGGCAATAGGCTTGCCCCCTATTACATGGGTCTTGAACTTAACTGGCGAAATGTGGGTGTACTACCTCGTTATGTATTTTCCTGAAAAGACTAAAAAGAACAAAAACATTATTTATTGAAATAAGGAAATTGATACTTACCTTGTGATAAAGACCTCACGTTCATAAATCAAGTAAAAAACTCGTCATAAAACTGTTTTGCTTACCGATCATTTTTCACCTTTTACCCACGTATGGCCGAGTACTACTCTCTGTGCCAATAATTCTTATTTGTAAGTTTCAACAAGCTCCATTCCATTTTCAATACTCAATAATCAATTCTTTATTGGATTCCATATGTATTAGATGTCCATCTCACCTAGGTAATAAATAACATCAGAGGGGCGGGGCCTCGTCAAGGTCGTTTCTGAGGGCCAACTCTAGCTCCACGCGCGCTCATTGTTCAAATCAAATAGCGTGCGCTTCCCCGGCTTCCTGTAACACACTTCCGTCTCTTTTCACGAAATCACTCTCACAGATTTGATTATTTAGATTGAGGTTTTGAAAGACATTACACATGAATAACACTTATTCAATTCAATTCAAATTCAATTCAAAATATTTTATTTCACATAAACCTACATGGGCACTTATGAAACGTCAGAAGCTAGGTGCACGGTTCCAATTGGTCGTTTCCTATGGAGAAGAGCTGGCAAGAAACTCCAAGGTTACTCTTTTAAAAATAGTTGTTTTTTACAATATTTTCAAATGACAGTATTAATAGGTATTGGAGGACACCGTAGGTCTTTCAACAAGTACCAGGTACTGAACAAAATAGAAGAGGGTCAATAAATCAGATAGAGGGTCAATATATATATATTAATATATATTGAAAGTAGGACTTATTGATTATTCAACAAAGGACGAATAATTTGTAGACCGTGCTCTTTTCAACACTGACTTTACTGAGCTTGTTGAAGTCTATGCAACGCTAGAACGTACTAAAACAACTGCCAGTCGAATATTTATTATTATCAACAACGCCAACTGCGATATCACTGCTGAAAGGCTTTCCTTATTCAATTCATAAAGCGAATTCATTAAAAAAGTAAACACCATTACTTTTTCTACGCCAAATTAACAACATGGCCTAAAATAAAATGCAAAATAACATCCTTCCGAAGACTATTACGGCTACCATTTTGCGAAGGGGTTACAGATGGCGTCGAGGGGTCGTCTTAATTTCGCCGTATTAGTGAGTCTTGCTGACCCTCTGGACATTAATCGTGAAGGGTCCAGAGGTCACTGACCCATAGAATTAAGATGGAAACTTGGGGTAAGAGGCGATCGTTAAATCCGACTACTGAGTTGTGTAGTTTAGGAATAAGATTATACGTTAAAGTTCAACGAGGCCTTTATATATATTTGTTATAGATGTTTTTTTCGAACACATTGCCACTAGCACCTAACTTTACGGACTTTTATAATGAAACAATGATTATAAAATGTATAATAGCGAATTATATGAAAATAATAAGTGCAGCATGGTAAAAAACGACGCGGTCACAAATGAAACTAATGCAGACCTATGATGATGGCACTACTCTGCCGACAAGTTAGGTTTTGATTTGACTCACCCACTAACAGCGTTTTTTGTTGCCCATTTATTTCCCATTCGAAGTGACCTAAGTGCGATAGTGGCGCCCAAATTGTTTCCAAACTCTTTTTTGCCAAGTTGTATATTCTACCGTTTGGTTTCACGCCATAACAATTGGTCGCATAGATCCACCACGGCTTTAACACCATCACAGCATACAGTGATTATGCAATACCCCTTGGTAAGACAGGTTGTCGGACTTTCTGGCTTCTGACGACTCGAAACGACTGTCAAAGATTCACGATTAACAGCCGGGACCAACCAACTTACTTAAAATGGTCACCCATCCACAGACCGACCTAGGCAAGTGTAGCTTAACCTGATCGTTCGACCCGTATGGCTGTAATGACTTAGCCAGGAACCCCTCTATAACCTGAACCCACACCATCTATAAAGAATCTAGAAACTTATAACAAAATATTGTGTATTGAATATTACCATCGTAAAATCTTACTATAGGTGACTAGCATAGTGCTTAAATAAGAGGACGCTCATCTTTAATGTAATCTCTTAGTCGGCTATTACAGCACGGCCAAGGATTTATCCTGTCTAATCGTGAATTCTACAAAACATTCATTTAATAACTTCCTCTCTCGCATCAGGTCGAGATAAACGGTAATAGCTCATGCCGTAGTAAATATAAATAATTACCAATCAACAAGTATAAGGATGTTGATAACATTTTTTTTTTGTTCGCACGGTGGGCAATTTTTTTTTTTTTTTTTTAGATACACCGGACGCGTATTTTTTTTTCTTTTATAACGTAATCAAAAGATTACGGCAATACATTAAGTAGGCAAAACGTTAAAATGTGGCAGACGTCACTACCCGGTAGATTTTATACTGACTTGTGACGTAGCGAGCCTCCACTCGAACTTTAATGCGTTTTATCTAAACCTTTTTTATTTATACTGTAAAGCAATAAAAACCGTGTCTTATATTTTTTTATTATCTGACTGATGAACTAAGTCATTATTTTTTTCCTGTCAACACCAAGGAAAGATTGGTCAAGCAAAGTTGCGCTGAACATCCCAAAATGTCGTCTCCTGTGAAGGTTTTCATTAATAATGAAGAACATTTACTTAGAAAGACATTACATCTATATACCTAAAGTAAATAGCGATGTAACAGAACATAGCCTGGGCTATATAATGCTCGGACAAGATAAATAATGCGGAGCTATCGTCCAGCCATCCAACTTTATAAATTACTTTCTCAGATAGCGCGGTGCGTTCTACAGTAGACGCAGATATGGCATAAATTATGTTTTATTTCGATTTTTATCATAGACATAGAGAATAGACTAAGCGTTAGCCTCTCAAAAGTGACCAATCTTTACAAAGAGACAAAGCGACTGTTCGGCCTATCCTTGTCTCTTTTCTGCAAGCCAGAAAAGCGATATATTTTTTTAAACAAAAGAATTCTTAAATTTCGAATTCTAGAAAGAGCGCGTATTCGGTCTGTATTCACTGCATGCACAACTGATTACGGAACGCTCAGTCCATTCTCTTTGTCTATGATATTTATTTACTTTCTTTAAAACATATCATCACGCCCGAATTCCCTGAAAGGTTAGGCAGAGGTGTACGTTTTTTTATGTTTTTTTTTCAAAATTGAGAAAACAAATGTTCCCAGATATGAGGCATAGCTAGATCGATTTTATGCCTCCGTAAACCTCTATAGCTGCTACACACTATGCCGGTGGCATGGGCGCCGGCACTGCCGCTGGGCAAGCCGCGGCGCGCCCGGCCTTGCCGCACAAAGCCGCACAAAGGATCGCAAAAGAAAATGAAGGCGCTAAAGTCAGGGGTACGTGCCGCGCGGCAAAAGCCGGCGGCCATGCCGCCGGCATAGTGTGTAGGAGGTATTAGGGCATAAATCAAACCGATTACGTGTGTCTCCGGATTTTTAATTACTCTGTCTGTGATGTCTTGTATACCTTTATTGAGATGACTTTCTTGTCGTAGTTAGGTTTTACTTTTATAATTTTTATTTTTATTTAAATTATTTTGGGGTATAATATACGAGTATATACTCTTAAAATATGCTAATTAAGCCCTTTCATTTGATACCCAACATGTGTTTTTTGTTCGTCACTTGAAACATACATACTTACATACCGATCAAAATTATAACCCTCCTTCTTGCGGGTAAAAATTACTGAAAACAGCTTACTAATACTTAGAGCACCGAGAGCACCTTCATAATACATTAGTATAGGTAACTATAAGGAAAACAGTTAAAGTAACTATTACCACCACTGTGGATGGCGGTACGCGTGGGGCGGTCCCACAAAGGCTGTGCCCGCAACTATCGCGGCAAACTTCTACCAGCCCGCCCCGCGCCCCACACCGCCCCGCTGGGCCCCGGCCCTTATGGCGCATCTCAACGAAGAGATTTCATCATCGGGACTGATTGTAGATATTATGATAATAAAATGTGTTCATTGGAGATTTACGCTGTAATTCACGTGTCTGCTAAGAGCACCATTTTGAAAGTTATTGATAAAATTCGTTTCTCTAGAGTAGCGATATACCTGCCTTTCTTTGTTTTTTTTTCGTATTATATCAGAAATTCTGCAGTTTTAGGCCACACAGGCCACACAGGCTGCTTTTAAAAATGACAGACCTTCAAACAATTTAGTTCCAACAATATTTTGAAGAAATAATCTATGTCCTTTGTCTATAAAGTTATCAGACAGAGATCACTGACTGTGACACGCCCATTTTGTTTTTTCCCAATTTGATTTTGGTCTTACTAAACTTTGTTGTGAGTTTGTGACCATTTTTGTAAGCTTTATATTTTTACATACTTGACATTGTGCTTTTCTTTTTACAATACATTGGTTGTGTTAGCGAGTTGGTGATTTAATTAGCATAAATACAGACCACTAGATTTTCCGCTACAAAACTCCATGAATATCAAATAAAAAAGTATCCTGATCTATCATGCGTCCGTCACATTTATTTGTCAGTTTGTTTTTGTTTTGTTGTCTTGCAATTTGATAAATATATCTAACTATTGAAATATTCATTGTTATTATTATCTTACTCAAATTTATTTCATTTAAGTATATATGTTACCGGCCAACCCAAATTTTCGGATGAACTAGTTTTGGCTAGGCCAAACCAGTTCTTTCTACACACGATAGGACAAACCAGTATCGCCTAGGCCAAAGTCGTTCATCCTGTTACTGATAGGATAAACCAGTTTAGCCTAGATCGAATCGGTTTATCCTAGTTAGAATATACATGCTTTAGGATAAACTGGTACGTCCTAGTCTGAACTAATTTCACTTAGATTGTATCTTCTATAAGCTTTTCAAAGTAAACTGAATAAAGGAATAGAATTAAAATAGTCAATATGATTTATTAACTAATCAGTAATTTCACATCTATCACTAGATCAACTGATATTCATCTACAGAAATCAGCTTATCTTCAATTTGCTTATTTACTTATTTAGTTTAGACTAGGACGTACCAGTTTATCATAAAGCATGTATATTCTAACTAGGATAAACCGATTCGACCTAGGCTAAACTGGTTTATCCTATCGGTAACAGGATGAACGAGTTTGGCCTAGGCTGTACTGGTTTGTCCTATCGCGTGTAGGGAGAACTGGTTTGGCCTAGGCGAAACTAGTTCATCCTAAAATCGGGTTTGGCCGGTAACATATACACACATTGCAGTATAAAATTGATTTACATCCGTCACCTCACACCAGTTCCAGGTCCAGTTGAAAACCAGCGTCAGGCACTAGTTGTTTGGCATTTTTGCTGAACTGGGCCTATTTGACGCAGCCGCCAGGCACACATTCCTGCTAATATCTTACAACGCAATTTAATATTTTTATTTGTTTTCTATTTTTTTCTTGTAGTATTGTGTATACAATGTGACATTTTTTTCTTAAAAAACACAAGTGTAAGTCCATAAAATCAGCGGGATATTAAATAAAAAAAAAATAAAAAAAAATAATGAAGATCCCCCTTTTAAAGATAATTTTCGAGAATTTTTCATGAATATTAAAATAGAAAAATACGGGAGGGCATGCCCATGGGTGACATGGTCTGCCTTTTAGTCTGTGCTAAATAAATGTATTTTCTTCCTCTCGGTCTTTATGATATACAAAATTGATCATTCTCCCATTCCCCATTCGGTTCAGCAGCATTTTACCGCCCCACACCTCAGCACTTGTTTTCTTACTCCATCAGAACTTTTCCAACTCATTTGCATGCAAAAGCAGATAGCAGTGATGGCGCGATACCGTACCTTTGTGGGTTCTACATAGTCTACAAAGTTGCCTACAGTAGTTCCGCTAGTGTACTGCCAGTTGCCAACTTTTCCTGAAGTTGGCGTAATGTTGTGGCAAAAGCGTTCATGGCAGGTTTAACAATTACCTAAGCAGGGCCTGCAAAGTTTTGCACACCAGTTCAGTTGTTGTTGCTTTTGCAACGTTTAGGTTGCTGTTTATCAGGTATTTTGTATAAATAGAGGCTTAATTAGGAAGTGCTTGATGTTTCACTGAATTGTACGCGGGGGTTAATTTCCATTTTGGTAATTTTTGGCACGAAAGTAATTTTTCGCCGATTTTAAAGCTTCTGCACAAGCAATGTCTTACGTTACAATCATTCGTAAAGACAATCAATTTACAAAGGCACTCTAAATTTTGTTCCGGTCACCAAAAACATACCCGGTAGTTGTGTGGCTTACCAGTGGTTGCAGATTTATTACAACACCAAATAAGTAATAACAATTTACGGTTACTGAATTGGTAATCTCAGAAAGCGATTGATTAAGTATGGTTTAGAGTGGAAAGTTTAATTTTTGCTAAAGATAACCCAGCCTCCTAACTTCTACTGAACTGTATCAGTTTGGAAATGAATCAATCTGCGTAGCCTTTTCCCATCTATGTTGGGGTTGGCTTCCAGTCTAACCGGATGCAGCTGAATACCAGTATTTTAAATGAAGCGACTGCCTATGTGACCTCCAAAACCCAGTTACTGGTAAGACTGGTTGTCAGACTTTCGGGCTTCTGACGACCCGTAACCACTGTCAAAGATCCACGAATGACAGCCGGGACCAAGGGCTTAGCGTGCTTCCCGAGGCACGGAGCAGTCACCCATCCACGGACCAACCTTGGCAAGCGTCGCTTAACCTGATTGTCCCATGCGGCTAATAACACTAAGCCACGAGCTCACAGTTAGGAAATGAATATATCCAAAATGCTAAGTTTAGAGTTCTAAACCCACTGACCGACTGCTGAGCATAAAACTAATAAATCCATATAGATACACTGGCTGTCCACCAGCAGAACAAATATCTAACACGACACATCTGCGAACATTACGCAAGGACCATTAAAACTGTCCGAATATACTGTGTTTTCAATTACAGGAGGCTCGCGAGATATTTGACTCGAATAGGGCTGTGTTGGCATGAAAATGTAATGTGGTATATGTAAATAATTAAGGGCTGATTTTACTAATGAAACTGAATGCGATCAGTATTTCTAAAACGCGTTTAAGAGCTGTCAGTGTCAAAACTGTTATGGAATATTGTACACTGACAGCTCTTGAAGGCGTTTAGATGTGCTGAACGCGTTCAATTTCATTGGTGAAATCCGCACTAAATGTAGATTCTCTAGTGTGGCTCTGGACTGAAGTTAATATTGATAGGACTTATCATCAAAGCATAATCAACCTATAATGATGGGATACCCACTGTTGGTATACGGGTCTCTCTTCGAGAGGGAGTGGGCTGTAATCTACCACGCGTCCCCAGTGCGGGTTGGTAAATGTCACTTGTCTTCAAGTTTTTTGTTCTAGAACATTCCGGTTTCCTCACGATGTTTTCCTTCACCGTTTTCCACCGAATTATTCCAATTTATTTGGATGTCTGAGCTTTGTCCTCTTCTTTCATACATCTCTTTTTGTTAAAAGTTTCCGGAAATTGCAAAATTAATAACATAACAAAACATCACGCTTCTAATCCCTGAAGTGTTAGGCAGAAGTGTATTATGGTACACCCACATGACCACTTAATATTTTTGTTCTGAGACAGCGTGGAACTATTCCATTTAGTAGACCCGTCGTTCCATCGTTGGACTCAACTCTTCCATAGATTGATAACAGTAATCTTTCGGTGTTACAGACAGCTGTGCTGCTGGGGAGTTTGTTGCGCCACTTCTTCTTTCCAGCTAAAGCACTGGGAAGTGGTGAAGGGTGGGCGTTTTGAGGGACTGTCTTATGTAATTTTGACGCTCGAAAAGTGCTGATTCTCAGCCTAGTTTGAATAAAGAACTTTTGAATTTTGTTTTTTAGCAAATTCCACAATCAATCTCAAAATAATAAGCACGCTATAATAGGTAATAAGACCGGTCGACAACTCTACGTCAAAGCGCGTATTTTGCGTACGGGTGGGAAAATCGGTTATTCAAACCACCTCAGCTCCTCAAAGAAGGCCAGCAACGAATTGGTGTTACTGGTAATCTCACGTAGGCATAAGCACGCTATTTCGCGGGAATACACTTCAGACACCATCCATGCTATTTGTTAAGCATCTACCCTTAATAAATATCGTTATGACCCAGTATTAAACCACTATCTACGGCATTACTGGTGAAATGTGGATGTACTGTAGGTACCTCTGCCTTACCCTTCTCGGATTACAGGCAAAGTCAAAGTCAAATAATTTATTTCAATTAGCCATAATAAATGAAAGGCACTTTTAAACATAAAAATTTCAAAAAAAAAAAAAAGTTTCTCTAGTCTGTATGTATTGCCGTCGCGCTCGCGCATTTGAAGGTCCTTCTAATGTGCGTGCGCGACGGCAATACATTTGTGCGCGAGCGATAGAGATAAGTAATGAGGGGTCATTGTACGAAATTCTTTCTGCTTCGCGACCGGACTTCAGTCGCTCCTTCTAAAAGGTAGTTTTCGTATGCAGAAGAATGGGATGAAACTCCACCGTAACTCCTTTAAAATGTTTGACAATATTTAGTATACATTCATTATATGTGAAGACGATGCACCTAGAATAAAATTACTATACCACAATAGTTAAAAATAATCAAAAATGAAGCAATGACAGATAAACTAATTAGAAGCGTGATGTAACGGAATATTGATGATGTATTACAGTGAAGTAGTTTTTCCTCATACTTACTCTCCCGTGTCGACATAACCCTATCGCCTGCGCGGTATCCGCGTGCCTTCCCGCCTCGGCGGCATTGCGGCAGCCATGCCATTCGACATCAGCCGGCCGACACCTTACGTACACACCTTTCAGTATACTGGGATACTGATTGCGGTTTCGTATGGGAAATCTGTGGGAAAAATACTTGGAACCAGTTTTGGGATATACAATGTGGAGACTATGTCTTGCTGATAAGCCGACTAGGTATAGTACCTATATATTTGATTGAATTTTTGTAAGCAGAAAGGGCTATGTGTTAATCCAGGTTATAAACCCATTCAGCCGTTTTTGCGTGAATAAGTAACAGACATCCAAACATAGAAACTTTTATTTATATATATATATATACAGGCTGGCAGGTACATCGACGCGTAAACTTTTACCATGGATTCAGTACATGATTTTGAACCCACTGCGTTGAAATTTTTCGTCGGTTGTTTTAAATAAAATTACGGCCAAAATCGACGGCCCCCATGGCCCACGCACAAGGGTCCATCTGAAGGACTAAATGCGGAAATCAAACAAATAGAAAATAGATTAAATTTGATGAGAGCTCCCAACGCGTGTTCCCTGCGATAATTAGTCTACTCTCTCATTCACTCATAAAAAAACTAAACTTTACATGATGTGCTCTGCATACAAAACATTTCCTAAATCCTCATTACACTGCGAATATCAACAAAAAGAACTACCATTAAGTTTGTGTTGTAACCTCATTCGTATTTCACTCGAACGAACGTCTGACTTGTGGTATTCATTAGCTCCCTAATACGTGTTACTTTGTCCTAATCTTACCACAAAAGACCACCGACACAATATAAAAGAAACCTTACTTCTTTGACATAAGGTTTAGGATCAAACATCTGAATATAATCATTTTAAGTCGATTTGACATGCCGGGGACTAAGTATTTCGCCGCATTGTTTCGCATTCAGCGTTATAAAAGGGAATTTGTTAATTTCCAAAATGTCCGAATAGTGGGTAAGTTTCAACCCTTGGGGGAATTCTGTTTGAGTTTAATATCAAGATTTAATTAGAAATTCAGATGAAATTATAACATTTATCCTTGTATTGTTCAGATCGAGATAAACTATTAAAGCTATGTTTGTGTCTAAAGTTCTGTTTGTTAAACTACTGGGAAACACATTCAGATTCTGCGAAAAGTGAATAATGAACTTTATTGATTGAATTACAAAAGTGTATATATATGTAACTTGAATGTGGAGTTTAAATACAGAACATACGTAATGACTTCGCATGAGCGTAATAAACAGTTGCTATAATATACCTACAGAATGCAACAATACATACCCAATCGATGTGTTAAAACAAAAGCTGATTGAATAAATTAATTAAAAAATTCTTAGATGCAAGACTTAGGGATGATTTCATCAATGAGCCGCATTCAAGAGCTGTCAGTGTCATCATTGTTGGGAAATATTGACACTGACAGCTCTTGAACGCAGTTTAGATGTGCTGATCGCGTTCAATTTCATCGGTGAAATAGCCCTAAAGAACATTTTTAAATAATAGATTTTTTTCTTGAGGCGATTCGCCCGAAGTTTATTTATTTGTGGGCGAATTGACAAATCCCGAAATACGTAAAAGCGTATTAAGCAAATGGCACATTTTGAATTTTATGCAGTAAGTAAGTAGGTGTGTGAAATTCGTGCGAATCAACCAATACGTCGACTTAAGCTTATCGGTAGCTTATGTCAATCCATTTATCTTTTCCATCATCTTTATCGCTAGGTTAATGTCATTTTGTGTAGGCCTTCTAATATGATACTTATTGCTGCAATTAAGAATATTTCTCACGGAATACTCGTACATATAAAAGTTTCAACTTGAAAGGCCAAGAAGAACTTAACTTGCAAAAAACCTAGTAAAAATAAAAACATAAAAAAGTAGGTAAGAATATACCAATTTATTTAACCTAATTTCCATCATAATAGGTACCTACATAAAACATAGGACCGACTGAAATAATATTTATGTTTGAAGTTTGTAATAAAATAGGCTGGCGTCCATGGACGCGTAAATTGGCTATCCCCCTGAGGTCAATAAAACATTATGTAAATCAATAGCTACCACTACAACTAGCGCCCTCGCAAGACCCGAATTACGTAATTAATCACACACACACACGCACACACACCCCTGTACACACTTACACACCCCTATACACATTAAAGCGAAGACCGTTATACAATATGTGTAGGAGTTGGGGGGTTAAATCGTGAAGGAATAGGCACATAAAGACCGGAGATATAAATTAAAGTTGACAATTTGAATTTTCGATTTACTTTCGTTAATGAAAAAAAAGGAAATGCGGATTATTGGCTGAACGAAGAAGTAATGAATGAAGTCGATGAAGAGTGATTAAATGAAGCACAAAGAAAGTAGAAAAAAAGCAAAATATTGAAAACAGAATTTCGTGTTGAAGTGGAGAGCAAACTGAAGAAAACTTCTGCGATCATCAATCACTTTCTTTATTCATATATACATTCGTCCACAACAGAATTTTTATCAAAATTATTCTTCTAAACATTTCATCAAAGCTTGAACTCCTATTTCCAAAATCTACAAAACACATCTAACGTATAATTACCGCTAAAAACCTACCCAAAGCCATTGCAAGCACAAAACATAGGCCTCATAAAGGAACGTCTAAAGATAAGGGAAAAGCGGGTCGCAAGGATACAGCAATAATGAATCTGGGAGTCACAATTAAAGAGGGGAAGTGCGTGCGGATGATCTTCGAGTAATCTAGGGGTGGGGAGGGGTGAAAGGGGTAAAATTTGGGGAGGGACGGACGGGGTAATGTTGTATGTAAAGATAGGGCCGTGTTTGCGTTGTTTGCTTAGAATTTGATACAGGTTTTTACTCTCTTGATCTTGAAGAACTTTAGGAGTTTGGTTTTTGTTCGGGAAAATACCACAAGAGTGTATGCGTACAGATAGCACATAATTATTTTAATAATATACTAGGTGCAGACGAAAGGCCTAACTTCCTTGAATTCGTACAGAAAAGGAACGAGCATTAAAATTTAGATTTATTAACTTTCTCCACGAAATTGTTGGGACCATTGACAGCTTTTTCGGGGGCATCAAAAAATATTCTTCATTTAGAATCATTTATTTCATTCAAATGGATATATCCCGTATTGTCTATACGACGAATTAAATATTATTTATAACACCATAGTTACATTTTTGAGGAAATCACCAAAACTGGACCAAAAAATGGGTGGAAGACAAATATGAATTGGGACATTTCCAACAAATAAACCAATAGACTGACTCCCTGTTTTAAGCAGGCTTTAAAACACGAACAACATCTGCCGTTTTCATCAATTTCTTCCATCACCAATATTAAACCGTCGCATTTTCGTATTCTAAACATCGCGTCCCTTACATATTCGTCGTAGGGTGGTAAGGGTCGCCGGAGGGTGGCAACCCACTAGATAAAACGGTGTTATTTCGCCCGAGGCTGGCAATTTCTTGAATAGTCCAGCGAGTGAAGTAGGGGTGACCCTGCGAATTCACTTGTCTTCCACGACCGAATTAATTTCGGCTTTACGAGGGACCGTTGATTATGTAATTTGTTTATGTATTATACATGTATATGTTTAAGTTGTTTATATTTTGGACGTGTTTGTGTAAAGTTCTTTGTTCTAGCTAGCCTACTACATTTTGGTGATGAAATTGAGGTTTATTCGGATACACAGTTCTATATTTAAATCTGGCTCCAATATTATTTCAATAAATTTTACTTTTAGAAGCATATAACTCACAATTAATTGATTTTGATATTTTCGCGCTGTCGCAATCTAAATTTAAAAGAATGGTTTGTGAAGCCATTTTTTTAAATTTAGGTTGCGGTATTTCGATCTCTTGCGAGTCGCTTATAACATGGATGCTCTTGTCATCCGCTTCCTTCGATTCCTCGGTATATAGTGTTTTTCTTCTTAATAGGTATGTACTTTTTATTTCATTTAATATGTGTTCGTTTTCATACTCCGACGTCACTTCGTGGACAATAGTGTGGGTTATACGTTTTTTCGACTGTAATAAAACTACTTTTTGTAAATGCTGTATTGTATATATAACTGTTTTTTGTCCCAAATAAATAAAACAAAATAACGAAAAGCCGGTTATTAGATTAACTTCTAGTAATTCTACATTTGGGTAGTAAAATCATTGATGTCAAAATAAATCGGTCGAAATTAACTAAACCAAAAACACGTTGAAGTTTAAACTATAAATTAAATGGACAGGTTCAAATATCCCACGAAAAAAAAGAAGATATTTATGTTTAAGAGCGTTTATCCTAAAAGTTGGCAACTTCGCAAAAAGCTGTCAAAAATATACCTGTTTTGATTAATTTGGCAATAATACTGTATAGAAATAAAAAATGTGGCTAAGTAGCGAACTAGAATATTAATAATGAATTGCAATTATGACATTGAATTCTATGTTGTAACCTTTTTAGGTGCAAAAAAGGGATTTGGAAAGTTTCCAAATACTTTTTTTACATCTAAAACTAAATATTTGGTGTCACGATATTAATTATTGGCTTTCATAATCAATATTCTAGTTCGCTGGTTAGCCACATTTCTTATTTCCATTCAGTAATATTGTCCAATTAATCAAAACAGCGAAATATTTGACATCTATTTGCGACGTTGCCCACTTTCAGAATAAACGCTCTTAATCGGCAACCAACGGCTTTGAACTCAAACGTTCCCAGATATTTTTTTATTTTTCTGCTTCCGCGACACTATACTTACTCTTAACCATTTTCATAGCCTATCTACCTACACTTTTACGATCACCAGTTTCAAACGTTATTTCTGTGACGGTATCAGCAGTGAGATGGTGTTGCCGGTTCAATGGAGTCACAGAATCACTGAACTGTTGCAGGCATCTGAGATCAAAAGATCTGAACATAGGATTTTGCGCCTGCAGTGTTAACCGCATGGACTGCGACTTGTTGTATGTGGATATGAGTAGTATTAATATAAAGTAAGGCCTGATACTCAACTTTAAACCATCGATAAATATACCTAAGTAGGTAATTTTATTGTATTTATTTCGATTTGCGGTTTACGATTAGCGGTCCCAGATATTTTTTACGGCAAAAATATTTTTAGTTTGAAAGGTTAGGTCATACTTCAAAGGTGGTCCCTATATTAAATTTTATTAACTTTGTTAGGGTCGTTTTTGAGTTAGCTTCAATAATACGTATTTTTCCCACTTAGTCTATGTGGATGATGTTATATTATTTTCCTGTCACTGTTATTTACATAGCAGGTAGGTAGTGGTATTCGAATTTGTGTGGTGTAGGGACCACAACTAACAAGTAAAAAATTAAAACAAAAAAAAACTGTACAAATTAATGTTATTTTTCACTTTGTAGTGTTTTTTTTTTGTTTGCAAGAATATCATTAGAAGAATTTTAAATATAAATACTGATCTTGTCCATCAATCATGTAGCAATTATTATAACATTCCTAGAATCTGCTCTAATAAATAATTATGATATAGAAACTTCTATTGTTAAAAAGCGAGTGACGCCCGCATTTTGTCGACATCATTTCAATTTCACAACATATTGTGTACTACTTAGTGTTACATTAGAAATCAAGACATCAACGATAATAATTATGGATTTGATTAACATTTTGCCCAAACAAAGTTTCCATTCCCCTCTAGAACATCTTGCGTCTAAACTACTTCGTGGTCTGAACCCAACTCACCTGCAAAAAACAAAAGAACATTATCTCCAACTGACAAAACATTAAAAAAAATAACAAAACTGTTACAAGAACCCTATAACTCGATATAAACGGTGTAGGTATAGCTAGGTACACCAGTAGACCTCGGTCCGTCTGCGGTGCATACTAATTGATTCCATATCGGCGCTGTCCTTTTGCATCATTTCCTCTCCGCTGAGATCCAATCACTTTTATCTAATACGTGCAACAACACTCGCTGGGAACTGGGAACTGGGAGCGGTGATTGCTTGTGTGTGATGAGTTATAAATGACAAGTTAGGATTGAGCCTTAGATTCTGGGATTGATAAAAATGTTAGATATGTGTTGATTTTATATGATATACAATGTCACCCATCGGCATGTGCTGCAACTTTAAAAACTAACTCTATCTTTAATATTTTTCATGTTATTCAATTTTAATTTTTGTTTAGTAGCGTTTGCCATATCTCCTAGGTTATTGGCTCGATTTGGATTCTGTTCATTATTTATATGGATTAACTAAATGTTTTTAGTAAAAATTGTCGAATACGAAAAAAAAACGGAGGTGACGACATTTTTTTCTAAAAAAAACAGTACCTATATATTTTAAAAAACACAAGTTTAAGCCCAAAAAATCATAGTGGGACATTGAAAAAAAAAAAAATAGACCCCCCTTTTTAATTGATAATTTGTCATGAATATTAAGAAAAATACGGGCGGGAACATGCCCATGGATGACATTGTATATTTGAAGTGGTTAATAGGCTCGCCCCCTATTATATGGGACTTAAACATAAATGGCTAATGTGGGTGTACTATAGGTACACCTCTGCCTAACCCTTCGGGGATTACTGGCGTGATGTTATATATTATATTTGAAGTTTTAATAGGTACCTACTCTATTATGTAGGTAGGTATATATTATAAACAGACTAGAGTTTTAACCATCAAAGAAGTTCATATCTAACCAGTTTCAAAACAAAATCCCGTGAACACGATGACCACATCTGTTACCGGCCCGGTTCTATAGTCGCCGAGCGCTGCAAGCAAGAATAGTCCTTACGGTGGTTGTACATAGCTTTTGCGAGAATATCTTCTAATTAAGCTTTTTTGGTCGATGTATTTTCAGTTACAAAAATTTATTAGGGTAGGTATAGGGATGGAATAAATAGCCTTTTGTCTTCATTATTCTTAAGGTGTGTCCTAACATTGATCGGCAAGAGCGGGGCATATGCAGGACATCTCCGCCGCGCTCAAGATAAGTATAAACCGACGAATGTTCGCGCGGCAGCCGCGCACGATTGCCTGATTATTCACTTCAGAGTTGTTGATTATTCACTTCAGAGTTGTTGATTATTCACTTCAGCCTTAATTATTTTTTTCAGGATTATCATTTAAAATCCGAGTAAGAAATATTTGAAACTTAAACTTAAACTTACTGATTTTTTTTTCTCCGTTCCATAATAAATTGCTCTGTAATTTTAATGTGAGTAGGCAAATAGATAAACCGAAAATTTGTTACAAAGGGAAACTCGTTAGTAAGGAAACACAATTTTAAACAATAGCTTATTTTAGCTGAACCTAATGACGTTGTGTCGTGTTTATCCATCTTCACCTTCATATTAAACCCCATGCATGTATGAACTTTTTCTTGAAGGCCGTAGGAATCCGCTGGATGCGGGAAATACAGAACCGGTCAAAGTGGCGCTGCTTGGGGCAGGCTCATGTCCAGCAGTGGACGTCTTCCAGCTGAAATGATGATGACTGATGATGTATGAAGTTTTTCTTAGGGCCGATTTTTCAGTCCTCAGTTAAATCGTCGAATATCAGGCGTATATAATCTGACTGTCTATCAGGCGAATAAATATTTTCAATTTTTCCATCGTATATTAACTGAAGAATAGTTATCTGTGGTCTTTGTTAACCAACTTCATATAAGTGCAAGCGAGCACGCAGAGGCAAAGCACACTAAAACACCAAACAAAACAAACGTCAAAACATTATTGATTCCCTAGAATAAGGTTCTAGCTGACGCTTGGAGGGACAGTTAAATTTATTCCTCAGTTACAGGCTTTAATCGTCAGACTATCTGACTGCTGAAAAATCCAGAATCATGCTATCTATGGAATAAACGCTATTTGATTCTTTATCTGAGGATTGAAAAATCGGCACTAAGTCACGCATCCATTTGATAGGATAGGCCTACTTAGTTGTGTTAATTACGAATGCAAACAAGCCTCAATACAAAATGGCCGATTTATACCTACACATTATTTTCACATACAGTTAACAGTTGAACCTACAGTAAAAGTTACACTAGAAAACGCACAAAGGCATATTAACATTTTATCCAATAAACAAACATTCAAAACATGGATAGGTTAGTAATTATAAGCTGTAACGTTTCAGTTTTCAGCGTATTACGTTACGGCAAATGATGAAGCTGTAACCCGCCAAACTAGGTACATAGATAAATGTATTGAAGTTCTCTCGATATTTGATATAGTGGAATATTTTTACGTTTTTGTTCCAAGCTTTAGTTTTAACATACATATGTATTATTTATTTGGAACGCTGATGAGCACCGCTGCCGGCTATTTACCTGTATAAATTTTAGGTGAAATATTTTCCTGCATTTGCTGCGTTTTCCAAATACCTATGTGTTTTGATTTCGGTTTTAATTAAAACGTGTGCTGGGTACTTTTGAAATGTTTCAGTTTTAATGTATGTAAATGATGTTTGATTAATTTTACATTTTATCGTAATAAAAATCGAAAACCCCGAAATTCTCCATCATATCAGGCTTGTAGTCTAAATGCCATAAATTTAAATCCAAAACCACTACAACAAAATGACGTCAAAAACAAAAACATATTTAATAATTAACACCCTTTATCATATTAAAATATCTAAACCGAAAACCTAATGCATCATTACACTAGCTAAACTCGACCGGATCAATACATGAAGCAAAACTTAAATTTCGTCCCCCCCGTAAGAAGAAGGTTGGACGGCTCCAAATTCGTATGTTAATACATCCCCCCCACTGCGGGGCGGGGGGGCTCCACCCCCACGAGGGAACGGACCGAACTATTATAAAGGGTAGCACGAAAGTTAGATTAATGATGTTAGGAGCTGACCAGGGTACAGGGGAAGAGGGCTGTGGATTTAGATGGGGTCTACCTTGGGTAAGGAGATGGTTCTTTAAATGGTGAATTCTATATTTGAATTCGAGTGTAAAATGATAGCTTATTACTTCAAGTAATACCACAATTATTTATCTTTGGCTTCGGTAGACAGGTGCGACGCGACATCGGTAGAACAATTTCCGTGAAGTTTTCATAGAAATTGTTCCACCAGAGTCTCCAGAGTCTCGTCGGGCCTGTCTGCGGGAGCCTTCAAACCACTGGAACCTATCATTTTGGCAGGGACAGTAGTTAATCTTCCATTTTACGTGTCATTTGGATTACTTCTGGTCTAATAGGATGCGGTTGACCAGGAATAACTGACATCTGCTCTCTGCAGTAAAAAAAATATGGAAGATAAATTAGTTTTTAGACTTTCAGGTTTTAAGTAGGAGGTAACCGTACCAACCGACATAGATTCTTGTTTGTCACCCAGAACCGAAGGTATATCGTGCTATATTAGCCACTCTGTAATTATAATTATGCTTTTAGTAGTTAAGATGAGTTCATCATAAACGAGCTTGCTCGGCAAGCGCTAGCGGTCAAAGTGATGTTATGATGGCGGGTTTGTGAATTTCCACTGGTCGATTAACTGACTATGTGCATATTCAGGGTTAACTATTCTAGATTTAGTTGGTGCTTAAATATAGCAAACTATTCAATAGTTCATCACAATCCCTCTACGATAGCGTCCCACCTAAAAATATGTCTCATTCCGGTGCCAATTCCGCCTGTAGGTGTACCTCTCCTATCGAGTCCCGCGGTAAAGTGTGGACGATCTAACTTCGCCTTACACACACACACCCCCACGCCCTCATGCACACTCACATACACACACGACACAGTAACGCCGCGGGCTGTAACGCTGAGTTCACATGGGATTAGATTCGTCACTACACACACAGTTTTTCATTAGACACTGTGTTGCATAAATCATATGCAGAAAGCCACGACACTGTTTGAGAAAGGACACAGTGTCATACAGTGTATGTTGATGAAAACGGGACAAATTTCTCTGTGTATGAAATTAGAAATATTAGCTGTTTTTCTTCTTTTATACCTATTTGTTGTTTTTAAACGAGGTATTGTTTTTAGTTTTGTCAGTAGGTATGACACATTCATTAAGAGAAGGAGAGTTTAGTCATTTATTTTAAGACTTTTTAAATAATAACCATTAGTTTTCTACATAATTAATAACTCCCATAATTCATCACGCTAGCGACGTTTTAGCCCTAAGACGAAAAATTACTCCCAAAATCTGCGACTCTACCCTTACAATCCTTATTAACAACGAACGAAATAACGAACATTAAACTAAAATATCTAATGTATCGCATACACACATAATTACTGTTAGACACACACACACGCCGCACACACACACATACACAAAACGTCCTCAAGTGATCCGCCTTCACCACCACCATCATGTGAATTCAAGCAATCTGTTACAGAATACGCAAATATTTAACATAATTTCGCATTTTGGATAAATAAATGCATGTATTTTATTAAGTACTATGGGGTTATGCATGAGCATGAGTAGGTATGTATTTTATTACTAAGAACAGAAACCATGTAAAATGTTAATTCAAAATATTTTTTTCTTCGTTCATTTTGGTTATGAATTCGATCTAAAATTGATTATTCTAACCTTCATTTATTCCTTCCTTTCTTCTAAAAATTCAACTTATGCAAAAATACAGCAAAGGTGAGATACAGACTCTATTCAAAAGGTTTATTAAATTCCTTATCCAATCTCGACCTTACAAACTCAGAACTACTAAAACTCCGCGACCCTTTAAGAAACAGGTCTATTTTAACATTCCCCAAAGATCACGTATCTATTAAAAACTAGTTCGATAAAAGATCAACGGTCAAGTCAAAGGGCCCGAGGTCGCGCAGACGCATGCGAGATTGTGGGAACTCTGCCCTCATTATTATGCGTTTTGATCTGTGACCGGAGAATCTCACGGCGACCGGTCTGGACCGGCTATCTCCCTTACGATTACCAATTTATTCTATTTTTATTCTAATAGATTTTATTAATTATGTGGAAATGTAACGACGTTTCTTTTGATATTGAAGTTTTTGAAGAATTCCCAGGATAACGGTGTGAATTATTTAGTTTTTGTGTTTTATAAGATGTTTCATGGGGTTGAATTGAATATTTTAATAGTAGTTGCCGTTTGTTATGTCTACAGATAGGTCGTGTTGTGTTAAAGGTTAAGTGCAACTGTTACAAAACACATTTTGCTGGTAAGTTTTCGTTGCATCTTCTTGTTTTGTTCCTTCTCTCTTATACTCCACATGATAATAGAGCCATGAAGTCTATCCGTAATTTATAATTGAATACCAGATTTCTTTGTCTCACTTAACGTGAGTTATTGTTCATAAAAATCAAACATAAGACACAAAAACTTATCTGCGGTTCGTACATATACTACAGAAGACCGCCGCCCACTCGCTCGCGAATTCGACCAAAACTACACTCACACCCCGATATATTTACGCTTTATCCCGAACTTGTCGCCTTGTATGCCGCTCCCCCGTCGACAACTGAGGTGCTGGGTACTGCCCGACGACCGTACGTATAAAAGCGGATTTTAGCCAAGCCCTGTTTGATAGAAAGACGTTTTTGTACGGTTTTTGGTTGAATTAATTTGCTGGTTTTCTTAAATTCGCTGCCTTGTACACTACTATATCCTATGATATAAAAACAGGGTTTAGATAAGCTGTGTTTCATGGAAATACGATTTTGTATGGGTTTTGATAGACATTTTTATCTCGTACTTGCTTCCGTACCGTCTGGCATTAGTTGTACTTAAGGCAGGTCATGTTTTGTGGAAAGAGGTTTTAATGTACTTCTACTATTTCTAGTTTATTTTTAGGAAGGCTGGTTGATGAATAAATGGCGGTACTTGTCGCCTTGTTTAGTGCCGTCTAAAAGCGGAATTTAGCCTTTTTGATAGAAAGACGTTTTGTATGGTTTTTTTATGACGTTTCATAAGTGCCCATTGTAGGTTCTGACGTTTCATAAGTGCCAATGTAGGTTTATTTGTTTTTTTTTTTTTTTTTTTTTTTTTATTGAATATCAATTATGGAATTTAGTGTACGGTTTTGTTTATTTTGCAATATCCTTGCTAATTCACAACTAATGTTGAGAAGTATATTTTATCTAATTTTAGGGCGACGGCATACGATGTAAGTAATTACCTAATATGATTTTTCTGCGGGTCAGTTGGACGGATTTTGTATATTAGATACAAAGTAGAGAGTAGGGTTGTTGTGTTGTACACCTGGTTTGATGACGGAAACGTTTCTGTTTCTTTTTGAATTTTCTGTTATGTATGGCAAATGCCGTTCTCTGATAACCCCCTGATACTGAAAGCCAGTGAAAGCTTATTAAGTTATACCTACCTAATACTGTCGTCAAAATGTTCGTGGCGATCCAATTTCGAATCCATTGCTACTACGGAGAGCGGGGCGATTGAGCGCGAACTGCGTTCGTGTTCGCTTCGTTCATGTTCGTGTTCGCTTTGCAATTTTTTTTAACTTACTTTGCTGCGGTTTCTTAATTCAATTGTTTTGTTATTCTTTTTTGTTTAAAAACAGAAATAAAATCCTAACTACGTACCTACATCGGTACAAATATAAACACATGTTGTCATATTTCTTTGCTCGCAATTAAATTGTGTAATGAACGTGTTACGTCATTCACAATCCACACTAATTTAGATTGCTACGCGGACACCGTTCCACGTCATGTCTATGCAAATCAGAAATTAATTTCGTGCATTTATATCCTTATAAACAACAGAACGTTTTAAAAAATTACACATGTTTCGGTCAATTTCGGTTGATAATCGAATCGGTTTAGGGCGGCGCGAACTGGATTTTTCCGGGTTTGATCGGTAATTTATCCCAATTAGTGTAGGCAGAGCGAGCGGTAAAAGAATTTTGGTGGAGGTGTGACTTAAATCGTGTTAGTCGATTAGCTTCCCCCGCGTTATTTGATTTGTGTCAGCGCTATGTTGTTAAATTGAAATGGAGTGATACAATTTGATTTATAACTACTAGCTTATGCCCGCGACTTCGCCCGCGTCAAATTTCTTGTTTTAATATAAAATTAGCTTTTGCCCGCGGCTTCGCTCGCATTTAAGATCGGATAATATCCCACGGGAATGGACTACCAGGATTAAAAGTACTAGGTGTCAAACCAGGTTATAAACTATCGGTGTGCCAAATTTGATCCAAATACGTTAATCGTTCATACTGTTCAGCCGTTTTTGCGCCAATCTGTCAGACAAACAGACAAACGGAAAAAAAACCTTCGTTACTATTTTGTTATGTGTACCATCAAAGAAGTTCATATCTAACCAGTTTCAAAACAAAATCCCGTGAACACTATGACCACATCTGTTACCGGCCCGGTGCTATAGCCGCCGAGCGCTACAAGCAAGAATAGTCCTTACGGTGGTTAGATATGAACTTCTTCGATGGTACTTATAGATGTTTCCTTTGACACTCGGCCACACTGTAGCTTCTCATTAGTTAAAGAATTTACGGATTGGCATCGGTAGTTCCGAAGATCAGCCCCTACATACAAACTTACGCATCCTCCTCTTTAAATATTATTATTGATTCCATATTAAAATAGGTATTTTTCGTGATTACAATCTTCCAAACACGTTTGACCAGTTCAGGGAATAAGTTGCAAAAAATCCTTCAGAAATGTGACAGTGAATTCCTCGGTTTGTTTGATCAACACACAACCTTTTCACGGCTGAACGAATGAATTGGTTTTGAAGATATTCCAGACTGATAGATCCTGATATCAGTTGCAATAATAGGTATGCTAAAAAAAAAAAAAAAAATCTGTCAGGTAGATTATAAAAAAAAATTGAACACGATTTATTTCTTTTTTAACGTAATCAAAAGATTACGGCAATACATTGAGTAGGCAATGCGTTAAAATGTGGCATGACGTCACTGGCCGGTAGATTTTATACTGACTTGTGACGTAGCGAGCCCCCACTCCCCAACTTTAATGCATTTTATCTTAACCATTTTTGATTAATTTGATAAAGAAAAAAAAAAATCTAAATAGTTTTTTTTTTCCCAGTAACATCCCTATTGCTTGAGAGAGCACGCACAGCGTCATTTGTGATGATAAGCATCACAAATGACGCTGTTCGTGCGCATTAAAGGCCTAAACCTATCGCACCAGTAATCAATCAGTACGTAACTCAATATTAACATAAACTTAAAACAAAGACCGATATAATATTTTACCTTTCGCTTGAAAATACTAAAATTATAACAATAGTCAGTTAAACATTCATAATTATTTGCTTGAACATAACAATATTAAAACTCTATTTACCTTAAAACATCTGAACAAACATAATCATGATGTTTGTCTACTACATACTATTTTTTATTGTTTCATTAGACAGCCTTGTGGTCTAGCGCTCACAAGCGTGTCTGCTGAGTATGACGTCTTGGGTTCAATGGACAGGTCGAGCGAAGTGTTATTGGGTTTTTCCATAAGGAATTCTTAGGCCGGTGGCTGGATTTAGGCTGCTTTACCTCCAGAGATGTGCTATGCTACGTTGCTATGGCTGCGTTTGATATCCACCAATCATATGCATTGTTCCACTTAGCATTGCACTGGTGGAAATGGGTTCAACTAAGCTACCTTTTATAAATGAAAGGATAGTGCTATGGATGGGAGTTATGGATGTACGGTAGGTGTAGCTATGTGCAGAGCAGAGTACCATCGCGGAAAGCTATAACTAACCACCATCCATATGCCTAGCCTTTTCCCAACTATGTCGGGGTCGACTTCCAATATAACCGGATGCATTATTTTACATACAGCAACTGCCTATCTGACCTCCACAACCCAGTTACTGGGTAACACGATACCTTTTGGTAAGACTTTTTTTCAGACTTTCGGTGACAAAGATAAACGAATGACAGCCCAGACCAACGGCTTAACGTGCTTTCCGAGGCACGGGGGAGTCTTAGTATGTAAAGATGGTCACCCATCCACGGACCAACTCCGGCAAGCGTAGCTTAACCTGATGGATCGACCCGTGGGGCTTACTTAGCCACGAGCTAACCACCGTAAGGACTATTCTTGTTTGCAGCGCTCGGTCGCTATAGAACCGCGGCGGTAAAAGATGTGGTCATTGTGTTCACGGGATTTTGTTTTCAAACTGGTTAGATATGAGTTTCTTTGATAGTACCTACAGTAGGCGCGAGCGCGAGCGCCTCTCCCCTCACCGCGCCGCAGCCGCCCCCATGCTTTCCCTACTGACGATGCATCGCATAGCTCGAGCTGCGCATCTTCCTCGCACAGCTACTTCGCGGCGGTGCATCTTCAAAGCTCGTCGTACTCGCTTCGCTACACAGCTTAGGATTAGTGCACATCTCTGGTGGTAAAGCAGCCTTACGCCCGGTTGTCGGCTCGCCATCACAGAACAAAATAAAGAAAAATATTTTGTTTGGGATACATACAGGAATAAATAAAAACTAGCAAAATAATGAAAATAAAACAAAAACCTGTGCGAGGCCCAAAATGCTCTATCTCAGTATAATGCTGCAAAGAACTTCAATATCAGGCAGGCATCAAGCATGAAGTCCGTCTTTGTAGTTTTTTTTTTTGTGCATAAAGTTTTAATAAAAAAATTAATATACAGGGTGGCAATTTAGCATAACCTCCCAACCTAGTCATACTATACAACTTTCGCTCTGAAACACATATTACGATATCATACGTTTCGTAAAAAAAAACTTTTCTTAGGTGAAGCGAAAGACAGACTATTTCGCTTAATCTAAGAAAAGTTTTTTTTCTACTGTTGTTTAAGAATTAGATTTTAGATTTTATTTGTTTCACGGATGTGAGTTTCATAGTGAAAGTTGTGTAGTGTGTGAGGAACTCGTGGCTAAGTGATAACAGCCGCACGGCTCGATCTATCAGGTTAAGCTATGCTTGCCGGGGTTTGTCCGCGGATGAGTGACCATCTTTACACACCGAGACTCCTCCGTGGCTCGGAAAGCACGCTAAGCCGTTGGTACCGGCTGTCATTCGTGGATCTTTGATAGTTGTTACGGGTCGTAAGAAGCCCGAAAGTCTGACAACCAGTCTTACCAAGGGGTATCGTATTACACAGTTACTGGGTTGTGGAGATCAGATAGGCAGTCGCTCTATGTAAAATACTGGTACTCAGCTGCATCCGGATAGACTGGAAGCCGACCCCAACATAGTTGGGAAAAGGCTGGGCAGATTGATAGGAGAAAGTTGTGCAGTATGACGGGTAGAATCACCCCCTTGACGGATGCAGGTGTCTAGATCGCCACCCTGTATACTTGCTGAAATGTGGGTATACCCTATACTTCTGCCCATCCCCTTCGGAGACTACAGGGGTGATGTTATATATTATGTTCCATTAATAATACTACGAATAATATTCTAAAAGTTTTGTGCAATTAAAACCCGCTTGAGAGCAATAAATCTGTTTATATTCTGGCAGTCAAGTTATCGTTAAAAACTTATACTTCGCTGTTAGTTGTTTTTGTTTATAGCAAATATTTTAATTATCTCTCTGTGATTTTAGTTTTACTTATTTAGTTATGTGTGGTTTGGGTTTGAATTTGTTTTATAAAGGTGTCTGTCTGAGGCTCTGAGGAACAATTCTCATATTTTTAAGAACATTCGCATTCCAGTCTCATTCTCAAGCTGACAAAAAGAACTGTAATTTTCATAAATTTTCAATTGGCTTAAAAAAGAAGAGGTATTCTTCTCTTTTTTAGAGGTGTTCCCATTATACATTTTTAGTTTTTGAGTTAGCTTCAATAAGTATTTGTCCCACTTAGTATATGTGGATGATGTTATATTATTTTGCTGTCACTGTTATTTACATAGCAGGTATGTAGTGGATTTAGTTTGGTTTACACCTCTTTTAAATTTTATAAACAACGGGTTCCACAATTGATGAAATTAATAATGATACCGGTTTACGAGTACCTATACTTTGATCACTCATTTAGACGTAGCCTTATTTTTACCAATTCTCATTTTTTTTAATGATTTTTGAGAGTACAAAGATTATAATCATCTGAGATCAAACGAAAAAAACTAAAAAATCTATTGTTTTCTTTTAACATATCAACCAGCTTTGAAATTAAATATAATTCTCCTTTCGATAAAACCCGCCTCATCTTTTTTCAGTTACAAGGAAACGGAAGTTAATCAACGGTGCCTGGGAGATGAAAGATGCAACGATACTACGTAGGTGCCATCTTGATGAATCTGTGGAATGACGTAAGTTTCTATATTTTCTGTTTGACATTTGATTTTCATTAGTAGACCTACTGCTCAGCTACAAACTGATAGTTTTTCACGACTGATAGTTTTAGTGGGCTAGTTTTATGTATGTACACACATAAATACACAATAGACAGTATGTTAATTAATGAAAGGTGTTCCCATTAACCGGCAATAATATAGTGTAAGTACATGCAAAAAAAAAAAAAAAACATCCATTAAAAAACTAAATATTTTTTTTAATAATAAAATATTCACAAAAAAAATTAACATTGATACTTAAAAGAGACACTCTGTACACGCGCACTTGTCGCACTTGTCTTTCCACGTTGAAAGACAAGTGCACGCATACAGAGTGTTTTTCTTAAGTATCAATGTAATATTTTTGGTGAATAACATTTTGTTTTTGAACGCCTTTCATTCATTAACATACTGAATAAACAGACAAGAAGTAAAATACGTACGAAGGTTTATCTATATTAAAATTAAGACATTTTTAAACATTATGATCTCTAAGTTTGCCAGCATTTTTTTTTCCAGCTATTTAAATAAATCATGGCCTGTGTGTGGGCCATGATTTGTTTTCATAGCTGAAAAAGGTGTGGTATTTTCTTAATAATATGTTTGATCTAATCAACCAACCCTAACTCGACAGTTCAAAACAACATTATGAAAAAACACGATGAAACAGTTTCATGTTTTCCAATCCGGAATCTCCAAAAATAATTTCTCTTCAAATAGTAAACTTGCAAGCGAATAGACATCGTGTTATAACCAGTTATTTTATTAGTTTACTCGTAGTCCCGTTCAAACTAAACCCACTTTTTATTTGTTTATTTTCAGGCAGTATTGGTGTCTGCGCCATATCCGTGCAAAACCAAAACGAGGAGAACAAGGTCTGTTCGGAAACCATAATAAAACTATTATTTATTTTCTGTTCATGGTGACAGTTTGTAGTTTGTCGATTAATTGAGTGTTTAGGTCTTGGCTTGTGCTTTATCAGGAATTATGTCTTGGTTAAGATAATTGCGATACTTAGAGCGTTTAAATAGAAAGTGGGCAACGTCGCAAATAGCTGTCAATTATTTCGCTGTTTTTTATTAATTTGGCGATATTTCTGTATGGAAATAAGATATGTGGCTAACTAGTGAACTAAATTAAGGATTATGAAATGCAATAATTAAAATCGTAACACCGAATATTTAGCTTAAAACGGTTACAACATCAAATTCAGTGTTATAATTGCAATTCGGCTTTAGGTCTAACCCGATGCAGCTGAATACCAGTAATCGAATAAGCAAATCTGACCTCCACAACCCAGTAATTGGGTAATACGATACCCCTTGGTAAGACTGGTTGTCAGACTTTCGGGCTTCTGACGACCCGTAACGACTGTCAAAGATACACGAATGACACCCGAGACCAACGGCTTAACGTGCTTTCCGAGGCACAGAGAGGTCGCGATTTGTAAAGATGTTCACCCATCCACGGACCGGCCGCGGCAAGCGTAGCTTGTCTTAATCTATCGACCCGTGCGGCTGTTATTATACATACCTAGCATACTACTATTTCCTACCATGTAGTTAAAAATTATAACTGTAAAATTCCAGGCCCAGTTTCGTCAAGGAGCCCTCTGGTGGCAGATACGGAGCGATGCATCATCGGAGACCTGTAAGCATTCCTACTTCGCTTCGCCATCAGCAGCGCTTCTCTACGCTTCTGCTTACGCTTCGGAGCTAAGGGCAGGTGTTAACGATTTACTGAGAGAGTATTAGGTTATGGTCTGTTCCAAAAGTATCTGATAAAAGTGTAAACAATCCCTGTTCAATTTAAATTCTCACGCAATCACTTGCTAAAGCGAATTAGTACATATTCGGACTGTATTTAGGTTTCAACTTTATATCGCACCACTTTTTTCCAACAATTATTGTTTGATTAATATGACTAAATTGTAATTAAAAATCATCGACGAAAATTGAGGTTATAAAAATAACCTCAATTAATTGTCAAATGGAAAACATCTTTAGAGTGATTTAAAATTAGAATTTCAGGTTTAAGTATTCGAATAATCAAATTAAAGTCAATTTATAAGTGGCACTACAAATTAGCAGGTACGTTTTAAGAAGGCCAATCCTCGTACTTACAAAACGTTCACATTCAAGTCGCAATCTGTCAAACTTGTCAAAAATGTTGGTAAATCGATTGTATTTTTGACAGATTGCGAACGAGATGTGAATGCGAACGTTCTTAAAAATTACGGGAATTGCCCCTCTGATGTATTTGTTTAGATTTTCATGATATACTATTGGAACATACATTGGTAAATATAAAAATAGGGTTAACTGAGGAATATCCACAGCAAACATTTCAATAACTTTACCTTCACTCACCAAAACACTTGAATTGCTATCTTGCCTACTTTTATACCTATATGTTTGAATAGAAAGAGGGAAATACAATCTGGTAATGTTTCAAAGTCCAATCATACATAGATACTAATTATCTAGCATTGTCTTATTTGCTTACATCCGCATTTTTATACGAATATTTTTAATCACGAGTAAGATTTTGTGCAATAAGTAAGGCTTAAATAAATGTTTAAATAGAAAATGATGTCGTTTTATTATCATGAACTGCTGCAAGCTTCTATAAATTGCAAAGGGATCAGGAGTAAGGGCGTTGCTTTGGGATTTTCTAAATAAGTTTAATAACTTAGAAATCACTATTACGAAGTTATAATTAGTTGCCGAAAATTTGCATAAATATGATAGTAATTAAAAAATCATGGTTGGTATAATATTATAATCACCAGGCTTGGCATAAAGCAAAAACAATGCAATGCAAAAAATGCGTGGCAATGAATGGATGAAAGAACAAACGGCTATGATTTTTTAGTAGCGTCAAAGATAATGTTCAACTCCACTCGTTTGACACAATCCTTAGTCATCTTATACAGTATGTTAACTAACGAAGGCCGTTCCCTTTTAACTCGCAATAGTATAGCGTCCATATGCGCAAAAAAAAAAAAGCAGACAGTTTTTTTTTCTAAATACTAGAATAACACTCTGTATACGCGCACTTGTCTTTCATCGTGGAAAGACAAGTGCGAGTGTACAGAGTGTTTTTTTACGTACTTATCAATTTAATATTTTCTGGGAATATTTTAGTACAGTTTTTTTTTTGTTTTATTTGTGGTTGTTGATATTTATTTAGCATGTATGGATTCCATACCATTGCAGGTTGCAGGGAACGCCCTTCGTTAGTTAACATACTTTTTATCAACCAATAATCTCGATCGAATCTCCAATAAACTCTTTCGATGTGCTTATAGACATAAGCACATCGAAATATTTCACATAAAGGGAAGTATTCGGATATCTATGGAAGTATTCTTATAAATCATCAAGGTGTTAATAACATTTTATTCTTCCTCGACTCACCGCTCTCTACTGCTACGGTGTGTTAAACTGTGTGTCAACCCAACACAGTTTATCACAGTGCTGGATATAGGCACCTCCGAAGATGTAACACTTTAATTTCCACATTATTTGTTATTTATGTTGTAATAACGGTGTTACATCTTATGAGACAACATAAAACAAAAACGAATCGTCAAAATCGAATTGAGTCGAATACAATCAGTTTATTCCTACAAAACGATTCGTTTTTGTTTTACTTTTGTCTACTGTCGCGTTCATAACATTTGACGAAAGCATCTGCATGCTATTAAAAAAAAAAAAAAAAAATATTCAAGCACCATTTTACCTAATGTTACCTCATGGAAAATACTAATATTCTAGAGAACTAGAATCTAATTAAACGTTTGAAAGTCATTAAAAGTATATAAGCCTTTACAGATAGAATAATCCACGACAGAAAGTTTAATTTAATATTTAAATGGAACCTATCTATACTACAAACTTTTAATAATTAACTGTAAGGTACAATTTAAAATGTCTTTAACATCGGAGGTTAAAAAAGCGGATAATAGTATCAAAACTAAGATGAACTGACAGAAAAGTTGCTCGACACTCGACTTAAATTATTTTTATTTTTTCGATCTAATTCTTTTCTATGACCGAAACCTAATCTGGATCAAAAGTCAATACTTCCAGTTCAATAAAACATGACCGTGTCAAAACGTAACCCTACGACAGCCATCAGTTACCAAAAATCAAAAGTAACCCGTCGCCGCTGAGGTCCCTTCGTGTGAAACCGCTCGACTAAAGCGCCACCGAGTAAATTTTTTCATAACTAAATGGCGAGCGGAAAAAAATCGCGCCCGTAACGGCATCTCTTAGCGGACGGCAGAATTTTTCACGAGTTCGGTCATAACACCCGACCACGTGCATTTGTTTTGGTTGGGTTTTTTTCTCGAAAAAAAGAGCATACATAAAGCTCACCTCGGCCGCCTCGTAGGTGCGCAAAGCAAAATGGTCGTCATTTTTTTCTTCTCTTTTCAGCCATCTGTCCGTCCTTTTCGGTCAAAAATGCGATCGTTATTTCTGTTCCGGTGCGGGTGTGTGCGTCTAGCGGCCGGCGTGCTAAATATACGCCACGTTTACGCGCCGCGAATTTGAACTGTGCTGCTACGGAATAGGGTTAGTTTTCGTGTTGGCTTAAAATCTTCTTACGTCTAATGTTTGGCGGAGAAAAAATAGAAATATAGGAGGCACGGCGTGTACGATAAAGAGAGCCGGAGTCGTTAACGATTCTGCGCCGGGAAGTTGCGCAGATTGCGTTTTTGGTGCTTTTTTTGGGGGCAGCGCCTCACACCACGGGGAGTTTTTTATGGCTGTCTTTTTCTGGCACGCAGTCTCACTCGGCGCTGCGACGTGTTAGCGGCTGTGCGTGTGTGCGGGGGGCAAGCACCTAGCGCTAGATTTTTGCGTGCAAACTTCCTAGATAGGTGATCGGCGGGTAGGTACATAGTCGCGGTATATAATGAGATGTCACCGCTATGTATACATAGTAAATAGAGCTGTGGAACAAAGCGTATGTACGTTGACGCTGATTAATCGTGGTCTTTCATAATTCCGCGCCAACCTACTGACAGTTAATTGCCTATTCAGATGAATATGAAAAGTATGCGTAGTTTTTTTAAACAAAGGATAGATGGTGGTACCTTTTGATAGATTTTGGGCTTTAATGTTTAGCCTCACTTTTATATACGTATTTCGTTTTTGATTATTATTAATTCACCTATTGAACTACTACCTGAGTTAATTATACATTATAAAACCTATTCATCCCAATAATTCAATAGGGTGGGGGATAAGCTCGCAACAGTTGTGTGCTACGGTAGTTAATAATAAAGATATAGTAAATGTATTCTAGTGCCTCTTGCTGTCAACTCGAGCCTCGATACACTCTAATGAATTAAATGTTATTGTATTGGCGCCAAGCGTCGCCATGGCAACGCGACGAGTTTTCTTTTTTAAAGAATGGCGCGGTTGCGTTCGGAATCTGGTACCGATAAATAAAATTTACATTTTTTTTTTATGTAAATATTTTGTTCATTACTCAGGTAGGTGCCAAATATTAATATTTTGGGCCTTGGAGACTTTTCTCTATCTTGGAATTTTTTGTAGCTTTCTTGTCAAATGCAGTCCGGTCTCTTGGATCGGAGATTGGCTGGTGAACGAGGGAATTAATGTGTTAAATCAGTACGTTGGATCCTTAGTAAAGGCGGTGTTGCCAAAATAAAAAAAAGCCGTTAGACCAAATACAGCCACGAGGTAAAAAAATACGAAAATTGTTTAATTGAACCTTTAAAAACTTTCTGAGCTTCTAATGATGCCAAACTTATTTAAATAAATGAGTCCCTTTTTTAACTATCTCGTCTTTTCTCACAGTCGGTCGCAGAAACTAAGCTAGGAGACCCTCACCAAACAAAGTAAAAAGAAAAGCAAAGTAATAAATTATTTATTATTTATATCTGTGACCAACCATGCACGAGCCGAGCGAGCGAAGTGAGCGGTTCCGCGGCAGCGGCCGGCGAGCGCTACATCTAACTTGGTCGCATTTACTTGGCTATTTAGTATTCTCAGGAGACCAAAATAGGAATTATTTGAGGTTCCTTCTCAAAAAGAGGCGCAATAATTATATTAGAGTTTAATAATATTTTTAGCAAAGCAATATGAGAACTATTTGAATTTCAATTAAATGCATGCCATAAAAACTTCACTCTGGTCTTGGAATCGTATCAGATCTATAATTGAGGGATAATTAATGCCTTTGATCTAAGAATTACTTACGGAAATGTTTTTTTTTTCTTTATTAATTTATTTGGTTCTAGTGCCATCACCCAGTTTTACAAGTTGATGGTGTTTATCATCGGGTCGACGGCGCGTCGTGTTCCACGCGCGCCTCAAAGGGATGTCAGCAACAACTGACGGGGTCCGGAAGGACCAATGCCTGCTGGGGTTGCGGGTTTGTCTGAGAGGGATATCGCGGCCCCAGCACATAGGCAACGGAAGGAACACGGGTGGGTTTTAGTCAGTAAAAGTCTGACACTCCCTCTCGCTCTGCCCAGAGCGGGAGGAGTCATTTGATGATTTCCCACCCAAAAAAAAAACAAAAAAAAAAATGGTGTTTATCATAGACGTTAACGCGGCTGGTGAAGCTATGTCAACAAACAAAATACTTTTAACAGTGTGAAACAGAAACGTTAATTAAATGTTTGAAGGTGTGAACACATACAAAAATAGAGAATAATGTTGGAAAACAGATTGGGAAAAAAAACATTTTTTTTTTGGTGTCTCCTTTAACTTTTTTTCTTAGTGGCTATACCTACCCCAACATTGGGAAAACACTAGGTAGTTACCTATACATCGGTAGACCCATACAAAAATAATTGCAAATCATTTCCTGTCATCCATCCATTCTCCATCTTCGAAGTTCTTCATCAGATCACAACAAAAATCCAATAACTAACTAAGTCAACAAAAAAATCGATTCTTTAACAATTTAGTTAATATAAAACCAAGAAAACACCGTTCAAATGAAAACCTCAAACTAGTTCAAATTTCGTAAAAGTTATTGACTTTGTCAAGAACTTAAAAATAAATCAAGAAGTCAAAAGTAAGTATAGTTTTAATTTTAGTGAATTACTAGCTAACCACATCCTGTAAGTATGTAAACTTACACAAAGTAGGTTGACGTATTTCTTACACCGCTTTTACACCAAGGTGTAAAACATGTATTTTACATGTTGTGTCTACGTGTGTTTTCGTTTACACTTAAAACCAGTTGTAAAGACCATTTGTGTGAAATACTTAAAGAAAAGTGTCAAAAAGGCGAACAAAATAGTTAAGAAAACATGTCTGAAACAATGTCAACACATGTATGATACATGTTTTATTCACGACAAGTTTTTGTCTTTTACAAGACTTGTCGAAAACAAGTATCACGACTTGTTATGGGCGTGAATACTGGTTACTAATTATACAAAAAAAATCCGATAATTACTAAGGCATATTTTTTTATATTGGTTAAGATCTCTTCCAATACAAAGAAAACCAAATGATCTCTAAATCACTCTCAGTCAGAGGTGAAGTTTTTACGTTTAAGCACAAATAGTACTGGAAAATTCACATTGGTTCTAGTCAGGCTTTGAATCCACACTTTAGAAGGAATCAGCCCTTAGCATCAAGGCTTTACCTGTAAAAAGTCAGTCATTGGTACCGTAACGTAAAACACCATTCTTATTGTCAAAGTTTATGTTTTTACGAATTATTTATTTATTATTTAATTGTACACCGCAAACATTGAAGTATCTATTTCAATGTTTATGGAACCGAGGAGCTCGTGGCTAAGTAATAACTGCCGCACGGGTCGATCCATCAGGTTAAGCTACGCTTGCCGGGGTTGGTCTGTGGATGGGTGACCATCTTTACATACCGAGACTCCTCCGTGCCTCGGATAGCAAGTTAAGCTGTTGGCCCCGGCTGTCATTCGTGGATCTTTGACAGTTTTTACGGGTCGTCAGAAGCCCGAAAGTCTGACAACCAGTCTTACCAAGGGGTACCGTATTACCCAGTTACTGGATTGTTGAGATAAGATAGGCAGTCGCTCCATGTAAAATACTGGTAACCAGCTGCATCCAGTTAGACTGGAAGCCGACGCCAATATAGTTGGGAAAAGGCTAGTCAGATTGAATGTTTATGGAACCGAGGATCAACAACTTCCATGACAGTAATAGATTACATGCATAAACTCACACTTTACTCCCAAGGGGTAAGTAGAAACTACGCCACTGTTACGACCCATAAATACTCCTTTTACCTCGTTTACGTCCAAACATATGGTTTTACACGCACGCTGGTTGCTAGTATAAGTATAAGTATATTTATTTTCTCTTCACAAATGTACAGTAGTGGTGCTTAAAACTAGCTTATGGATAGTTTACATTTGTGAGAGACTGGTGCTTGAAATAGGCATTGCAAGCAACGCCTGTGGTACAAGTCACCAGGGCCCCACGACGCTTCATATGGACTAGCTTACACTGAGAGTTTTATGAAACAGAAGAGAATTCAAATAAAAAAAACAAAAAGCTACACACCTGACTTTTCTGAAGAACATCACCAAGGTCGCTCACATCTGCCTCGTAAATACCTTTTGTTAGTGGCCTTTCATTCATTCTCTCAACATGACTACATCATCTAAGCATAATCTTTTAAATTTTTGTCACAAGGTGAGAAATAAATTAGTTCGTAGAATTATAGAAACCTTCCAAATATCGTGAAGAAACCTGAGGCCCAACAAACTGACATTCTATCAGCGATAATGATGACGGAAAATACAAAAATATATCATAATCAACCTATTATGTTCCCTCTGCTGAGACCCAGGCCTCGTGTTTCTCTGAGAGCCGTAACCCACCACGCGGGCCCAAGGCGGGTTGGCTGATGTCACATGTCTTCGAATTTTTAGTTCTAGGACATGCCGGTTTCCTCACGATGTTTTCCTTCACAGTTTTGAGAGCAGTGGTGATGAAATAATTTACAAAAAGTAAAGTGTCTGCTTGGAGTGCTTGGGTTCGAACTCACGACCGAGTCGCGGCCTCAAAAATGTATGGGATTGACATAAGCTGCTGACTAATGTCATCCTGTTGAAAGTCAATGAAACGCTTTGAAAGCAATTGCCAATTGTTATTGTCTGAAATCGCCAAGCCGCCTTGAGCATTCGTGGTGATGCTCATGCCTTCTCTGTATGAGAAGGGGTCTTTACTCTGCAGTGAGACAGTAACATACTGGTAGAATGGAAATTCAACTTTTTGAATAACACTGCACTTATCGTTACTTAAGATAACGTTAATGTTGAACGTAGGTACTAATTTCCTTTTACATTGAAACTAGCTGTTGCCCGCGACTTCGTCTGTGATTCAGGATAAAAAATTGCCTGTTTCTTTACCCAGGATATGATCTATCTGCGGAGCTACTTTCATCCAAATCTATCTAGCCGTTTTTGTGTGAAAACAAAAAAACAAAGAAACTCACTTTCACATTTATAATATTATATTACTAGCTGCGCCCCGGACATGAGAATATCAAAATAAAAAGTAATAAATGCCCTGGTCATGGTCTACCCTCGTGCCAAATTTCATTCAAATCTGTTCAGCCATTTTAGCGTGATTGAGTAACAAACCTCCAAACATAGAAACTTTTACATTTATAATATAAGTAGGATATAAAATATAAGTAGGTACCTACCTCAAATGAAAAGAGTCTAACTATCGTGAATTTGCCAATGTTTTTGATGACCGATTGCTATTCCATTAGTAGAATCACGATACCTAATTAGTTGAATTATTTAGTAATTGATCGAATGTGTCATTTTAGTTTTAAGCGTAGTTTTAAAAGCACTATGAGATACTCGTTTGATTTATATTTGAAATTCCTACAATCTCATTTTTTTATTGCATATTTAAATAATAATAAAAAATGCTTGAATGATTAATTCTATTACCTACATACATTTTGACCAGCGAAAGTTAGCACAAAACGTTTTAAACAAACGTAGTCAACGAAAATGCTACGGCGTAGTGATTAGTTTCAAGCGCCATCTGTAAATGTTTAGAAGTACTAAACAACATTGTTTAGAAAAGCGTAGTAGTTAACATAAACCATAATTTTTCAGTTTAAATGTTTGTTTTTAAATAGTTTTTTCAATTTCTTATACTTTACTATTGCATTATGGGCAGTATTTCTAAAACATGTCATTGAAAACAGCGTCATCTATTGGTGAGTAGCCGAGTTTCAACCAAAGTTATGAACGGGTGTCGAACACTGTACGTAGCCATGTGTAGGGTGGGCACATTTTCTGTCTCGTGAAAGTCGCTCTTTTATTTTGACTGGACTTAAAAATATATTTATAAAAGTTAAATATATCTGAATCAAATTGAATGTCTGAAGTTTACTATCTATTACAAGACATTTGATAATTTTAAATTATTTAGCACTTTGTTTTAGTGGACAAAGTTTTTTTTTTTTTTTTGTATATAATCTTAAAAAAAACGTTTTTTCTTAACAATATCCGAGCTAACATGCTTGACCCTAACTGGAATATTATTACAATTTCCAAAAAACTATCCTCCTTGGTAGTTGGTAAGCATTTTGCAAAATGTAATGAAGGTGCAACAAATTACACAGTTTTATGTGTTGTATATCGGGCTGGGGCACATAACTCCACGTCCAATCGCGAAAAATGTATTAGGAAAAATGTAGTACAAAATATCTTGTATTATGCGGGAAACGAACCCGCGCCCTTTAGCGCAGCAACTCGACCCTCCTGCCACAGCGCCAATCAACCCCTGCTTTTTATAAATTCAATTATGCAGATTTATGCTCGCGACTATTCACATCATAGTCCACTGCTAGATCAACGTCTTAAAAACATGTAAAATATTTTTTTTTTAGGTACACACCTAAATAAAAACATGTAAAATATTTTTCACACTGCACTCAAAACGGTGAAGGAAAACATCGTGAGGAAACCGGCATGTCCTAGAACCAAAAATTCTATACACGTGACATCTACCAACCCGCACAGGGCCCGCGTGGTGGATTACGGCCCACTGCCTCTCGAAGAGAGGAGGGCTGTGTCCCAGCAGTGGGCACATTAGAGGGTGATTATTATTAAAATATTTTTATGATGAGGAAATTTTCCTTCTCTTGAAGCACGCGATGATCATGCTCACTGTGAGCACAGTGAGCATGATCATCGCGTGCTTCATCTCATAAAGGAGAGGGGAAAACTCGGTAAACCGAAGCGGTACCCTTCTTGTGTCCGCGTTGACCCCTTGAGGTCAACACTCTTGCAGCGCACTCCAGCTCATGCCACTACCAACGTTCTGGTACTGCCTAGAGAGGAATTAACAAAACTAAGGGCCGATTCTTAGGGTTCCGTATTTCACAAGGAAAAACGGAACCCTTATATGATCACTTCGTTGTCCCTCTGTCTGTCAGTCTGTCAAGACCCTTTTTCTCAAGAACGCGTGGCGGTGAACGCGAATCTTATATTGGAGCTCTTAAAAAATCAAGCATTTAAGTCACGCAATAAAAAAATACGCCCATTTATGCGATATATTTTGATACTCGCAAAAATCAAAACCTATATGATACTTCCCGTTGACCTAGAATCATGAAATTTGGCAGGAAGCAAACTCTCGCAGCACAAGCAAAGGAAAAGGTCCGAAAATCGTTAATTTGTAGTTTTAGTCCTGTAAATATTTTTTTGCGGTTACAAACTTATCGCATCGCATCTGCACGCACTTGGCTGGTTTTTTTTTTCAATAAACAGATAACTTTTATCTAATGAATAATTACGGCGGTTTAACATACATAGGTACTTTCTATTCAAAAGCTGTACATCCGCAATTTTTATTCCACAGATAAATGTTACAGCTCTGCCTAACCCTACGAATACGGGTGTAATTTTATGGTAAGTGTTATGTTATATAAGATATCTGAAGATTGAAATATCGGCTCTACGTCTCAGTACTCTTTCTAGACAAGTGGATGTGCAACGGATGTGACCCTCACAGTCACTCGACCTGTGACCATAGCACATGATGGCGGGTAAGTTCACACCTCTTCATAAACCAGGGCCTCCCCCAAATGGCGGGGGTTGCCATAATCGCCACGCTTGGCAGGCGGGTTGGCGATCGCAGTATGGTGTTAAAAAGCATAGAGAACGCTGCTGCATTCTCTAGTGAGTCCCTTAGTCGCCTTTTACGACACCCACGGGAAGAAATGGGATGGTACTATTCTTTACGTCCGGCACCACACGGACTATGCATGCTGTGGAAATGTGTTATGTTTCAGTATATTGTCTCTTAAAAGGTCCCTTTCTTTTTCAAACACTTACCAGAAGCTGCTGTTGACCTGCTTCCATACCTATGACTTAAAGTAAAACATGTTATGAGGTACTAAAATAGACAGCTAGATTAGGCAGTTATTAAAATATCAACAAACAGACGTCATCACGGCTTACAAACAGCGATTATCATAAGCATGTAATTACAAAGTCATTAACGTGAATAATTAATACAATGTCGTATTTGATCCGGAAAACTACAAAATAGTTACATGGGTAAATAATATATTTTCACTCACCCCACTTTTATAATTTTATATAAACGTTCAAACCAATCACGAAATATATTTACGAATAAATTAAATATTGTGTACATTAACTATTTATAAAATAGTACCCCCGAGTACCCCCTTTACCAGCGAATAGAGTCACCCTATTACTAGTAATAGAAGAGGGTGTCTATTTTGCCTTTCAAACGAAAGTTAACTTTATATCCAGCATGTTAAGGTTGACTTTACCTACCAGCTTTCTTTGATTATATACTTTTATTCGACCTTATATGTACAGCCCGTGTCTATTATATGTGGGTATGCCGTGGGCATAGTGAAAATTGTTTATAAAATTTTAGAGGAATTATATTATAAAGGTAGGCTGAAAATAACATGTCATGTCAATGTAAAATGAATATGCTGAGAGCATTTTCATTTTTACTATTCGGGATATATCGATTAAAAGTGTGTTTTTTTTTTATAAATTAGTTTGTAGATTTCATGCAACACCTACTTAGCAAGTTTCGTATGCTTGTGTTAGAAATAATTCGCGGTCCGATATAAATGGCGTGAAAATCGTCGTATGATATTACAGGCTGGCCAATTAGTATACAACTTTAAATTAAGATTATTTTTATTACAAACGAAAATTAACGGATATTTTTCTATAAGTATATTTTCAGGCTTGGCAATTTTGTACGGTGAATAAGATCAGCCTAATCTGCTCCTGTTTTATTCTTAAAAATGCGATCGTTTTTCATCGTGTTTGTCATTACATTTCATAATTTTCGCATACTTTATTAGGTATCCCACTAACAAAGTTGCAAATATTCTGCTTTTCGTATTCCAGCTTGACCACGACACGTCCCTTTAGATAACACCACAAAAAAAAGGCAGGACGTGTCTCGAAATCCTCAGTGATCATAATGGTATTCGTTACTCTTAATGATCTTTTAGAAAAATTGAGTCGTTTTTAAATTCGTTTAAGAATTCAGGATAAAATTAATGAAAGTATTGCGGTGGTGATGGTCTTATAGACCATGCATAACAAATTTGCCGCATTTTAACTAAATAATAGAGACCAAACAACTGCAAAATTTGGCGTCAAATCAGAATGGGGGCTAAAAAACGTTGTATATACTTCTTAATTGGCCATCCTGTATTATGACCAGAGATCGGAATAGGTAGAGTATATTTGCCTAAACGTCAAGGATGTAAGTAACATAGAGTTGATAATACCGGCTTCTGAATTCCCGGAATAATAATCCAGAAAACAATATTTTGATTTTAAAGACTGGCCGTGTAGTTTCTCGTCCGTTTTTTTCCATAGGTAGCAACTACGCTTTGAAATGGGCAACTAGCTTCGTCTTTCTGACAATAGGGAGGAAGACTGATATTTTTTTTTAGTTCGTCTTTGAGATTATAAAAAAATATTGGACACGTATTTTTTTCTTTTTGTACGTAATCTAAAGATTACGGCGATACATTGAGGTAAAATGTGCCATGACGTCACGAGTATGTAGATTTTACACATACTAGTGACGTAAGTAAGATAAAACGCATTTTAGGTTGGGGAGTGGGGGTCGCCCCCACTCCCCAACCTAAAATGCGTCTTTAAAATCAAAATACTGTTTTCTGGATTATTATTCCGGGAATTCAGAAGCCGGTATTATCAACTCTATGTTACTTACATCCTTGACGTTTAGGCAAATATACTCTACCTATTCCGATCTCTGATTATGACATACAAAATCATAGCGTCGGTATACTAACCGAGGAGTCAAATCAATCTGCCTGGCCATTTCCCAACTATGTTGGGGTCGGCTTCTAGTCTAACCGGATGCAGCTGATTACGAGTATTTTACATGGAGCGACTGCCTATCTGACCTCCACAACTCAGTATTGGTTAGACTGGAAGCTGACCCCAACATAGTTGGCTAGGCAGATGATAATGAGTCTGATCACAGATGATACCTGTACCTACATCAATGTTTCATTTTGGTCCAGCATATAACTATTATTTTTATATGAAATGTCAGAACCCAGTTCCGAAAATATAGCTTTCGAACTCAGGAGGTTATTTGAACAAATAGGTATACTACTTTGCAGTAAATTTAACTCGTAGAACTTTAAATACTAAACAGAATATATGGCTCTACCAAAATCCACAAAAAAATAATTCAAAACAAAGCCCGAATGTTATAATTTTTTACACGAATCCACTCTAACCTACAAAACATTAAAAAAGCCTACTTCTTTTGTAACGGCCCCTATAATTGTATCACGTACCATAAACCCACAATACAGGGTGTTTGAATAAAAACAAAAACGGATTTATTTCTTACGCATTCAAATTAAGCTTGCCCGCCATTTTTATAGCTTAAAGCAGTCCGTAGCGAAAATAAAAATCCTTTATTTGGCACATAAAGGACTTATTTGGCACATAACGGAAATAAAGCTGGTTCATATGAATAGGTATCACTGTTTCACACAAAACCCTTTAATTTATTCAAACAATGTATGGCGAATGAAGATATGTAAAAGAATGGTTATTTGATACTTGGTTATAGTGTGTCATTGTTTTTTCTTTGCATTTTATTGAGGAGGAGAGGAGCTCGTGGCTAAGTAATAACAGCCGCCAACACGGGTTGATCCAACAGGTTCAGCTATACTTGCCATGGTTAGTCCGTGGATGGGTACACCATCTTTACATACCGAGACTCCTCCGTGCCTCGGAAAGCACGTTAAGCCGTTGGTCCCGGCTGTCATTAGTGGAACTTTGACAGTCGTTACGGGTCGTCAGAAGCCTGATATCTGACAACCAGTCTTACCAAGTGGTATCGTATTACCCGGTTACTGGGTTGTGGAGGTCAGATAGGTAGTCGCTCTATGTAAAACACTGGTATTCAGCTGCATGCAGTCAGACTGGAAGCTGACCCCAACATAGTTGGGAAAAGGCTAGGCACATTGAATCTATATTGCATTGCTTCGAGTTTGTCAAGTCAAATAATTTATTTCAATTAGGCACTTATTAGACAGTTTTGAACGTCAAAATTCGCAAAAATAAATAAATTGATTCTAATAGCCCCTTCCTAAAGGTAGTTTTTGTATGGAGAAGAATGAGCAAAAAACTCCACCGTTACTAAAAAATGTTTTACAATATTTTGTACTTACACATTAATTAAATAGGTAATTATAGGTGAATCATATCAAATCATGTGAAATATGTCATTGTCTCCGAAAGCAACCGCTAGATGATTTTATTCTACAACAACTGCTTTAATCACCTATTATTTTCTGTATTGTTTCTTAAAAAATTACGACAAATGTTTTTATTATTGCAATAAATACTTTTCAGTAATATGTCTTTTGTGATTTTATTTGATCACCTCAGCCTAATAATGACCTTTTAAATATTTACTTTACATTAATTCTACTTTCACTGATCAATGACTATTATGAAGGTATTTAAACAGAATAGTCAGTTGCAGTTTTACCCAAATTAAATTGTTTAAAAGGTTGTATCAATACAGAAAGTGGAAATAAATCTCAAAACTGATATCCGACATTTTCTCGGAAATATAAGCTCTCAATTCACGTAATCATGATGCTTTTCTACACGCCATTAAAACACGATAAACGACGAAAAATTATTCAGGCGCATTTAAACCATATCTTTTCTAAATAAAAGTGGGTGTGCAGACAATTTTATAATCCACCCCATTTAGCACACCAGGCCAAAATAAAGCACCCAGTTTCCCTTCGAAAGCTCGCCATTTTTCTCCGCAGGACCCCACATATATTAATAATATATTGCACTGTAAGAAATCGCAAGCGCGAGGGTGGGCCGGCTAAATGCTCCTCGATCCCATGCGGCACAACCAAAAAAAATTTCGAAATGCCACACACGAATTTCAACTACATTTGAAGGATCATAAGGTATATTTTTGTCTGAAAAAAAAAAGCACTTAATCACCGCTGTCTCTCGCATAATATGTATGTAGAATGGTCGCGTACTTAGGCCTTTTTTAGCAAAAACTGTGACGCCTCGCGGAACCAAGATGGCGGCCGCTCCATACGTATTTTGTTTTCGTGTAATTACATGCTCTTCAGAGTTCTAAATGGGTTTATGTTTGGCGAGTGAAGTCATTTGAAATTAGAACGTTATTGTTTTGGGGCGAACTGAAATTAGATTGTGAGGGGAGCATGAAAAATTGTGGGAAAAAAAAAAAAACGGGTATGTGTACAGATGATTATATTTAACACGAAAAATGATTTTATGTAAAAAGATATTGTTGCGGAAACTCCGTTTAGATAGACCAAATAATCAGAATATGATTACAAAGGAATGTAAACGTTAAGATACAAATGCAATCTTAAAATGTGAATGAGTAGGTACAAGGCAAATTAAACTTATTGGCAAGAGGTAGGTAAATGTTATGGCCAATTAATACATAAATCACTGAAAAGCAAGCGTAAGGTCAATTAGGATCTGCACAGTATCAAGTCTGAAAGGGAAATCCTCAAATGAAAGCGTGGTCAAATAATATTGGGTTCCCACCCATGAAGTTGGCGTTTTTTTTCTCACAAATAGAGAGCCTCGTCACTCTATGATTTAAAATATTCATCAATTGCTTGGTATTATATCGAATGATGACCATCATAGACAACTACCAATAGTAAAAAAACCTTATTACTTATAGTTCTATAAACATACAAAATACCTTAAAAATGACTCCTCATTTTGTCAGCAGAAATGACCACTATTTGTTTTAACTTAGCCAAAACTTATTTTTGTCGCTTAATCTAAGTGGCATATTACGTTAGCTTAGTTTTTAAACATTATTCATGGTTGATAAATAAATTAAGAAAATGTTAGTATGAAAAATGCAACTTCTTTAAAATTCTCCGGACCTAGTCCTAGTCTCATGTACCAAATTCCTTAAATTAGATTAGAGATTCGTTTTTTAGAAGGTGTAAGTAAGATGTGTCTGTACGTGTAATGTAAGTGTGATGTTTCGTGATGTTGTGTGGCGTATGTATCTCGTGTAATGTGTGATGTGTGGTGTGTGGTGTGGGCTTATAAGATTACACTGCGATCACTAAATTGATTGCCAAGCATTAGCCACATCAAGATCGTTCGCAAAATGAGTTCATTCAATTTTTCGTAGTGGTTTGCTGATTTTGAATGTAGAACAATAGTGTATATTAAATCTCTAGATACGTTAATTCACAAAGAGGCACAAAGATTTACGTAAAACATTATTTTTTTCAAGACTCCCAGTCAATAAAAAATAAATATTACGGCAGCAGCTGACTGTTGATCAATTATTGAATTTTAATACATCGTATCGATTAATTTATCTTAAATTACAAACAGGCACAAAGCTTTTTAAATAAAAAAACAAGAATTTTTGAAACTCGCAAAAGGTACTTTAAAAAATTACGGTAGCAGCTGACGTTCTAAAATTAAATTAATTTGACAACAGCAAACAGAATGTCCTCACATCTGTCAGTTTAAAAAAATCGAACAGTATATCGATATTGGTTGGGTGAACTTGTGTGTTTTTAAACAATGAAAGCAAACGTTCGGTATTGATTGTGTATCGATTTTGTGTTTGTTGATATCAATATTGGATATCGGTAAAACATCCCTGTTTGTTTTTCGTCAGCTGCTTTTCTTTAAAAGCGAGTTATTTTTATTTTATACTATTGACGAAAGGAATAGTATCCGTTGTTAGCTAAATATGGCAACAGTTCTGTGAAAACCATAAGTGATTTCGTAAAATATCTTCCAAATTATATTGAAAAAAACATTTTAGTTTGAATGTGAAAGAAGTAATTCTAACCCATGTTTTAATCGGTAAACAGATAAAGCAATATATTTATTAGTTTGAGAGTAAAATTCTTCACGAAAAATGATTGGAAATGCTTCGATGGAAAATATAATGTTAGTGAATAGGTTACAATTTTTAAGAGCATCAGTAGCCTTTATAAAATTGCAAATTTCCATATTTTTTGTTATTCGCTTGTTTCTAATTATATTTTTCATGTTTATAGTACCACTTACGGATGCATAAAATAACAATTGAAATTGGTTTTCTACCAATTAGTACATACCTATTCTTTTGTTTTGAAAATCTACTTTGACTGGAAATTTGAATGCCAGAAACATTAAATTTTATCTCTCACAATTAATTTTGGATATATTTTATATACCAGTACACAAAATTAACATGAAATCGTTTATAAAATAGTCAGATTTTTCGGTTTTCTAAGAAAAAACTAGTAACTAAATATTAGGTTACTGGAGTACAAAATCATAATGGATACTAAGAAACATACAAAATCAATAATAAATGGGTCAACATTATATGTAGTTAGCAGTTTTGAACTTGAAATTACATTTCAAACTTATCACAATTTTATGTTTTTTTTAGAATAAAATTACATTTATTATATTGAAGCTGTTTAACAGTGATAATAATGGCCATATTTTTTAACGTTTGTCAGCAGTAACTTATTCAGAGCCTGCTTTACCACTTAAAAAAAAATTACATATTTTTATAGGTATGGCGCATAATTATAAAAAAAAAAACAATAAAGTATCTGGGTAATGAATAACAAATATTTAAAAAACGTAAAATTGTTTTCTAACTGACCAGAAACTACAATTCTTTCTTTTCAATTTTTTTCTAATAATTACAAAACAAGCTCTCGAAACAAGAATCCAATACAATAAAAACTATTTACTATAATCCAGTCATACAATCATTAAAACACGAATCGATTAGATCCAATACCGATTGCAATCGATACTCATATCGCTATCGGTATCGGTAAAAGAATTCCAGCCAGCGAAGTGTCGGCCATCCGATCGTGAGTAAATATTGGTCGATTTTGTCTTTTTAACCGAACGGCGTCCGTGGCCGAGTTAGAGGTTATTGTTCCATTTTTGAAATTCCCGCCGAATTTTGTTTTGTTTTTGACGTGTAATGGCGACGCGTTGAAACTGTTTTCGTTTGCAGATGTATTGGTTTGCACTGAAAAAGAAGATGGTTGTTAACATCTCGGATTTTGGAGTTGTTATTTCACACGTGTAGGTTAGAACTTTTGTACACCACATGAAATAAAAATAAATAAAACTGTCTATTCTGTAAATAGGGTATCGGAATGACTTTTAAACGACATATTAAAAAAAATAAGCTAGATGTGTTCGGCGTTTCCTATCTGACTACTCCGAGAAAAAAGGCCGAAACAAACTCAGAGGTCACAGTCTCTTTTAAAGTCCATACATAATCTTGGTAAGACCATATGAGGACCATGTAGATTAGTGTCTGAAAAGGAAAGAGATAGATTGATAGCGGGCATATATAAATTATCAGTTAAATACACGGAAAAAAGCATTATTTATGTGTAAAAAGAATATTCTTGCGTTGTCACAAAGGTTCTAATTTTAATGCTACTGTACATTTCACAGATAGGAACAATATTTTATTGAATAAGCATGAAGTAGGTATTATTTTAATACTTCTCACATAACAAGGGTACTCATAAACAGCCTATTCTCACATCAACAAACACTCGAACCCGGTACAAATATCCGTAGGACATACAAATATTGATTGGCCCGCGCGGGAATCGAACCCTTCACCCAGGAACCGGCCTTTCACTACGTTAATTAACTTTCATAATTAATACAAATTAAGTCAAGATAGGTATTTTACTAAATATTTGAATATAGAAGTCATCAATCATCAACTTCCTAACATTATTTTCCGCTTTGCAACTGAAACCTGCTGATCTATTCTGAAAAAATCTCACCGCGAATAATTAGGCGAAGTCGGCTTGAAATGAGCTATTAACAGTGTAAATCCGTATTATCACGTGGAATGACAGCTCATTTCAAAGTGACTTCACCTAAGATGTCACGCTGAGATTTACAGAATAGACCGGCTGAACTCTAGAACAATAATAATCAGTCCTTAATTTGAAATACGATTTTTGAATTGAGAATTGTATACATTTTTAATAGAGTTTTAAATTATTTCCTAGAATATTCTGGAGTAGAAAAAAACAGTAGACAGAAAACAGACACAAACAAGAGGCGAAATCATCTAATAAATAAATGAAAATGACGCAGCCTCACGAAGCGGCATAAGTAAAGAAAACGAAAAAAACGCGCGTCAATGGCTCGGGTAGGTACACAACAACAATTGTCAAGCAATTTTTGTCATTTTGCGTAGAATGCGCGTCGACCGTATGGCGTGCGTCTACTCTCAACAAATAAATAAACAAAATTGTTTTGTTTTGTTTTTTTTTACCTGTGGTCTGTTGCGTCGTCGGTCGCCTGGGCCACGATATTTTTGGTACTTTTGTTGAGGTTTAATTTCAAGCTGGATCATGTTGATTTCTTCTTTAGATGCTTCGGTATTGAAGTGAAGTTTTGATTTTGGATTTAATAGAAAAATGTTCTCATTTTTAGGCTGCACTGAATTTAGAGGATTTTGAACACTGAGATTATTTTATGAATACCATTTTTTAACTGTTTAATGGTGTGGTTATTATTCACTGTTACATTTTGATATAATATTGCAAGCGAACTTATCGATCCGTGGCCAGATGTGAACTGAATTCGATCGGTGCTCGCAATCCTTTAACGATTCGCATCCCCACTCTAATTCATGAAAACATATTTACCTGTGCACAAAAACCACCCAAATCGAACTCCGTATCCGAAAAAAATGTTATCTTTTATTACAATAATTATAAAGACCAAAATCACTTGCAGATTGCAAAATGAGATGCCAAAAAAATTGGGTACTAGTTTGCCAGCCAGTCTCTATAATGTGTTGTGAAAAAGAACTGGTTTTAAAAACGTTGCAACTTTATATGGCTGGAAGTAAATAGGCTGCAGCGTTCTTGCTGCAGAATCGAGCTCAACGAAGGGTGCAACCCTTTGTCGCGTGGTTGCGCTATGTATAAGTATGTACTGGGCAATCTTTACAAGGGAACCGTCGGTTTGTTTTGTACCTAACCAGTTTAATTCGGTAGAAATATTGCTTTGTATGTTGGGTAATTGTAAAGACATTATTGAATGGATGGGGAGATTATATGAATTTTGGCATTGAGATAGTGTTTAAAAAACTTATGTCATCTGGCACCAATGAGAAAAACACAATCGAAAGCCAGAATTCTTCGGACAAAATGTTCGTTCTTTTTTCTGTTGGCTGGTCCAACTATGGCCATTGTCCACCATCTTGATGATTTTCCTCTACTTTGTCCAATATTCAATGTCAATATTTATAAAAAGTGCCTACGATGAAGGTAGTTACTTAAGTACCTATTTAAATCCAATGTTTTCGTGTTTTTAAGCAGCCGCATTTCAACAACTTTTTTCATTAAATGTTTTAAAGGTTGTAGACAACGTGCATTTCACATTTTTGGCAGTTCTATATGAATGAAAGCTTAAAAGAGTAACTTGAGCTGAGCGCTTCGAGCTGTAAACTCTGTAAATAGTTCTCGTTTAAGAGATTATCGTGATCATAATGAGTTCTTTCTGTTTCGCGACTACGGCTTAGTAGATTTTTAATTAAATTTTAATTAAACTTTAGTGCGTAATCCAATCAAAACTGATCTTAAGTGTTGAGTGCTTTTAACATAATATCATTTCCACATTCTTGTTTTTTACGATAGGTACAGTCAGCATCAGAAGTTGTTGACCACATTTAGATTTTCAAAATCGCTGTATAGTGAAGTGCTAATAGTGAATACGGTGTACAGCGATTTTGAAAATCTAAATGTGGTCATCAACTTTTGATGCTGACTGTACTAGAAAAAGTATGAAGTATAACAGTTTATTTTTGTTTATTTAATAAAAATTTAAACAGACTATTAAATTAGCTTAAAGAAAGATGAGGGTCTTTAAAGAGATTTTTAACCCTAAAAAGACCTTAAAAACCCTACCTACGCATGAACCGGTACCTATCTATAATATAAACACAATACCGTTGCGGCCCACCACTAATCTAAATGCAAATCAAGCATCTGCATTACACCGACTAAATTGAACCTCATTGATTATACTTTTATTTTCATACGTATGTTATAAAAGGCTTTTTTATGTCTGCAGTCTCTTAATATCGTTTCTTTTCCCAGTTTAAATTTCTTATTAAAATACTAGGTTCTGCCCGCGACTTCCTCCACGTGAAATTTCTTGTTTTAATATAAAATAGTACACATTAATGAAGGAATTTTCAGAATTTGATCAATAGATAAAGATTACCCCCTACATATAGGTAACAAATTTTACCTCCTTATACATAATTAGTATAGATAGACTAATTACTTTTAATCTATTTTTCTTAAAAAGTTAATTATTAAAATGACTAATGCGATGTGAAAAATCTACAAGTAATCAGATTTTAAACATTACCTCTTGCTTTGTTGCCACTTTCCTTTAACGAAAATTATATTAATTGTTAAAAACAATTCGAAATGCATATTTTTTGTGTTTTTTTTTTGTTTATTAAAATTCCATTCTAAATTAGGCTGGGTAAATTACGTGATGATGGAAAACGGAATTAAGTTCATAAAAGTCCATTTGATATTATGGAATTTAACGAAAAAATGATCGCCTAAAATTCCAGCATGGCTGATTGCATTTCCACTTACATGGAAAAGCGTTAAACTAGCTGAAATCCGGAGTTAAACGTGGTGAACGTATTATCGGTAGGTACGCCATCATAGTAGGTATAAATATCTAAACATATGTTTTTTTAAACATAAAAATATATAATATTCTTCAAAAAATTACTTTAGAATATGATTTATCTTTAAAAATAAGCTTAAGAATATAACAGTAAAAACTTGTTTTAGGTACTCATCACAAAAATACAATACCTATCCTGTAATAAAAAACATCCAATGTCCGTTTTAACGAACACGTTTAAAGGCCACACAAAAACGCTACAAAATGACTTATGCTCCTTTATATACGCTATTATACCGATATCGGGATCACAATTGGCAATTCAAACGCTCCCCAGTCTAATTCGCTCATTTCGACCGAGCTCCGTGCAAAACGCAGCTAATGCAATCATGCAAAAACCGGATTCTAAAAAACGGATAAAATCATTTTATTAAGCCACCAATAAAGTTTGAATGAAACAGGTTTTTCGGAACGAGGGTTTCTGCAGCGCACAGGTACCGCGGAATGCAAACTTCGAGCTGCAGATCATCAAACGGGTTGCGAGACGTGTTTTCGACATTGTCCTCAAGAATGAAAGGGGTAGCCGAACAATCATTCGCACAAATAAATACGCCAGCTGCAGGTTGCAAAAACTGGTACTGCTCCAAAAAGATCCGTATTCGTTTATTGTAATATTTGAATAGCCATTTAATACTGTAGTCTCATGATATTGTTAAACGCTAATCCAATAAATTCAGTTGGTGTCGCATCTCCAACCGATATCATTTCGCCATTTTAGGAACATATTAAGAATTTGAAATTATAACATTCTTTCAACGTTCCATTTGCAAATTATTATTTTTAAATGGAACGCTTTTTACACAAAGGCGTAAACGTCATGCTTTGTTTTTAAAACTAAAACCGAATGCCAAGAAAAGGAACGTGTTGGGCACGCGGAGCGAATTAAAAAAAAAACAGGCAGACATTTTTAAAACAGCGTAATATTCACATTTTCCTGCTAAGATAACGCTCCGCCGAGCGAAATATGAAAGGAGTTATCAAAACAATCTCGCGCGCACTAAATCACTGTATATAAGGGGAAGAGGAGTCCTATTTACTCGGAAACGGACAAAATAAATGTTTTTATTACATAATGCGAATTTTCTCAAAGTCTCATTCTAAAAGTTGGGACCACAAAAATGGTCCTTGATATTTAGAATATAGAGTCAAGTTTCTATTGTAGCTTTTTTTGAACATTGACGCTGTTGTTTGTTAATTACAAATGGAACTTGTAGGTTTGGGTATAAGGCTTGTTTTCGTTTGTGAGGTGTGAGGGCAGATGGTGGGCTTTGTATATAAAAAGGTATGGTGCAAAATTTTAAGCAGAGGGATTTGGTGGCGCTCGACAGCCCAGTGGCTTTCGTCGCTTACCTACATCTGCATACGTACCTACAGACTGAACCACGGCCCGTAGGTAGACAACTCACTCTGCATGAAAACATCTTTTATAAAGTGATTGTGTATGAAAACTGAGGATTCACTTTGTTTTCCAGTGTGATTGCTTAATGAAACTCTTATGCTGGGTCCGCATCTGCGTCTATCGTGACGAAGCTTCGCACAGTTATACTCGGCTATCGTCGCGATAGTTCGGGCTGCGTAGCACTTATCGCCCGGGTAGCAGTACTTACATAATAAGCGTAGCGCATAGTCGGGAAGGATGGCATTAAAAGCAAAAAAGTGGTTACGATACCAACTGTTTACTGCAGCTGCCATTTGTCATGCCACCAACGCAATAGACGTCAAAATCGCTTGAACGGACTGCAAAAAAGATTTAGTTAAAAGTCTAATGTTATTTCAAATGGAATATAGTTAAATATCAAAACCCGGTACGTCCACTCCATAAGTAAAAAGTGGGAAATTCAAGAAATATGTTTTTGGCTATAGATTATTAAGTTGTGAAGTTTTTTATTAAACGATGACTCGTGTAAGAGATTGGGTTTATTAGAATAGAAATAGAAATAATGTGTAAGTAACGGATTAAGCTAAACAAAGGTAAGTATGGACATACCGGAGTATGAAAAAAATCACTTTGAACTTTGCCGACTTCATCCGATAACTCATGGAAATGGCAGCCATCTTTAGACTTCATACTTTACGCTGATTGGTCGTCGCGGACGTGCTTCACTTCGATAAACACATGGCAATGGACATACCTTGATATGGAAATGATCGATTTTAATCGTTATTTTAGTGAATTACCTTGATTTGGAAAACACAAACATTGTATTTTTTTAATATCACATTTGACCACATTCACAGTTCAATTTCAAATTCAACCAATATCAAAACTACCCCTTGAGGGGATTATCGGGTTTTGATATTTAACTACACACTTGTACCCATACAAGTGTTGTTACTTATCGGGTTTTGATATTGTTTTTGCCACGTTCCCAATTTCCTATGTCCATAAACGAATTGTATTCGCTACCAATCGTTTCATTTAATACCTTACCGTTCCTTTGAAATAAATTTGAAGTATTTTGAACAAAAAAAATATATTGGACTTCTGCACCGCTAATCTCGTGTTCGCTCGAGAAAATACCTATTTTAGACTTGGAAAATTAACTAAACTAAATAAATTTACTTCTAATCTACGGATAGCTGTTTCGTTGCTATTAAGCTGAGTTGTTTAGCTGTTTAAGGCGACGATAACCGACGTTTAATGATTTTATACTGAAGATCACGTCTAAACGAGTAGTGTTAATGATTTGGAAAAAATATATGTTAGATAAGAGCATTTTCTTAATAACTTAGTATAGGAATATTTTAGATTATATTTATATTACATAGTGAAATTAATTTGTAAAGTTATGTCTAACGCTGATGAAACACTGATAATCACGCAAAGTCTATCAAGTGTATTTTTCTAAAACCTTCACCATTTTAAAGACAATTTAATTATTAACCTTTTAGTATACGTGTTTTATTAAAATACCTTTTGTTTTATGTATAATAAATTAATAATGTGTGTAATTTGGGACAGCGCTCCTTGATGGGCAAGTCCTATTACTGGCTGAACGTACGACGCGTTGCGTGAACTCAGTACAGAACACGCAAGCTTACCACTCAAGGTCACTGGCATATATCTTCGTCTTAAGTGATGCTCAAATAATGTCCCGCAATGGATTGAATTTTGGCCCACTTTGTCTCTTACCAAAACATGAACTAAAATAGACCCACTTCTATTTTAGCCTTAGGTGAGTTATAGGATAACTCGAGTGTACTGACAAACTCCCAATAGAGGATACGCTTCCTGGATTTATTTCGGTTCGGAACTACACGAACTGTTACGATTATTTGTTACGTCATCATCATCAGCCTAGCCTTTTCCAAACTATGTCTGGGTCGGCTTCCAGTATAATTAAAAAATTTGAAATACTAGTTTTGGAAATTAATTAAAAAAACAGTAACGACCGGCCCCTTAACTGACTTCGTGTTCTATTTTACTTTATCTCAAACGTAACCATATAATGTATTTATTTTACTTTATCTCAAACGTAACCATATATTGTATTTATTTTACTTTATCTCAAACGAAACCATATATTGTATTTATTTTACTTTGTGTCAAACGTAACCATATATTGCAAAATTTGCACTGTTGTGCCACAAGACACAAGAGACGCTTAATTTGTGGCTCAAATTGTATTGTTACTCTTTGATTTACAAACATTATTATTATTATTATTAACTAACTTATATAACCCAGTGAAACACATTAAAAAATCACCACTTACAGCCGGTAAGATGTAGGAACCGAACATCAATACCCTGTTCCAATAAATAAACGCGTCGTAACCAACGTAGCTTCTGGCAACGGTACAAAATATAAAATTCTATGTAGTACCTACATCTCGTATGAAACAAGTATCGTTGCAGATCAGCGTCACTCGTTAGCGCTTCTGGCTTACGGTCCGGGGTTCGAACCGGGCAAATGTAATTGGGATTTCAGTCAGAAAAATCTGCGATGGGGGTATATGGGATATGCATCGGGGAAGTGCGGAGTGATAGTGTTGTTGAAAAGGTATTAATGTTGACGTGGATATTGTATGGAAATTTCTAGTAAGCAGTGGACACGGTTCTAAGTAATAGGTACGTATTGCGTTTTACTTTGATAATTAATGAATGACTCTAACTTGGAAGTTGTGATTTAACTGCATGTAGTTTCGGTCAAAGATCCAACGAGTTTAGTCATTGATTCTCCTAAAAATTTACAATTTTTCATGAAAAAGACTAAAAAAGGAACTGACATTACTATATTGTTACTTGTTGAATTAATAATAATAAATACAAAAAAAAAAAAAAAAAATGTTCCTATGGCCAGAAATTAAAGGTTTTAAATTCAGGTTTTCTTAGCCCTAAAAAAACAATATTTTGAACAGTTTTGTTTTTGGGGCATACAAAATCTGAATAGGATTTTATATGGGCAGATCAGATGCACTTCAATCAAATCCAATAAAGTTTTCAGATACACTACACACAAGTAAGTACATAATAATAAAAAACAAAATCCCCCCGCCGCGTCTGTCTGTCTGCGTGAACGCGATAAACTCAAAAACTACCAAACTACCAAAACTACCAAACGGATTTTCATACTGTTTTCACCAATGGACGGAGTGATTCATGAGGAAGGTAAAGGCGTATAATTCATTATGGTTTTGTTTAAATTGGCTGAAATATGACGATGATTGTTGAAGATGTCGAAAAAAATCATGTCGACTGGAAGCTGTACTGGCGTGCGCCGCGTAAACCAATAGAGTTATATGAAAACAATGTATAACGGAATTAATACATTGCTTACCTGGATTACACATAGAGTACTTTTAATACCGGTAATACGTTACCGTGGGATATTTTCTGACATCCACTCGGGCGAAGCCGCGGGAAAAAGTTAGTTATACCTAATTCTATAAGAAAGACTCCAAAAAACGGGATTCTAAGAATTATATCAAATTAATTTAAGTATTGCTGAACACAATAGGTACATATAAATAAACTTGATGCCTACCGCGGTTTCACCCGCATAAAGGCTTGTGCAGACCAGCGCGACTTGTCGCGCGACGCGACACCGGTTATTGTTATACTATGAAGTTTTCTTAGAAATTGTATTGTTCGTGTCGCGTCGCGCCGTCGCGTCGCGCTGGTCTGCACAAGCCTTAAGTCTCGATCCCGCGGGAATGTCGGGATAAAAAGTCCTATGTCCTAAATCAGGCCATGGTCTACCCATGTGCCAAATTCCATCAACAAAATCTGTTCAGCCGTTTTAGCGTGAAAGCGTATCAAACAAAAAAACAAACTCACATAATATTAGTTAGGATTGCGTGATCTGGAGTGAATCCCCATTCAATGCATCACAACTACTCAATCATCCGATATTACTCCTGATATTTTCCTCGCATAGTATCGATAGTGAAACTGAAGGCTGACACATCACACCCCCTGCCGTCGCGCCTCGGAACTAACGATATCGCGCAGTAATCGGGCATCGAATCCAGATCACTACGGATACACTAATTGTTCTGGATTGCGGAACATGTGTTGCTTATCTAGCTGGGACCGCGATTCCGCCTGGATGTGAAGATTTTTCATGTGAGTAAGTAAGCTCGTGGCTAACAGCCGCACGGGTTAAGCTACGCTTGCCGGGGTTGGTCCGTGGATGGGTGACTATCTTTACATACCGAGTCTCCTCCGTGCCTCGGAAAGCACGTTAAGCCGTTGGTCCCTGCTGTCATTCGTGGATCTTTGACAGTCGTTACGGGTCGTCAGTAGCCCGAAAGTCTGACCACCAGTCTTACCAAGGGGTATCGTATTACCCAGTTACTGGTTTGTAGACTGGAAGCCGACCCCAACACAGTTGGGAAAAGGCTAGGCAGATTGGTTGATTTTGAGTAAGTAACCTACCTATGTTATTCTTTAGAGAATGAAGTTAAGTTTCAACCAAATAATGTTTGGTTTGTAATTATAGTTTAGCCATAATACGAGTACTACTTACTTTCGTATGATTTGAAAGTCGTAATTTTAGCCATCTGATCTTAATGGGTGATTGTGCTAAACCTAAACGCAGCCATTGAATAATTGATCATTTAAAATTGAATTAAAGTGAAGAGATATCGTAAATATGTACAAGGTAGATAAGTACTGTACCTAAATGCCTATAAAATAAAATAAAAAGATACTGCGAAAAATATTTTTCATTACATTTTCATAATGCTTTTCCAAGCGTAACTCACACTGGTTCCCTCTCGTTTAATATCGCACGTGTGATAATCCCCATAGAGAAATGAAAGTATAAACAAAAACAAAGCGCCCGGACCCCGCCTATACTAACCTCAAAACATAACTCTTGCTCATAAGCCCTCAGAAACAAAAAAAAACGTTCGCAGAGACCGCTCCAATTATAAAAGGCAGTCGCCCCGAAAACCCTCGGCTTTAAAAAAAAGAATAAAAAAAAAAGTTATTTAAATAAAACCCGGCGCCCACGCTCTGTGTCGCATAAATTGCCTTCATTAATTTCCGGACCCTGCAAAATATTGTCTTGAAAGGATAATCAAATACAAAAACGTGGAAATGGCGGTGCGTCATTTCCATAACATTTCCCTGGCCCGCCCCCCGCGCCCCGCTGCCCCCTCGCCCGTTTTTCGTCCCCTTTTCCGGTCCCTCCGTCCCCTTTATGAGTCGTCCAATTACGACCCAACGTCGGAGCTTAAGGCTCGCATTAGAGAGAATGGTAATGGTCGCAATTAGATGTATATACTATGCAGACTCACGAGGTTTTATGTTCAAACCATTGTTTAAGAAATTAACTTAATTTTCCTAGCTAATTTAGGCAAATTAAGGATAAATGTGTGAGCAAGCACGCCTGGTTACTGTCGCTAGATTTAACAGAAAGCGCGAAAACCAAAGACGGCTCAAAACGACACTCGAATCGCAAGGGCCGTTTTCGGCCTGGGCCGATACCATCGATCTTCGAAGCAATGCATTACTATTGAGTATGGCGTTCTAACAAGAATCTACTCGGAAACTAATTCAGACGCTAATCTTATTCAAAATAACGCCCTGCAAAACATTTTTACGATCATCATTCAACAGAGATTGCCACCTTATCTGCGGTTTTTTTATAAACATTTTTACAGATACTGACAGGTCCTAATGATTTACAATGATTATAGCAATAATATATAATGAGAGTTGTGGTGGCCAAGTGGTGAGTGGCTTCATTGACCCCAACTGAGGTCGTGGGTTCGAACCCAAACAGGTTCTTTAATTTGTGTAAATAATTTCATCACCACTGCTCTCAAAACAGTGAAGGAAAACATCGTGAGGAAACCGCCATGTCAACCGAAAATTCGAAGATATGTGACATCTAACAAACCTGCACTGGGCTCGCGTGGTAGATTACAGCCGACTCCCTCTCGAAGAGAGTAGGCAATATAGGCTGATTATGTACTGTGCATATCAATAATCATTGGAGTTACATTCAAAAATTTGCCCTGGCGCGTTAAAAGATGGTCGCGCTTTTGTTTCGTTTTGACACCTCTGACACACAATATCGCAGACACTTGACTTGATTGTCATGGAAACGCCATTATTATTGTGTGAAGTCACTCTTCTCAGTGTGGGCACTTTTTCGCGCGACACCGTACTACGGTAGGGTGAGGGCACATGTACGATTTAAATCATTTCACACATTAGATCAAATACTTCTAGAGTCTGTCTCAGTAAATTCTGCTTATCCTCAGTCATTAACATACTTAAAACGCATAAAAAATCCTCGTTATTTTTCGGCTTAGCTGCTCCGCAGTGTAGCTTTACGACATAGGTCCATATAAATAAAATATTAGTTAATACCTCAAAACGGTGAAGGAAACCATCGTGAGGAAACCGGCATGTCCTAGAACCAAAAATTCAAAAACATGTGACCGCACTGGGCCCGCGTGGTATATTACAGCCTACTCCTCTCACAGAGAGGAGGCCGTGTCCCAGCAATGGGAACGTTATAGCTTGATAATGACTATGAGTTAATACCAGCCTATGACTGTCCCACGGCAGGGCAAACGCCTCTTCTCATACAGAGACGCCATGAGCATTGATCACTATACTTGCTCAAGACGGGTTCGCGATTTCAGACGTATATTATAAAACTCCACGTTTCCTCGCAATGTTTATTTCCACAAATTCAAATTCAAAGTCATTTATTCTAAATAGGCTGAGAATCAGCACTTTTCGAACGTCAAAATTACATAAGACAGTCCCCCAAAAACGCCCGCCCTTCACCACTTCCTAGTGCTTAGCTGGGAAGAAGAAGTGCAACAAACTCCCCAGCAGCACAGCTGTCTGTTCAGTTAGAAAACTCACAGATGACAATAGGCCATACCTTTTTTTTTTTTGGGTGGGAAATCATCAAATGACTCCTCCCGCTCTGGGCAGAGCGAGAGGGAGTGTCAGACTTTTACTGACTAAAACCCATCCGTGCTCCCTCCGTTGCCTATGTTCTGGGGCCGCGATATCCCTTTCGGACAGACCCGCAACCCCAGCAGGCATTGGTCCTTCCGGACCCCGTCAGTTGGTGCTGACATCCCTTTGAGGCGCGCGCGGAACACAACGCGCCGTCGACCCGGGCCTGGTCCTTATCGGACGGCGAGCTGCCCATCGCTCACCGTCCGCAGGCCCGCGCCTACGGTGGCCGGAAGTCAGCTTGTGACTCCCGTCGCCCGGGGCGTCTCCTGCGGCGACTAGGGGCGCGAGGGCGTGCAGCTTCAATCTCCCTCGCGCGCTCCGCCTCCTCCTTCGCGAGCATAACTGCTTCGCAGAAGGAGGTGACGGCCTCCCATGCACTCTCGCTCCGGACCATGGCCTGAACCAGGGCCGGACGCGAGAGATCGCCGCCGCCGATCGCCTCCGTGAGGACACGGCGGTGCTCCGCCCAAGCCGGGCAGATCTCCACCGTATGCTCCACCGTGTCCTCCGGGCGATCCACACAATGGTGACACCCGGGCGTTTCCTCCCGCTTGATCCTGAACAGGAACCTCCCGAAGCAACCGTGTCCGGTGAGGACCTGCGTCAGGCGGAAGGTGAGGACGCCGTGGCGCCTCTCTAGCCACTCCTCAAAGAGGGGACTTACCGCCGCAATTGTGGCGTGCCCAGCGCTGGGTTGCGACAATCGCACACTCCATGCCGCCATGAGATCCCGCCGGAGCTCTGTCCGCTGTGCCGCAATTTGTTGCGGCAGCGGAGTTATACCCCAGCGTTTCGCCTCCTCGCGCAACTCCCACATGTGCGCGAGGACCTTCGCCTCCAGATCCCATGGCGGTAGTCCGGCAAGGAGGCTCGCCGCCTCGCGGGAGACCGTGCGGTATCCCCGGACCAGCCTGATGGCCATGACCCTTTGGGACGCGTTCAACCGCTGGGCCGGTCGCAGCCTCAGTGTACGCGCCCACACCGGTGCCCCGTAAAGGGCCATGGACCGCACGATGCCCGCGTAGAGCCTCCGGCAGGAGGCGTTTGGACCCCCTAGGTTTGGCAGAAGCCGCTTCAAAGCAGCCCCAGCCCTATCCAGTTTGGGAGCCAAACGTCGGAAGTGCTCCACGAAGTTCCACCGGGTGTCGAGGACGAGTCCCAGGTACTTCATCGTCGACTCGACACCGATGTGAACCCCTCCTGCCGTTATCTGGGAACCCGACAGTGGCGCGTTCCGAGGACCATAGAAACACATGGCCTCGGACTTGTGCAAGGCCACCTCGAGTCCCAGTTGCCGGATCCTATCGACGATTGTCGCAACCCATCGTGTCGCCAGTTCGGCCGCCGCCTCATGCGACCTCCCCTGCACCAGGACCAGCGTGTCGTCAGCGTAGCAGACTACGCTGACGCCGCTAGGAAGGTCGGCGCGCAGCACCCAGTCGTAGCCGATGTCCCACAGATGCGGCCCCAGAACCGATCCCTGTGGGACACCGCACGACATCTCTCGCCGGTTCCACTCTCCGTGGTGACCAGGGTAGATGACGGCCCTGTCCGTCAGATAGGCCTCGACCACTCGACAGAGGTAGGTCGGCATCCGGTGATACCGGATTGCCTCCCTAATGCAACTCCAGGGCAGGGTGTTGAACGCGTTGGCGATGTCAAGAGACACCGCCAAGACTACCCCACCCCGGGCAACAGCATCCCCCGTCGTGAGGGCTCGAACGCGCATGATGGCATCCACCGTGGAGCGCCCCTTGCGGAAACCAAACTGGCTGTCCGCCAAATCCGGCCCCACTCGCACCAGCCGCCCGACAAGGCGGTCCGCAATAACTCTTTCGAAGAGCTTGCCCACCTCGTCGAGCAGCACGATGGGCCGGTAAGCGGACGGAGAGTCCGCTGGGCGCCCCGGCTTCTTAATGAGGACCAGTTTCCCCGTCTTCCAGCGAAGTGGGAACTGGCCCCTCTCCAAACATGCGCTTAGGAGCCCCCTAAGTCGAGGCCCGAGAGCCTCTAAGGCCAGGACCCAGGCTTTTCCAGGTAAGCCGTCGGGTCCTGGGGCGGTATTTTTGGCACTCAGCCTACGTACCGCCACTCTCAAATCTACCTCGGTCACCTCCGTAGATTCGTCGTCGTCGTCACTGGTGTGGTCCGCATCGGGCACCGCAGGAGGCGGAGCCATGGGCGGGGGAGTATGTTCCCCTCGCGAAGGGAACAGAGCGCTCACCACGTCCTCCACGAGCTGGGGCCGGAGACTCTGCGTCAGCGGGGGAGCCCATGGGCGGAGTTGATCTCTCACCCATTTGTATGGGCGCCCCCACGGGTCTCTGTTCAGAGTCTCCAGCGACTCCTTACGGCCCTCTCCTCTGACAATAGGCCATACCTTGATATAGATACTGATAAAAGGACTGACAAACCTAAAGGCCCTCGGAGGTTTGTAATGTATCATTCGAGGTGAGTTTAGTTACAATACGGCGATACACAAGACGCGGCGAACGCTCGCTTCGAGCACCATGAATTATTCGATTCTCATATTTCCGTTCCAAATGAATTCACAAAATAGCCGACAGTCGAGTGGAAGACCCGGCGCTCCTAACAAGCGGCTCTGCTCGCTGCACTAACTACTGTAACACGTTACAAAAACTCGATACATTACGAACAAATGTTACAAGTCAGTCTCTGGCCTAAGGTCACCTTAAGTCAGCACCAGAATTTAATGTTAGGCAACTTAAATGTCATTCTTTGACAGTTGTATGCAATGACTATACCACGTCAAATTTCAATTGTAAAATTTACCCAGGGTATTCCCTAGGTAAATTTTACAATTGTTAAGCTAATGTATTCATTAGCTTAACAAAAATTAATCAATTTCTCTGATTGATGTCTGACTAGGGTGACCAAACATCAGTTTTGACCAATATTAATAAAACAACAGAAGAGCCAAGGAAGAGAAAGTTTTTAATGTTTTTATACTTTACATTTTGCGCTGCAGACAGGAATAGTCCTTACGGTAGATATATGTACTATCGAAGGACTTCATATTTAAGCACCGTAAAGACTATTTTTGCTTGCAGCGCTCGGCCGCTATAGAAATCTGATCAACCAATAGTAACGCAGGATCAGATTTTTTTTGTGTCCCTTGATTCTGTAAATGACAAAAAAAAGACTTTGAACGAAGAACTTTCTCATATTTGTTTCTTTTCTTCTGTTTCTAGTGGTCAAAAAAAGGACAGACATATGTGATCATTGTAACAGAGTGTACAAAACACACGAACAACAAAATATTACTATATATTTTTTTGTTTCATTGGTCGACGCAAATAGGGGCGTAAGGCTGCCTGTCCACTGGAGCGGAGAGGAGAGGAACGGACTACTCCGCTCCTCTCCTCTCCGCACATTGGCACACCTCTACAGGTGTGCCAATATTAACCAATGGAATTGCATAAAACCTCCGCTCCGCTTCAGTGGACAGGGATTTGCGAACTAGTTTAAAAATTCATACAAAACCGGGAAGCGGAGTGGGGAAACGGAGCGGAGAAGTGAAGAGGGGAAGCGGAGCGGGGAAACGGAGCGGAGAAGTGGAGCGGGGAACCAGAGCGGGGAATTATTACTCGTCGCGTGAACTTGGTCTAGCTCCGCACAGTCCGCAACACCGCTCCGCTACCTCGCTCCGCACAGTCCGTAACTCCACTCCGCTACCTCGCTCCGCATCAATGGACAAACACTGTCCACAACTCCGCTCCACTCCGCTGCCATTCTCCTCTCCGCTACCTCGCTCCGCTTCAATGGACAGGCAGCCTTAAACAGATGTATGTGGTCCTCGTGTTCACGGGATTTTGTTTTCAAATTGCTTAAATATGAAATTCTTCGATAGTACGTGCCCATAACCGTATTTAAGCATGTGCCTCATGTTCGTGAACGGGTGCCGTCAGTTGTTTGTGACTGGTCATCTCCTACCTGCCAGGGCTTATTTTAAATCTTATATTTTGAATTGTTTTGATTATTTTTTGTACATTGTTCTCACATATAGAAGCAACAAGAATTATGTACCCAGAATTATGTAATTTTCTATATTTAAAAAAGTGTCCGTGGAGTTTCTTACCCGTTCTTCTCCATAAAGATCAACGTTTTGGAATGGGCAGCTTCAACTTTCTGACTAACTGACGCGACTATTTGTCAATTCAAAAATGCCTGTAAATGGTTTCATTGAAATAAATGCTTTGAGTTTGCATCAGCAAATCTACAAATAAAGGCGCCAATGACCATACAAATTCAAGCACCCATTCCTAATTCAATTAAACATAAAATCAAATTAGGATCTTCAAAAACACATACTATTACCTACATATAAAGGGCAAACACAGACGCGCCGCGAATTCGTTTCGTTGCGCCTAAATAAACAAAAACATTTATTGGTTGTGTTTGTCCCCACTTAATTAATTTTCTCATTTCCTATTAGCCCTGAGGTGAGGTAAAGGATTTTCGTTGCCTTGTTTGGTTTTTGGAATCATGTTATGTAAATTCACTGAAGGGAGTCCTTATGTAAACGTGGTAGGTACTCTCCGTGGGTCCTGTATGGCCATCATTTTCAATCACATCACTCTTTGTTGACTGTAGACTGCAAAAAAATAATTCTTCTTTATTTCAGTCTATAAACGGCAAATTAAAGAAGAAAAAAGAGGAGCTCGTGGCTAAGTAACAACAGCCGCACTGGTCGATCCATCAGGTTAAGCTACGCTTGGCGGGGTTGGTCAGTGGATGGGTGACCATCTTTACATACCGAGAATCCTCCGTGCCTCGGAAAGCACGTTAAGCCGTTGGTCCCGGCTGTCATTCGTGGATCTTTGACAGTCGTTACGAGTCGTCAGAAGCCCGAAAGTCTGACACCAGTCCTACCAAGGGGTATCGTATTACCCAGTTACTGGGTTGTGGAGGTCAGATAGGCAGTCGCTCCATGTAAAATACTGGTATTCAGCTGCATCCGGTTAGACTGGAAGCCGACCCCAACATAGTTGGGAAAAGGCTAGGCAGATTGATTGAAACGTCAAATTAAAATAATAACCCCACTTTTAGGCTTTGCTCGACCATATTAAGGCTACTACAGACAAGCCCGACGCGACTCTAGTAGAACAACTTCTATGAAAACTCCATGGTAGTTATTCTACTTGAGTGGCATCGCGTCGCGCCAATCTGCGGGAGTCTTTATTGAAAAAAGCGGAAAAAAAACTTAAGGCGACGATAACCGACTTTTAATGATTTTATGCTGAAGATCAAGTCTAAACGAGCAGTTTTAATGATTTGAAAATAAAATATGTTAAATTTGAGCATTTTTTTAATAACTTAATGTAGGAATATTTTAGATTATTTTTATATTACATAGTAAAATTAATTTGTGAAGTTATGTCTAACGCGGATAAAAAACTGAGAATCAAGCAAAAACTATCAAGCGTATTTTTCTGAAAGCTTCATCATTTTAAAGATAATTTAATTATTGATCTTTTAGTATACGTGTTTTATTAAAATACCTTTTGTTTTATGTATAGTAAATTAATCATGTATCTAATTTGAGACAGCGTTCCTGGATGGGCGAGTCCTATTACTGGCTGGACGTACGACGCGTTGCGTGAGCTCAGTACAGAATACGCAAGCTAACCACTCAAGGTCACTAGCATATATCTGCGTCTTAATTTCATAACTAAAAAAGCTCGCGTTCTACCTAAAGGGGTCGTAAACTACCTAGCATTTTTTATGTTACAACAATTTTATAGACAGACAAATTAACAAGTTTTTCCATCACAAAATATTAGTGAAATACTCGGTCATTACTGTATTTAATGCGGCTACAAAGTATTTTATTTAATAAAAGTACCAGAATACATATTTATTATATTCTACAACAATAGTGGGTTTTCAAAACCAGGTTTTTTTATTTAATGGCCAGAATGCTGTAAAATATGTTCTGTAAAAGTAAGTAATAAAATATTGAAACGTCATATAAATGTTATGAGAACTATCATGAGAGAAGTTGGTGGGGTGTATTGAAATCTATACAATGTGTTTTTTTTTATAGGGTAGCTAGGTAGGGTGCTAGGGTATGATTGAGACCATATCAAAGAACCAACAATAATAAATAAATGTATATTTATCACTTGCTTCAAAAACGGTGAAGGAAAACATCGTGAGGAAACCGGCATGCCTGAGAGATATTTCTTGTCATCTGTTATCTGAAGCCAAGTCGGAGGCCCATAGGCGGCTTTAAAACTCTGACACCAGGTTAGTTACTAACCACACGAAAAGAAGAACAAAGAACCAACTGGCATATTAATTATTCTTCAATCATCATTTTTTTTTTGTTTTCGTTTTTCATACAAAATAATTCGACAAAGTCACGATTATTAATGTAAAACACCCTTACGTGAAATATGAAAACGTCGCATTTTCTTAGCTTTAAATATGAATGATTGGTTTGAATAAAAATTAATTACTTTACTACACTAAATGAATTACTTTACTACACTACTGCGAAGTTTGGCAACGTCGCAAAAGTAAAGATTCGTCATACTGGTGACAATTTTTGCTCTTCTTTATATCTTCGAAACTATGCATTTTTGGACCACCTATTCTAGAAGATTTTTTGTTTTTTTTTACTTTAATAATAAAACCCTAGAGTTATGGGATATCAAAAACAACACGTTGTTTAAATAAAAACGAATCCCTATTTCCCTTGGTCACGCCATAACTTGAGAATGGCTGCACAAAACTGGATAATGCTTTTTTTTTTGTTCATAAATGTTTTGTTTATTGTTTTAAGTATAATAAATTAATAATGCGTCTAATTTGGGACAGCGCTCCTTGACGTGGTGAGTTCTAATACTGGCTGGACGTACGACGCGTTGCGTGAGATCAGCACAAAACAAGCAAAATTCAAAATTCAAAAGTCATTTATTCAAACTTCGAACGTCAAAATTACATAAGACAGTCCCCCAAAACGCCCACCCTTCATCACTTCCTAGTGCATTAACTGGGAAGAAGAAGTGGCGCAACAAACTCTTCATGGGCAAGCTTACCACTCAAGGCCATTGGAATATATCTGCGTCTTAATAGATTAGAAATTATCTACCAACATTAAGATCCAATTTCATCACCATCATCATCATTTCAGCCGAAAGACGTCCACCGCTGGACATAGGCCTCCCCAAGCACCGCCACTTCAACCAGTTCTGTGCTTACCGAATTTATAAAATTCATATTTCATCAATCATTGTTTTCCTTCCTATCGTACAGCGCTTGTGCTGAGGGGATTCCAACTCAAGCTCCGATTCGTTGATGAAACGAAAATACACGAAGGGAGCCGAAGGGCGACCGTAGATGTTGGTTTTGCTTTTACGTAACAATGTTTTCTAATATCAACGTATATGTAGTATTATAATTATTTAATGTATATTATTATTATTTAATATACATATCAAAAATGTCCATCATCCTAAAGCACAATTTAATTTATTTCTAAATAAAAAATCCCCGAAATCTAGTATTTATATACCTACTCGGCAGTTTTTCTGGGCATAACAGTAGACGCCAAACTTCAGTGGGGCCCACATATATCGAGCCTAGCGGGAAGGCTCAGTTCCGCCGCCTACGCCGTCAGGAAAGTAAGACAATACACTGACGTCGATACAGCTCGTTTAGTCTATTTTAGTTATTTTCATAGCGTTATGTCCTACGGTCTTCTGCTGTGGGGCAAAGCTGCTGATATTCAAAATATATTTGTCCTTCAAAAACGAGCTGTTCGAGCTATTTACCAGCTAGGTGCCAGAGTTTCTCTAAGAGATTTTTTCAAAGATATTGGTATCCTCACGGTGGCATCTCAATTCATCTTCGCCAATATCTTATATATTAGGCAAAATATACACTTATACACTAAAAACAGTGATTTTCACAATGTTAACACTAGAAATAAGGACAAACTACGAGCTCCCTTTCACCGGCTTCATAAAGTTCATAACTCATTTGTTGGGCTTGGTATAACTTTTTATAACAAGCTACACTCTTCTTTGGTAGATTTGCCTTTTAATGCGTTTAAAACGAAAGTAAAATCCAAGCTTTGTTCAAAGGCATACTATTCTATCAACGACTACTTAAATGATAAGAATAGTTGGTCGCTGTAGTTAACTCAAGACAATGTTTATGTTCTTTCTCCAGCTTACCCACTAACAAGTTATATGAGTTTATATAAGTAATTGTTTAATTTATATGACTATAAAAGTCAAATTATTTAAATTTAATTATTGTTGACATTTTAAGTCAAGTTATTTTAATTTATTTTTGACAAAATCTACTCATCACACTGTTTTTTTATGAGTTGTATTGCAATATGTGGTTAGCTAGTGACCTCGACAATTGATCATATTATTTATTACTATTAGTAATTAACTGTTTGTTTATTTATTTTACCTCGATGGTCCTAGTTTATCATTTATAACTTCCAGTTACAACTATATGTAAGCGGGCACGCCCTTTATGCCTGGAGGCTTTTATTAAGATATTAAGTTCTGTTTACGTTTTGTTTTTTATTTCTGCCTGAGTATAGTTCTCGATGATTTTGTTTGGTATATTGGCGTGTGCTAGCTTATATATGGCTAATAATTTAAATTATGTTTTGTGTTGCTTAATGTAAATTATTTTGAATACTATTATATAGAATCTTCTTTTTGTTCTTTTAACTGAACAGACAGCTGTGCAGCTGGGGAGTTTGTTGCGCCACTTCTTCTTCCCAGCTAACGCACTAGGAAGTGGTGAAGGGTGGGCGTTTTGGGGGACTGTCTTATGTAATTTTGACGTTCGAAAAGTGCTGATTCTCAGCCTAGTTTGAATAAATGACTTTTGATTTTGATTTTGATTTTACTCTGATTTTTAATTTGCTAGACTAAATTGAAATATTTTTTTTGTGTCGACTTAAAAATCACCTAGTAATAAATAATCTAGTGACCGAGTGACTCCCAACAACAACCAGGATCATTCTCTGCCGAAGGTAGTTCACTGTTGTTGTGATGACTCTGTAATATTAATTAATCATCGAGTTTAAAAAAAGAAGGTCGGTTGCAGCTGTAATTTTGGTCTAGCAAATCTAAAAGCAGAGTTTAGGTATCTTTCTATAAAAAAAGTCGTCACGTAACAAGCATGTTTTTTCATATTAGACAGGTTTTTGTTTCTATCAAAACCAAACATGATGTAACTGACGTAACACAAAGACGCGTCCTATTGACCGTTAAATTGTTAAAGGACTCTTACGAAATTGAATGCTACAGATAGTGCAATCCACGAAGACGCGCCCCACTCCGCTCCGCTCCGTACTAAAGTACAGCTTACAGTACAGTTATCGCGGAGTGGGGCGCGTCTTCGTGAATTGCACTATCTATACGTGTGCTACGCCGTCCTCACGGAGGCGATCGGCGGCGGCGATCTCTCGCGTCCGGCCCTGGTTCAGGCCATGGTCCGGAGCGAGAGTGCATGGGAAGCCGTCACTTCCTTCTGTGAAGCAGTAATGCTCGCGAAGGAGGAGGCGGAGCGCGCGAGGGAAATGCAAGATGCGTGCCCTCGCGCCCCTAGTCGCCGCAGGAGACGCCCCGGGCGTCGGGAGTCGCGAGCCGACTTCCGGCCACCGTAGGCGTGGGCTTGCGGACGGTGGGCAATGGGTAGCTCGCCGTCCGATTAGGACCAGGCCCGGGTCGACGGCGCGTTGTGTTCCACGCGCGCCTCAAAGAGATGTCAGCACCAACTGACGGGGTCCGTAAGGGCCAATACCTGCCAGGGTTGCGAGTTTGTCCGAAAGGGATATCACGGCCCCGGCACACAGGCAACGGAAGGAACACGGGTGGGTTTTAGTCAGTAAAATTCTGACACGCCCTCTCGCTCCGTCCAGAGCGGGAGAAGTCATTTGATGATTTCCCACCCTCAAAAAATAAATAAAAAAACGTGTGCTACGCCGTAGCCACCAAAGCGTAGCTGAAGCGCAGCTGTAGCGTAGCTGTAGCGTAGCGATACCGTAGCGATCACTCCCATCCGTGAATTTCGTTTGCGAATCTTGATATTCTTATTTAGTATGACTTTATATTAGAATTGTTTAGTGAACTGACTGACATAAACAGTATCATTCTCTTGCCTTATTATCTCAAATGATTTGGGGTCGGCACAAAGTCGGGTTTTTTCTTCGATACTTCTCTATTAGTCTTCATGTCAATAGTCACCCCCTTTATAACCATTCCAGCATGTTACTGTCCCACTGCAGGACAAAGGCCTCTTCTCATACAGAGAAGGCACGAGCATTGATCACCACGCTTGCTCAAGACGGGTTGGTGATTTCAAACTTATATTAACTATAAGTCCAGGTTTCCTCACGATGTTTTTCTTCACCGATGTCAGTAATCTTCAAGATAAAATCAGAAAGTACGTCATATGAAAAAGTCACATTGGTTTTGCCCGGATTTGAACCCACAACCTCGTGCATGATGAGTGCCCTTAACCACTGCGCCATTGCTCTTACTCTACTCTTATAGCCTTCTTATAGTCTTCATATTCAAACTCAAAATTTCCTCACGACATTTACCTCATTCCTCCGTATCACAAGCCCTATTTATGACAATCGATTTCCACGCAACTTTTTAGGCGTCGCCGTCGATGCCAATGTCTGATCTCCTCATATATACTCATTTCTTATTCCGATTACTTTCCGAAGTGGTAATTGATCTAAAGTAAAAAAACCTTAGTTTCAAAAACTCCCTCAACACATTGAGCAAAAATGCTGCAATTGGTCTGCACGCCAAAATAATATCTATATCTACTCTATGTTCATCCGCAGCAGCCTAGTTAGTCTATGCTCTATGGGGGAGGCCCGTGCTAAGTAATTTACGAGCTAATTTTATGGTGCACGTGGTTATAAGTGTTGCCACATAACGCTCTTTTTTGCATATGCTAGCGTTGCATTGCAATACTTTATTTTATTTGCCAAAGGGGAGGGATCGTAACAAGTCGTCCCTACAAACATGAATACTTATAAAGCAAGGATCACGATACTCGAGCAATAATGCTTGGGTACGTCATCAACCCTATTATAATGGGTAGTAGAAGTCCGAAAATTTCACAACCAGTCATACCAAGGGGTATCGTGTTACCCAGTAACTAGGTTGTGGAGGTCAGATAAAATGCCCATGCAAAATGTTGGGATTTCGTTGCATCCGGTTAAATTGAAAGTCGACCACAGATACTTGAGATTATGTAGATGACGATATCATCCTATTTTTTTTTTATGTAGTAAAATTATGAACGCAAGAAAGAAACAAAAAATTTAAATTTACATTTACGCCCTATCTACTTCTATCTGCTAATAAAATACACTAACACAAATACACCTACAAAGACATTGATTCGCAATTGTTTTTCATGAAAAAAGCAGAAACCTATTTCCGTTTAAAAATAAAGGGGCATCGGCAGTGACACAAAATCCTAAAAAGGATACCCCTTTCGTGACGACCGACCAGATTGGAGATTCTCATTAAAATGAGGAAATAACATTGTGTTGCTCAGCGGATAATTTACCAATACAGAGTAATCCTGTGTCTTCTTTGCGATGAAGTAACAGCTTAAGAATTCATATATGTTTTTTTTATTTTTTTCTGAATTATGACTTTTCTTAAGGTGTGACCAAACAAGGGCGTGGCAGTAACACGCGGCGTTTGCAGGACACATTTCTGTCGCGGTCTAGGTTGGACTAACCAACCGACGAATGTTTGCGCGGCAGTACTGCGCGGCACATCCGAGACACGCCGCGCACTTCAGTTGACAATATCAATCTGCCTAGCCTTTTACAATTAGTGACGATTTTTTCTTAAAAATGTTTGTGCGCGACAAGTAGACAGAAGCATTCGCGAGCGGCAGTCGTCCAAACACTGCGCGACAAGCCTCGCGCGGCAGCCGCGCACGATTGTCGCTCTGGACTGGACATACCTTTATACTTAAGGTCAGGTACACCAAGCAGCACGGCGCGGCAGGGCATGGCTAAGGATTTTTGTAAGCGGCAATGATTTTAAATCTTATTGTCATGCTTTTAGCAATCACATTTCGTTGATATCGTCACAAGGGGACTTGACAATACCGCGAAAGCTTTGGCATGCCCCGTAAACAAATACGAATGCTTTGTCATGCCATGCCGCCTAATGAGCGTCAGCCTTTATTTGAATAAATCCTTGTTCTCATCAACAAAATTCTCTTGATTTCTATATCTGTAAGTGGGGAAAAATATATATTTTATAAGCTGACCCAACAGACTTTGTCCTGCCCAAATTTCAATAATTGCTACGAAAGGACTGCACTATCAGTTTACCCGAATTTTTAAATTTTCATGAAAAATTATAGAAAATTAACTTTGAAAGGAGTCTTTAATATTTTTCATGTTAATTTTATTTTTATTTTTTGAGTAGTATTTGTGATATCTTCGATGTTATTGGCTCGACTTGGATTCTGTTTATTATTTCTAAAAGCTTATGAGTTATTTTATCGGATTAAATAACATTTTTTATAAAAGTTTGTCGACTACGAAAAAAAAATAAGACTTAAAAAAAAAAACAGTATTTATTTAAAAGACAGGTCACTAAAATCCTCGTAAAATATATATTTTTTTATTGAATAACATGAAAAATATTAAAGATAGACCGGGCCCTTTTAAAGCTATTTTCGATAACTTTTCATGAATATTCAGAAAAAATGCGGGTGGTCACAAGCCCATGGCCAACATTGTATAAATAGATAGATAGACGATAAGGTAACACACTGTAACAATACCACGCTAAAAAGTAACTTCTGTTAATTATTTCCAAAGATTCACACACACGTAGAGTTAAATTGAAAATCTACAGTAGCAGACTTTCAATTTACCTCTACGTCCGTTACAAACCATAACCATTACGAAACGCCATTTCCCAGCACAATCAAAGTAAGCAATAAACACAGCCGCATAAAACACAGCACACCACACGATGATATAAAACGCACACCCATCTCCACAAATAGGCTAAACTCCAGTAAAAAGCTGGCGGCATTTGCATAATGACTTTATATTATGCCCGCAACTCCAGCGCAGAATTTTAATGACCCGAGCAGCGTTTTTGAGTTTTGAATGTAAGCAAACATACGTAATGTTGTGTAGGAGTTGGTGGGATATTTATCTGTGGTTGGTTGAATATTTTAAGTTCTTTTATAGGAAATAAACGTATCAATTTGCATTACGTAAACATCGTAGACGGTAGAACAGTCAAAGAATAAATATGTTAAACAACCTTGAGATATTTTTTTTTTAGATTGTCATTCAGAATTAAAATGGAAAGTACATAAAGAACAATACCTAATGAATTAATAAAAATAACAATATAATAGCCCAGTTTAAAAAAAACTATTAACAAACTCAAATATGGCGCCGAACAATTCATCCGCATTGCTGTCGACTGGTAATGTACCCAAGAGACTGGCGGCTTTGCCACGTTGTATGGCAACGTTTAACCTCTGGCCAAGGACAAATCCAGCCCTTGTGTCACGGGAAGTGTCACCCAGCCTTTTGAAGTTTCATGGAACAGACCATGGGCAGAGCAGGCCCTAAAAGTTAATTTTACTTGCAAAGTGCAAGTAAAATTAACTAACGCCAATATTTTAAATGAACATAACAGTTCTCAAAAGTTAAATGCGCCTGCTTTATGAGAATAATAACTATTTGCCGTTTTCAAACATCATATTATTTTATTTCAGTCGAAGAATTTTTACCCGACTGCGGCGAAGTCAAAATATGGGTTATGTGTTTGACCTGTATGTATTTGTTTGTCCGTTTCTATGTTCCCTCGTAAGTACTAAACGGCTGAACCGATTTGGATGAAAGATATGTAGTTAGATTCGTCTTTATTGCGCGAGTGTCACTGGGTATATTAAAATAATAATAAAAACACAATAAAAAATCTCCCTACCCTATCGTCATCAAAATGAAGGGTTTTGAAAGGTGATTACAAAAATATATACAAATTATATTATGTTTAAAGGACATTGTTCGGCGTCCTTATATTGTTCGCCTAAGAACCAACAGAGACGTGAATTAACTTTCTGTGTTCTATATAATGCATATATTTGATTGAATCTAAATTAAAATCACGGACACTTCTGAGAATTGTAAAAAATCTAAAACACTTTCAGATTTTAGGGTTATAATTAGGCCAATAGAAACGTATTAACTTAGCGTTTATTAGTAAAAACACATTGGATTTTATCTTCAAACGTTTCATTACATATAATGTACTATTCGGTAGTCAGAACCATTCTTTATTTATACTAATTGATTTGTAGTTAGGACCAATATAAAAATGTACTCTGAGTAAAAAAATTGACACCGCCATTACTATAAAATGTCAAAGTGTCATCTGTCAATTCATCGATTGTCAGTGCCAATGTTGCTCGTTTCACACAGCGCTTTCTTTCGCTTTATTTTGCTTGTAACTAAAAACCTTATTCATAGATGAAGCGCTGAGAGAGCCTATTCAAAACTTCAAATTGAAACAAAAAATAATGGCGCTGGGGAATAAGACCGAAGTGAATTACTTTTTAAAATGTTTTCGAAATTATGAAGTGTCCGGTATATTGTAATAATTGTAATGTAAATTTAAAAAAAACTAGTAATTATTGTAAAGGTTTCATACGTGTTGATTCATAGGCCATTTTTTACAATGTCCTTTAATTAGGAATGAGAAATGATAGAAAACTAGAAAGCTGAAAAAACGAAAGTTGCACCATATTTCAGGTTATTGCAGGTTTGTCTCCTGCGATACTAAAATTCTATAGATTATAATGCTGGTTTTTATTCTCTTTTCGGTTATGTGTTATTGCAGTTGGGTTTTTTAGTTTTTTAAATTACTTTTTTTTGTATAACACTGTTCCACGCGGTTTCTTGAATCATTTGCCCCTATATTTCCACTTGGGATCTACAGTATCTTTGTAGTCGATTCTAGTCAAGTTATTACATGAAACAATTGTTTCTTCTTTTAAGATTTATGTTTTATAAAATTTCGTGATGAATGAGTTGTTTCCTTTTTCATCATTCTAAAATAATAGGAGTTATTATTTCATTCTTTCGTCAATACTTCAGTTTATCTCGACACAACTTAGATATCGCATAAATTTGAAAATTTGCATTAAATTTTACGAATGTGTTTGGTTATATGACTTTACAAGTTATCGCGTTTGCGTAAAGATCATTTTCGGCTAAATAAGTAATAAAGATTGGTGATTTAGAAGGCGCACTCAGTTCGGATGGTGATCGGTTTTACGAATTTTACCGATGCTACATCTAAGTTGTGTCGTACTGTACTTAGCCTACTAACGGCTGTTAAATACCGAAAAATAACCGTGTATTTTCGTCATAACAATCTCATTAAAAAAATCTCATTACGTATCCAGTTCCACATTTACATAAAACAGCTATTATATAAAACACGTATTATGTGAACAGACAAGGGTAAATCCCTGCGATTTACGTCATGTCGTTAGTCATTACGCATTCCCGTGAAGGCTTTGAAGGCAAAATTACTGGCCCTTGAGGGGTGGTCCCGAAGTGGGAGGGGTGGATAATAAATGACGCGGCCAGACCCAGAGGGGCGAAGTTGCCAACTTTTTTGACAAATTGCTGTAAAAGTGCGTGCCTCTAATCGTAAGGGGTTAATGTGGGGGTGAAAGGGGTGAGTTTCCATCTAATGCTAAATTGGTGTGCTTTGTCCTAATTTCTCTGTGTTATATAAAAGATTTTTTGGTTATATTAGGTGGAATTTATTTTGGTTTCGCTTAGGTATGTTGAGTTTAATTTGTATTGGTTACAGCTTAGAATGCAGGGCTTCTTATCATTATTTAGTAATCCATCTGCCTTGTCTTTGCCCAACTAGGAGTCGACTTTCAGTCTATCCGGATTTAGCTGGATGAATTATTCTTTAGTATGAACAACTGAACTATATGTAAGAAAAATCGTTCCGCTTCGTTTCGGTGTTCCCTAGTAATCGAACCAATGAATTCCTGCAAGCAATGGAACAGAAAGCGAAACGATGATTGAGGAATTAATATTCTTGAGAAGTCCTTCTTGCAATCCCTTCATTTTTTATTATAATATCTTTAGTACATTCCTAGTCTACTTCATTCTGTAATGGTTTCTTCAAAAGTCCTTTTTGAAATCCCTTCATTTTTTATTTCATTTTCTTTGGTACATTCCTAGTCTACTTCATTAGGTTTCATTCAATAGATAAGTAGGTACCGATGAATGTACTCGTTGTCTTCGGTAATTAATTCATTATGAATAACTTATAAATTATATTTTAATAATAATAATACCAGCCTATTATTTCCCTACTGCAGGGCAAAGGCCTCTTCTCATCAGAGAAGGCACTAGCATTGATGGATTAGAAGCGTTAATCACCACGCTTGCTCCAGATGGGTTGGGCTGGATTATACAGTATGTTAATGAACGAAAGGCTTTCCCGCTAACCCAAAATAGCGTCCACAAATGTAAAAAAAATAAAAATTTAAACAATACGTAAAAAAAACACTCGGTACACGCGAACTTGTCTTTCAACGTGGAAAGGCAAGTGCGGGTTAACGGGAACGCCATTCGATAATTAACATACTGTATTTTATTTTTGTGAAATGAATGTAGACCACTTTCATAAGGTATACACACCTACTTACTCATGTGATCAAATTACTCGTTCATGCGTCTTCATACGCTCAGTCTAAATTAACGATCACACGATTAATTTCGATAAATCATTAACCGATATAAAATGAGTTGCGACAAATTCGCTACGTCATCACAAACATGATTGAAGTCTTTTAAACATAGTTTTTTCGTGCTAAACAACGACTGCTACAAGGCATGATGCTAGGACCATTTATTTTTCATATTTTACAGTTTTCATGACCATGAGCATAACTTCGGAAAACTCAACCTTCAATCTCAAAATGAGATAAGGCTAATCCAGACCAGTCAAGCAATCCCGAAACGTGCTCACTGCTCCTATAGCATAATGAGCCTTCTGCATTCGCAAAACATGTAAACAAACACGATTTTTATGAAAAACAACTGTAATAACACATAAGGTTCAGTTTGTACTACAGTTTCATATTTTTTATGACTTTTTCAACAAATACTAGTCAATCTATAATCAACTTTATTGACTCTTGCATAAAGTTGATGTTTGTCTATGTGGAAAACTCGTGTTTGTTTACATGTTTGGCAAATAAATTGTGCACGCAGATTATATTGTTCCCACTGCTGAGACACAGGCGCACGGTTCGATCCATCAGGTTAAGCTACGCTTGCCGGGGTTGGTCAGTGGATGGGTGACCATCTTTACATACCGAGACTCCTCCGTGCCCCAGAAAGCACGTTAAGCCGTTGGTCCCGGCTGTCATTCGTGGATCTTTGACAGTCGTTACGAGTAGTCAGAAGCCCGAAAGTCTGACACCAGTCTTACCAAGGGGTATCGTATTACCCAGTTACTGGGTTGTGGAGGCCAGATAGGCAGTCGCTCCATGTAAAATACTGGTATTCAGCTGCATCTGGTTAGACTGGAAGCCGACCCCAACATAGTTGGGAAATGGCTAGGCAGATTGATTTTTTTGCTGGGACACAGGCCTCCTCTCTCTGAGAGGGAGTGGGCCGTAATCCACCACGCGGGCCCAGTGCGGGTTAGGGGATGTCACATATTTTCGAATTTTTGGTTCTAGGACATGCTGGTTTCCTCACGATTTTTTCCTCCACCGTTTTGAGAGCAGTGGTGATGAAATAATTTACAAAAAGTAAAGCGGCTGTCAGGGTTCCTTTACCACTGGGCCTCTCTGCACTGCACCTATACTATACGACCGTATACAATAAACACACACCTACTTAGACTTACCTTTTAATACATACCCTCCCAATTCTATTCCAATGCATTTTAATCAAGCAAAACACACGTATGGCATTACAAACAGGCCCGTAACTCCCCTCCGTAAACTTTCAATACATAAGCGGAGAGTTTCGGAGCAAATGGAATATTCATACAACCATCCCGTTTACGGCCTTGTAAAGGGCCACATAAAAATTTAGAGGCAAAAAACGAGTACATCCCTTTAGATGTTCTCTTGGGATGGAGCTGAAGTTTGTAATTGAATTTTTGCCAGGAGCCCGCAAAGGGCCGGCCTGCTTAATTTGTCGTGCGCGGTAAAGGGTTGATGCGTGTGGTGCCCGGGGTGGGCGGACGCGGGATGAGATAAGAGTTGTAATACTTACTTATCTTATTACAAATTCCAGGCTACTCGTTGGTCCAGTGATCGCAAACGCTACTGCTGCTAGATCCTGAGTTCAATTCCCAGATCTGGCAAAGTGTCATTAGGTATTCCCATTAGGAATTTCTCAGCCTAGTGTTTGGATTTTTGCCCGATTGATAGCAATTGACTCGCCTCCTATTAAATTCGACTTAAACATAATAGATGAAAAGTAGGTGTTATAGGTACATATCTGCCTAACCCTTCGAGAAATACAGGCGTGCTGTTATGCTAAGTACATTCCAGACGATCGTGGAGGAACTTGAGCTGAAATACCCGAGCTTAAAGGCCAAGAAGAGGTAGAAAACAAAAGGCTATAATAATGGCATTCATTACTAGTCATTGATTACCTACAGTTATCACCTTGATCAAGAATCTGTAAGCTTTGCAAGTAACCATACGTTGTTTTCAGATAACAATAAGGCTACAGTTGACACTTAAGTACAATCAAATTTGCGAACTATGTCTGCTGTAGGTGCATTTTAGCCAGACAGAGAGATTAAAACACACCCAGAAAAGGTTTTAACGAGAACGTTTTGAGCGAGCCAATTGCCGGGCACAAATCCAGGCTCCGGGCTGCTACTGAAAAATTCCTGATTGAAAAACCCAATAACACTTTTGCCTACCTGGGATTTGAACCCAGGATTTTATGCTCAGCGGTAGCGCTTGTGACCACCAGACCAAGGAAGCAGCTAGTATTGAGATGCCAAAAATAGCCAAAACTAAAGCCCCCGTCACGAAAATCTATAAATTTTGTAAATAAAGAAATGGTTTGTGGTACTGAACGCGTCTGAGAGTTCCACAAAACATTAGACGACAGCGCTTTATATCGCTAAAATATAACCCGACCAAGTGAAATTATTCGTTAGTTTAATATTACACTTATTTTACTTTGAGTTGATTGAATTTGGGAATATTTGTAACCTATTAGAAATTCTTTGTTTATAAAATTTATAGCTTCTCGTGACAGGGACATTAGGTACTTTAGTTTTGGCTATTTTTGGTATCTCTTACTTAAGACCCGCTGGCCTCCTCTAACTTAAATCCCGACACAAGATACAAATTATATTGTTGTAATCAAAAAGAAATATTCCATTTTTTACCAGAGCAAGGGTTGTTTGGGCCTCCTTTTTTCGGCCTACGTGCTAAAATTTAATTCGGGCTTTCCGGATTATGTAAAGGTACGTTTGAAATACATAACCCCTTTTTATCTTTGGTGAAATAAAAAAAATCGATAACACCCTTTAAAAAGGCGACATTTAATTGTATTAAGTTTTTGTAAAATGTTTGTATATGAAAGGCTTTTTCGTCTTTGGTGATTCGGTGTTTGTTATTGAAGTTGATATTCAATTGTTGTTATGTATCTAGGTTAGAGATGTGTGGAAGATGATATGGCTAGAAGCCCCGTGAGGAAACCGTCATGCCTGAGAGATATTTATCGACAGCATGTGAAGTCAAGTCAGAGGCTCATGGGTGGCTTTAATACTCTGACACCAGGTTAGTCTACTAACCACATGAAAATAAGAAAACCTATAACAGTAATCAATCTACCTAGCCTTATCCTAACTATGTTGGGGTCGGGTTCCAGTCTAATCGGTTGCAGCAATATCAGTATTTTTTACATGGAACGACTGCCTATCTGACCTGCACAACCCAGTTACTGGGTAACACGATACAAATACACTACTTTTATAAAAGTAGTGTATTTGTATCGTCAGAAGGCCAATTCTCGTACTTAAAAAACGTTCACATCCAAGTCGCAATCTGTCAAACTTGTCAAAAATTTCGGTAAATTGGTTGTATTTTTGACAGATTGCGAATGAGATGCGAATGCGAACGTTCTTAAAAATTAGAGGCATTGCCCCTCTGTTGATAAATTGTTTCCCGAACCAAAAACACTCTGAAATTGTACGCATACCTTTGATAGAAAACAATACAAAACTCAAACCAACTCGAACCTTAATTTCTTTAAGTGTAAAAAGGAAAGTTGATATCGAGTTGCGGCTTTTATTGATTGAAGACTAACGTAATAAGTGGAATGCATTAGATGTGTTTGCTCACTCAATAACCAATCACTTAGCATAAGGGATACTTTACTTTACTTCTTTGCCATAGGGTTTTATTTCCAGTAGGTACCTATATTTTTTACTTGCTTCTGCCCGCGACTTCATTAATTGGCCTATCCAATGCAAAAATTATTCACATCCGACTGGTGGTTTCGGAGATTACCCCTTACAAACAAACTTACAAACAAACAAATTTTACCTCTTTATAATATTAGTATAGACTAGTGTAGATTAGAATAGATTAATTTATTTATAACTTAGTTTCAGTTTTTATTTATATTATTTTTATTGCTTATTTTAGTCTATCGAGGAGCTCGTGGCTAAGTAACAACAGCCGCACTGATCGATCCATCAGGTTAAGCTACGCTTGCCGGGGTTGATCAGTGGATGGGTGACCATCTTTACATACCGAGAATCCTCCGTGCCTCGGAAAGCACGTTAAGCCGTTGGTCCCGGCTGTCATTCGTGGATCTTTGACAGTCGTTACGAGTCGTCAGAAGCCCGAAAGTCTGACACCAGTCTTACCAAGGGGTATCGTATTACCCAGTTACTGGGTTGTGGAGGTCAGATAGGCAGTCGCTCCATGTAAAATACTGGTATTCAGCTGCATCCGGTTAGACTAGAAGCCGACCCCAACATAGTTGGGAAAAGGCTAGGCAGATTGATTTGCTTATTTTGTTCTATCCCATAATGGGATTTATCCAAGTACGTAGGTGTGTCCGTGGCATCACAGCCCTATCAGAATACCAGCGCTGCGGTATTTTTTTTTTAAATATCGCCGCATTATGCTGAGCCTTTTTGGCTTCGCACAGGTCGTTGTTATTCTGTTAGTTTTTAAATGCTCCTTTTTTGTTTTTTAGTTTATATTTTTTTATTATTATTTACTGTTTGTATTTCCTGTGCGTGTCCCAAATAAAATATTTTTCTTTCTTTAATAAATTGCCATTCCGTAGTTCAGCAAGATTGGTGATGATAACCACCTCGCAAACCTATAACACCCTTAGCTCCACCTCCTCGCCGTACAGTGTTTGGTGCTAATTCGCCTATACCTCGCCATGTGCAAACTTATAAACGAACGCAGCGACCTGGTTGACGTCCACGCAGACTCAATATCAACGTTTGTCAGACGTAATTAGTATTACTTTTTAATATTACTATCTAGAATTTAAGTACATTATGTCTTTAAAATTAAAGTTATAGTCGCAAAGAGCATTTTGCATGCGGTGTTTGCCTGTAATTGGTTGTGCAGTTAGATTTAAGACACTATGACCTATATGTTCCTATCTGTTTATTATCTGTAACAACAGCTGGTGAACCTTAATTAAATAAATAAATAAAATACATAACAAAGATACCAAATTAAAGTTAATAAAATTCAAATGGGACCACTGCGTGAGCTTCCTCTACCAAATAAAAAAATAATCACGTAAATCGACCCAGTAATCACAGATAAATCAATAAATATACATAAAAAAATACATACATACAAACATAAAACCTCTTTCTTTTTGAAATCGATTAAAAAGTAAATTGTTATTCATAGACTTATATGCTAACGTTCATTTCCCCACAAACCACGTAGGTACATTTTATCACACCAAAAATAAAAAACCTTAACACAATTTCAGCATAAAACCCCTATCTCCGGTTTTAAGCCCAACTGCCTAAAGCATTAAATGACAAACAAAAACCGTCACTCGAACCCAAAAATAAACACAAATATCATTTATTATCTGTGGACCAAAAAAACGTCACACAATCTTACGTTACGCACAAACAGAGGCCTGCTTAAAACCTATCCCGGCCTTTGCTTTTCCATTTTCCACTACCAACAAACTTTGAGCCCACTCTCCCCTCTCTTTGGTACTAAAAGTGCCAAAATCGAGGTTGTTATATAAAAAGAGGGAGGTCGGGCTAAAATGGACAGTTACCCCGTCCAGCGTCGTATGACAGATGATTATCTACGGGCGACGTCAAAGTGAATAATTGGAATTTAGAATAGGCATGTTTTTGGAGTTTATGGTAGCTCGATACGGCGAGCTTGTTGATTATGTTGTAGTGTCTGACGGCGGGATTTTTTTGTAATTTGAACTAGCGACGCTTTGATCTGAAAAATCTAATAAAAAAGCGTTGTGTAGCTGCTTATAAACATTGCATTGATAGGATTGCTGTTGTAATATGTAATTTCAACTAAGTTAGTACCTGAATTCTGTGCTTTTCGCTATTGATAGCAAGCAAATCATGATCTACCAACTAACGTGCTTATTTATGCTAATATGTATTATAAATAAAGAGGCTAAGTATTAAAGTTTGAATGAAGGAAGTAATCTCTGGATTATGATCCAGAGATTACTTCCTACATTCCAGAGAAAGTACTGATCCGATTTCGATTATTTTTTTCACTGGCAGAAAGCTACTATATTGTCGAGTGCCATATATTTTATAGTAAAGTTGAATACCATGCGGGCAAAGTCGCGGGCAGAAACTAGTAATAAATATTCTGGAAAACAATTCTCAATTAAAATAAAACAGAATAATCCATTGTCATACCACTTTGCCGCTGAAATCCCATTCATATAACGTACATTTCTATTTCCTATATTCTACCCCCTGAACCCGTAAACAATACCCAAATATCCTAAAAGTCCTCCACCTATGAAGTGCCGTATACAAATTATTATCTACAAAAGCATTTAAAACGCCCAAACGAAAGTACCAACACCTAAACATTAAAATTCTTCCACCCCGGGCATGCCCAAAAAAACAAAAGAAAAGCGTCCATGTTTTATAATGACTACCTAACACGAGCGACGAAAATGAAAGGGTACTAATTAATTCTACAAACCACACACACACGGGCAAAAAAAGCATGCATATCTATAAAAATATACACATAAAAATAAAAAACGCATATCAAAGGGATGCTCAAGAAAGATAGGCGAAAAACCCGTACCTACTGAAACAAAACCCCGCCCTCCCCGCAGGTCGCAGCGGCCGCGTCTCCCCTGCCTCGGGGGAGGCTGGGGCACGCACATGCGTATTTTGCCGCCCCCACTCTAAGCCAGCCTTCCATTTTGTTTTTGCGTGGTCATTTTTTCCCCCGTTTTAGTTTCACTAGACAACTGTTTTAATAGACGAACGAAATGTAATGATTATTATTATAGTTTGATACGATTTCCTAGTATTAACTTAGATTTTGATTATGATAATTGACATCGTGTTCCGAAAAACGAAAGAATAGATTTACCTCTTGCTAGCTATTATGAAAAATAAAAACTTTAAAATACTTGGAAGTATTATTATTTAAGTACTCAAACAAGCTTGAAAATTCGAACACTATTTTGCCTATTCCAATGGTCAGCGATTGCAGATTCAAGATGTTTTACGAAGGCAGACATTTGTGTGGCGAAGATTCCGTCAACAGATGCAACAAGGGGGGGGTGAATGTCGCATGTCGTTTAAAATGTCCTTATTTTTTCTTCTTCGGTGGATTTTAGTACAGAGGCAACAGGGCGTGAAATATAACAAGAAGCGTCGGACAATTTATGTTGGTAGGCAATTTGATAAACAGTTAATTTCCCTGACATTACCTCAGATAATTAAAAAAAATTAAGTCTAACGAAAATCATCTAATCTATTTCAGGAGCAGGAGAGTGGGACCTCGCATCAAGTGAAACCTCTAAATACATATTCATGGGTGCCTCCAGCGAAGCAAACACAGAATCACGGTATGTACATACCGTAGTACATTGAAATGACTAGCTTTTGCTCGCGGTTTTGCCCGTGTTAAGGTAGTAAATTATCCCACAGGAATGAAATTTGTATAGTTCCATGTCCTACCCCAGGTTACGGTTTATCTGTGTGCCAAGTTTCATCCAAATCCGTCCAGCCGTTAAGGCGTGAAGAAAACACAAACACAAAAAAACAAACAAAGTACCTCAGACAAAGCTGCTTTATAACTACGAATTTAATATGGATGTCTTAAGGCAAATAAAAAAAAAAAAAAAATAGATAAGTTTTTCGAGAAGGCTAGAAAAGACTGAAAAGTCTTAGGTACTAGTAATTATCATTAAAAAACTTGAAAAATATATCAATTTTAATGCTCTCTTCTGTATTAAAGTTTGACTAGATGTTGCCCGCGACTTCGTCTGCGATCCAGGATGAAAAGTAGCTTCCTTCTCCAGGTCATGGTCTACCCATGTACCAAATTTTATCCAAATCAATGCAGCCGTTTTAGCGTGAAAGCGTACCGAACAAACAAACTCACTTTAGCATTAATAAGGTTTTGAAAGTCATTTAAAGTCATAAAGCAATGTAGCCAATATCTACTAAAATAGCTTTTACAGCAAATGTAGGTGATGGATAGAGCTGGTTTGTTGTTCTCGACAAACAACTCGTATCGTATTCCCTTGTTACCTCGTTCGCAATACTGTCATACCTAAGTCCGAACAGTTTTGCTTCAATCCTGATACTTGTCGGCCTTTCATGTTCCCAGAGAGTGCGAAAAACAAATCCTCAATGATCATGTACAAAATTGTTTCTTATAAACTTTTGACTCCCAATGATGTCTTTTTTTTATTAATACGATAAGACCCTTTGTAGAAAAAACTTGTCCATCAACAAGCTTACATAGTGATCTATACAACACTGACGACCGTGCCTACACACGGCGTATAAACCGCCCCATAGAAAAAACGTGTCTGCCAACAAGCTTCCATAGTGACCCATACAACACTGACGACCGTGCCTACACACGGCGTATAAAACGCCCCATAGAAAAAACGTGTCTGCCAACAAGCTTCCATAGTGACCCATACAACACTGACGACCGTGCCTACACACGGCTTATAAACCGCCCCATAGAAAAAACGTGTCTGCCAACAAGCTTCCATAGTGACCCATACAACACTGACGACCGTGCCTACACACGGCGTATAAACCGCGCCGTAGAAAAAACGTGTCTGTCAACAAGCTTGCATAGTGATCCATACAACACTGACGACCGTGCCTACACACGGCGTATAAACCGCCCCATAGAAAAAACGTGTCTGCCAACAAGCTTCCATAGTGACCCATACAACACTGACGACCGTGCCTACACACGGCGTATAAACCGCGCCGTAGAAAAAACGTGTCTGTCAACAAGCTTGCATAGTGATCCATACAACACTGACGACCGTGCCTATAACACACGGCAAATAAATCGTAGTTTTTCATGGCAAAAAAACGTGTGTATACAAAGGGCCGTGTAAATAAGCTACTCATTAAACATATTACATCAAATAAACCTAGGAAACTAAGACAAAAGGTTTGCAAAAGGAATGTACGCACTTTCGATACCAATAAGGCTATGCTTTTATATAATCAACCTGCAACGTTCGACAGCTGGGACACAGCCCTTCTCTGTGAGAGACACTGGGGAAATCCACCACGCCGGCCTAATCAAATCCAAAGTCATTTATTCAAACTAGGCTGAGACTCAGCACTTATCAAACATCTAAATTACATAAGACAGTCCCCCAAAAACGCCCGCCCTTCACCCCTTCCTAGTGCTTTAGCTGGGAAGAAGTGGCGCAACAAACTCCCCAGCAAGCTATTGCGGGTTGGTATGCTTCTATAAACAGTTACCTACAGGCTAATCATAGCCAATCACAGTTCTTAATCAACAACAGTCCAGACAAACTCAAACAAAACAAAATAACCTACCATTCTACCCATCCATTAGAAATTAACACATCAATTACCTAAAACAAATACTTCCACCCTTATTTCCTTCATAAACAAACCCTCGCCTATTTACTTAGGCTACCGATAATGACAAACACAGTCTTGCAGGAAGCTTGTTACTTCACCAACACCTTCGATTTTAAACCTTATATCTTTGAGTTAAGGCTCCAAGAAATGACTCGGCTTGAGTGGGTATCTAAGGTAGAGCCATGCGATTTTGAACTTTGTTCGTTTGTGATAAAGGTTTAGAGAAAAGGGAAGATATTTTACTTCCCCATTTGGGACGGTGATCCATCATAGTGTCACTTCTATTTATCTTGATGAGGCCTCACTTCCTGCACTAATGGGCCTTTGTTTTTTCCCCTGTTTGTTCAGGGAATCTATCTATCTACCTACCCTGTGGCTGCAGGGTGCAGATTAATCATTTACGTAATCTACCGCCGTTTGTTTTTGTAGATCTATGTCGGTATATAAAGGACTGAAGGGTAATTTTATGCAGGTAAGCAGTATATTGAATGTGTTCACGTCCTATGATTGAATCCTGATCCTGAACTAAAATATATTACTTAAACTGGGCGTCCAACGGATATGCCACATGGAGGGAAAGTACCAGTACAAAAATAAAAGGAAGACCATGATTTTTAACATTTTAATACAAAATTAATCAATTTATCAAATGCTCAAAATGAGTCCCTTCCTGTTGAATACAAAGTCGCACTCTTTTGATTATTTCGCTCCCTGTCGATTTTTTAAATTCATGATCTTCCTTTTATTTGTGACACTATGTTAATTAGCAAAAAAAGAATCCTTATGATGAAGCCTTTCGATCGGTATGATAAAGCTACAGGGTGATTATTTTTCTCATGCAACGGGTTCGATTCACGGTTCAACCATGTAATTATTTAAATATCTATGAATGCAGTTTAAATTGTTTTTTTAATTCAAATAATGTCTTCTTTCAGTAAAATGTTCCATCTACAATATTCAAAGTACTTTCCCTCCATGTGGCATATCCGTGGGATGCCTGTATAATCGTATAGATCCTAATATTATAAATTAAAACTAATATTATAAATACCTTTATCTTACCTTTGTACTCATAATAATTATGATTATGCCGTATCTGTATGTATTTTACTGTGTAAGTACTATGTATAAGTAGGTATTTATGTACTCATAACTAATAAAATAAATAAATGTGAAAGTGAGTTTGTTTGTTTGTTACGCTTTCACGCTAAAACGGCTGAACAGATTTAGATGAAATTTGGCACATGGGTAGAACATGACCTGGATTAGGATATAGGATACTTTTTATATCGATATTTCTACGGGATCGAGACATACTCGGGTGAAACCACGGGGCGCAGGTAGTTTTCAATAAAGAAAAGCCATGCAAATAACATGTACAGAATGTGATCAAAAATAATGTTTTACGTTTTACGCTAAATGAATTTAAAACATTGTTCTGTTTCTGTATCGTCGTATGTATCGTCGGCCCGACCGTCTGTCTGTCAGCGGACATTATCTCATGAACCGTAATAGGTAGACATTTGAAATTTTCACAGATTGTGTATTTCTATTGACGCTGTATAATTATAATTAAATACATAAATCTAAAACTTAAAGCTAAAAACAACTGTCTCTTGTATGGGGACCCCCATACAAAAAAGGGGTTGCTTATACAAAAAAATATGGTAAATATTGTACGGTGTTACGGAACTTTTCGTGTGCGTGTCCGACTCGCACTTGACCGGTTTTTTTATTCATTAATAACACAAACCCCTATCACCCCAAATGCTCTATTCAGTACAGCATATAATATAATAATAGACAATAGCTGAAGAGTCCAATTATCTATTCACTATCTACTCAAAACAAGAATCAAACTCCCAACCACAGGAGAACCGCTCCACCATTCACAGCTACCCTAAACTTGTTAACGTGATCAGCACGCTAGCAGTGCAGCTAATGCCTGCAGGCCTGCCTACCCCGTAATCGAAATGAGCGCAAAGATATATAGTAAGCTTTATCCCACCAATTTGTGGATTGCACCCGTGAATTCATGGGGTTGTGCGTGACAATGCAGACGCACGGGGGTTATTAGAATGTATTATGTGCAAACTATGGGGTTAGATTGGTTTCTGATGGTAGAAAAGCGTTCATAGATAGATATTATTATTATTATTTAAAAGTGTGATTCGCCCGTTTCAAGCGAGTATATTCGGGCGAATCACCAATAAGCCCCTGATTTATCCGATGCAAGTGTCTTGCCTGTAGTATAACATAAGTTGAAGCAACCATAAGAGATGGTGATGATGATTATTTGTAGCTTCAATTGTATTGTATGTGTAAAATTGGGCTCAATTCGTAAAATAAAAGTTGCTCTGGGTTTTCCGAAACTAGGCAGCGACAGATTTATGAAGTGAAAACTTCTTTAAGCGCGTTGAATGATTTTTGTAGGGGGTAAACTTATGGATTCGGATCTCCGCGCGCCGTAGTGCTGTAACATAGAACATAGATGGCGCTAATACCAGTTTTAAGTTTTTACTTCGGCAGTTCAGTTTTTTACAAATACATTCAAGACTGTTGTACAAAACGATTTAGATCGAGTGGTTCAAATCTCAGCTCAAATTTAATGTCGTTCTTCCTCCCTCAAATGAAAACACGGGTGACGGCTTAGTTACGGCTGCTGCATCGTGAAAATTTTAAGATCAGTTTTTTTTATTTCTTGTCAGATATTCTGATGTGATCACGAAAAGTTTTACTTTTTGTTAAGAGTTGAGAATGCACTCCCTACAAACTTTCCACTGTTTTTTGGAGTAGAACACATAACATAACATAACATCACGGCTATATTCCTCGAAGGATTAGGCAGAGGTTTACCTATAGTACACCCACATTTCACCAGTTATGTATAAGTACCATTTAATAGGGTTAATAGGACTAGCATGCAAATCGGAATCTCAGACAAAATCGTGTAGTACTTACTTACATAAAAACAAATCGAATACACAACCTCCTCAATTTCAGTAGTCAGTTAAACTGGTCCAAACTTCATCCGTCGTTCTCACTCAGATGAAATCTCCCGAAGTGACGGCTCGCCTACAAATGGCTGCTGCATTATGGACACGCAAACAGTTTAGTCCAGCGTCGGTGTGCGCCTAATACGGCCATCAAATTAGGTTCAGTAAGCGTCATTGTTTCAGTATATTATTATTTCGTTTGTGGTTTTATGACGTAGTGTGACGTAGATGATTTCACTTCTAAAGATATTCGTTGGTGTTTCAAACAATACCAACGAATAACTTTAAATTCTTGTTGACATTTTTAAATACCTTTGTCGCTCTAAATTCGCTGAGCAGGCATATTATATAGAAGACTATACAGGATGGCAGGGACATCGACGCGAAAACTGTTACCATGGATTCTTCAGTACATGATTATGAACGTTGAAATTTTTCGTTGTTTTTTTTTTTTATCGGCTTTTCCATACATTTTGACCACGTAGATATTGCACTTGAAAAAGCAGTTTTATTTTTAATAACCGACGAATAATTTCGTCGCAGGGGGTTCAGAATCATGTACCTACTGAATCAATGGTATCAGTTTTCGCGTCGATGGGGATGCCATCCTGTATAATATGCCTGATCAGTGCGTGTGGTGATTTGCTTCTTAGAATCAGAAGTTTATGCTTTGCATTGGGCTAGTAATAAGTTATAGGTATACCTACCTATAGTCTATTATCTAGACTTTCATCCTCATCATCATCAGTCTACAGGAGTCCACTGCTGGACAGAGGCCTCTCCAATTGCACGCCACTCAGCTCAATTCTGGGCAACTCTCATCTAGCCGCTACCAGCACCCTGCGAAGATTGTCGCTCCAACTACCCTTGAGGGCTTACCGTACGTTTGCCGATTCGCGGTCTCTACTCAAGAACACGTCTACCCCAACGGTCTTCGATTCTATGGCTAATATCGCCGGCCCATTGACACTTCAGCTTGCTCGGAGCCATTTTTTTTTTCATCCATGTGATGTAATTAAGGCGGCTGATAAGATAAAGAAAATGATTTTAATCGATAGTAAAATGCGGGGACGATTATCCAGTTCCCCTATAGATAAAATGGGTAAAGTAGATTGTATTTTTTTAATGATTAACATGTTTGGTATTTTCCCGCTCTGGACACTAAACAACCCAAAACTTCTATTGTGTCTCATTTAATGTATTTCAACCGATTAATAATCAACTTATTTACCTTATACACTTAATTCTACTAACCATACAACATTCCCATTTCTGCATCTGCATTATACCTACCTCACGAAGTAAATAAACCAGTACCTAAATAATGCGGCAATTCAACGCAAGATCATCCCATTCTTTAAACAAAGGCCATTCGTTGAAAACCACATTATTTCCCAGCCTTCATTGCCATAGGGTCACACAATGGTCCCCACAACCAAGACAAATGAGAAATACACAATATCTAAAGCCTAGGTAAATAGGATAGCTTTGTCCTAGCCACGCAAAAGTGGGACCTTCTTTTATACAAAATACTTTACAAACGAAAATCGTCTTTAAGTTGCAAAAATAAAGCGTTTTTTTGCTAAACGTCAAACGCCGCTTCAAAACTCTGAGACCGTTTCTTTTACATATACTATGTTACTGTTTCAATCTTACTTGAAATTCAACTTAATCGTCTTCAGCATAGAGTTCAAATTCGCCTCGTATGTTTTGTAGTATACAGGCTGTTTTGGCTAGTCAGAAGCGGTCAAAATTTATTGCGCGTAAATGTGCTCTGGCTAACCCGGGAGTTAGGGGGTGGGGAAGTAGGCTTAAAAATCGGGGAAAGGGGTAAAGGGGTACGTTTTTAGCGTTCGCAGCGCGTCGGCCTATTTGGGGTGTTGACGGCCTACAGGGACGAACTTGGGATGCGATCAAATTGAGTTTTCAAACTGTGTGTTGGAATCACTCGCGAGTTTGCTGAGAGTGTGCGGACAGATGTTATGGGAATAGGAACAATGTTTATTACAAAATATTTTATTTGATCTGATAAAATTTTCAGTACTTACCTATTTTATTTTACTTTAAAATACCTATACATATTTCATGGAAAAAATTCCAAAGGCTTAGATTTTATTATTTTACTGAAACAATAATTATCGTTACTTATTTTTATGTTATCTTATCGTTATGTATTTTACTTACTAACTTACTTTACTTTTAATTTCAGTATCTCCGTGTACCTACTCTTCTAGATTTAGACTGCTGGATCTGCATGGAACTCAGCAAAAATTAGCGTTGCTTGTCAATAAGGTAATTTAGGTATTTGGTTCTATTAACTTACCTCTGTTCAACTTTTCTGAAAAGGAATAGGTATCTATTATTACTTGTACGCACATTATAAGCCAATACTATGCAGACTGGAGTTTCTCAAAGCTTAAGAAAGATTTTAGAAAACTTTTCATAGCCAAAGGTAATACTTATCTACTTCGACATTCAAACACCAGCTGCACTGCGCCAAGAGTACTTACAATACCACAAAAATACCCCGAACCACCCTAGCCCGTCCCTGTAACGCGTTTAACCCCGCACCCTCTCGACCTACGCACGTCTCACTCGCACAAACTACAAAAAGAACTCTCCGTCGCTTTCCACCCTTTGCTTAAATTATTGCACCTCCGATCCAACCCCGCACGAAAAGCTTTAACCACCATAAAACCTGCCGCACAAAAATATACCCTATCTTGTTCAAAATAGGCGTGACAATTAATTTTACTGCACGCAATTGTAAGTACGAATTTCTCCAAAGAACGTACAGTGATGATCTGATATCCTATTAGATACTGATCTAACGTTAATTTTCATATTAAGCAAATGTATACCTTCACGTTTAGACTTAGAATACAGTTTTGTATGTTCTTTTTTGTGTAAAATTCGTCTTTTAAGAATCAGGGAGTAACAACGGAGAGCAAAGGCGGCGGGCATTAAAAAGGCCACCCAGGGGTGGTAGTTTAGGGGTGGGAGGGGTGAACGGGGTGGGGTTAAGGGTAGTCGGTATGCCGGAGGGTAAAGACGCATTGCTCGGGAAACCATCGGTATGACAAGACGTCGATTGGTAGAAGATTTCAGTTGACGACAATAAAGAAAGGTTTTTTTGACAGGTCGTTTGATTTTTTGTACGTCCATTTGTGCTATAAGAAAGTATAAAAAGGATAGGTAGAACTAAATTGGTCAACTCAATAGGTCTTTTGAAATAAAACAAACAGTCGTTGATCAGTTTAATGCAAATTAATATCTGCTATATGCAATGACGATGATTTAGTTTGATCATGATGATTTGCATTAATTATTTATTCGATCTATTTGCAAACAAGGTAATCTTAAAATATTTATTTTATTTACTTAATAAAGATTTCATATATAGTTATTTTGTCAGTCGTTGCGTTCAAAAAAGTAATGAACAATTTTTTATATTGATTAGCACATCACAATAGTATGTATAGATACAAATAAACATTAATATAAATAATACAAAATATAAAAGAGAGAGTTCCAATGTTCCACATTGGAACTTATAAGCGACACAGTACCACTGACACTTGACAACCCTACTCAGTAATTAGTTAGCTCAATTACAAAGGTATCATCGTGTGTACTATCGAAGAAGTTTATAACTAACCACCGTAAGGACTATTCTTGCTTGCAGCAATAGAACGGCGGCTATAGAACCGGGCCGGTAACAGATGTGGTCATCGTGTTCCCGGGATTTTGTTTTGAAACTGGTTAGATATGAACTTCTTTGATGGTACTTACCATAAGCAAGCCTAGAATTGCTGCAAATTTTGAAAGTTAATTTTAAAAACTTGAGGTTGTATCAAAGCTTTTTAAAATAACTAAGTAAGATACAATGGGACCAGGCGAAAATTGCATTTCTCCGTATCGATACTATCGTAACGTGTACTATCAGGGTACCTCCAAGTAGACCATACAACGATGTTGATGATATTTATTTCTGTTTAAAATCAATAGTATTTTCTTGTAAAACGATGATCAATCGCCACCCTCAAGTAATTTTTTGTAAAACTTGTTGCGAATGTTAATATATATACGTTGCCAACTTTTAGGAAAATACCACTTAATGGCAAACCATTATTATTAATATATAATAATAATGGTTTGCCAATAAGTGGTCTTTTCCTAAAAGTTGGCAACGTCGCAAATAGCTGTCAAATATTTGCCTGTTTTGATTAATTAGGCAATAATACTGTATGGAAACATGAAATGTGGCTAGGTGAACTAAAATATTGATTATGAAATGCAATAATTAATACCCTAACACCAAATATTTAGTTTTAGATAGGTATAGAAAAAGTATTTAGAAACTTTCCAAATGCCTTTTTTACACCTAAAACGGTTATAACATCAAATTCAGTGTTATAATTGCAATTCATTATTAATATTCTAGTTCGGTAGTTAGCCACATTTGTTATTTCAATTGCCAAATTAATCAAAACAGGTAAATTTTTGACAGCTATTTGCGACGTTTCCAACTTTTAGGATAAGCGCTCTTAACACACCCGATGATTCTGAAACAACTTATACGATACCTACCGACATTCATCTAAACGGATAGTATCTATGGATCAACAACACTATTGTCGGCATTTTTTTACTGAACATAGCCCGTATGGCTGGCATGATAACAGTAATGTGCACGGTGCGTGCAAAAAAACTGTTTGATAAAGCAGCACCAGCCAACCAGCATTGGATTCCAATTAGAATCAAGTTTGACCAATTCACTATCTATGATGGGCAAGTTTAGTATTTAAAACACGGATTTTTACAAATAAAAAAATATTTACAAAAAAAAATTGCTGACTTTATTTATTTTTCACTTTTAGGTTGTGGTACCTACCCCACACAAACTCGAATACTACTACCTGCTATATAAATAAGAGTGACAGGAACTTATAACATCATCCATATAGAATAAATGGAAAAACACGTTATTGAAGCTTACTCAAAAACTACCCAACCAAAGTTAATAAATACAATTTATATGGGACCACCTCTGAAGACCTACCAAACAAAAAAAGAATCATCAAAATTATTTTCTAATTGGCGGAGTAACCGCGTAACAAACATATTTAAAAAAAACACCTTTTTTTTAAATCGGTATAAAATTAATGGAGAAGTTTGTTAACCGAAAAAAGCTGTCATGAATTTCGTTTAGGCGACTGCCTATATAAGAAAATTACCTCATATCTTTTTATAAAACAAACAACATTTATATCACCAATCCTTCACTCAACTCCTGTTTCTCATGAATCCCCGATCACAGTTCACAAAATCAAAAAAGAAACAGCAGAATATGTTTACCAACGGAGATATTAAGTCGAATTGAGAGCATCATTCTTGGTGAAGTATGTCAAAAAGGTTGACCATACGACATTGACTGAAATCTAATACCTATCTAAGTCCTATCCTCTTTTAAGCAAGGACTCTATCACTTATAACACGAACAAACTTATGGGTGCGATACGAATCGAATCGACATAACGAACTCACCGCGAGAATATCCGAACAGTCCCGAAACATATCCATAAATGAATCCTACAAAAATTATAATATTCTGTAATTTGCTAGTAATAAAATACTGTTCTAAATCTACGAGTACTTACCTATTATATCTACAGACACAGGTGAGGGTAGCTGAACAAAAAGCACGGAGACAGCGTCGGTATCAGATGGGCGTAATTTTTCATTACATTACCATAGGATAGTCATGCGCGCGTGAAGATAAAACCTCGTCCCTAACCCTGGTACCGCGAGACGAATGCAGGAAACGATAGCGATACGACAAACGAGTATATTTTTTGTTATCGCTAGCTTTTTCCTCGACTTTGGTCTTATAATAAAACTCCATATTGCCGGTTCAGTAGTGGAGTTTCCCGAAAATCGTTTCTTAAATTCACTATTTAGGTAGACGTTTAAGAAAGTAATGTTGAGGAGATTTATTATACTTATGATGAGACTTATAACTTCATGTTTTCATTTGAATATTGGTGTAAAGCTTATCAGACACTAAAATAAAATAAATTGAATGATAACTGTTAATCAACAATTTAATTTTCTTAAAGTATGACTACTTAGTAAGTTTTATCAGGCCCGTAACGTTATTGCTAAGGACCAGGCCCGGGTCGACGGCGCGTTGTAATAATATTATCTCTCAAAGAGATGTCAGCACACTTGTAGGGGTCCGCCAGGACCGATGCCTGCCGGGGTCGCGGGAAAGTCTGAAAGGGATACCGTGGCCCCTGGCAATATACTGGCAACTGAAGGAACACGGGTGGGTTTTATTCAGTAAGAGTCTGACACGCCCTCCGGCTCCCCAGAGCAGAAGATATTTGATAATTTCCCACCCAAAAAACAAAAACGCGTTATTGCTACGCCGGCTACGAGGTCGTAGAAGACAACAACCATTTTGCTACGTGGCATAGCAAATCTACGTAGCGTAGCAAAATCGATTCTCATTGTAGGTATCGGCATAGTTTTTTTTTGCTACTTCTGTCTCCAATTAAGATTGAGATTTTAGCAATGGCTGTTAAAGGGTTGATGTGATTTTCCCAAGCTGAATCACTACTTTTTTGTCCCTGCATCTTCTGCCTGCAACTTAATTCTTCTGGTGCAGCAGTGCTAGCCTAGTGTTCCTTGAGTTCCAACCCAAGGCACGCACCTCTGACTTTTCGGATTCATGTGCGTATTGTATAATTATCACTTGCTTCAAAAACGGTCGGTGAATGAAAATATTGTGAGGAAACCGGATGCCTGAGAGATATTTCTCGACGGCCGCGGCATGTGAAGCCAAGTCAGAGGCCCATGGACGGCATAGAAACTTTGAAACCAGGTTAGTCACTATAAGTAAACAAAAATCCGATCCATCTTGCTGATCATTTTTCGTTCCAAAGATTCGGAAAGCATTAACTGAAACAATATTATTGAAGAATGATTACAACATTTTTACTAGTACAAAAAAAAGAACGAACAATTAACATTTCTTAACGGTTACTTTGCTATGTTTGCTAATAAAACAGGTAGAACTCTCGGTATTTTTTTACCACCAGATTGCCTGATGAACGAAAAACTAAAATATAATTCTAGTTAGTTATTCTTTTTTTTGGAAACTCAAACCATATAAAAAATATTTAAAAAAAACAATCGTCGCGCGATCCCATGGTACGGAGGCCGGGTGTAGAGTTCCCTTAGGAAATTAATAGCCGAGTGGCGGAGACCCTTCGGGTTAGAAGTTCTCGGGAGCGCCGCTAGGTGGCGACGTCTGACGCGGAATGTGGCGCCACGAAGCAAACGGTCAACAGCGCTTCCATTTTTAAATTTGAATATAAGATTACCTACTGTAGCTGGAGTGTTGGCGGGTTAGGCGGAGATGAAATTTTATTGTAATGTCCAAAAATTGTTGTAAGTTGATTATATAAGGTCGGAGTTATGATTGACAGTCATGACCAGTTCCTATAATATAAGCAATGCTGCTAGAGAAAAACCGAAACTGTTTCGCAACTTGAATTCTTGAACTTAATACCTACCTTTAATCGAAAATAAAAATACAGTGCCTTATTATTTGTTTTCAGGCACATTTTGTGAAAGAACATTATTTAATGTTTCATTTTCAACACTCCCTGAAATTGCCTAAATGTAGTTTTTTTTTTCAGTACTCCCAACTACTACAACTCCTGTTAGCCAGTATCCATGCAATTGTATCTTATAAATCATCACAACGGGATATTTTTCGAAAATGAATTCCCACGAAACCGTACAGATGGCGCCACTCAACAAAAATACAACAGAATAAAATCACAATTTTGAAATGCACGTAACAGGAAACTACGAACCGCACACAAACTATTCTGCTTACATCGAAATATTTAATAGTCGCTAAAATATTCGCCGAGCCGCGACGTGCAGGGGTAGAACTAGCTAAATTAAACTAACTGCTCAGTTTATTAGTTGTAGAAATTATTATGATTTTAGTTTTGCAACACTCGCACCGTAGGGTTGAAGTCGGAAACTCGGAATGTTGGCTTGTTAATCGTTACAAATTCTGTACGAAAGCGCTTTCGGGAATGTAATGTGCGAAATTAAAATTAGAATGTTGAAAGCTGTTACTTTACTCGTGTAACTTCTAATGTAGATGAGATTATTAAGGCGGCCTGCAGACGGTTTGGAATTAAATGCAATTAAAATTGTAATACTTTTAATTCTAAAAAGAAATATTTGTGTGACTGAAAATAATGTTTCTACATCGGGGCTAAGTTACCATTCAGTTTCATAAGTTTGCTCAAATAATTGGCATCTGCATTTTAAATGACATGACAATTAAATGAACACTGTTTTCAAGCTCTTTATTTGACCATACTCGAAAAAAGAAAGAAAAAATAAAAGAAATAAAAATTAACACTAACACTTCGCAGAGTGTGAAATCACGAGGATATTTCAGTCACTTATTAGAGCATAATAATAAGCATTGCTGGGACACAGGTCTTCTGTCTTTGAAAGGGGGGGATTATCGACCACGCGGGCCCAGTGCGGGTTGGACGATGTCACATGTCTTCGAATTTTTGGTTCTAGGACATGCCGGTTTCCTCACGATGTTTTCCTTCACCGTTTTGAGAGCAGTGCTGATGAAATAATTTACACAAAGTGCCTGCTTTGGTTCGAACCCACGACCACTGCTCTTGCACCGCTGCTCTTGCTTATTAGAAACCATTTAAATATTCTCTAACAGTGTGTCAATTTTGAGAGTGGAATATTAGAAAAAAAAATTAGTTCCAACGACCAATTTATAATTTTATTCAAAACTTTGTGTACTTCATTTGGAAAACCACAAATCACATTATTTAAAATCCAGAATATCAATGCCCATAATGATTTCTTATTAGGTAATAGTTAAAGAATAAGATAAAATAAATACATTTTTTTGTTCATTGTTTCGCTCTCCTTTAAAATTTAATTCTATGCTCCTTCGCGTTTCAAAATTATTCCAATTCTAAAACTATCCATAACCCATCGAAAGCAAACATGGCGTCCGCAAGTTCAACCCTCTAAAAGCGAACGAATCTAATTTCCGACCTCGGCAGCTCGAACTATTTAAGCCGAAGTTAGTTTAGAGTCTCGAAGTCCCAGACGCAACGCACTCTCAATTAGTGAGTCCCGTATGAAAGTTTAACCGCCCATACATAACCATTATGTGTAAAATACGGGTAAAGTGCAAAGTTAGACAGCGTTTCTATCCTTGCGAGGCTATAACTCATGTGTGGCCAACTTCTGAGAGTACCGTGCGCAGGCACAGAGTTAATAGTTTTTGTGTTTTTGATTGGGTAACTTTTGCTAGGTGAGGGTTTTATGTTTATTGTAATATATGGACTTATAGTTCTGTTAATGTTTATAGCTGCTCTAAAATCTTACAACGCGCACCAAGCTTTTGAATTTGTTTAAATTAGGAATTCCAGCAATGTACCCAGAAATTCTTGACAGAATGAGCTGAGTAAAATCACCGTTTATTTTTAACATGCAACTTGGCATAGTCCTTCGAAATTCAAACTGTTTTTACTTTCTAGCCTAAGATTTACTTGGCTATGACTTGGCTATGACTTAGCTATGACTACAGTACCAATACCACCGTAGTAACAACCACCTGTGTCACATCGTATGATGGATAGACCCCCTAGTAAGGACTCACCAATTTATAGGGTTAAGATCGTTTATTCTGAAAGTGGCTACGTAGCAAATAGATGTTTAAATATTTCGCTGTTTTGATGAATTTCCCAATATTACTGTATAGAAATAAGAAATGTGGCAAACTAGCGAACTCGAATATTAATAATGAATTGCAATTATAACATTGAAGTTGATGGCGTAAAATAGGCATTTGAAAAGTTTAAAAAAAACAATACGGGAAAAAAACATATTTTCTTTCTTTAAAATATGTTTTTTTTATAATTTATTCGTGCTATTTCTTTTTTGTGTGCTCGAAATAAATGATTGATGTATCTATTTTTGAACTGACCTTTCAAACTTTTTAGGCCATAGAACTCAAATTCTCCTTGAATAAAGCCATGCTTGGCTTATTTTGCAGACGGTGCTTCGGAGTGCGGAACGCGGGGGACGGCGCCAGTGTGCGGTAATTGTACAAAAGTTACCATCCTCAGCTACGGTGGATTCGTTCACGCTTCCTTAAACGCGAGCGGCAGACGGGCGGGCGAAACGCCGCGGTCTGGACGCTCTACTGCTTTTGCTGAAAGATTTAAAACCTATTCAGATATAAGCGATATCGCTGTTTGGTAGCGATACCTACTGGTCCGCCTTCTGCCAGTCACTTTGGCCTAGTATTGGTTGGGCTGGATGGTGCTGATCCACGCGTCATGTTCGTGAACGGGCGCCGTTAGTTGTGACTAGTCATCTCATATTTGCCAGGGCTTATTTATTATCTTATATTTTGAATTGTTTTGATTATTTTTTGTACATTGTTCTCACATATAGAAGCAACAAGAATAATGTACCCAGGATTTTGTAATTTTCTATATTTAAAAGAGTGTCCTTGTAGTTTCTTGCCCGTTCTTCTCCATAAATATCTACGTTTTGGAATGGGCAACTAGCTTCTACTTTCTGAATAACTGACCGACTATTTGACAATTCAAAAGTGCCTGTAAATGGTTTAATTGAAATAAATGCTTTGAGTTTGAGTTTATCACTATCGAGCGCGAGAGCGATATCGCTTATAAACAAATAATTTATGTGCACGTCCTGCTTGCATATACACCCGGTTTCAGAATTGAGAATTTGAAATAGAGAACTTATAAAACTCTAACGTTAGTCAAGGTGATTTCTTCAATCCAACTTTTACTTCTTACGATTTTTGAAAATAAATTTTGAATATCGCGGGTCTTCACATTAAATAATGCTAAATTACTCAATATATATATTCTGTCAGTTTTAATGTATTTTTTTTTTTGTGACATAATTTTAATTTTTTGTTATTTAATATATTTCGTTAATTTACAAGTAAAGCTTGACAAGTTCTCAAATCCAGATTCTCAATATAGAAACTAGGTGTTCACAAATCATTGTAAACAATTAACTGGAGTCATTTAATAATGTTGGTCCAAAACAACTGCGTAGGAGTCCTACTTACCAAGAATTTTGTAGTAATTATGCCAAAGAATCCACAATAGCAGAAATGTTTTGAGGAGTTTTAATCATTTTATTGAACCCTAAGCTAACTTTACAATGATCTACGACACCCATTAAACAGATAGATTCTATGTATACCTCGAATTTACTGTTTCTAACACTAAAATATATAGGGTGGCAGGGACATCGACGCGACGCGAAAACTGTTACCATGGATTCAGTACATGATTCTTAACCCCCTGCGACGAAATTATTCGTCGGTTATTTTAAAAAAAATTGTTGTTGCATACAGTTTGACTGCGTAGGTATTTCTATGAAACAGCAGATTTTTTTTTAATAACCGACGAATAATTTCGTCGCAGGGGGTTAAGAATCATGTACTGAATCCATGGTAACAGTTTTCGCGTCGATGTCCCTGCCACCCTGTATATATTATGTACAAGTATGAAAAGTAAAAAAATAAAAATAAAGTTAAGTATTGTTATTTATTCTGTAGGTATCTAGGTCGGCGAATTTTTTTTTTGCCTATATCGCCACTAAACACTTCGATTTATCGACAAACCTGTAACAGAATTTTGTTACTTTGATTCGAAGCGCAACGCCTTTAGCCCTAAAAACAGTACGTAGTCTCCAACAAAAATACAGGAAAAAACAACACACGACACCTCCCTTTAACTTACAAATTACCCAGCTTTATTTCCCATCACTACGGAGCCATTTTCCGAACTTAATCAAATACTTTCCAAGTCATTTCACACACGCCTGGCCCCTAAAACCGTTACGTTCGATTTCCCGTCCCGGGCCCCTAATCGTAACTTTTCTTCAATCAACCGTCTACGAATCGTAAAAGTAAAATCTAATTACCGCTTACAGATTGCCATCGTCCCAGGGCTGTGCGTGATTAAAAATTTAAATTATGTTTTAAAATTAGAACATTTTAATCTAGGGTCCTGGTTTGAAAAAGTTTTTATTCAAGTGGGAATGCTTAAAGTTGACGGCCGTTGTTGAGTGCGAGTCGAGTAGGGTTGCCTAACAAGTAAAAGAGTTCTATTTTCAAATTTTTTTCTTTTGTTTTCTAATTCGTAACGACTTTTTTTATGTTTTTTATACCCATTTGGTATTTCTCCGGACTTGCCCCTTAGTACCTACAGTCGCATGACTGCCTATCCTTTTAGGAACTAGGTGAAGGCGCAATGTTACGTTAACTTCTACTGAAAAAGAAACAGTTTTTTTTTGGAGCGTATTTAATTAGTACACTTCTAACTTTGAAATATTTACCCAAAAACATGATCCATTATTTTATCATCTGCATTAACATATCAATTCCATAGACTATCAGTTTTTACTTTACTCTTTTTAATTATGTATTTTCACTAATTGTGTACTTGAAACTTTCATGCGTTGTTATTGCCGTGGCTTTATGCAATGTCGATAATTTTAATCGCATACCGGTATTTTAATTATAATACGTAACGTTCAAAGTACTCTTAAATGTTCAAAAGCATTAAATTTGAAAATTTATATTAAATAACTGATACATTTGTACTTAACAAAAATTTTGTTGTAAGTAAGTAATACCTGAAATCGGATAATTATTATACCTAGTATAAAAGTATTTAAAAGGTAAAAAATAAAAAAACTTTGATTATTACAAAACGTCACTTGAAATCTCGCTATAAACAATTGGCAGTGTATAGAGGGCCGCTAGCGGCATAATAGTGGCGCTGCCTTGGCACAGCTAAAGTGCCGTAAGCATTGCATTGTTATTGTCACTGTTACTAGTTATTTTATTCGATTGTTGAGGTTAGTTCAGTGTAAAAACACCACATCCCCAAAACATTACATTCTCTTGTGCCTAAATGGACCCTGGCATTGTGTGGTCACAGTTCTAACCTAACCTACCTTTCAGCCATTTTCATTTGCTAAGCCAAGTGGATATGGTTACACTTAAGTTTAACCGACTATAGATGAAAGAAATTAAAATTAGCCTCTCCTCAAAAATAAACTCATGTTTGATATAATTATCAAAAACAAATACTCGTACCTACGGTCAATCAATACAAAGGGCGGCAAACTAACCTCAACAATCAAACAAAATAACGAGTGACAGTGACAGTGACAATGACAATGCAATCCTTACGGCACTTTAGCCGGGCCGACGCAGCGCCAATATGCCGCTAGCGGCACTGTATACACTTCCTAAAAAAAATGATTATATCCTATAACATCCTGTGTTTTTTATCACACCGAGGATAAAAAACACAGGATGTTATAGGATATAATCATTTTTTTTAGGAAGTGTATACAGTGCCGCAGCGCCATTATGCCGCTAGCGGCACTGTATACACTTCCTAAAAAAAATGATTATATCCTATAACATCCTGTGTTTTTTATCCTCGGTGTGTTCATAATCTATTTGTCTACAATAAAATCAATGTAATATCTATACATAATATAAATGAAAGTCGCTTTTCGTGTTTGTCTGTATGTCCGCGCTGTTCTTCTAAACCACGCAAAAGATTTTGATGAGATTTTCACAATCGTTTAGAGAACTTATTCCGAAAGGTTTATGTGTTTAATACGTTAATATTAAAGTTACGTGTAACTATGACATCTCGATGTTTAGTCAAGTAGTCAAAACCGTGAGAAGCACGTCAAACACGGCGCTAGTCATAAATAATAGTAACATGTAAACTGGCATATACTAATTGACCAACATGTGTCGCGACACATGTTGGTCAATTAAATATTGCTTCGCTAAAAGTTGGTATCTCTCCAAGAAATATTAAAGAAATTCATCATAAAAACTCAATTGTCCTTATATAGGTGTTTGAAAAACCAAAACAAAATGTCGGATTTTTAGCGCGAAATAAGTAGTAACACGTTAATAAAAATAAAAAACCCGAACCTATCGAATACGATATAAAAATAAAGGAAATTAAAAGGGGATTACAAAAAAATACATATATAAGTTATTTGTTTAAATTTAATTAGGAATAATAAATTGGTTAAAAAGTTTTTGATAGCGTATAAATGGGCCACGTTTGTCTCGAACTAGTTTTTGTTCTTAAGAGTATGTAGCTGGGACACTAAAAAGTCTAAAATAAAATAAATAATTTAAAAAATCTAAAACCCGACTGCATAATCACATAACTGAAAAAAGAAAAACAAGCATTATAATCTATATAATTTTATAGTATTGCAGGTGGGGGACCAATAAAAGTTATACCATATTTTCAGGTTGCCTGAAAATTTGATTTTTTAAAGTAATTGTTTCTAATACCTAAGCTCCTAGCCAGCCCTGTAGCTCGCACAAGTTAGGCAAGCGGTAGCCGGGGCGGGTCTTGTGGCGCAGGGCGGGCGGTAATGAGTTGGGCGGCTGTGCCGAGGACTTGCAGAGGCGGACGTAGGCATTAAAGTTTGGGTGGGTGTGGTTGGTCGAGAGTTTGATAAACTTTGAGAGTCTGACAAATAGCTTATGATAAATAGTATGAAGAGAAGTTTGTATATTGTCATTGTATGTTGAGACAATATAAAGGCAAAAAAAATAACCGGTCAAGTGCGCATTGAACTCGCACACGAAGAGTTTGGTACCACCATACAATATTTAACACTACATATTTAAAAAATAAAACTTCAGTTTAAAAAAAACACGTTTCTTGTATGGAACCCCCTTTATTTTTAATTTTATTTTATTTTTATTATTTGTTGTTATACCGGCAATAGAAATACACAATCACAGAAAACTTCAACTGTGTTCTGTTCATGAGATACAGCCCGCTGACAGCAAGACGGACGGACCGCGGTGGCTTAGTAATAGGGTTCCGTTTAGCACTCTTAGGGTACGGAAGCCTAAAAAAAAAGGAAAAGGCGCTTCTAAACACATACAAACTGAAGCCTTTTTTTTCCATCGGTGAAGGTAAATACTTTACATAGAAAGCCTCTATACGTAAAGTTTTGGATACGGCAGCAACGCACATTTTGAAAATTAGCCCTGTATAGATACTGCTTTTGTAAAAGAAAAGGCAGAAGCCAAAAGTCGTTATCGAAATCTATATATATACATACATACAAATAAATAAAATTAAAGTGTCTGTTTGTAATGTCAAAATAACAGCTTTTTACTAAATGCATACCTATATGAAAGTATAAACGGTACTCATAACAAAAAAAAACTTTTTGTATATTTTTGTCTTTCTGTCTGTTTGTTCCGGCTAATCTCCGAAACGGCTAGACCGAATTTGACGGGACCTTACTGGCAGACAGCTGACGTTATAAGGAGTACTTTTATTTTAGAAAAAGAATTAGTCTCCTATACAATTAAACTGGACGATTAATTCAATATCATCAAGTTATTTTACTAAAACAATCACAACAGCACATGACACATTTATTTATTTTTACAAATGTTATTTTGTTATTTTCTCGTGTTTACATATATTTTTAAATTGTATTTTACCTAACTTACTTATGTAGGAGTGTGTCAAGTGTGTGTCACATTTTAGTTTGTAAATTGCTCTGTACAATGTCTTGGGTTTCTATTCTGTAATGTTGTGCATCTGAACTTAAATAAATCTATTATTTCTCCCCCTTAAGACCTAGGCTAAACCTTAAGAAGTGCCAAAACGATTTTTTTTTTAAACTTTAAAGGAATTGTGGGTTAAAACTATTCTATTCTATTTTTAATAAATGGCAAACATGGCCGATGTCGACTATTCTGCCAATGTCTCAAGTGCGTTGGAAAAAGTAAGTGTTTGTTATAAAAAATATTAAAAAAAACAAATAAAAATTCTTCGATTGATATAGTTGAACACAATGTGGATCTTGTTGGGGGGGTTAAAGCTAGTAAATGACATTTGAACAATTACACACCTGTCACGAAATTTGAATTGATGATTTTTTCCTATTATCATCGAAGTGGTCATTCTACAAAACTTTTATACGTGCATTACCCGGTTGATTTGCGAACTATCCAGTGTGAGCACATTATCCATTTGATAGATGACACTGATTGATCACAGTTAACCATTATTGACTATCGCGTGGATAGGTTTTAGCGACATTTTCATTTGTATTGTTAGTTGGGGTTTTTAAATCGATTATTGATTCCGATGTTGTTTACAAAAACGTTGTGCACTGTTGTAACTAGAACTATTCAGAAAATTTTAAAGTAATATTGTCTATACTACTGATTGGTTCTCCGTCACATCAGACTCTCAGGTCCAGTTGAAAACCAACTTCAGGCACTTATCTGTCCGGCATTTTTGCTGAACTGGGCCTTTTTGGCGCAGCCGTGAGGCACACTCCCCTGCTAATTTCTTACATTGCATTTTACACATTTTGTTTGTTTTTTTTAATCCTTTTTTTATTTGCTGTATAATTGTATATTGTGTGCTTTTCAGTCTGTGCTAAATAAATGTATTTTCTTTTCTTCTTTCTTTTCAAACTAGTTAGGTACTAGTGTTACTACACACCTATTTTTAAATCGTCGTCAGTCCATATAGCTTTGGGGCCCTGCCAAAAATGTGCAAATTGTCGAAATTTCAATTGACCGATTCTTTCTTCCCATCCTCTAACAGCTCCATTCGAATCAAATCAAATCGAATAAATATGTGAAGCATCTTAAGATAAATTTTCACTTGCACCTGATTATTTTTCCGACTTATGTATTTCTTCAGCTTTCAGAGCTCGATTAAAGTTTTTTTTTTTTTTTTTGGGTGGGAAATCATCAAATGACTCCTCCCGCTCTGGGCGGAGCGAGAGGGAGTGTCAGACTTTTACTGACTAAAACCCACCCGTGTTCCTTCCGTTGCCTGTGTGCCCGGGCCGCGATATCCCTTTCGGACAAACTCGCAACCCTGGCAGGCATTGGCCCTTACGGACCCCGTCTGTTGGTGCTGACATCTCTTTGAGGCGCGCGTGGAACACAACGCGCCGTCGACCCGGGCCTGGTCCTAATCGGACGGCGAGCTACCCATTGCCCACCGTCCGCAAGCCCGCGCCTACGGTGAGGTACTATAACCTAGCTTTGGAGCTAGGTCGTTTTTTTCTGTAACATAATAATGGCAATAAAGATTTTTTTTTTAATGCGCGACGCGACGGCTCGACGACGCGTCGCCGCGCCGGTAATTGTTCTACCGTAAAGTTATCTTGTTTTTTTTTTACTAGAGTCTCATCGCGCATGTCGCTTTTCGTGTCTGTCTGTGTTACCGCGTTGTTTTTCTAAACTACGCAACCGATTTAGATGCAGTTATCACCATAATTTAGAAAATTTATTCCGGAAGGTTTACCTACATTATTATTAAACTTATATAAAGACATCTCGGTTTTTTGTCAAGTTATAAAAACCGTGCAAAGCAGGGGCGGGTCTGTATAATATTTTGAATGAAAAAGACAGCTCGGAAAAGGTAGCATTCGCTCGCTGTATGGGAAAAGAATTTGTTTAAAGGTATCATTCCGTACTCGACCGCAGGCAGCAACTGCACGCGACGTGTCGCGGCGTCATGTCGCTGCAGTCAGGATTCCGAACCCAACCGCAGGCGGCAGCAGCCCGTATTCCAATAGGTAGATAGAAGATAGAAAAACGTGTTATCGCTTGAACGTTGGCGACACTACTGGTCTGCGGTCGGGGTACACGTGTCGCCTGTCGCTCGCCCGTAGCTGCCAACGACGTGTCGCTAGCTGCGGAAGGTATTTCATAGAAATTCATAGAAACCAGTCGTGTCTCCTCCTGCGGTCGGGTACAGAATGGTACCTTAACAGTTGCTTATCATATTCGCTCCTTGACCGAACAATAACTCAAAAAACTAACAAAAAACAAAAAACTGTCGCGTCTACATTTTTTTCTTCAAACTCTTTGGTGGAAAGTTGAAATTCGGCTCCGCTCTCGAGACTACAGATAAATATCTGGCCGTGGCCGGACTTTTTTAATATAAATGTTCTTTGTTCCTGACGGGAGAAACTTTTAATGAAAATTCAAATAAGGACAACTTTCAACCTTTTGTTTTTTTTTCATGAATGTTTTTTTTTGCGTAGGAATTGTTTTTTGTTATTCCAAGTGCCGGTGATAAGGTTCATGGTTTGTTTCGCTTTGTTCTAGTTTTTTTTTGTTTGTTTGTGGTTGATAAATTAAGTTAAATGTACCTCTTACTTTATGATTAAGGTTTTATTTGTGCTATGTTTATATAAATTACATCTAAATCAATCGTCTTGTCCAATTCATGTGCTCTATTAACATACTTAATATTTCAAACTAGAATCTACTTATCCTAACTTAGAGAATCACTATTAAACCTTCTAACATATTAGAGGAAAATCACTCTCATACAGGAGTTTATATTATACGGATTATTATTCAATATTCAATGTAAATAGTTCATTGTAAAAGCATCACTCAGCTCTTCAATATGTCTGAGATATCGTTCATCATTTAATCCATTCGAAATTCGAAAATCAAAATCCCTGCCGGTCATATTCTGTAAAATTCTTACCTTGAAAACTTAGGTGAAGTGAGTTATCAATCCCTCTGACAGGGGATTGATACTGTTGACAGGTCACTTCAAACTCACTTTACGTAAGTGATTTTTACAAAACAGATCGGCAGGTATATATTTTCCATAAAGCCATAATAACCACACCCACTCTTCAGAACCCACGTCATTACCATTTCTCTCACACCGTCCTAACAAAGAATTCCCGGTAATGAGTGTAGGCCCTTATTTATTCGGCCCCATTGCCTCAGGGACGAAAAGCAAATAAAGTCCTCTTTATTTAGTCTATGCCAACATACATTTTAATCAAGTGACCCTGTCAGAACCGTAGGACCTACACTTAATTACTTAAGTTGATTAGGTTCATGTACCTATGTATGTAACTTGTGAGCGTTTTTAATATTGTTGAAGTAGTTTTGTTACTAAATGTGTGCGGTAGAAGAAAAGTATTGTGGGATGAAGCTGAGTAGTTTTTGCTGGGCGTAAGTACGTATATCACTAGGGGTTTTGTTACTGTAAATAACAAAAATGCTTGTTATTTTAGAACCCGACTACTGAAAAATCATGCTCTAAAAAGTATGAAACAAAACAATATTCTCATCTGAAATTGTTATGTACAAACTATTCAATATTTATCGTCTATTAATTAAACAAGTTAGGGGTCGTACACACGAGGATGATTCGTGTTTTTTGAAGAATCGTCTTTTTTCACGATTCATTTTTTTTTCACACAACACGAATGGTTAAAAATGACGGACACGTCTTAAATCACGTAAGTATCGTCTTTTAAAAATCACGTTCAGCAAAAACAACATGAATCGTCAAAATCAAGACGATACCACATTTTTCAAATTATTATAAGTAGTTTAGAAGTTATCAGGAAACAGATAAACATACATACCCACATACCTACATACATACTCGTACATACCCGTCAAAATCATAACCCTCTTGTTTGCTGCGCCGTAGTCAGGTAAAAAATATCATCAAATATATCGTCGAGTACATAGATTCGTTTATATTATACATAATATAAACGAATCTATGTACTCGAATTTGAAAAATCTGGTAACTGGTGACCAAACTCTACAGAGTTAGGTCACCATTTACCAGATTTTTCTTCAATAAATAGAGCTACAAATTACCTAATCATTCTCTTGCCCTTATCCCAATTTATTTATGGTCGGCACAACATGTATTTTCCTTCAATACTTCTACGACTATTGACGACGACTGACGACTATTGGTCTTCATCTCGGTAGTCCCCCTCCTTTCTGTCCACATCATCTTCCACACAGTCCATCCATCGTTTATTTGGTCTTCCTCTACTCTTATAGCCATCGAAATTCATACTCCAAACTTTCCTCACGACATTTTCCTGATTTTTAGCTGCAAATAACATACTTGGCGTATATAATTTACCCTTTCAATTAATTATTCAGTGTTAACTATACTGAGTAATTTGTAATGATTGTTGCTTCAGAAGTTTCATTAAACATGTGAACATTTTAAAATTACGCCAGAACATAATGAAGAGCCCATGCGAACGCAATGAGTTACTATAAAAATTTCATGAAAAATCCATCTATATATATCTATTAAATGAGCAATATTTGTATTTATATATATATATATATTTGTAATTGTAATCACGTTCTCGAAAACGGCTCTAACGATTTTTATGAAAGTTGCAATGGGTTTAAGGGGCCGAAAAATCGATCTAGTTAGGTCTCATATCTGGGAAAATTTGTTTTCGCCGTATTTTCTCCCGAGCAGAGCTCTGTTGCTCAAAGTTTAGAACAAGATGGCTATCTTAGAAAAAACAACCGACTTCCGAAAAAAAACACTACAAAATGTAAAATTACTTTAATTTCGGAAGACGGTGGCAAAAACCGAAAATTTAAAATCAAAGACACTCGGTTGTATTTTTGTGTAAAAAGTTTTTATTTTTGCACTTTTTAGTTGTGGTACGCACGGCTACACATCAAGCTATACATTTCCAGTATAAGCTGACCTCACATTGTACGGAAATCCCATACAATGCGAGATCAGCATAAACTGGAAATGTATAGCTTGATGTGTAGCCGTGTGTACCTACCCCACACAAATTCGAATACCAGTACCTGCGATGTAAATAACAGTCACAGGAAGTTATCATCATATCATCCACATATACTAAGTGGGAAAAATACGTATTATTGAAGCTTACTCAAAAACTATCCCAGCAAAGTTAATAAAATTTATATGGGACCAATCCGGGAGCATACCCTTTCAAAAAAAAAAAGGATTTTCAATATCGGTCCACAATGGACGGAGAAATCGACGGACATACATAAAAAAAAAAAAAAAAAACATACATACGCGTCTAACATACAACCTCCTCCTTTTTGGAAGTCGATTAAAAAATGACATGGCAGCATGGAATTAGTAAGTACTAACTATCACGGCAGCATGGAATTAGTATGTACTGTTATGGCAGCATGGAATTAGAATGAACTATCCTATACTATTAAATGAGCATTCTCTAGTTCCACCCGAGCAGAGCTCGGTCGACTCGTTGATAAGCGCATCTCTTGAGAACGGCTGGACGGATTTGGCTATTCTTGTTTTAAAATATTTGTAATAGTCTGAATTGGGTTTTTATGGAAAGAAAAATTGGAAAAGTTGCCGGGAAAATTGGAAAAATCCTGAAAAACTGAAAGTGGGAATTTTGTATGAATTATTGAAATTCGAAAATCAACAATTTTTTCTTTTTGTATATCTACACATTATCATCACGAACTAAGCTTGAGACTTCAAACCTTAGTAACTTTCAAATAATTAAACGCAATACAGACTCGAACATAACCGACCAAAAAAAACGACCCCTCGCAAAATTAAAATTCTCAAACAGTCCTCACTTTGAAAGAGATATATGAGGGTGTTCTTTCATCTTTCCCAAGCGGTGACCTTACCTTAGTCGTTTGCGGGTAAGGGGCGGGTCCGATGTACCCCTAAGGGGGGTAAAAACCCGGGAAAAGTTGGGGAACAGACCTCTGCGGTGTTATTTATGGGTCTCTCGAGCACAGTGAAGTGCCCGCTGAATATAAATCCTGGGGTCGGCAAAGACTTAAAATGTAAAATAAGAACGAAAAGGGACGAATTTAAAACCCACGGACCGTACCTATGTTGTTTAATTTAGGAGGTATAATGCTTAGGTAGATGTTACAGCTACATAGCCTAATAATAACTAGGTACATACAAAGGTTATCAAAAAAAAACAGTTCAAGTTTTTGCGTGGTTGGTAGGCTGTTAGATACTTACTGTCGCATAAAAATTCTAAATTCTAGAGTTATTTAAGCGACAGTTTCGCTTTTGTGACTGTTTGCCGCCATGACATTTATATTTACGATTCAAAATTTGGCAGCTTGACTGAATTACGAGTACATACCTACTAAAAGTAAAAACTTACTGCGTAAGCGTTTTTGTAGCGTGAACGCAGCGTACGTACGTGTTACTATTTCTGTTGTAAAACTGTAATACAAATCCACCATACAGCTGTATTTTAGTTACGCTACTAAAAATTTTGTCATGAGGGACTTGTGGATAAATAATAACAGCCGCACGGGTCGATCGATCAGGTTAAGCTACGCTTGCCGCGGTTGGTCGGTGGATGGGTTCATCTTTACATACCAAGACCCCGCCGTGCCTCTTAAAGCACGTTCAGCCGTTGGTCCCGGCTGTCATTCGTGGATTTTTGACAGTCATGAAGTCGTCAGAAGCCAGAAAGTCTGACAACCAGTCTTACCAACGGGGTGTCGTATTACCCAGTAACTGGGTTGTGGCGGTCAGATAGGCAGTCGCTTCATGTTAAATACTGGTATTCAGCTGCATCCGGTTAGACTGGAAGCCGACCACAACATAGTTAAGAAAAGACTAGGCAGATTTTGACTCTAAATCTTATCATCATAATCATCACATCCTAGCCTTTTCCTAACCTCCAGTCTAACCGGATACACCTGAATACCAGTATTCAATACTCTCAAGTTCACAACCATAAGTTTCATAATATTTCCAAAAAAAAACTAAGCCATCTATAAAAATATTACCACCCCTTGATTACTATGACTTCACCCCTTTTAAAGATGATAATAAGGCTGGGCATTACATTTTTCATTCTCATTAAATGAAATAATATTTGACCCCAATATGGGGGTTGAAGGAATCCTCAGCTACCCACGCACTTTTTATGGGGTAAGCTGATACTGAAGAGCGGGTATTCTGAATGTGGTCAACGTAGCAAATAGCTATAGCTAAATTATATTTGCCAGCTATTTGCTATACCTGGAAAATATTTCGCTGTTTTGATTAATTTGGCAATATTACTGTATGGAAATATGACATATCGCTAATTAGTGAAGTAAAATATTGATTATGAAATGAAATAATTAATATCGTAACACCGATTATTTAGTTTTAGATGTAAAAAAAGTATTTGTTAAAGTTTTTTCCAATTGCCCTACACCTAAAACGGTTTCAACATCAAATTCAGTGTTATATTAATGATTCATTATTAATATTTTATGTCACTAGTTAGCGATATTTCATATTTCCATACAGTAGTATTGCCAAATTAATCAAAACAGATAAATATTTGACAGCTATTTGCGACGTTGCTAGTCAACTTGCACTAAATGGACTCGAAAATGACTGTCTTTGCTTAATACTCGCATAATTTGGTTTTCATGAAAAGAGTTTTATTTTTAAACGACTTCCAAAAAGGAGGAGGTTATATGTTCGACGCGTATGTATGTTTTTTTTTTTTTATGTATGTCCTTTGATTCCTCCGTCAATTGTAGACCGATTTTGAAAATTCTTTTTATGTTTGAAAGGGTATGCTCCCGGATTGGTCCCATATAAATTTTATTAACTTAGCTGGGATAGTTTTTGACTAAGCTTCAATAATACGTATTTTTCCCACTTAGAATATGTGGATGATATGATGATAACTTCCTGTGATTGTTATTTACATAGCAGGTACTGGTATTGGAATTTGTGTGGGGTAGGTACGAGTACCACAACTAAAAAGTGAAAAATAAAAACATTTTACAAAAAAAAAAAAAAAAAAAACTTTAATTTCGGAAGTCGGTGTCTTTGGTTTTTTGCCACCGACTTCCGAAATTAAAGTTATTTTTCACTTTGTAGTGTTTTTTTTCGGAAGTCAGTTGTTTTTTTTTGTAAAATGTTTTTATAATCAAGATATATTGTAACGGTTCAATATTATTGCCATTTTAGAAACTTATATATAAAATGTGGTAACCTTTTAGGTTTTATACTTCAAACAAACCTCTACTAAAAATATCTAAAAAAAGTTTAATAAGAAAAAAAACGTAAAGTTCAATAAACCAGGGCTCGGAAACGTTATTTAAAATAACGGTTTTAAAACGTTTCTAACAGTTTTTTGTACAACATTTTGTTCGGATTGAAAGCGAAATGAGAACGGTTATTCCGCAAAACAAAAACCGGTTTATTCCGCAGGACGCCCGACAAGCATGAACTTATTTAGTTAAATTTTACCTTATCTTCATTTAATTTCATCATTCCAATGCGCTTGCCGTAAGGGTTGTGTTGCGAGTTTCCTATCGATCAACACAAAAATGAAAAAATACGGTTAAAAACGTTTTTTTTATTGAGGACGATTTAAATTTTGTTCTTCTTCAAAAACGTTTTTATAACATTCCGTTCGCACGTAACCGAAACAAATCGTTTCTTAGGTTTTTAAGACGAAACCGTTTCGAAAAATATACCTTTATCCGAGCCCTGCCATAAACATTCATGGCTCTTTGATTCATTTCCTTTGAACGAGGACATTATGTAAACAGTTCGAACAGTTTTCGCTGTAAACAAATAATATATTTTGACATAGCAGGAGTTAATATCATGTTTGATCAACTCGATACAAACAAAATGAAAACAGAATATTTTTGGCGCTCATCAACCTAGCGTTTACGCAACTAATATTTTCGGTATCGAGTATGTTTTAATGAAGCTAGCTGCACCCTGATTGCGTAACACACTTTCAATAATAATCTGAATGATTTTGAAATATATTGCTAATCCATTGCTTAATTTGTTCGAAAAATGTGTCTGTTTAACAACGTAAATAACGCAATTAATGTTGTTGAACTGTTAAAATAAAAGCCATTGCTACTGTAAGTGTGGTACGCACTACCCTGCTGATATATTCTATCTATGTTTTAAATTTTGTAAAGTTTTCGTTGAAAAGATGAAATGCTTTCGAAATTACACTGACGAGCAATATAAAAAGCCACTAACTTATCATGAAACATTTGCGAAACCACGCAAGATAGCTTCTTGAAGTAAAAAGCATCATTCAAGTGTATTTAATAGCGCATAAAAACACCTATAAAACTGTTTTCAATTTTTTTTTACTCCGTGTAACTTGTGTGGTTCAGGAGATATTTTTTTGGCACTTTGCAAGTGGCTTTTTTATATTGCTCTCATTTTTTAAGGCTGTATAATTTATCTAAGGTAGTTTTGACGTTTGAAAAATGATGATTCTAACCCCAAATTAGAAGAATAAATTACTTAATGAGTTTTTGTATTGATCTGGCTCAAATACATTCGATTTAGAGGTACGGTCAGCAACAGAAGTACAAGAACACTGGGAATTTTACATGTTATCTAACTAAGCACAAAATTATTCGAAACACTAGTTTTCAGCTTTTCATTTAATAACTAAGATTTTTAGGGTTCCGTACCCGAAGGGTGCCAAACGCAACCCTATTACTAAGCCCCCGCTGTCCGTCCGTCCGTCTGTCTGTCAGCGGGCTGTATCTCATGAACCGTAACAGGTAGACAGTTGAAATGTTCACAGATTGTGTATTTCTATTGCCGCTATAACAAATATTAAATAAAGTTAATAATTAAAGGGGGCCCCATGCAAGGAACGTGTTTTTTTCGGCGTTTTACGCTCGATCTTAATAAGGTACGGAACTCTTCATGTGCGAGACCGACTCGCACTTGGCCGGTTTTTTAATCTTAATTTTACATGTTTTCCATATTTTTTCTGTTTAAAAAAAAAAAAAAAAAAAACTGAAGTGTTAATCAAATTTTGTTGCTGACCGTACATAATATTGCTAGAATATTATTTTAAAAACTTCAAAATAGAGGTCAAATACCCCTGTTTTACCTCTATTTCGAAGTTTTGATGATTTAGAGTTCCATATAAACGAGGTCGCAGTCAAAAGCTAGTACCTATTTCACAAAACCCCGAGTCGGCACAGAGTCGTCTAAATGTGCTTAGGCGAAGTTTACATAGGTACATACGTACTGGGTAATCTCCGAAAAACACGCGAATTCGTCATAACTCGTAAGCCCGTCCGTAAAGTACGCACTTCACTAAAAATATGAGTTTTGGGACAAGTGAAGAGAGGTTTGGTTAAATTTTAAATTTGGTAGGTATGTGCTTCAAATATTCATACTAGTTGTCACTTATGTAATGAATCAGAGTAATTGTTGCTAATAATCAATACGATGTAAGTAAAACTTTGCAATTGACCACAAAGCAACATTCCGGTTGAGCCGTCGAGTAACAGGAAATTTTGTGTTTTTTTTTTACTCATGAGTTTTAAATTGGTGGCAGACAAACTTTAGACATCTCTTATCTTAAGACATTCGTAACTTATCTGTTATTTCTAGGCTAAATGATTGTCAAAAAGTAATACTTAAATAGCTGCTATAATAACAAAATTAAACACACTTTCGTTCAACGATTAAAAGGTTTTTCATGTACTTGTAAAGTAGATACCTTATTCATATTCATTTCATTTATTGCATTCGAATATATTACATAGATTTACGTACAACGCTAAGGCCCAAGCAAACTCCCACTATGCAGCATGCAGAGCACAAAGAGAACCACGAATATAAGAAAGACTGTATAATGCTTCCTATCTCATGTTCTGCCACGTTAATCTTATGAATTTTTGTGTCTGTCTCTTTTTACTGTTGCTTTTTCGTTTTATCGACTTTCAAATCACAACGATGCTAAAGAAGTTTTCACTTCAAAAAATTTAATCTAAGTATTTAAATTTAAATTAATTAAACAAAATAAATAAGTTTATAGCAGTAAATACTAAACAGTCTACCGCTCCCACTTATCGCTCGTCCCACACCCCACACCGTGATGTCGCACACAATCCCTCATTACCCGGGACTCGACACACGCTCCGCATTACGGCGATAATTTGTACCAAACTCGCATTGAACCCATTTGTACCTCGCTCCACGTACCGACTGCGAAAGAGCTGCAACTATTAGGACCTGCGCAGACTACAGACTATTTGCGCGTGCGAGTCTGTGGCGTGCGAAGTCTGTGTAGCTTACATTCTTTTAATTTTCGAACTTCATTTATTACTATAAATTAAACGGACGCGAAAAGTGTCACGAATTGACCATATAGTCTCACTACGGTGCGAAAAAAATCGCAGTAAGATGCATAAGGCGTGACAAGGCGGTGGGTATTGATGACGCACGGTACGCAGTGCGTCAGTGGTAACACAAACACAGTGCGTTGTATAGGGAAATTCACAAATTACACGACATGCTCCTGTTTTCTATTTATAAGTTTACTAGCTTATGCCCGCGACTTCATCCGCGTAGAAGTCGAAAATGGTTCTAATAGGATTTTTTATTGGTTTTTTACGTTATTAATTTTGTTATAACATATAAATTATTATGTTAAAATGTTTGAATAATTATATTATTAAAATATAACAATCTTTATTATAGTGTAGGGATATAAAGGATAACCAACCTGAAAAAATCAAAAAATCTGGCGAAAGTTACACGGGTGCATTATCTTTTTACAATGAAATCGAAATACTACACCTACCGCAGTATTTCTTTGTAAACAATATTTTTTGTTTTTCTTTCGGGTGCTAGAATCACCAGGCTACTCTGTGCGCTTACTCTGGAGCATGCCACATACAACTTGGCCGTGGGAGAAGCACCTTTCCTTCAAGTCTACTCCCGCTACCTTAAGAGTTTGACCTTGAGTTTTGTTTATAGTCATTGCGAAGCATACTATGGGAAACTGCACTCTCTTGAATTCGAAGGGGTAATTTGATGGTGTTAGGGGAATCCTAGGAATAAATACAGAACTCTGTAAAGCTTAGAAACCTTCAAATGCGGTACTAATATGTATAGTACGGTGACTTTCGAGACATTCCAATTTTAAAGAGTATTTTGAGAGTATTTGCATTGCAAACACCAAGCCTATAAGTGAGTTCAACCTTTTTTGAATAAAATCGGATTGACTTTTCAAACATGTGTCAAAATAAAATGTAATTTAAATCGAAAGCACTAAGGAGTATTGATATCAACTTCGAAGCAAATCACTCCCAAAATAACTTTCTACCCCTGTTTGACCCCGTTAGGGGATGAATTACAATAAAATACAAAACAGGTCTTCCATTGATTCTGTTAAAGAATTTTTATGCAAAATTTGAAGTAGATTGGACCAAGGAATCACGTTGTCCCATACAAAATTTGCCCGCCTTTTTCACCCCCTTAGGGGTAGAATTTCGAAAAATCCTTTCTTATCGGATGCCTACGTCATACAAAGAACACACCCTCCAAGTTTCAGGTGTCTACGATCAGCGGTTTAGGCTGTGCGTTGATCCGTCAGTCAGTCATTCAGGACAAAGCATTTTATATGTATAGATAATACTTGTGTACCCAACATGTAGTCAATTTGTACATATATTAAAAAAATAGTACCTTGAAATGTTAATAGTACAGACACTTCATATTTATGTTGCTGTAGAGCATCTCTCCAGCAACCCCAAATTAAAATATGAAGAAACTTACGTAGATGCTTATTGTATTAACAAAGAAGTGTCTGATAATAATTGTACTGCACGCGTATGACCACGAGAAACGGGTTTTGTCGACGGAAGAATAGACAAAATGACAGATAAACAATTACAATCTGTCATTTTGTCTATTCTTCCGTCGACAAAACCCGTAGAAACCTCGTTTCTATGGGTGTCATGTTACCCGTGCGGTTGTTTTTACTGAAGACACAAGTATAATTCTTCGGTTGATACAGTTGTCTTTTTGGCTGTCGCAGACTTGATCGCACGAAAAGTCTGTCGACTGCGTGCCCCTTAACATTATGTTCGTAAGCATTGCCTATGTGACGACTTTTAGTGGCTACTGCCGATAAAAGGCACTGGTACCAACATTTTTTGTTACAAATATGCGTAAATCTCGTTTTTTGACTACTTTTTAGGGCAAATGCCCACATTTTATTTCGTTACATTCGATTTCACCAACCCCATGGAATATTTTTGGAGAACAAAATTCAAAAGTCATTTATTCAAACTAGGCTGAGAATCAGCATTTTTCGAACGTCAAAATTACAGACAGTCCCCCAAAACGCCCACCCTTCACCACTTCCTAGTGCATTAGTTGGGAAGAAGAAGTGGCGCAACAAGCTCCCCAGCAGCACAGCTGTCTGTTCAGTTAGAAGAACAAAAAAAAAAGATTATATATAATAGTATTCAAAATAATTTACATTACGCAACACAAAACATAATTAAAATTATTAGCCATATGTTAGCTAGCACACGCCAATATACCAAACAAAATCATCGAGAACTATACTCAGGCCGAAATAAAAAAACTAAACGTAAACAGAACTTAATATCTAAATAAAAAAGCCTCCAGGCATAAAGGGCGTGCCCGCTTACATAGCGTTGTAACTGGAAGTTATAAATGATAAACTAGGACCATCGATGTAAAATAAATAAACAAAGAGTTAATTACTAATAACAATAAATAATATGATCAATTGTCGAGGTCACTAGCTAACCACATATTGCAATAAAACTCATAAAAAAAACATTGTGATGAGTAGATTTTGTCAACAATAAATTAAAGTTAAATTAAAATAACTTGACTTAAAAAGTCAAATAAAATAAACAATTATATAAACTCATATAACTTGTCAGTACGTAAGCTGGAGAAAGAACATAAACATTGTCTTGAGTTAATCACAGCGACCAACTATTCTTATCATTTAAGTAGTCGTTGATAGAATAGTATGCCTTTGAACTTCATCAATATTCTGGCCTTAATATAAAAGAGGCGTCTCTGTGATTTTTACCAATCCTAAGTATATTTAAGGGAATGTTCCCAGAAATCCCTTACAAAAGCATTGTGTTTTATTATTTAACCGCCTCTCTGGTCTAGTGGTTAAACCACCTGTCTCTTACCCAGAGGTCCGGGGTTCAATACCCAGTTTGGGCACATTTTTCTACTCGTTTTGTTGGTGGTAAACCTTGTTCTAAGCCCGCCTGGCTAGCTACCACCATCTCATCTAAGTCTGTCGCCATAACAACAATGTTAACAGCATTGTTGTGTTTCCGCAGCTAGATGTAAGATCCAGCCAGTTCCTCTGTGGTTGAGGATTCCGGGTGAAGCTTGCTTCCACCTTCAGCCTGACTAACACATGCCATGCAGGCTATCATGTTTTGATACAAAAAAAAAACAATTTGGTACACGTAGTGACGTAGGTACAGTCAACCGTACATCTGTGGTAATAATTTGACATTGACACCGCCTTTATGTCATAACATTAAGGAAGATTTTCTTAGAGCATGTTAATACATGCCCTAAGAAAATCTTCGCATCAGTGCTAATTCACTGACGCGCGGTTGACGGTACGTAGAAGTCTTAGCTTCTAAAAGACCACTTTATTATTAAAAACTTTCGTTTATTTATCTACCAACGTATCATGGCTTAAAAGAAACGAAACTGTTTGTTCTAGTAAAAAAGTCGGTACCATGTAAAGTTATGTTGTTTATTCCAATACTAACACTGTTAGTCCACCGCACGGAGAAAGGGACGTCAAAAAGAAACGGCGCGCGGCGTCGCCATGACGAGAACGAGTTCTCGCTGACGTCCCGTTCACGGTACGGTGGACCAACGGCCTTAGGGGACACATTGCAAAACCCGAAACTACGCCACGCATGCTTATAGCTGATTAATGGAACCTATCTTTTTACAGTAGGTAAGCACGCTACACACGCTTAACATACCATGACTTTTTCATAGGTCCATACAAAATATTTCGCACTAATCTACATAATGTTTTACCAAAACAATGAAAGCGGAGAAGCTGGGAAAAACCCGCAAACTCCCCTAATTTACCATTATCACAAAATTCTGCCATAAAGAGTGTCCCTTCAGCCTGAAAATATCTTATGAAAGAATTTATAATGAGCCGCTGAAAAGGGATAATTGATATGAATTTTCCGTCGAGCCTTCGTCGCTCGGGAAGGCTTTGTGTGAGACAAAAGGAATTATAAACAAGTGGTACGGACGATGACGGGGAGTAGGCGGGGAGCCCGGGTATACTCTCGTGGAATTAATATCCGGGATTTTGAAATGAGATTCTTAAGTTTAGTTTGATTTGAAGTAGGCAACGTCGCAAATAGCTGTCAAATATTTACCTGTTTTGATTAATTTGGCAATATTACTGTATGGAAATATGAAATATTAGATTAATAATGAATTGCAATTATAACACAGAATTTAATTTTGTAACCGTTTTAGGTCTAAAAAAGGCATTTGGAAAATTTCCAAACACTTTTTTTACATCTAAAACTAAATAATATTTAGTTCAATATTTTACTTCACTAGTCACATATCATATTTATATTTGACAGCTATATGCGACGTTGCCAACTTTTAGGATAAGCCCTCTTAATGTGCTTTCGGAGGCATATCTCTATGCCTCAGAAAGCACATTAAGAGGGCCTCGATATGTAATGGATTGTCCAATCCACAAACCGACCGCGGCAAGCGTAGCTTAAACTTCGATCGACCCGTGCGGCTGTTATTATTGAGCTATGAGCCCCTTTGCTTGTAATAACCATGAAAAAATATCACGCATTATTTTGTTCTCCAATTTTCGTTAATGATATGCTATTTTGGTTTTGCTAGCTCCCAAACTAACATGTCCATCGTCATAGGACGCTCCTATACATATATACGGCTATAGAAATTTGGATAGGATAATTAGCAATTTTGTGAGTAAAATAGCCACTGCGGGATGATAAACATTCCAGTTTTGTTCAATTTACTGGTTTGTTTTTATTGATCCGTGTTTGTGAACTGCAATGGCGGTTCATAGTTCTTTTATTATTTCAGTACTTATGTGTAAATATTTCTATGTACACGTTTATGTCAATAGTTGAGGTTTTTGAGTGTTTCGATTTAACTAACATCGAGTAGCTTTACAGTTTTGATGATAGTGTTCAATATCTTATTCACATAATTTATACAGGGTGTTCAGCAGAAGGTTGAACATACGAAAATGGCGGATCCGTGGGGCCGTCTACTACGTTTTTAGGCCCAATAACAAGACCCAGGCCACAAGAATTTCTTTTAATGTCTTTTTTTTTCGGAATTTGCCGTTGCCAAAACTTCAAACGTCAATAATTTATGTATACGTCGTATTTGACGCAGATGATTGCTAGAAAAGTAAATAAGAGCCCTTAAACTACAAACAAATCAAAAATAAATACCAAAAGCCCGACTTTGAACTGGGTTTAAAAAAAAAAATTGAGCAAACACGAATTTCCCTTAAATTTAAAAAAAAATCATTCAAACAAATCCTTGTGGCCTGGGTCTTGTTATTGGACCTAAACACGTAGTAGGATCCGCCATTTTCGTATGTTCAACCTTCTGCCGAACCTGTATATACATAATTAGCATTTATTGTTCCCACTGCTGGGACTGGGACCCTGGCCTCCTTTCAGTGAAAGGGAGTGGGCCGTAATCCACCACGCGGGCCCAGTGCGGGTTGGTAGATGTCACATGTCTTCGAATTATTGGTTCTAGGACATGCTGGTTACCTCACGATGTTTTCCTTCACCGTTTTGAGAGCAGTGGTGATGAAAGAATTTACACAAAGTAAACATGTCTGGGTAACATTAATTATAGCGAATTGATTGTAATTACAATTAATTTTGTTGAACTTAAAGTGAAGTATTCTTCACTTTAAATTACAATACATTGTATAAATTAAAAAGTTTTTTTATATGACCACTAAGTGGTGTGTGGATGGTCCTTTATTTCAGTAATTGTGAAGGATTCTTGCTTAATTAGTATGGGTACGAGCTATGTTAGTAGTTGATACCGTGGTAAAAGTATTATCTAGACAGCCGAACTTACTACATATGACATTTAACAGTCCATAATACCTCAGCTCAAATTCACTCTTTCACGGGAATGAGCGGCGGGGAGAAGGCTCCAAGGCGCCGATAGTTTAAGTAATTTTTTTTTTTTTTTTTACGGTGAAATAAAGGTAATTGAAAAAGAAATAGTATCTGCTTTACATTGAGTTCAGTTATTATGCAAAGTTTTTTTTAATCTAATTTGAAGTATTTTTTAATACGTTTACGTTCGGTTTAGAGGTAACTTTCTAAACTTTTTGTATAGGGAAAATGTAATGGAATTGTGTTTTAGTCAAACATAGTAGGTACTTAACATTAATCCTCAACTTTACCATATATTTATTTCAAAATGAATAAAGCATTATTTTCGATTTATTGGAGGACCATGCTAAGCAATTTGAGGTATTGTAGACTCTTAGTATCGCCGCTATGGAGCAGTGGTGGCGGCCCCGAATTACCAGTTATAGGACGTGGGTTCAAACCTAGCCAGGCGCTTTAATAATAATAATACCAGCCTGTTACTGTCCCACTGCAGGGCAAAGGCCTCTTCTCATACAGAGAAGGCACGAGCATTGATCACCACGCTTGCTCAAGACGTGTTGGTGATTTCAGACTTATATTAACTATAAGTCCAGGTTTCCTCACGATGTCTTCCTTCACCGCAGGCGCTTTATTTTTTGTAAATAATTTCATCACCACTGCTCTCAAAACGGTGAAGGAAAATGGCGTGAGGAAACCGGCATGTCCTAGAACCGAAAATTCGAAGACATGTGACATCTACCAACTCGCACTGGGCCCGCGTGGTGGATTACAGCACAGTCCCTTTTTGAAAAAGAGGAGGCCTTTGTCCGAACACGCCACTCGTAAAGGTTATTTTAATACCACTTAAAAGTGGTGACTGCAAATCGTAGTCAGCACCCTTTTTACCGAGCTCCACACTTTAATTTACTTGAAACTCGCCAGAATCTATTCATTGAGCGTTCAATTAAAATAAAAGGTAGTGATTACTTTGTTCAATTTCCTCTTGGCACAAAAGAAAGCGCTCGCAGCGCTCCTGGTGGAAAACCGCTGCAACTCATTCTGGCTAGCCAAGTTTGATCAGCTTTTATCTAGAAAAGTGTAATTATGAGATTGAAGTTTTTGGTAAATTATTTTGGCTTTCGCTTTATTAGGCAAATTACAAAATAAAATGAACTTTTACGTATTAACATAAGTAAATTCATACTCGTATCTCAGAACTAACATATACTTAAAAAGTCATTGTTATCAACGTCAATGTCAAAGTCATTGTGTCCTTACTGATCTCAAATATCTCAACAAACGAGTGCCTTGCCATAAATTCGAAATATTTAATTAATTAATTTATTTATCAAACTTATTATTTATATATTAAACGAGCAATAATTGTATATATAAAGTTGGAATATGGGGGTTTACGGTGGTGAAAAATCGATCTAGCTAGGTCTCATCTCTCATATAGCTTACTCCGTATTTTCACCCGAGCAGTGCTCAGTCGCCCAAAAGTTTAGAACAAGATGGCTACCTCAGAATGTCATTACCATGTCATTACATGGCAGCATGGAATTAGTAAGTACCTACTATCATGGCAGCATGGACTTAGTATGTACTATTCTATACTATTAAATGAGCATTCTCTATTTTCACCCGAGCAGAGCTGGGTCAACTAGGTAATTAATTCACTTAGACACCAAGTCCCAATATACTTATCACAAATATATACTAAACTTATTGAACTTAAGAGCGTTTATCCTATAAGTTCGCAACGTCGCAAATAGCTGTCAAATATTTACCTATTTTGATTAATTTTGGCAATATTACTGTATGGAAATATGAAATGTGGCTAACTAGCGAACCAAAATATTGATTATGAAATACAATAATATTAATATCGTAATTCCGAATTTTTTTATGTAAAAAAGGTATTCATTTTAGATTATTTTAGTTCGCTAGTTAGCCACATTTCATATTTCCATACAGTAATATTGCCAAATTAATCAAAACTACGAAATATTTGACATCTATTTGCGACGTTGCCAGCTTACAGAATAAACGTTCTTAATTAAATTATCTTTTTTGTGACAAGAAGAAATACAGGAAATACTTGTACAATCATCGTTTCCTAAATAATAACCTAAGTAAGTAGTTTTTGTTATATCAATTTATTTTTCTTTTATTTATTTCTTTAATTAAACAAAGAGACAATGATTTTTACTAAACAACTTAAATTAAATAACACCAATTCTTAAATTAAAATCTAGCAAGTACGAAAATAAGCATTCTATTTCTAATTACGTTGCAGCAAGTCGCGTGGTCAGCTACTCCTAATGAGCTCCGGCAATTGTTTCAATTTCGTTTCGCAGCTGCCCACTGCCCCGTGTCCAGATCCCAGTTTTTCGTCCCGTGTCTGGTTCCAGATGGATCTGTCGCACAGCAATTGTTTAGACCGACTTCTAATTAATTTTATTGTAACTTCAGACACGGTAGGAAATTCAGTTTCAGAGGCAATTCGGATCCTACTTGTATTTTATAGGGTTAATTTCTAATTTGGAGTAAGATTTTTTGATTATAAAGATTTTTATCTGTTTTTAATTGAGTTTTTTTTGTAAATATTTATTTATTTATTTATATATACTTTATTGTACACCAGAAAATACATAGTTAATCATAAATTTAACACTACAAAACATACAATGGGCGGCCTTATCGCTTTCTGCGATCTCTTCCAGGCAACCTTGGAATGGACAGTGATTGCGTGGACATAAAAATGGGGTAGACATTGGTGCAAAATAATAATTATAAAGATACAATATATTATAATAGATACATAGATAGATATATATATATATGCTATACTAGCTTTTGCCCGCGGCTTCGCCCGCGTGGATGTCGAAAAATATCCGACTGGAACGTACTACTGGGATTAAAAAATAACCTACTGTCAAGAAATACCTACTGTAAAGGACCGGTATCTACCTAAAGCCTTCACAGTATTTCTCTATAAACAATGATTTTCACTAATTCGGGAGCGGGTACTAAAACAACCAGCTAGTTGGAGAGCTAACACGTGAGTAAGCCACATAAAACTGACAGACGGAGAAACAGTCTTGCCGCAAATCAACTCCAGCAAATTTCAGAGTTTGTCCCTATGACTTATTAAAAGTCATCGCGAAGCAAACCTTGATTAGGAACAGCAATCTTTTAAATTCAAACGTAAGGTAATTTGGTATCAATGGTATACGCGGCACGAAGACTGTTTCTCCTCTGGCAGATCCAGTTAGTATTTTGGCCTCAATAACATAGCATAGATGTTCCCTATAATATTACATTGGTACAAACTATCACGCTATTTGCTATGAGGGATGAGCAGTATCGCATTCTGTTCGTATCCTTACTATCCTAATCTATATCTATATCGATTCTCCCGGAGAAGGGGACGGGCCCCTCCCCCGGAGAACCCAGGGGGGGTACTCCGGGGGAGGGACCCGTGGCTAAATAATAACAGCCACACAGGTCGATCGATCAGGTTAAGCTACACTTGCCGCAGTTGGTCTGTGGATGGGTGACCATCTTTACATACAAAGACCCGTCCGTGCCACGGAAAGCACGTTAAGCCGTTGGTTCCGGCTGTCATTCGTGGATCTTTGACAGTTGTTACGGGAAGTCAGAAGCCCGAAAGTCTGACAACCATTCTTACCAAGGGCTATTGTATTACCCAGTAACTGCGTTGTGGAGGTCAGATAGGCAGTCGCTCTATGTAAAATACTGTAAAGTTAGAAACAGTAGAAACAGTACACGTGTACTTATATTATTTTTACTTGAATACAAAATTCAGCGAATGAACAAATTCAATACAAAACTTCATCGCCCTTTTCAGACCGTTTTTTTTTTTTAGGGTGGGAAATTAATAAATGACTTCTCCCGCTCTGGACGGAGCGGGAGGGCGTGTCAGACTCTTACTGACTAATACCCACGTTGCCAGGGGCCACGGTATCCTTTTCGGACCTACGGTGGCCGGGAATCGGCCTGCTATTCCCGACGCCCAGGGCGTCTCCTGCGGTAGCTAGGGAGCGTGTGGGCGCGACATTTGCCTCTCCGCCACGCGCTCCGTCTCCTCCTTTGCGAGCATTACTGCTTCGCAGAAGGAAGTGACGGTTGGCCTCTCGCTCCGTACCATGGCCTGGACCAGGGCCGGGCGCGAGAGATCACTGTCACCGATCGCCTCCACAAGGACACCAGGTGGCAAGCCAGGCAGACCTCCACCGTATGCTCCACTGTGTCCTCCGGGCGATCCACACAGTGGTGACACCCGGGTGTTTCCTCCCGCCTTATGAGGAACAGGAACCTCCCGAAACAACCGTGTCCGGTGAGGACCTGTGTCAAGCGGAAGGTGAGGACCCCGTGTCGCCTCTCTAGCCACTCCTCAAAGAGAGGGCGTATCGCCTCAATTGTGGCGTGCCCAGCAGTGAGTTACGACAATCACACTCTCCATGATGATCTCCAGACCCTTGTGGGTTGAAATAAAAAAATGACAACGATTAACGTTGTATAGTTTCCAACCATAAGCCGAAATATTAGTGAGTTTAACTTAAAAAATAAAGAACTTTAATTAAAAACAAAATTTCATCCCCCTTTTCACCCCCTTAAGGGTTAAAATTCTAACAACACCGTTGCGTTATCTTCCAACCATAAGCCTAGATAAAAAAAAAGTGATTTTTCTTAGAAAATTATGGACTTTTCAACTTCATCCCCCTTTTTAACCCTTCGGGGTGGAATTATCAAAAACGCTGAGACACGTATAAATTAATTTTTAATCGTCAGCCTAAACACAAAATTTGAAGATCCTAACTTCAAAACTGACGGACTTTCATACAAACTTCCATCCCCTATTTTACCCCTTTAGGGGTGGAATTCCCAAAAATCCTTTCTTAGTGGATACTTACTCTTAACAAAGAACACACCCTCCAAGTTTCATGTCTCTAGGACCAGCGGTTTGGGCTGTGCGTTGATATATCACCCAGTCAGTCAGTCAGTTTATCATTTTATATATATAGATAATAGATACATAATAAATATATAAGAATATTTATATAAGCAACAAAAATAAATAACGACTACAGATTATTACAGCTACAAGACCAAGATCAGAACAACAAGTAATGTTCCTTCACGAGTCTCTTAAATACTGGTAACGATTGCGCGCGTTTTATTTGAACTGGCAATGCATTCCACAAACGAGCAGCCTGGACAGAAAAGGATTTGTCGAAGAAAGTTGTGGAATGCATTGGCATTTTAAGCTTCAGGTTATCTGATGACCTTAAACATTTCGGAACATTTCAAATAAAAAGGTTCTTATTTAGTTTCCAAATGTATTTTTCGTTTTCGATATTTATGTTCAAGGAACTCTATAACAGTTTTCATAATAATGTTGGTACGGTAGATTCAAACCACGATCTAGGAATAATTTTAAAATAATTTATGTGTAACGAACGAAATAAAACACCAATACCTAATCCTCCAAGGAAATCAAATATGTGAGCACGTGTATATATATATTGAAAAAAAAATAGTTTCAGATATTTCACAAAAGACTGCTCTTGCTAAGTAGACATTACGATTATCAATGCTAGTGATGAGAAAAAGCTCTGTCCCTAAATATTATGTTTCCAGCACGCTTAGCATTACCACAATAGAAACGGGTTTTGTCGACGGAAGAATAGACAAAGTGACAGATAAACAATCACCATCTGTCATTTAGTCTATTCTTCCGTCGACAAAACCCGTTTCTATGGTTGTCACACTACCTACGTCTGCTGGACTTAGTTCACAAAAACCACACATTATAAAAAATAAAAGATCTACATCCATTTCTAATACCCACTACAAGTAATATATCCTAAACATGGACACCCTCATTGAACCAAAAGCACCCAGCTCGTAAATAAGGGAGTAAACACAAGACGTGAATAAATACGCCACTATTACTCGACCAGCATCCACCAATTATACCCAGTCTCGGCCAGCATGCACCAATTATAGCCACTCTCATTTAATCCAGCTGCATCTGGGCATCTGAGGCCAGCGTTAGACGTATAGATTGAAAAATAAAATGTATATGAACTTAATTCATTTGTTTCTAGACTCATTCGAGACTGATTTAGAATGTATTCGGCTTTTGTATTTGTAATTATTACTAACGTTGGTAAAAATAAAGTAGTAATAAAATTCAATCTGCCTAGCCTTTTCCCAACTGTTGGGGTCGGCTTCCAGTCTAACCGGATGCAGCTGACCAGTATTTTACATGGAGTGACTGCCTATCTGGCCGTCTCAACCCAGTAAGTGGGTAATACGATACTCCTTGGTACGACTGTTAAACATCCACGAATGACAGCCGGGACCAACTGCTTAACGTGCTTTACGAAGCACGGAGGAGTCTCGGTAAGTAAAGATGGTCACCCATCCACAGACCTTACCCTGTGATATTTTACAATTAAATGAAAGAAAATTTAAAACTCATATTAAAAGTACACTTTGTAAACAAGCATATTACAAATTAGAGGATTATATCCAAGATAAAAATGCTTGGAAACATGCTGGTCCAGCTCCATAGGATAATCTAGAATCTAGACAAAATCAAACTGGTTGCGAATTTAAGTTGTATAAATTATTATATTTTATTATATGACATTGATTTTACATTCTGTGATTACTTCCTCACACACTGACTTATTAATTGTAACTTTTTTTTATATTTTTCCTACTTTTACAATGTTTGTAAATATGTGAGAACCATGTATCTATCACATAGGTAATTAATTTATCTGTTTTTGCTCTCTTTTTAAATTTATTTTTACCTATTGTGGTATATTAAATTTTATTTTTTTTATTTTTAGATGCGTCTTCTTCACATATAATTATATAACTAACTAGCTTTTGCCCGCGGCTTCGCCCGCGTGGATGTCGAAAAATATCCGACTGGAACGTACTACTGGGATTAAAAAATAACCTACTGTCAAGAAATACCTACTGTAAAGGACCGGTATCTACCTAAAGCCTTCACAGTATTTCTCTATAAACAATGATTTTCACTAATTCGGGAGCGGGTACTAAAACAACCAGCTAGTTGGAGAGCTAACACGTGAGTAAGCCACATAAAACTGACAGACGGAGAAACAGTCTTGCCGCAAATCAACTCCAGCAAATTTCAGAGTTTGTCCCTGTGACTTATTAAAAGTCATCGCGAAGCAAACCTTGATTAGGAACAGCAATCTTTTAAATTCAAACGTAAGGTAATTTGGTATCAATGGTATACGCGGCACGAAGACTGTTTCTCCTCTGGCAGATCCAGTTAGTATTTTGGCCTCAATAACATAGCATAGATGTTCCCTATAATATTACATTGGTACAAACTATCACGCTATTTGCTATGAGGGATGAGCAGTATCGCATTCTGTTCGTATCCTTACTATCCTAATCTATATCTTTATCGATTCTCCCGGAGAAGGGGACGGGCCCCTCCCCCGGAGAACCCAGGGGGGGTACTCCGGGGGAGGGACCCGTGGCTAAATAATAACACCCACACAGGTCGATCGATCAGGTTAAGCTACACTTGCCGCAGTTGGTCTGTGGATGGGTGACCATCTTTACATACAAAGACCCGTCCGTGCCACGGAAAGCACGTTAAGCCGTTGGTTCCGGCTGTCATTCGTGGAACTTTGACAGTTGTTACGGGAAGTCAGAAGCCCGAAAGTCTGACAACCATTCTTACCAAGGGCTATTGTATTACCCAGTAACTGCGTTGTGGAGGTCAGATAGGCAGTCGCTCTATGTAAAATACTGTAAAGTTAGAAACAGTAGAAACAGTACACGTGTACTTATATTATTTTTACTTGAATACAAAATTCAGCGAATGAACAAATTCAATACAAAACTTCATCGCCCTTTTCAGACCGTTTTTTTTTTTTAGGGTGGGAAATTAATAAATGACTTCTCCCGCTCTGGACGGAGCGGGAGGGCGTGTCAGACTCTTACTGACTAATACCCACGTTGCCAGGGGCCACGGTATCCTTTTCGGACCTACGGTGGCCGGGAATCGGCCTGCTATTCCCGACGCCCAGGGCGTCTCCTGCGGTAGCTAGGGAGCGTGTGGGCGCGACATTTGCCTCTCCGCCACGCGCTCCGTCTCCTCCTTTGCGAGCATTACTGCTTCGCAGAAGGAAGTGACGGTTGGCCTCTCGCTCCGTACCATGGCCTGGACCAGGGCCGGGCGCGAGAGATCACTGTCACCGATCGCCTCCACAAGGACACCAGGTGGCAAGCCAGGCAGACCTCCACCGTATGCTCCACTGTGTCCTCCGGGCGATCCACACAGTGGTGACACCCGGGTGTTTCCTCCCGCCTTATGAGGAACAGGAACCTCCCGAAACAACCGTGTCCGGTGAGGACCTGTGTCAGGCGGAAGGTGAGGACCCCGTGTCGCCTCTCTAGCCACTCCTCAAAGAGAGGGCGTATCGCCTCAATTGTGGCGTGCCCAGCAGTGAGTTACGACAATCACACTCTCCATGATGATCTCCAGACCCTTGTGGGTTGAAATAAAAAAATGACAACGATTAACGTTGTATAGTTTCCAACCATAAGCCGAAATATTAGTGAGTTTAACTTAAAAAATAAAGAACTTTAATTAAAAACAAAATTTCATCCCCCTTTTCACCCCCTTAAGGGTTAAAATTCTAACAAAACCGTTGCGTTATCTTCCAACCATAAGCCTAGATAAAAAAAAAGTGATTTTTCTTAGAAAATTATGGACTTTTCAACTTCATCCCCCTTTTTAACCCTTCGGGGTGGAATTATCAAAAACGCTGAGACACGTATAAATTAATTTTCAATCGTCAGCCTAAACACAAAATTTGAAGATCCTAACTTCAAAACTGACGGACTTTCATACAAACTTCCATCCCCTATTTTACCCCTTTAGGGGTGGAATTCCCAAAAATCCTTTCTTAGTGGATACTTACTCTTAACAAAGAACACACCCTCCAAGTTTCATGTCTCTAGGACCAGCGGTTTGGGCTGTGCGTTGATATATCACCCAGTCAGTCAGTCAGTTTATCATTTTATATATATAGATATGTAGGTACATCTGTACCTACATATATACAAAATATTGTAAAACATTTTAAAAGAGTAACGGTGGAGTTTCTTGCCCATTCTTCTCCATACGAAAACTACCTTTTGGAAGGGGCGACTAGAATCAATTATTTTTTTTTGTAATTTTTGACGTTCAAAAGTGGCCTATTTGAAATAAATGATTTGACTTTGACTTTGACTTTGACGAACTCCGGCAAGTGTAGCTTAACCTGATGGATCGACCCGTGCGGCTGTTATTACTTAGCCACGAGCTCCTCTAAAGTAGTAATAAAAATAAAGTAGTAATATACGTACAAACTGTGTAGGTACTCATTACTATTTACATAACATAATATCACGACTGTATTACCTCGATGTTTAGGCAGAGGTGTACTATCGAAGACCTTCATATCTATACACCATAAGGACTATTTCTACTTGCAGCGCTCGGCAGCTATAGAACCGGGGCGGTAACAGATGTCGTCATCGTGTTCACGGGATTTTGTTTTCAAACTGCTTCGATAAGAAGTTCTTCGATAGTACCTATAGTACAACCACATTTCGCCAGTTATGTTTAAGTCCCATGTAACTGGGGGCGAGCCTATTGCCATCAACGGATTACATATATTTTACTTTTTAATGTATTTCATACATAATTTATTTTTATTCTTTTGTTTAGTTTTTTTTTTCTGTATCTATTTATCCGTAACATCACAGCGGACCCTATCAGAATACCAGCGCTGCGACATTTATTTTTTAATGTCGCAGCATCATGCTGAGATAGAAGCCTTTTGGCCTCGTTAAGGACTTTCTGCTTTAATTTTAATTTTACTTTGTTTTTTTATTGTTTTTCTATTTTTATGATGTGTTTTAGTTTAATTTGTGATTTCCTGTGTGAGTCTTCTCAATAAATACATTTTCTTTCTTTTTTTCATAAATCCAGACTCCGGGCTCTTACTGTCATTGGTATTTGTACATTTATATTTGTTGTGTTTGTTTGTCGGCTTCGCCCGCATGGACCCATATTATTTTTCTAAAATAAAAGTAGCCTAACTTACTCCTTAAAACATCAGCTATCTGCCAGTAAATGTCCCGTCAAAATTGGTCCGCCCATTTCGGAGATTAGCTATAACAAACAGACAGACAAACAGACAAATAAATTAAAAAAAAGTTTTTTTGTTATGTTATAAGTACCTTATTTATATTCCTATGCATTTAGTAAAAAGCTATTATTTTGAAATTGCACACAGACACTTAATTTTTTTTTTAATATAGATATAGATTTTTATGATGTACCTACTTTAAAGAGTATCCTAATATCGTCATAAATCTGTGTTGTTGGTTTTTATATCTCAAAATTAAAGTTGTCTTAGGTTTATTTAGTTTAGTTTTTTGCATTAGTACTAACCCGGATTATTATCTCAACTTTCATTATTCAGATTTGTATTGGAAAAGTCGTCATTTGATTTTATTTAGTATTTCTGTATATCTATCTATCCGTGACCTCACTGTGGACCCTATTAGAATTGTAAAAAACAAGCAAGCATCACTTTTCATCAAAAAGGTTAACAATGTTTTATTTTAGCTTTTATCTAATACACTGACGAGTAATAAAAAAGCCACTTGCAAAATGCCACAAAAATCGAAATATCTCCTAATTAATAATAGCGCATTTTAATGCGCGATTAAGATACGCTATTGAATGTTGCTTTTCACTTCAAGAAGCTATCTGGCGTGGTTTCGGAAATAGTTCATGATAAGTTAATGGCTTTTTTATATTGCTTGTCAGAGTATAATGGTTTGCAAGAGAAAGAAAACACGTAAGTTTCTCCTTCCTTTTAGGTAAAAATGGAGATAATTACTACCTTCCCAACAAAAAAAAACTTATTTTCATTTTTTTTTTTTGTTTATATATCTATTTTTGATAAAAAGCTAGCAGAAACATTTATCTCTCTAGTGCAGTACATTTTAAATGAACCTGAGACACCCATTGATTTATATCCGGCTCTGGCCGGTATTAGGATTGACAGTCGCTCGCAGTCGTCGCAGTCTCTCCGATCATCTATGAATAATTTCATAAGATTCATAACGCTTGGCACGGAAATAGGCTTGTGACGATATTCGGCCAGTCGCCACGTCTGTTAGGATATCTTATTTCCGGATATGATGGGTTATATTTTTAATGAAGGCATTCCAATTCCATATCTGTGTGTGTGTGGTTCTCTTCAGAGAATTTTCACGCCATGCCGAAAAAGGTAAAATATAAGATACTCGTATCACCGTTTCTATGCCTCTAATATATACCGTGACATTTTAGTCGTCTTACAAAAGCAGCCCACTTCATGTATCCAATGACTACTAAATATTCATTAAAAAAAAAAAAAAATGTTGTGACATTTTAGTCGTCATATATCGCGTCTGTCTGTATGTCTGAACGCGATGAACCCAAAAACTACCAAACGGATTTTCACCAATGGACGGAGTGATTAATGAGGAAGGTTTTTGTGTATAATAAATATATTACTATTAATAATATTATTGAGGTTTTGTGTAAATTGACTGAAAATGACGATTATTGTCGAAGATATCGGAAAAATCAGGCTGACTGGGAGTTTAACTGCACCGCCGGTGCGCCGCGTAAGCCGTAAGAGTCCATCAAATTTATGTTCTACTAAATGAAATTTCAAAAAACAGTCCGTGATAGCACATGTCTATCTTCTACCTTCAGTAACCATTTTTATTTTTCAGATTTGCATAAAAATTTCCGAAGTTATTTTGACTGGTATTATTTATCCTTTTCCAATAAAATATATTATTTAAATTGGACATTTACGAGTAATTTAGATTAAAATATGCCTTGACATCATATAATTAAAAACAATACTTTAAAAGATATCACAGATTCAAAATTACGCGTAACAAAATAATTATGGTTGACGACAACTCGGGCACAGCAGTAGGAGTCAATGACCTTGTCCTCGGCTATTAGGTATTTTATCCCGGTAGTAAGTACCCGTGGGATATTTTCCGACATCCACGTGGACGAAGCCGCTGGCGGAAGCCATTCATAAAGACGTAAATACGGCCAGGTGGCGATATTTCAAGTAGACCGCTAGACAAGCTTACGCTAAGTCTTGCAGCTGCATAAAACGACCAAACAAATCCACTTCGCTGACTAAGCTTAGGGTTGCCACAGAAACAAAAAAACTGAAAAAAAAAATTGTACCTACTGTAAGATATTTTCTTCTACCTGAACTTTTAAGTTAAAACTGCCTATTTGACCTCCACAACCCAGTAACTGGGTAATACGATGCCCCTTGGTAAGACAAGTTGTCAGACTTTCTGGCTTCTAACGACCCGTGACGACTGTCAAAGATCCACGAATGACAGCCGGGACCAACGGCTTAACGTGCTTTCCGAGGCACGGAGGAGTCTCGGTGTGTAAAGATGGCCCCGTGGATCGACCCGTGCGGCTGTTATTACTTAGCCACGACCTCCACAAGAATACAATTGCATCTATGGATCGAATTTCTTCATTGGGTTCTAGAGGTCTGAAAAAGAGTGTTGTTTAAGAGGTATATACCTACTAAAAAACTGAAAAATTCCCTTGAAGAATAATTAATCTAGGTATTTCAGTTGACACTACCAACGCACAAAGAGTTATACAAAATTAGATAATAATTCACATCAAACTCAAAAACAGAAACTCAAAGCATTTATTTAAAATTCACCACTTTTGAATTTTCAAGAGGTCGGTTCCAAAGCGTTGTAGGTACCTATGGAGAAGAACGGGCAAGAAACTTTTCTCCTCCAAAAATTTCTTGGCCCCATAGTCAACGGTAATCAATGAATATTACCAAAACTCTTCAAGACTTGGGTCATCCTGTTTACTCACAAACGTCGTATTTTTTAAGTAGCAACCCTAAGGGAAAACCCCAGATACGAGGGTGAGGTTTGTTCCAAGTCTTTGCTTTAGCGCTGTTATTTAACGGATTAAGTTATTACGGAGCCAACATAAATTCTTATCTTGGCCAACTTGGACGACGCTTTTTAAAATAAACCAACTTAATTGCGGCTTCTTGAATTTGTTACAGTTTTTTATTGCGAGAACACCGTATAATGGGAGCCAATGGGGCTCATAAATTACTCTAATAGACTTTTGCTAATAAGATTGTCGTTATTTATTTTCGTTGCTTATATAAATATACTTATATATTTATTATGTATTTATGTATCTATTATATAGCAATAATAATAATAATAATAATAATATTTATTCCAAAATAATTACAAGGCATAAAAATTAGTACAGTTTTGCTTAAATGTAAATTATATTCCTAAGACTTACGTGCCTGAACTAGGTAATCCTGTGTTTCAGGCGAGAGGAGCTAAAATAAACTTATAAAATAAATAAACAACAGGTTGACAATAGATCACTAATTACATGTTGAAGAGCTTAACTCTTAGTTTCTAAATTTGATATACTTATACTTAACGTAGGTGAAATTTTTCACTTTAGCACAGTTAGTAAATTCTCTGTATCTTCGTAAGACATACTTTGGAGAGCATCCTTGAGAATTCTCTTACAATTTGTGTAATTCAGGGAATAAATGTTTGCTTTCGAGTTTAGTCTATTATAGAGAAGAGGACCGAGGTACAGGTAAAATTTGGAAACAAAAGCATGTTTTGTTGTATTTTGTGGACAAACTATATCTTTACGTCTTTTATTAGCATATGCAGTGCTATAGGGTAGAGCTCTGTGTTGTTTTAATACAATACCCATTATAAATAGCTGTCGAACTGTTAATACTTCACAAGATTTGTATAGGAGGTTAGTAGGAAAAAGGAAAGGGCGGAAAGTAGACACTTTGAGAATCGCCCTTTGAGCTCTCTCGATGGTTAGTAACATTGTTTTACCCGCTCCACCCCATGTGGTAATACAGTAGGTTAATATTGATTGACATAGAGCGAAGTAAACTTGTCTAACTAGTTTTGGGTCAGCAATATAGCGTAACTTTTTAAAAACAAATATCAGCTTCCGAATTCTACTATTTAAAGCTTGTATATGTTGTTTGAACGAAAGTGTTTCATCTATTATAACACCAAGATATTTTGTTGTATTTGTCATTTTAATATTGGGACAAACACATTGGTTATCTATAGGAATTGTGCAATAATGAGCATACAATGTCGAGGTAGTGCTTGTTGATATTTGCTTGCGCATCGAAAACTTAACGTAATTTGTCTTATTTGCATTTAGTGTTAGTGAATTGAGTTGAAGCCATTTATTAACAATATTGAACCCCTGTTGCGCAAGTTTGTAGACATTTTTTTCTGAATCAGCTGAAAATAGAAGGGCAGTGTCGTCAGCATAAGAAACAATTTCGCCGTGATCTAGATTTAGGTTACAAAGATCGTTTATGTAGATCAAAAATAATGTAGGCCCTAAAATACTTCCTTGGGGAACTCCGAAGGACGTGTTTTTTTCAGTATCGCTGAGAACATTACCAATCCTTACACATTGGGTACGGTATTCTAGATAGCTCTTAAATAGTTTCAGCTGGGTGCCTCTGATACCTATGGCTTCAAGCTTGTGCAACAGAATAGGAATAGAAACCGTATCAAAAGCTTTGGCGAGGTCTAGAAAGATTCCTACTGTGTGGTTACCATTATCAAGTTCTTGTGCTAGATAATCAGTCAGGTGGTGCACGGCATCGTCTGTTGACATTTTAGGCCTAAATCCAAACTGCCGTTTAGATAAAATTGATTTATCCTCCAAGTATTTGTAAAGCCTTTTATTCATAATTTTTTCTAATATTTTAGACATAGTAGGCAGTAAGGAAATAGGTCTATAATTTGTTATTTGATCTTTACTGCCTGATTTGTAAACAGGGACAACAACAGCTTTTTTTAGGCACTCGGGAAAAAGACCTAAAGATAAACATTTTTGGAAAATATAAGTTAGTGGCGGTCCCAAAATGTGCTTGAACTGTTTAATAATTTTATTTGATATGTTATCCCAGCCAACTGCACAGTCGTCCTTCAAATTCATAATTATCGTTTCAACCTCAGTCTCGTCAGTGTCTTGCAACACAAAGGATGATAAAATAGTGTTACACGAAAATGGTGTGCTTGTTAGATATTGTGATTGGCCCTGAACTTTTTCAGCCAAACATTTACCAACATTAACATAGAAATTATTCGCAATGTTGGCAGATGCTAACTGTGATGAGTGTGCTTGTAATAAACCTGAAGATGACTGATTTAGTTTTGAGTTATACGTTACACTTTTAATAAAATTCCAGATTTTTTTACTATTTGTACCTGCTTTTTCTAGTGCAATTTTGTCATAGTTGCTTTTTACATTTCTTAGAAGATTATTACAGAAGTTACGATATCGTTTATACGACAGTTGCAAAATTAAATTATCTGGATTAGATTTCGCTTTCATATGCAGTTTATCTCTATTTTTCATACAGCGAATAAGTCCTGTCGTGATCCATGGTTTTATGTTGTAGTTTTTGTTATTTCGCCGAGATATGACCGTGTTCTTCTGAATTGCGTGTTGTACATTTTTGATTAGGTACAACATACAAAACTGCGGATCAGCGGAATTGTAGACTGGGTCAAAGTCGATATTGCGTAAGTCTTCTTCAAGTTTATTTACAATTAAACTAGAAATTGTGCGAGTGACTACTTTAGGTAATTTACAATTTAAAATAAGTAGGGTAGCATTATGGTCGGTTATTGTTGAATTAATTACAAGGGCAAGTGCAGGGAAATTTGACTTGAGCATAATATGGTCCAAACAGGAGCCACCTTGATGTGTAGGAAGTGTGTGAGCAGGAAGCAAACCATAGAAGGCGCATAGGTTAAGGTATTCCTCAGTGGATGCATCAGAATTTTCTGGAAGAATATTGATATTAATATCTCCAATTAAAATAGTATTTTTGAAAGACGATAGGTTCTGCAAGGTGTTGTTTAGAGAGTCAGTGAAATTGCTTATATTTCTAAAAGAGGGGGGTCGATATAAGGCAAGTATCGCTAATTCTGACCCAATTGTAATTAACAATCTGTTACAGTCGTGCATATTTGGTTCCTCGACAGACACATTGAGATGATTTCTAGCATAAACTATCACCCCATCGTTCTGATTGTAATTTGTGTTACTTTTATACATATTATATCCCGGAATTAGTGGAATATTATATTGTTTCGAAAGCCAACATTCGGTTAATACAATAACGTCACAATTTATTTCTAAACGTTGTAAAAATACGGTAAAATTGTCGAAGTTTTTAAAAATACTGCGAATATTTTGGGTTAGTATGGTAAGTGGACTAGTATAGGAAGAGAGATATTGCTTACAGTGTTCAACGTCACAAGCGTGGGATTCAGATACAGAGAAATTATCTATGTCATTAATTAAATTATTAATCATAATTATAAAAATAAAATAAAAAACTATAACAAGGGCTAAAAAAAAAATATGTGATTAGCGGCGCTCTTAGGCGCCTCCATAATCAACAGAATTGATGTACCTTTTTTCAGCCATTATTTTCGCTGGGCAGTCAGAAGCACTTGTCTTGTGATTGCTCGGCTTTTTGAAGTGCAAGCAAGTAGCACATTTTGGTTCCTCAGCCTTCTTTGTGCATTCTTGAATGGAGTGACCCTGATCACCACAGTGGCCACAGGTACTGGTGGTCTCCCGACATGATTTGGCCGCATGTCCGTACTGCTGGCACTTATAACAGCGTGTGACTAGAGTAAAGTCTCTCACAGGGCATGACGACCAGTTTACAAACACTCTGTCTTTTGATATTAGGGCTTTACGTATATCTGCAGATACTTCTATTATATAATTACAGGTCTCAGCGTCCTTCTTACCTGACTTATGGCTTAACTTAATGGAGGTCAAAAAGGTCTCGAGGCTATAATCCTGAAGGGTCTCTGCTAGATTTTGGTGGAATAAACAAGTAAAAACTTCATTCTGTTGCATGGATGAGGGCACTCCGAGAACTACTATTCTAGGCTTCCTTTTTGGGGGTTCGTCTATTGTAAGGCCTGAATTTGATAGCTGCATCGATTTTTTCACCTTCTCAATATCGTCCTTTGATTCAGTGCTTATAATGATGCCGCCATTTTTCGTCTTACGTAGTCCTCTTACCTGAAGCTTCATTTGCTCGGGGCATATAATTTTTTGGACAAGTATTTTAGTCTCCTCACTCGACTTCAGTTTGTCGTTTGGGTATATGGCCACTGAACTTAAATTTATCGGCTGTATAAAATTGTTGGTACCTTTTTTAACCATTTCAGCGAAGGAATTTCCTGTTACCGGTTTCATTGAAGCTCCGATTGACAGCTTAAGGGCTTGCAGTTGCTGCGACAGATCAATTTGATCTTCGAGTGTTTGGACGGTGGAGTGGGCCCGGACGGCTCTCATCTTAAGGGACTGGTACTGAACAGCCATCTGCGATGTGCCGTGACTGACTTTCCGGCATAGGGCACTTATACGCAGTTTTTGCTCCATGTTTAATTTGCCGTCTGTTACAATAGAGCACACTTCATTAAGGCACTGCTCAATGGACGACATCCAGTTCTGGATTTCCGGCGTAGGTATCACTTCCATCGTGACATCTTCTCTTTGGCTGGGTGGTTGAGGGGGAGGTGCGGTTGCGGGCCCGGGTGAAGGTGTAGGTGTAGGTGCAGGTGCGGGCACAGGTGTAGGAGGTGGGCTCCGGGCACATCTGCCACCCCTGCTGAAGGGACTGGTATCCATTGTGATACAAGTAAGTTATTGACTTGTTAATCACTTACACATTTTCACGGAAACGACTTACACATGTTATGCTTACGTATGACACAGTTTGCTTTACTACCGGCTATTTGGTAAAACCAGGTCACGATTCAGCAAGTAATTATTTATTTATATTAGTAAATGTTCGTCACGTCTGTTCACAACAACGTCCTAATACGAAGAACGCAATATATCGGTGAAGGAAAATACCGTGAGGAAACCTGGACTTTATAGTTAATATAAGTCTGAAATCACCAACCCGTCTTGAGCAAGCGTGGTGATCAATGCTCGTGCCTTCTCTGTCTGAGAAGAGGCCTTTGCCCTGCAGTGGGACAGTAACAGGCTGGAATGATTTATTATTATAATATATTGTATCTTTATAATTATAATTATGCACCAATGACAACCCCATTTTTATGTCCACACAATCACTGTCCATTCCAAGGTTGCCTGGAAGAGATCGCAGAAAGTGATTAAGGCCGCTCATTGTATGATTTGTAGTGTTAAATTTATTATTTGCTATGTAGTTTCTGGTGTATGATAAAGTATTTATAAATAAATAAATTAACTGTAGGTTTTCCATACTTTTATCACATTCAAGTATCTTTGAGCATCACGGGCGTAAGTTGTATGGGTCGGCGGTCATGCAGAAGTATTTTAATTCAATACTAGAACGCCTCGGAAAGCACGTTAAGCCGTTGGTTCCGGCTGTCATTCGTAGATCTTTGACAGTTGTTACCCACGGGTAGCCTGAAGCCCAAAAAGTGTAACAACCAGTCTTATCAAGGAGTATCGTGTTGCCCAGTAACTGCGTTGGGCAGTCACTCCTTGTTTTCTTATTTTCGTGTGGTTAGTGACAAACATTTTTTTTTTTTTTTGGGTGGGAAATCATCAAATGACTCCTCCCGCTCTGGGCGGAGCGAGAGGGAGTGTCAGACTTTTACTGACTAAAACCCACCCGTGTTCCTTCCGTTGCCTGTGTGCCGGGGCCGCGATATCCCTTTCGGACAAACTCGCAACCCTGGCAGGCATTGGCCCTTAAGGACCCCGTCAGTTGGTGCTGACATCTCTTTGAGGCGCGCGTGGAACACAACGCGCTGTCGACCCGGGCCTGGTCCTAATCGGACGGCGAGCTACCCATTGCCCACCGTCCGCAAGCCCGCGCCTACGGTGGCCGGAAGTCGGCTCGCGACTCCCGACGCCCGGGGCGTCTCCTGCGGCGACTAGGGGCGCGAGGGCGCGCATCTTGCATTTCCCTCGCGCGCTCCGCCTCCTCCTTCGCGAGCATTACTGCTTCGCAGAAGGAAGTGACGGCTTCCCATGCACTCTCGCTCCGGACCATGGCCTGAACCAGGGCCGGACGCGAGAGATCGCCGCTGCCGATCGCCTCCGTGAGGACACGGCGGTGCCCCGCCCAAGCCGTGACTAACCTGGTGTCGGAGTTTTTAAGCCGCCCATGGGCCTCTGACTTGGCTTCACATGCCGTCGATAAATATCTCTCAGGCATGCCGGTTTCCTCACGATGTTTTCCTTCACCGTTTTTTAAGCAAGTGATAATTATAAATACAACCTCGGGTTCGAACTCGAGACCTATGAATTGACAGTCTGACGGTCACACCACTAGGCTTTCACTGCTCCGTGTAAAGTATTCAGCTACATCCGGTTAGACTAGAAGCCGACCGCAACATGGTTGGGACAAGGCTAGGCAGATTGACTAGCATGCGTGGAAGCCAACTAAGTGTACCATAAAACATATCTCTGGCGCTCAGCAATATGTAGCTTTCGATCAGTGAAATAATTGTTGAACTAAGTTCTTTACATTTACATATGTAACGAGCTATACCTCGAGATAGTGCATGGCGTATAAGTCCAAATACTTATGTAAAGGTATCTCAAAATAAGTAGTGTAATATCCTATGAGCTTCGCTGTCTCATTACTATTTACTTACTATCACCTGAAACATTGTCAGAAAATTAAGAACAAGACCATCAATAAATATAGTTACCGTCAAAACTGGATAAACCCTCCTATTTTTACACATTGACACAACATTTTTCGATTTCAGGATATCTTTTTAATAGCTCTATTAATTTTATTTCTGTTCCGATTTTAGTTAAATGTATTGCTTAATAATTAAGTTAAAAAAAAATAAAAAAATGTTAATCGACTGTACGGAAAAAAAACATCTACATATTTCAGAAATACAGTCGAAGCCAAAGCAAAAATAATCTCCTAACTTCTCTCGTACATTTTCAGAGAACATTTATTGTTGTAGTACTAAAGTATTAACGTTCGCCGGCTAGAAGGCGTCTATTTGAGTTCGGACAAGTAGTGATTCACATTTAGAGCGCGTTTAGCTCTTGACAGGCAGCTCGCGGCGTCCACTAATGTTGTGCTGACTGCACCCCTCTATAGACCTCCGAATGCTTAGACAGAGACGTGGTTTTACTTGAGTTAGGAGGTGATTTAGACATTTAGAGTGAGTTTAGCTGTTGACAGGCGGCACGCGTTCACTAATGTTGTGCCGACACCCCTCTATAGACCCGAGAATTCTTAGACAAAGACGTGATTTTACTTGAGTTTGAAGGTGATTTAGAGAAATTTAGAGTAAGTTTAATCCAGCAATGTTGTACTGACTGCACCCCTCTATAGACCTGATAATGCTTTGACAGAGACAGGGGCCGTCTTTATTTGATTAAGATTCATTTAGAGTGAGTTTAGTGACTGACAGGCTCACTCACAGCCGTCACTTATGTTGTGCTGACTGCACCCTCTTTATTAATCGTCTCTGAGAATATTTCGGAAAGAGACTGAGACTGTCTTTATTTTGATATAGATGCATTTAGAGGTAAACGATTAAAGACCATGGAATACCGTGCTTAAGGAAAATGGCGGAAAAAATAAATGGTACAGTGCTACAAGGATCTTTTGGCGCTCATATGACGTTGATTGGGGGGCGCTGTTGGTAAACATTTGTGCA